>RAPC01000023.1:0-682473 GCA_009806235.1 Neurospora sp. CHS-2018c
TACGGTGGCCTAAGTGTGACTTAGGTCGGATATAAAAAAGTTCGTTGAAAATAATTCCTTGCCAAGTGCAGGCACTAGGCTCGCACCGGAGGGTGCCATTCCAAGCCCGCCATCTACTGTACCAACACTAAGAATGATCATGTCCTCGCCGGCGCCGGCGGCTTCAATTCTAACTCCCGGGAAGTAATAAAGTAATGAAGTAATAAAGCAATGAAGCAATGAAGTAATGAAGCAATGAAGCAATGAAGTAATGAAGCAATAAAGTAATAAAGCAATGAAGCAATGAAGCAATGAAGCAATGAGAGCCAATGAAGAATGAGAGAGCTGAGAGTCAATGAGAGCCACGGAGTGCCAAGGCCTAGGGTGACAATGCGAATGGACCTTGATCCTTCTCCAAATTTTTGACCGTTTGGTAATGAATTGGGGTAGGGTAACAATGCAAATGGATCCTTCCGCCTCCTTAAAAAAATAAGAGAGGGAGAGAGAAAGAAAAGAGGAAAGAGGAAAGAAGAGAGGAAAGAAAAAAGAAGGGAGAAAAGGAAAAAGAAGGGAAAAAAAAGAATAACGAAGGTAGAAAAGATAGAAAAGATAAAGTTTGGGAAGGTTGAAGCGGAGGTTTCAAAGCTTAGCGCTTGATGGGTGTGAGCGTTGAACGTTGTACTGTGAGTGCTTTGGAGGCGTTGATATAAAATGGCCGACACTTGGCTGCAGTTGAAAGCTCGGACCAGTTTTATATCCGACCTAAGTCACACTTGGGCCACCGTACNTCAAAGCTTAGCGCTTGATGGGTGTGAGCGTTGAACGTTGTACTGTGAGTGCTTTGGAGGCGTTGATATAAAATGGCCGACACTTGGCTGCAGTTGAAAGCTCGGACCAGTTTTATATCCGACCTAAGTCACACTTGGGCCACCGTACTCGAGGGCCCAGCTCTCATCTTTCGTCTTTCAATATTCACTTCTGCCTGCCATCATCCAACCAGCTATCGTCCCAGGTATGCGGTGCACAGACGCTGGGCTTGAAGTTTCTCACTGCCCTAAACTCCTTCTTGCCAAATATTTATCGAACCGAAATCACTGCAGCTGCGCAGAAGCGTCTGTTGGGTTTCAGCACACGCGAGCGTGAGACATGGTGCGGTTTGAAAGGAGGCTCCACGAGCGAAGCTGATAAGCCTCAAGTTCATGGATTCTTGCAAGCAAAGATAGCTTCAGCAAGCAACTGTTGCATCCCGTTCGCCTTCGAAGCTCATCTCCCAGAACCCAGCCCTTTCCCTTGAAGCGATCTCTTTCATGGATCCCATGTTATCCCCAGATTATCCCAAGATCACATCATGCGTTGCGCAGATATCATGTCCTTAGCCCTGCTGGCCTAGAACGAACACGACCACACGCCCCTGGTCGATGGCAAGATGGTTTTGACTTTTGTCAAAGCTCTTCGGGAACGGACTCACAATCCTTCCTCCCCGGACCAAGTGCGTTCTAGTGTGCTTCTTTAAGGGAAGGTGAAGTGGGGTTTCCGCCACCAGCACGCAAGACTTGCCTGGTGAAGTAAAGCGTGGTGCACTTCGAGAGTTCCAATTTTCTCGGCGCTATCGTGGCTCTCGCTAACGCGGGATTGGGATTGGGTCGGAGAGATGGTCCAAGCTGAAATCCCTACCGAATTTCCCATGATCCCATCTCTCCCATCCATCATCAAGGGCCATGATATGATGGTGAAGCCTCCCTCAAAAGTCTCAAAGGCCTCAGAATTCCTGCTGAGTTGCTCATCTTCTTGACCTATGTCATATATCGACTTGGCGGTCGTACAGACAAGTTGGAGACTCAACAAGTCTGAGGATCTTTTGCCTCTTATATGAGTCCTTCCATGATTGATATCTGTGAGATGAGCTCACTGTTAGCTGAGGAGCTGCTGGGCGTCGGTGATCCGCGCGGACTTACGGCACAAAGGAGAAACCAGCTGCACAAAGGATTGGGGAGAATCTCTGCAAAAGTTCGCGGGGAGATGGACGATTGATGAAGAGCCTGTCCAACTCTTGAATTGTATCTCAAAGGTCATGTCATACTGATTACCTCGGTTTACAGTAGGCCAGATAAGATACGCAGGACGTAGGATGGAGCCCTTGTTACCTAGTACTGCAATCTCATGGGGAGTTTCACCACCACAACGCTTTCCCCTCAAAGCTGTGACATTTGCCCTTGCATAACACGGGTTGTTCCGCGCTCCGATGGCTGACAGGAAATCGATAGCTTGACGATGTTTTCTCCGCAGACGGGTGGCGCCCAAGAATTGATACCGGCAGCGAGCCGGAAGGAATGATACTGAGCTCAATGAACGCAGCCAAGACGGATCCCAAGACGCCAAACATCTGGCATCAATAGACAAGCTCACGATCTGTTACCCGAAGGATCAATGGTCACATATCCACTCACCATTCATACGGTATATAGAAATGCTCCCTCTATTAAACCTTTAAAGAAAAAGGAAGCCATCGCCATCTCTATCACACAAACGGCGAACTTCTTGCCTGCCGACAACCCAAAGCATCTAGCAGCGGCAGATCAGTTCCTGAATAGGCAGCTGGGCCTCTTCTGTTTCAGCCCGCAGCGCCCACTTTTCCGAACATCGATAGCCAGATGCGAAGATGTGAGAATTCGTTGCTTTTGCGGCAGTCAAAAAAGGTGATAAGACAACTCTCCCCACCAACATACGGTTCAACGATGCACCGCTGACCTGCGGGTGACTTGTGGAACAACACGTGGGGTGACAAGGGGAGGAGAAACACTCCCAATATTCACTATGTTCATGACCTCTTCACGGCAATAAACATGGAGATCTCTCGCAACCATCGGTGTCTCGCAAAGGCCAGCGTTGCACACAGCATCCCAGGTCTTCTCTAGCGCCCGATGATGCAACGCGTTCCACCTTCAGCAACTGAGTGATGATGGAGTACGTAACAGGCACAGAAAGAGATCGTCGGCCGACTAAAGACGGAATAGACACCGCGATGCTGACATCTTCTCCTTCCGCTTCAGGAAAGAAAAAAACTTTTGTTTCCTGCAACCATGAGGACTAAACCCTGAAGATCTCCATCTTTGCAACTTGCCGTCTAACCAGTCTTGAGCCACTCTTTGCCGAACGTGGGGAAGACAGACATGGAGAGATTCGAGGGAGAGGAACCATCGGCACCGGCCGTTTAGATCAGTTCCACCCTGAGACAGCGAGACGGTCGGACAGGAAAAAATAATCCAGATATAAAAAGGTCTCTGGCGATCCTGCTTTCTCGATCGTCTATCTTCTTGTCTCCAGTCTTCACTCTCTCAGCATCTTCAAGACAACAAAACCGGCATCATGAAGTCCTTCGTTCTCACGGCCCTCGCCGGCCTCATCGGCGCTGCCCAGGCTACCGTCCAGGGCTTCGACATCTCCCACTACCAGAGCAGCGTCAACTTTGCCGGCGCTTACTCTTCCGGTGCCCGCTTCGTCATCATCAAGGTGAGTTTTTTCTTGTCTCAGAGCAAGACCCATCTCTTCACAGGACCTCCATCCATTGGTACTAACCCAAGCCCCCTCACAGGCCACCGAAGGAACCACCTACATCGACCCCAAGTTCTCCTCCCACTACACCGGCGCCACCTCCGCTGGCCTGATCCGCGGTGGCTACCACTTCGCGCACCCGGACTCCTCCACCGGCGCCGCGCAAGCCGACTACTTCCTCGCGCACGGCGGCGGCTGGTCCGCCGACGGCATCACCTTGCCCGGTATGATCGACTTGGAGTCCGTCTCCGGCAAGGCGACCTGCTTCGGTCTGTCCACCTCGGCCATGGTCTCGTGGATCAAGTCCTTCTCCGATCGCTATTACACCAAGACCGGTCGCTACCCCATGATCTACACCAACTACTCGTGGTGGAACCAGTGCACTGGTAACTCCAACAGCTTTGCCACGACCAACCCGCTGGTGTTGGCGAGGTGGTCGAGCACGGTTGGTACGATCCCGGGGGGTTGGAGCTATCAGACTATTTGGCAGAATGCGGATACGTATACTTATGGTGGTGATTCGGATATTTTTAATGGCAGTTTGGATCGTCTTCAGGCTTTGGCTAAGGGCTCTTAAGCGAGTTGAGGATGTGCCTGTGGTTCTGAGAGGAAGGACTGGGACTGGACCGTTTGCACGGCGGGAAGGTTTGGGTTTTTTTTCTCTTTGAAGAAAGGGTTGGCATGGCATTGGAAGGGTTGGGTTCGGCGAACTCTGTGTCCAAACGCTTCTCTATGTCATGGGAGTTGTGTAGAACTTTATCTGTATAAAAGTTGAAGTTCTTCCGGGGAACATACTCGCGCTTCCACTCATTGCCGATATTTGTGCCAGCTTCTGCGCCTATAAAAGCCCAACTGGAATCCAGAAAAGTGATCGAGAAGTACCTAGAACACAACCCCAGTCGTCATGAATCCGATTGATACCATGGCCTCCGAAGGTCATCGGTAGAGGTAACACTAACACTCACTGGTATCAAGGCAGTCCAGGTGGCTGATGCCATGACGTTGACAGGTAACAGGTAACCGGCGATGAACATCAAAACCAGCCAACTTCACCGTTAACATGTTTCAGACTTTCGACACTTTCAGTGAAGTGAAGTTTCTTACTCAGTTGCAGTTACCACCGTGTGAGACGGGAAGTTTCAGGTTCAGATTCAGGTTCAGGTTCAGGTTCAGGTTCAGATTCAGTGGCCGTCAGCACCGAAGTGACTTCCCAACCGCCTCTTTGCTTGTGGCACAGTGCGACCGCAGCCACCTCTTCTTCAACAAACTCTTTATCCCATCTCTTTCTCAGTCGAACACTCAATCGGACCGTTTC
Organism: Neurospora sp. CHS-2018c; assembly: GCA_009806235.1. Classification (NCBI taxonomy): domain Eukaryota; kingdom Fungi; phylum Ascomycota; class Sordariomycetes; order Sordariales; family Sordariaceae; genus Neurospora; species Neurospora sp. CHS-2018c. The sequence continues at coordinate 4,847 of RAPC01000023.1, forward strand.
AAGCTTCTTCTGTTGCCGGACGTCACACCGGTATCTTAGTTGAGTTACTGTGGTGGTCACGACGGTCGGTCAGGTCTGTTGAAGGTGTGGCTGTTATAAACGATGTTGAGATTTCATGGGGAATTGTAACCCGTTTGCACTGTGGATGAAGCCTCTGTGAGATTTCAGCAGACGGCACATGGCGGGTGGCCCCGTCCGGTTCGGTTGGTAAATTGCCTGTCAGCCTGTCAGCGAAATTGATTGATTGAACTTTCTTGCAGACGGACATCTTTCCGCCCGTTTGTGGCATAGGCAAAAGCAAAAGCATAAACGTTGGCGAGATTATTTGGGTTGAGGCTCTCGACAACGTCATATCAACCGTTCTTCTTTTTCTCATGATTAGAAATTCGTATACCATTTACTCCGTCGTTCTCATGATATACCGTACATACGTCCATCCATCCATCTCCATTCATACCTGTACATGTACACCGACACCGAACCGCCCGCCATAAAGTAGTGTAAGTAAGTATGAAAACAAGGTATCATAGCAAGTTAGAAAAACAGGCTCGCTAGGTATAAGTCGCTTGCCAACAAAGAAGAAATAACAGCAAAATGTTGACAAAGGAAAATGAAATGTTTTTGACCACAGACAGAAGAAAGGACTAGTTTGGTTGGTTAGTTATAATCCTGAGTAACCACCAAATCATGCTTCACAGAAATTGTCCCTTCCACCGGCCTGGTCCACCTCGACTGCTGCTGCTGCGACCCAACTCTAATTTCTGTCCGCACCGTCGGTTGAAGACCAAGCTGGTTAGGCGGCACGTAACCGCCTTCCTCTGCACGTGGTCCTGCGCCGCGGTTCTGTGACGGCGACCGGTTGAACTGGTCCTTGCTTGCCGTCCTTGCGTGGTGGTATCCTCCGTGTTGTACAGGAACTGCTGTGTGGGCGATCACGGCCGCGTGCTTCTCCAGTTGCTCCTGGCTGCCGGATTTGGTTTGGAGCTCGACGTCCTCCGGATATACGACGCTGCGGCCACCGAACTTGCCGGATTTGGGCTTGCTGCCGAGACCGCTGGTGCTGCCCTCGGTGACGTCGCGGCCGGATGAGTGGTGGACGTACTTGGCGTGGCTAGGGGCGCTGCGAGAGCCCATTCCGGGAATGACGTGCGAGAGCAAAGGACGGAGCGTGGGCAGGCAGGAGCAGACAATGCCGGAGGCGAGTTCGGAGACGGACCAGCAGGACGAGTCGACGTTGTCCCATGTGGTGTCATCGCTGAGCTTGAGATATTGGATGCGGATGATGGAGATGGCGCAAGTCTGAGAAGGAGGATAATGTGTTAGTAACTGACTGGCAAGTTCAGATAACAGACTGCCAAGAAGAGGCATGCTCACAAAGAAACCAAGACAGAAGACACCGATAAGCGCTATCTTCTGTTGCTTCCGAAGGTTGAGACTTCCCAGCGCCGGTAGGGGGATGATAAAGATCAGGACGTCGGTAACAATGTTGCCAGCCGCATTGATGTACCAGAAGGGCAAGTTGGGCATGCAATGCCCGTTCGGTATCGAGTCTCCTAGCCAAAACTTCTCGATCGGGGTGCAGGAGAAGATGACGATAAGCAGCTGCGAGATGGACCACATAGCAACGAAGACCAGTGCATAGACGACAACCTTGCGCATCTGTCGTGTTCCCAAAACTCGGTAGTATTGGAGTAGGAAGGTGAGCTTGATCGCCGTCAAAGAGGCGTTGTAGAGGACGATGGAGATGTAGAATGTCTGTTCTTGGAGTTAGCACACACCAACCAAGTGCCATAGCTGATTGTTTGAAGGCATACCCTAAAATACTTGGGTAACTCGGTCCAATCGATCCTAGGATCGCCCATATGGTGACCAGCACCATAGATGGTGTCTAATAGCATGTTAGGACGATATGAGACTTGTGAGTCTGCCACAGAACATACTTGAAGCCACCATAATACCACTGCCCATGGCAAACACAAGAGCAATGATGGCGGCATAGTCGTCCATGCCGAATTGGCGAATCAGCACGGCACGGGCATATGTTCGGAGGCCAACGGCTAACGTAGCGAAGCTCAGCACCACCGTCACGACCGTAATGGGCACATGGGCGCGCGACTCCCACACCTTGTCTTCTACTGCTGCGGTCGAGTTCGACATTGTGGCGGTTTACCTACACGTCAGTGTAGGCCCTGGAGAACGGGCTGAGTTGAGACTCGGATTTGAGCCGCGAGGACCGTGTCGGCGATGTTGAATATGCACTCAAGGGACGACGGACTCCATGGCAAAAGTAAAGAGCGGGTCAAGCGTCTGTTATATGAAAGAAACAAGACCCGGGCCCGGAGTGTAGTCAAGACCGGCGCTGCGACACGGACGCTTTGCGGCTTGTCTATCCAAACGGCTAGACTCTGGGAGGGGGGATAGTCCCGGATGGGACAAGATGTAACGCTGAACTGTGTAGCCGATGCAGCATCTCTTTAATCTCAGTCGCAGTTCCTGACCCCTGGGTATAGTATCAGTGCCGGGTTGACCTTGTTAAACCTGGTTGGCCCGGGAAGGGTAGCTAGGCATCTTCCCCGGATTTCTCTCTCTCCCCCCCTCTCTCCGAGGGTCCTCGCCCCCTTCCTGTCGCTTCGTATGTGTGGATGCGCTCAGATATTGGAAGAGTTTTCCTGCTGTCCAGGAGCGTACATACCCATGACGACGAGGGGGCCGGTGGGTGCGAGATCACGGATATCTCACAGTGATAGTGGTTCCAGCTATAGTCGCCACCGCGTCTTGACCAGAATGGGTTGCATTGTTCGCATTTCTCCAATCTCGATGCTGGTCTGGAGGGTCGGAAGTCTGAACCAGGAAAAGGTCGGTGGTCTTCACCCTATTTGGGAAGGCCGTCGTCGCCTGGCCTTTGTGCAGACAGGGAGCCGTGGAAATTTATCCGAGCGCCCTTGTTCTTATGCATGTCGAGCTACGTTAGTCGGATGCAAAGGTATGGAAGAGGCCGACCTGGTTGGCCAATGTCTGGACACCGAGGCCCCGAGAAAGCGACCCTTGGGTGTTATGATATCTGCAGACTGCAGGTCCAGCCATGAGATGTATCGTGTGACCGAAGTACCGGTATGGGAATGTGTGGTATCAGAATTGCAACTGCAGAAGGAGTTTTGTCCTTCTCAACATGCGGGCTGGAAGCGATGGATGGGTCGTGTTGGAGAGAGATGGGATGAACCTTGGGACATGGAAATCGAGGTGATGACTGACGAGAACGAAGGCGAGATGCAAACGACGGTCCGACGCGTTGACACTTTTTTGACAGTTCGGCTTCAAAACCCGTCCGGTTCGTGTTGACTAGCATCGATCCGGAAGCAGTCAGCAGCTTAGCTCGGAGATGGAAGCTTCTCTACGGGTTCTGCGAGTGAGAGAGTCGAAGGATTGAGGAGTTCCATGATCAAGATGGAAATGAGAGACCCGCTTGCTGGACAGGAATGGCCAATGTCAATGCCAAAGGAGAGCAACGAGGGCGAAGACGGTCCTTGGCAGGAACCGTGCTAATGCAATGCAGGCCGACTCCGGTATTGGCGATGACTTCTCGACGACGATGAAAAATGAAGAGTGTGCCAAGTGAAAAAAAGGAAAAAGTGTGAGAGAGTGTTGCTCAGGAACAAGAGATGCCAAGATACGTTAGAATAGGCGTTAGGATAGGCGAGTCCGTGCACACGGTTAAAGAGGAGGCACTTCCGGGAAGTGGGGTTAGTGCAGAGGAGCCCCACTTGTGAACTGTGTCTGTGACTCTGTGCACCGTCGCTAACCCGGATTTGCTCAACTGGTCAGTGCGCCAGTCCATTGCCCGCCAACTTCACAGAAGACGGGTACGACGGGCAGCAACTGGCAACGTTGAACCCAACATCTTCACCACCTGCTTCGGGTTCGACAGTATGACACTCAGCTTGTGCGTGGAATTACGGCTTCTTTTGTTTTACAACTCTTTCTTCCCGCTTCACCTTTTCTTTTCTTCCTGACCGGTCGACCTACAGACGAGAGCCAAACATTATGTTTGGTGTGTGAGCTTTCCACCAGCACACGCATTAGTGTCAACTGTCAAGGAACTATTCCCCCCCGAATATTCGCCCTTTTCTCTTCTTGGACACACTAATAATCGTCGCTTTCGCATATCACGGCCACATCCGGCGGCGAAAAAGGGTACACCCAGCTCACCCAGGTAACGAAACGGGAAACCTGCTTGTTTTGTCGCCTACAAAAGACGGGTTTCAGGCCCTGAAGGACCTCCAGGCAGAGAATACAGGGGCATTGCAACCCTGTACCACTTCCACTTGTTCATAAATGCGGATGGGCCGAGTCTCGCGATGGAGTTGATTCAATGTCGTAGCCTCCTAGCGCTGCCACTTGGGACCAAAAGTCAGCTCATGTCAGGGGTACCATGGGCGGGAAGGGTGCCCTGAGGGGAACCTCTCGAACCTCTCCAGGCCAAAACACCAAAGTTCCCCTGCATCGCAGATGAGAACTCTCCACCGCGGGAGATCAGCTCTGGATCCTTCCATCTTTCGTCCCGTCCTCCACAGACGAACATCTCATCGGGCTGAGCTACAGTACAGTGTCTACGCACATCCTAGCCCTCCACGGTTTACAAGGGGACCTCTTCACCAGGTATAACAAGTCACAAGGACAGATGCCAACGACCCTTTACACTAGATTTCTTGTCCCTGGACAGTGCCAGGGTTCAAGTGTCGGGGTGTCTTGATACACCGAACACCTTCTTCACCTTGGACGACTCAATACAGTGGGAAGTTTTGAAGGATTAATGAGAAAACGGAAACAATGGAGCAGCCAGAGCCACCACGGCGCTTGTTCATCCAATCTTGACCGCGCTTCAAAGAGATATCAAAGGAATCAAGTCAGGCACTTCCCAAGCTGAACTCCACCTGCACTACTGTGGTGAGATGGGTAAGTAAAACCCGTGGGCCAGGTCGCTGACGATCGCTGACCACACAGTACCCTATACAAAGCCACGAAGCTTTGCTGTGGTGGTCTGTGCCAGATACCTGACAAGGGGGTTTTACTTTAGCTCGCAACCACTGCACACAGAGAGTCAAATCCTTCCGTATAGAGAGTATCCCCACTTTTAAGCTTAGTCAACCCGCCCAGCCGCCCAATACACCGCTAAATCAATAGCCGCGCATCACTACATCTACGTCGTCGTCGTTATTCTTTTACATAAGATTATTCAGAGTTATTAATCTAGTTAATTATCTACCGTGGAGGGCGTTAATATAGTTATTACTATTATAACTACTATCCCTCTTACTAGCTCTATTGCTATATATACTGTACTTACTACATTTATTATACTTACTATACTTACTACCTAGAGTATACATACCCACCCTAATTTTAATACCCGCTATAAAAGTACTAGCCGTACCTAGAGTATTGGCTAGAATATAAATGCCTAGATTCTAATCTACCCTAATTATTAATATACCTATTCTAAGGAGCCCTTTATAAATATAATAGTACTAGAAGTAGTACTATAGGGATTAGAACTCGCTTATATTGTATTACTAGTATAATCTAACCCTATAAACTTCTTTACTATTAGTTAGAAGGGGGCGGGCCGTCCTAATATTGAAATAATTATTTAATAGGAATTAGCACCTCATAACGAAATTAATTAGAATTAATAAGAATTAGTATATAGTTATATAACGGCTATTATTAGACTAGCGGCTATTATTAGATTTAGGGAGATAGGGAGGGAGAAGGATAGTAAAAAGGCGAGGGTAAAAGAGAGGGAGTTAGAATTCTAAACGGGTAGGGTAGAAAAGGTACTTTTAGTATTAGTATCCGCTAGAATACAATATTTTAAAAGAAACTCTAAGCGAAGGTATCTAAATCTACTCTCGTAATAGCCTCTCCTACTAGTACTAATTCTTAAATTACCGCTCGTTAAATACCTCTTCTACTACTTCTACTTCTACTATAACGGCGAAATATAAATACTAATACCCTCCCCCTTACATTTTATAGTATTACCCAACGGAGCGCCCCGTCTTCGTCGTAAGAGGGTATACAAACGTTATTATACTAATCGCAATCAATAAGTATAGTAATAGTAGGTTAAGTAAGCTAAACAAATATAATTGGGTTAACCTTTAAATTACGTAGTTCGTAAATTTCTAGGTTTATAAGGTCTTATCCTAATATTCTACGTATATAATCTATAAAATCTAGGTCGGGGATAACTACTTTACGTCAGCGATTAAGTAAGGCAATTAAATCTCTAATAGTATAAGTACAACGTTCAGCCTCAATTATATCGTTTAACCCGCCGTCTAAATTTAATTACTAATATATATCTAAATCCTCTTTAAATAGTACTAGCAACGGATTTTCCTATAGTAATTTTAATATAAAATATTTATAGGGTAGACTATATTAAATAGTAAACTCCTTCTTATAATTAAAGTCTAGATTTTAAACTAGGTCTTTAAGCCAATTATTATAGGTATATCGGTATTAATACTATAGTAACTTAAGGGTATACGGCGTAATTTGGAGAGAGGAATAATTAATTAGCTTTATAAATAAATTCTTCAGAAGAGACTTAAAAATTATCGGAGAAGACCTAAATTTACCTTTAATACTAAATTATTAAATATCTCTACCTTTTTATACTTCTATAGAAGCTCTTACTTCGCTACTATATATCGCCTCTTAAATTCCTACTTTTGAAAGCGGTAAGTAGATTATATATATTCGTATAGCTAATCTAATAAAGAGAGGCAATTCTTAAGCAAACGTTTAATAACTTTATATATAGATTTAACTCGACTAATTATTCTAATACTATAATTCTTATACTTCGAAATAATGTAATTACTAAATTCATTAATCTATAGGAAATAATATTAGTAGAAGTAAGAGAAGAGTACTATAATAAACAATAATTAATCAAAATAAAAAAGTATAGGCGAAAAAAGTATATTATTTATTATAGAGGGATTGGAAGGAGGGAGGGATAGATTTATTTATATAATAATAGAAGAGTATATAAAAGTATTAAATATTTACGAATTTACTATTTAAATTTATTAATTATTAATTACTATACCTATTTAAAGTAACTCTTATTGTCAATATAGACTGTGACGATTGGGATCTAGTGCTATGGACCATATCCCATTCGTCTTATTGGCAATACCCATAGGACCTACCGGTGCTATTGATACGAGCACCCTAATTGGTTGCACGGGCGGTATTGACCGTACGACCGTTTAATTGGCACCGCGACCTGTATGTCGTATTTACGTGCATTGTTAGATTAGATAAGGAAGGCGGTCGAGGCTGGTAGAATCTAGTCCTATCCCATATAAGGATGCAACTCTAGGGCCCAAATCTCAACCTCTCCCTCTTTCCTTCTTTAGCTTTAATTATTTATTTTATTTATACCCAACTATACGATACGGAATTACATAAGCTGGTGTATTATAATATTTAATTAAAGCTTACTACATCCGTTTAGAAAAGTATTATAATATCCCAATTTGAATCCGTAAACCCGATAAGTCGCTTCGTCGATTTTGAACCCCGAATTTTGTCGCCTCGCCGATATCGCGAATTTAAACCCGACCCCTACTAATTACGATAAAAATTAACTATTATAATTAATCCCGCCTAGGGCGCGCCTTTGGGCCGTCCTCTCGTCCCCGACAATAAATAATAAACCGAATAACCCTATACCGCTAATTATAATAATAATGACTATTACTATAACGATAAGTCCTCGTTCGAATAATAGGACGATATCGAGGGTAACCCTAATTAGGAGGATGAAGACGACGACGCCTCTTTCTATACCGGAGCTAACGACGAATCGTTCGACGAGTCCGTTGTAACCTCTACCCCTTCTAAAAAGCGTTACACCCTTAATAAATAACCCTAAGGAGAATCTCTCCTCTTCGATACTTTAAAAGAAACCCCCGTTAAATTCGCTAATCGTATTAAGCGTACCCTAAAATTCGCTCCCAAAATTAATTTACTTCTAAACCCTAATACAAATAATAATAAAAAGATTACAAACCCTAGCCCTAATACGGTCCATAAATACGTACCTCTTTATAAATAATACACCGATAACGAAGTTATTTACCGCTATATTTATTTAAATTAAAGCGGTTTCGACTAGGTCTCTAATATTCGTCGTAATAGTATTACAGTTACGAACTCTCAAATACGCCGTATTTCTATCAACGCTAAGGAATTCAATAATAAAATAGTTGACCTATTGGCCAAATCTCTATCCCCTTCTATTGCCTATTTAATAGGTAATAATTAGTAACTTTATTAAGACCTCGTTAATAACTTTACTTTTTATATAAATAACCTTTACCTATTAGTAGAGGTATATTATTATATATTAAAGGCAAACGAAATTATTGTAAATAGTACTAATTGCGCCGATTTTATTAATAATAATAATAAAGACGATAAGGGAAACCGCATTATTAACTTTTACCCTATTATTTAATAAAGATAGTCTTCGTTAGCTATCCGAAATTAGAATAGCCCCCTAACCTTCTAGGAATTTCTAATTCTAATTAATTAAAACCCTAATATTATATAGGGAGAAATTAGTACTAGAATTTACGTATTGGAAACCTTTATTAGTATTATTAAAGACGTAATATAGGCGCTTCGTTATATTTATAAGACTATTATTAAAATAAATAAATAGGTTATATACTTCGTATAAAAAGTTAAAGAGTATTAAACTAATATCAATAACTATTTAAGCGCTAGCGACGACGAAATAGAATTAATTAACCGTTTAATCGACGTAGAATAGTAATTAGCGACGGCCGATACGGATAAAGACGATTTAAATAAGAAGGTCTATAACCTTTAAGTTAAAAACGATAACCTTCGTTAAAAGTATAATAAATAAAATTAAAAGGCTAACGGCGCTATCGATATAATTATTAAAGCTTATAAAATAGCAATACTATTTATAAAGGCTCGCGCCCGCAATTAAGTAAAAGGTATTAAAAAGGATTACATTAAAGACTTTAAAATCCTTTAGGAATAATACAATTTTAAGGTTACTTATTTATAGGCTTAAGTCGATAATTTGAACCGATTATTAGACGTCGCTAATATAGGCGCGAAAGAGTTGGCCGCTACTAAGCCTAAGGCCGCTAAATTAATTAAATTTAAATTTAAAGAGAGAATTACTTTCCTCGAATCTATTAAATACTCCCCTAATATTATCCTTATAATTAATATTACCCGTCGTAATAGTAAAACTCCTAATCGTTAACCTTCTAAGACCCCTAACAATAATCGCCGTAATAAGGATCAATACGCCCCTTTAAAGCTTACTTTATATTACTTCGGAACCGGCGGTAACGACCTTAATAACGACAGAGATAATAATCTTACCGATAATAACAATAATAATAACCGCGACCCCCTTTACAACCCGCGTCGTATCCTTTATAACGACGATAAATATTCCTATTATAAAAAAAGCGGTATTCCTTTTAGTACTATTTCTTTTAAAGGAAATCGCCATTGAAATAAGATAATTAAAGTAAATATCCCTACCTTTTCTAATAATAAAAATAATAAATTCGAATTCAATATATAGTATTTTTAAATAACCAACCGTCTTCGTACGAATACTAATTACTTTACTAACGACGAAACCGCCTTTAAAGAAGTTATTTCTAAGTTTTCTAAATAAATATTAAAGAATTTCTACCCTTTTATTCGGCCTAATACCGGTAGGTTACGTATTAATATAATCGAAGACTTTATAAATTATTTATAGTTAAATTATTATAATTTTAATACTAATAAAAAGGTTCGTAAGGAATACAAGAGCCTAATAATATATTACTCCAATTATTTCTACGATTTTAAAATAGCCTTTACTCGTTTAATTAATTATTATAGTATCCCTAATTCCTAATAGAAATTAGAGTTCCGTCGCAAGATTATAACCCGGTTTTATAATTATGCCGAGGTTAACTATTATATTAATTATATTTATAATACTTACGTCGAACTTTTTCAAAGTTTTAACGAAAGTTTCTATATAGGTCAACCTAACGATAAGGATAAGAAAGTATCCGCCGGTAAAACCCTCGGTAATTTTAAAAAGCTATTTAAAAATACCGCCTTCGGCCCCCTTTATAATCGTTTACCCGATTCGTCCTTCTTATATAAAAAACTATTTAAAAAGGAGATTTATAAATTATAGTAAGAAGGAAAGTATTTTATTTATTACGAGCCCGGCTATATAGCATTTAATTACCTTCGTTAGAAGAAGCTTTTCAAAGCCTATAACACTAAAATTTACACTATACGCGTAGAATTCCCTAATAAGGAAATTGAATTGAGCGAAGACGAGGGTAACGACGGCTACGAAATTAAGATTATCGTTGAAAAGGATTCGGATTCGGATTCGAAAAATTAAAACGCCCGGAGAAATTAATCTCCTATCTAGGCGAAGTATCGATATATATATTAATAAGAAAAATAGATAATATAAATAAATTTAATTTACAAAATTATTTAGGAAAGGGCCCGCCTTTTACCGTTAAATATAGCGTAGTTTATAATAGATTATCTATTTCTACTTTCGATATATTTATTGATACGGGAGTAAATACTTATATTTTTTTAAATTAGAAATTCGCTAATAAATTAATTAAGTATTTAAAGTTCGAGAGTAAGACCGATTTCGAGCTAAGGTACGTTAAGCCTTATAAGAATATTAAATTTAACGTTATTTTTCAAGTAATGAAGGCCATTATTCGAATATAAGGTTACAAATTCTTTAATTAATAAATAGTCGTCTTACTAGTAATATTGAAAGATATAATATTAGGAAAGCTATAATTGAGCGAGAATAAGGTCCTACCTAATTATAGTAATAACTAGTTAATCTTCTTAGAAGGTTTATTGAAAGTATTGCTAAATAAAGATATCGATATTAGTAAGCGACCGAAATTACTTTAGGATCCTTCTTTTTAAGAAAATATAAAGCGAAGAGAGCGTTTAATAAATATAGAAGATAAAAGGAGAGCGGACGGTACTTTATTATAAGTTTATTTACTAAGGTAGGAAGCTAAGGAGTTAGATATAGTTATTAAGGAACTATAAATTAAAATAGAGGAGGTAAAAAAATAAAATAAGGCTAAGGTAAATACGGTAAAGGAGACGATTACTAAATTAGAAAAGTAAAAATAAGAGCTCTTATCGGTAATTAAAGAGGAGATTTAAAGAAGGAGGTATATTAAAACCCTTAAAGGAATCCCTAATATTAATTAGAAATTAAAGGGTATTTATACAGCCAAATATCGCGATTGTAGAAACCCTTTAACGTTAGCAAATATTAACTAAATAGAATAGGAATTCTTTAATAGTATTAAATACGAATATACTTCGGAAATGGAGATTATAGAGCTAGAAATAGTTCGAAATTTATATAAATAGAGTAAAGATCTATACCCTTACTGCGATATTTAAGGACTATATTGTATAGAGCGAACTTTCGGCTAGATTAAATAACGCTTTCGAGATTATATTCTAATAAGTACTATAATTATAAACTTCTACGCTAAACGAGGAAAAATCCTTGAGGAGACTAATTTTTATGAAATTAACGGTATTATTAAGTCGTTAAAATCCTCGGATATATTACCCGAAAATAAAGAAGAATACTGTTAATTCGTAATAGATAAATTTCCCGAAAGATATTAGAATTGTATTAACGTTTTTAGTAAAAAGGATTCCGATACGCTCTTAGAGTTTAAAGAAAAGATTAATTATAAAATCGAGTTCGAGGAAGGCAAATCCCCCCAAAATTTCGGTTATAATTCTTTATATAAAATAACGCTCGAAGAATTAAAGGAGTATAAATAGTATATTATTAATAACTTTTAAAAAGGATTTATTGAAACTAATTTAATACTATAAGTAGCGCCCGTATTATTTATATTAAAGGCCAATAGAAGTCTACGTTTCTACGTAGATTACCGAAAGCTAAACGCCCTATTAAAGAAGGATCAATATCCTTTACCCTTAATTAACGAAACGTTAATACGAATCGGCTAAGTAAAGGTATTTATTAAAATAAATATCCAGTAAGCGTTCTATTATATTCGAATATACTTAAATTATAAAGACTTAACTACGTTCTAAACGCGGTATAGAGCGTATAAATATAAAGTATTACCCTTTAGCCTTATAGGAGGACTTTCGTTATTCTAAAAGTTTATTAATAAAATTTTAATAAATTATTTTAATAACTTTTATAGCGCCTATATCAACGATATTTTAATCTATTCCGATAATTAGGAGGACTACGATAAATACGTCGATATAGTACTATAACGTTTCGAAGAAGCGGGGTTATAAACCGATATTAAAAAATACGAATTTAGTATAATTAAGACTAAATTTTTAAGTTTTATTATTAATATTAATAATATTGTAATCGACCCGAAGAAGGTAATAGCCGTAAAGGAATAAAAGGAGCCGACTATTATAAAAGGCGTATAAACCTTCCTAGAGTTCTACAACTTCTACCGGAAATTTATTAAAAATTTTAACCGGATAATAAAACCTTTAACGAACCTAATAAAGAAGGATTTAACTTTTAAATAGGACAATCGCTATAAAGAGGCGTTTAATACCTTAAAAAGGAATTTATTTAGTATACCCGTCTTATACTACTTCGATTACGAAAAGGAAATATAAATCGAAATAAATACTAATAATAGAATTTACGCGGGCGTAATAAATTAATTTCAAAACGACGGCGACTAGTATTCGGTCGCATTCTATTCGGAAACTATAAATTTAATAAAGTTCAATTACCCTATCTACGATAAGGAGTTAATAATTATAATAAAAGGGATTGAGTAATAGCGACCCGAATTAAAAGGTATTAAGCCTTTTACAATATTTACAGACTACTAAGTATTTAAATACTTCAATACGAAGAGGGTATTAAACGGTAAACAAGTCTATTAATTTAAGACTCTATTAGAATACTAATTCCGGATAACCTATCGCCTCGGTAAGGAAAACGTTACCGCCGACGCTCTCTCTCGTAAATTAGAGGACTTAAAGACTATTAAAAATAAAAAGGAAAATTAATTTACTTTACGAATATTTAAACCTACCGACGACGGATTCTTTACTTTTACTAGCGATAAATTAACGGATATACTAATTAATTCAGAGGGGGAGGATAAAGCGGTTAATATTAAAGTCGCCGAATTAGAATTGGAGGTTAATTATAACTTAATTAACGAACTAATCTAAGCTAACCGATTTGCAAAGTTATTATCGATTTATAAAGAAAAGGCGAAATAAAAAGGCTTACCCTTTATTATTAAGGACGGCTTACTAACCAAAAATTATAAGTTAGTAATCCCGGAAAACGGTAATTTACGAATTAGATTTATTGAAGTAGCTTACTACCCGGTTATTTTAATATACCCGGGTAGAAATAAAATTAAATAGATAATTTATAAGCGGTATTAGTAGGTAAGATTAGCCGCTAATATAAACCGTTATATTACTAATTATTGGATATATAAAGTATTAAAAGCGCTCAAAGATAAGACACTTAGATTAATATACTCGATCCCTTTAAAAGAGGATTATCGAATATAGAAGTTTCTAATAATCGACTTCAAATTAATATTTAAAAACAAATACGGTTATAATATATTAATAATTATTATAAATCGATTTTCGAAGGCAAACTAGAATATCCCTTATAAGGATACTATTACCGCTAAGGACGCCGCTATCTTATATTACCGAGGCCCCTATCGCCTCTTTAGACTACCCGACGAAGTAATTAATAATAGAAGACTACAATTCGTATCCTAAATAATATAAGAGGCGGCCTCTCTATTAAACGTTAAATAGAAGTTAACTACATTAAAATATTTATAAACCGCTAATTAAATTGAAAACCTATATTAATATATCGACTAACGGTTGAAACCTTATATTAATTACAACTAAGATAACTAATCGGAATTTATCCCAGCATTAAATATAGCCCAAATAAATCTACTTTATAATAGTCTAAACGGCCTATCCTCTAAAGAAATTATTATAGGCTTCCTAATGCCTAATATATTGGATTAGGAAGACCGAGTAAATTTAAAACTATTAAAAACGGAAATTAACCGATAAGAAGCTTACTAATTAATCGAATAATTAAAATCCTTCTACGCAACGGCTCGCTTTACCATTAATAAAGTATAATAGTAGTAGACGGCCTAGGCTAATAAATACCGTAGGGAATTAGATTTCGGAATTAGCGATCGAATCTTTATTATTAAACGAAGTTAAATCACGGATCGACTTAATAATAAATTCAATTAGTACTAAACTAAAATTCCTTATAGGATTAAAGTTATAAAAGATTACTTTTACGAATTAGAAGTTCTTAAAGGATAAAAAGGAGCGACGGTTTACTATACTAACCGCCTAAGGAGGTATAAGGATAACCTATTATTAAGGTAAGGTAACGAAAACCTAACCGGCGAGTTAGTTAATAGCGATTAAGAGGAATAAGAAGTCTTAAAAGTAATTTTATCGAAGGTTACAAAAGGAAAACTAGAATACTAAGTAGAATAGAAAGGATAGGACCCCGATCTAGAGTTCTAGCCGGCAAGCAACTTCGTCAATTCAATAGAGCTCTTAAAGGAATATTATAATACGAACCCTATAATACTAGGACCTCCTAAACGATTAGTCTAATAGTTAACGGGCGACAAATTAAATTATAACAACAACGATAAACTAATTAAAAGATTACGAATTAGTTTGAGAAGGAGAGTAATAGTAAAGAAAAAATAGGAGGACGTTAGAGGAAGTATTCGAATTATATTTATATCAAAATTTTTCTTTTTATTCTTAAGGTTCTAGGGCTAAGCTTCAACCCGGGGGGGAGGGTAGTATAACGATTGGAATCTAATATTATAGACCATATCCTATTCATCTTATTAGCAATACCTACAAGACCTACCGGTACTATTAATACGAGTACCCTAATTGGTTGCACGGGCGGCATTGACCGTACGACCGTTCAATTGGCACCGCGACCTACATATCGCATTCACGTGCATTATTAGATTAGATAAGGAAGGCGGTCGAGGCTGGCAGAATCTAGTCCCATCCCATATAAGGATACAACTCCAGGGCCCAGATCTCAACCTCTCCCTCTTTCCTTCTTTAGCTTTAGTTATTTATTTCATTTGTACCCAACTACGCGATACGGAACTACGTGAGCTGGTGCATCGTAACATAGACTACCTATTTCTATACCTTTTAGAACCCCTTATACAAATCTAAATAAAATCGACGAATTAGATTAAAGACCAATATTTTACAGTTATATAAAATAATAGCTTTAATTAACAATTCTTTAATTACCTTACAAATTCCCTACTTATTATCTAATTACTATATAAAATTAGTAACGACGGCGGTATTTTCGATTTCTTTTAGGTTATCCTCTTCTAAGTTATTATCGAAGTACTTATTAGGCTTATCGTCTTCAGCGGTAGTAGCAGGGCCTCAATATAATAGAGGATTAGGGCTATTACTATTTAAGTCCCGGGTAATTAGCGGGGGATTTAATAGGTTAATATCGGGGATTAATTTAGCGCTACTTAACTATACCTATTTCTTCTTAATATAATAATTTACGTTCTTTATAATATATTATATATAAAATTAATGCAATACGTCTAAATAAGTAATAATAACGGCCTTTTTAAATCCTCTATCGAAATCGCTAATAATAATATCGGGTTTAAGAATTTCGTAATCCTCTTAGAACTTCTTTAAGTAATTAAATAGCTATTCGAAGTCCGCCTAACTCTCCCTATTCGAAAGACCGAAATTAACGTTAAAATTATAACCCAATATATTAACGTTAGTAATATTGAAGAGGAAGAGGTTAAAACGGTTAATTTATAAGGAAAAAAAAGGGGTCAATTAATAAATCAGACCCCAAACGCTCAAATCCGAATAATTATTATATATATAAATAATAATATAAAATTAATATAAACTTTATATATATTATCGACTAATAGTATATAGGGATTCTTCTTCTATATTTCTATATACTATTCGAAGGTTTAAAATACTCGTATAACCCTACTAGCCTTATCGTATTCAACGAAGTATTCAATACTATAAAAGTTCTTATACTTATTTAATAAATCGATAAACATCTTAATCAATATATAAAAACTATACTTTTACCGGCGAAGGCGGTATTAAACGTTCTAAACCTCTAAAATAATAATAAGGACTCGAAGACTACGTAGTTCTATTACTAGACTATTATTAGCGATTTTAATAGGTATTACAACGTCGTCATCATCCTCGAAAGTACTACTTAAATAGTAAACGATTTACCGTACGCTTATTCTAACTATACTAAATAGCCTTTTAATAATTTTATTAATAACCTCTTTATAATTACGGCGGACCTATTATCGGTAAATAATATTACTATAAAGATTAACGATATTGAATTTATAATTATAAGTATTGTAACCGTAAAGTTCTTTACTATACTACATATTGCCCTATCTTTTCCTCAATAGTACTTTTACTTTATATAAGTAATTAAGCCGCCTCGAAATAATATTACAAATACTTTAACTATTAGAGGTATAAGTACTACTATATATATAATTATAATCGACTTATATTATAAAATCCCCTTCTCCTCGCTTAATATTCTTTATTGTACCCGTTTAAACGATAATAAACCTTTAATTAATAATATAAGCTTAAAGGGTATTAAAGGCTTCTTCTCGAATCGTACATAGAACCGATATAAATAGTAGGCGAAGTATTAAAAATTCTTTAACAAGGAATATTAATATCGAGTCCAACCTTCGCCTAATAGTAGTATATTCACTAAGGGACTATAGTAACCGCGTTCTTAATTTTACTTACTACTCGTACTAAAAGCGGATTAATAATAATAAAAATATAGAAGCGATAGGAGGAGAGGCGAAGGGAATTATACTCCGCTAAGGAATAACTACTTATACTAAACTTAAAGGTATTTTAATTAAAGATTTTAATTAAGTACCGTTAGTACTAATTACTATAATCGGGTAAATAGGAATCTAACTTACCTTAACTATACGGGGTATATAGTCGCGACTAGAAATTTACTAGCGGGCGGGCAATACAACGAACTCAATAACACTCTACGAAATAATAATAAAGATAATAAGATAATCGCTCAAAATAATTGCGCAATATTAGAATAAGGTCTCGCGATAGCTTTATTCAATTACGCACAATACTAACGGTCGCTAATAAACTACGCGACGGCGACGAGGTTAGGCAACGATATGCACGGTATACTGGCGCGGCTGGGCGGCTGGGCGGCTAGCGGGTTGACTAAGCTTAAAAGTGGGGATACTCTCTATGCGGAAGGATTTGACTCTCTGTGTGCAAGGAATCCGACCCTGCAGTGTTAGTGGCTGAGAGGTCGGGCACTGTCTTTGTCTGCTCGCCTTCTCGCGCGCTGGAGCTGAGAGACAGAGGTGGGTATGTCGTTGGTTCTCTCCTCCTTCTCTTTCAAAGGTTTTGTTGTCTGTTTCAACGTCACCAGTGTCACACCGGCTGCTGGTAGAGCAAGACGAGCCGTTTGCAAGTTTGGAGCCGCCTCTCGTTACGATGCACAGCAAGTTTATCCACCACTGGCATACCTACGCCCTACAACAACCTACCATTCGCGATTCCAGTACCAAATCCTCGTCAGATCTGGACTCTTTGAAGATCTTTCCACCATGTTGTGCATTTCTCCACTGATGGTTAACGAGGATACTTACATGGTGCACAGACGAGCCATCTCTGGGTTTCTCAACCTGCACAACTTTACCGCCTTCCAGATCAAATACCTCTACCTTACAGTGTACTGTCGTGTCCTCCCAAGATAACTCATTCTAGGTTCGCCCTTCGTTTCCGCTCAGCGTCGGGGTCGCAATCGCTTAACGCCATCTCGGCACCCCACAACCCCCTGAACAAAAGTTCCTAGGGCGTCTCCTTCTACGGGGACGGGAGAACCTCCCACCAACCCCAGTGGCAGTGGCAGTACCCGCCTAGAGGTAGCGCAAGGTGGCAAGGTACTAACCAGATACCAAAAACTGAGAACCTGGAGTCAATGTGTTCTTTCTGTCATCACAGACGGGAAAGCAATATCGCTTGTCTAACCGACGGTTCGCTTCAGACTGCTAGTAAAGTTTACTTCACTCTTCACGGGTGGTATCATGCAATAGCACCTGGCTTTATAGTGCTTACGTGTGTTGTAAAAACCACCGTCTTCTATCACAACCCTTGAAGTACATGGTCTACCCAGTCTATGAGGATTTGGAGCCTCAACGAGCACTTCAACACCCAAGGACCTGGGGACTTCCAATGGATCGGGTCTCCCGTGGGGGAGACGAAAGTCGACAAGATTGACAAGACGACAGGCGGCCCTTGCAAAAATATGAGAAAAGGGAAAATATGGACAAAACCGCAGGAGTGGTTAGAGACCGGTTTCGCTAGACAGCTCTCAATAGGGCTGGCTAGACGGCCCGTTCCAGCACACCACCACACTACAAACTGCTTCTCATCCGCGATTTGAAGCCATGTCTACCTACACCACTTCGCCTCACCGACCTCTACGCGAAGTCAACAACGCAAACGAACACGACCGCCTACACATGCGGCCAACTCAACAACATCACTTGCCCATACATAGCGGGATGATTACCAAGTTCGGCACTCGTATCGAAACGCACGGCCGTCAAGCGTTGCCTCTAACCATGGTTCTCGAACTTCCCCAAGAGCCGAATGACATGCCTTTCCCAGGGGCGGCCGTTGCCAATGCCCGGTACCATGTCACATATAACGATTTTATGCGACGCTACTAGTAGCAGATATCCCGGGCTTTTCGACGCTGCAGAGTAACGGTTTAGGATTGTGTTTTATGTATAGAGAGGGGTACGGTAGCATGTGAAAGAGGCAGAGGCAGGTTCCTTCGAAGCTCTCTCGAAGCGCTCGAGTTGTAAGTCTGCCCGTCAAAATAGGGGCAACATTCGCCTCCACCAAGTTGCTCTGGAAGTCTGCCCAGAGGCTCAAAATGGAAGTTCGATACTGTTCTGCTGGTTATGGGAGAGATAATACTGAAGATTATAGGTGTCGATAATGATCGGTAATCACCGGATTGCATGGCACCAAGTTACCGTACACAGGTTGACTGGCGAGACTGGTAACATGGAGGGAAAGGGAGACGGTAAACCCTAACCCTGTGAGCCTTCACACACAAACTCTTCTCCCCCTATCTTCGAATCCATCTTTAGGACGAAAACTTGATGCAAAGATGCTGCTCTGAACGTTATTCCAACTCCATGATGCTTTCTCAAGAGTTGGCGCGACAACGCCCAACTCATACGGTGGAAGATGCACCCAACCCTCATTCATCCATTGGACTTAAGAGCTGCAGTTAACGTGGCGAGTGGAATCCTTCATAAGCCTCTTTAGCCTGGATGAGGTGGCTGAGTATGTATGATCGCCTCGCGGCCTCAATCGAGGCCCAACGCGGGGCTCTCCGACCAAAAGGCTGCTGTCGTGTTACGAAGGCAGCGGTAGGACTTGCAGCTCAACGGAAGTCGAAGTCCTGGGGGCAGAGCCTCATGATATCTTCAACTGACTTCTAGTGTGAAGTCTATGTTTTGTGAACCCGTCTGTTCTCTTCGTTGCAACTGTAACATTGATTGTACGCCCATCTAATGATTGACGATAAAATGAATCCTCATCTCAAGGTTAGGATACTTTGTCCCTGTGAGTATACCTGGCTGACTACGATGACAGTTGTGAGTATACCAGCTAATATGATCGGACTTAGCAGAAAAGGGAACAAGTTGGGCGATCGAGGAAAAACCCGTTGATTGTTCGACGTTGATTAACCTCGTACACCCAGAACTCGGTGGCCTACCGGATCAATGCTATATGTGAGTCCAACTGCTGACCATGAAATCAAAAACAAATAGATTGAACAGGTCCTGATCAACATACCTCAGATTCATGCACAAAGATGACTATCCACCCGTAAACGGCGGGCGCGAAGCCCTTCTCGCCGCCTTCAACGTCCCCAGCTTCGTCGCCAGCAGAACCTGCTTCGAACTGAACGGCTACGCGGGATGCAGGCCAGTATTCGAAGAACCGCAGCAGAAAGATCCCTTTGGGGAGCAAGACGCTACCCCTACACTAAAGAGCTGCACAACATGGTTCCTCTACCTAGCCAAGATGGTCCGCAAGATCGACTCCTTCCAGGATAAGCACAAACCTCACGACAAGGAGCCCGAATATGTCCCTGAAGTGTCCAAAAAAGGATATGAGTGGTTCGAAATGAGCGTCTTCACCCGCTGGGACAGCCCCGGGAAATGTCGAGTCCTATGCATCGACACCCCACCCGATTTCCCGGACCGGCTCAGGGACGCCTTGCTTCTGAAGAAAACGCCGCCGTCAGGAAGTCCAAGTCTCTCGGAGGCAGCCCAAGCCGACCCCTTCGCCCTCCACGCCGACCTCCTAGACATCATGGTCGTCTACTCAGACATCTCCGTCTGGCGGGTTCGCGATCCAATTCGGCTTCTCGAAAAGTCGCGGCTCAACGGGCACGATCTGTTCGAGCAGATCCACGACCACGCAAGACACGCGAATCACTCGTCTGAGGTGCTGGAGGCGGCGATTCAGACGGTTGAGCAGTTGGCCAGGTATCAGAGAGAGATTCATGAGAATATTGCACATGGGCAGCGCAGCACAGGCCGTTTGGGTCTGACTCTGACGTACAGAGCGCAGGCGAGGGAGTATACGCAGTTTCAGATTTCGTTGGTTAGGAGTCTGAAGCTGAGGAGTGATTCGAGTTTGCAGAGGTTGAAGAATGAGGTTGGGTTGGTATGTACAAGACTCATTCACACCACTTAACTCCGAATGTTGCTGGCTGGTGGGGAAAAAGTGTTGTGGAATAGTGATGCTAATGATTGAAAACAGGCGTACAACAATATCGCCAGACAAGATAACAGCGTCATGAAGTCAATAGCGCTGTTGACCATGATTTTTCTGCCTGCCACCTTCATCTCGGTACGTCCTCCTCCCGTCCCGTCCCAATGAACCTTCCACGTTCCCAAAGAGGGGAGTGTCCATCGCTCCTTCCTCACTTGAACTTGACTGCTAATCACCAGAGACACGGCAGGCACTCTTCAGTACCACCTTCTTCACCTACGGTGACAATGGAAATTGGGAAGTCTCTGACGAGCTGTGGATCTACTTTGTCACGACAGTGCCAGCGACTATTGCCATCGTGGTCTTTTGGCGGGTATGGCTTGACTACGGTGATGTCATCTCCAAGTGGTTCAAAGGATTGGTACTTAGAGCGTGGAATGGGGTTACGGGGTCCGTGTCAAGGACAAGGGCGAGAACTGGGAATGGGATTGAGATGGACGTGGAGGATGAGGGGGTTCCAGCCAGAGTTCGGACGGGAGTTACGGTGTAGCGCTGTTGACATTTTTGGCATTTCATGTATTGGCTTATATAACGATGAATGAGTCTGGATCTCCGTCTTTATTCCTGTCTGCTTTGCTCCTTCCCATTACTTACAATTCCATCGCCCCCTTCCGTCCCATCTCGCCATCCTCCCCGCCCCAGAACAACGCCCAGCCCGGGCTTCCCGGCGGCAGGACCTTCCCTGGGACCATATAAGCCTGCACTTCAGGACCTTCCAACACCTCCAGTAGCATACGTAGCAGTGTCCTGGGGCAGAAAATGCGTGGTATTTTCGTAGGTCTTGCAGCTGGTCTTGTGTTCAATCCGGGGCTTGGGCGGCCGAGCTTTTTGCTTTTTCGCTTTTCTTTTCGGTTGTAATTTTTTCTACTGCACAATCTATCAATACGAACTCCATGTTTGGTTCCATATTGACGGGAAATATTGCAGAGGCTGCATCGAGATTGTACCAATCTTCATCTCCGTCTTTACTCCAGTCTTGTCTGCTCTTTCTCATCGCCCCTTCCTATCACCCCTTCTCATTACTCCTTCCCATACTCCCGCCCCAACCAACCAACCCCATCACGCTAACCACCCCTCAACATCACCCCTCAACTCCTCCAACGCCTCCCTAATCAACTCATACCTCGACACCCCCGCCGCCACCTCCTGCCAATCCCCCGCATCCAAATTCTCCGTAGTTCCATTCCACACCGTCGTCTTCATGTCCTCACCCACCGGCTTCCTCCCCTTCACTTTCGTCCCTTTCCCCTTCCCATCCCCTTCCACAAGTCCCGGTTCAGCATCCTCATCCTCAAACCCACACATCCACATAACCTGCCTCACCCACGCCTCATTAACCGTCACTCCCCTTGTGACCACCACCTTCCTCTCCCTTGTGTTGGCATTATACATCATGATAACGCTATAATCCACCGGCCTCTTTCCCGGGTCTTCCCCATACTTATACTCCCCATCCCACTTCCCATCCCAACCCCTAGAAGGCCGTCCAAATCCCAACGGTAACTGAACGAAACTCTGCACCGCCACGAGAATGACCGCCTTATACCTGCTTAACCCTCCCTGTCGAATAGCGGGAAGCGAGTTAAGTACATTCCCATAGAAGGCAATCCGGTTGTGTGCTCCGATGAGAGCGGTGGGCAGGTTATAGGGCTGGTTACCGACGCCTGAGACACGACTGGAGGTGGTGGGGACGGCGGGGTTGGAGGAGGGGTTAGAGGAGTAGTGAAGGCCTTTGAGGATCCTGAGGCTGGGTTTGGGGTTGTAGTCGGACTCTACTTGTTGCCCTTGCCCTTCCCCATGAGATTGGCGAGGTTGTTGGCCTAGGCTTTGGACACGGATGGAGTGGAAGAAATCCTTGAGGAGGTTGATTTGTTTTCGGTTGATGGTGGTTAGGATGATGAGGGATGCCCCTTGGTCGAGGTACTTGCATTTGGATTTGGGGCGCAAGATACGACTTCTATAGACGATGTCAGGGTGGGAAAAGGGGGAGAGGGCGTTGACTAGGGTTTGGATGGTGGAGGGGGAGGGGGGAAGGACGACGGTTTCGGTGTTGCGGAGCTGTTGGAGAGAACGTGGGAATCCGCCGAAAGGCTTTTTTTCTTTGGGAGTTTCATGGGACATATTGGGTTGGTTGGATGAGATATCTAGAGATCAAAAGCACCTGTACAGGGAAACTGAATGAGATACTGTGAGGGAATGAGATCGAATAGGAAACCTGTTGTCGACTACTTGCCAACTTTATAGTAAGGGTCATGGTAGGGACGATGGATGTCAGTTCTTTGGGTGAGTGCTCATGAATCACCTCTCTCCACTACCAAGATACAATGCCAAGTAGTGCCAAACAAAAATACATACAGACGACCACTTCTCTTGGTAGGCTCCTGTGTTTTTTGCTTTCTTTCTTTTCTTTTTTTTTTTTTTTTTTTTTTTTTGGCACCACTGCTTTGAGTAAACTGTTCGGAACTATCTCAACAGCCAGGTTGTAAGTAACTATCGGAGCGGAGTAAGGAAATTTTCTCATGAGCTTAAGGCCTGTTACACATGAAGCGGTTGTGTTCCGTATCCGGTTCTATCTTTCAAATTAGAGTAGGAGACCACCAAAAGATATCTATGACCGGTTATGTCACCTGAAAGAAAACCCTAGCAAACATATTGTATCAGGGACTCATGATCAAAGCATCGGGACTGACTAAATAAGTACGATGATCCATCCCTCTGACTTCTCCACGACCTTCTCAACTAAAATAAAGCACCATGACCTAGTCATTTCAAACCAACAACACTTCTACCATGTGCTCATGCATCACCTTGCAAAGATTGATCAACAACGAATACACCCATAACCACCAAACCCACCATCTCCTCACCCAACCTTCTGCAACGTAGCACAAGCAATCCGCGCCGAGCTAGCATCATGGAAAACAATCCCTCTATTCCCGATATACCCCAAATTGATGACATTAAGCGCCGAGTAAGGGTCGTTGAAGCTGCATTTTTTGAGTGACCGATCAGCAACTAGATCTCAAATCTCTCCCAAGAAAGATCCCAAGAAAGATCCCAAGAAAGAATCCCAAGAAAAGAAAAGATTATCTCACCTCTTCAACACGGTAGGTCCCGTCACAGTCCCGTATTTCCCCGAAAGATCACCAACCTCACAAGTCTGAGGCGCCGCACTGTTGCAAGGCGGGCTGTCGCCGCGCAGGTAGGAGTCGAGGTGGCCGGCTGTGTCGGCGCAGTTACCGTCGGAGGGGACGGGGCGGATGTGGACGTGGTATTCTGCATCACAACGATGTTAGTAACTGTATTTGAGCAAACTTGCTTGAGATGAAAAGGCCCTTTTGTTCAGTTCGGTGAAGGTGCGTATACGTACTAAACGGCCCCTGCTCCACCGGAAGCCCCGTAACATCAATGGTATAGTTGACACCAACGGTATTTGCGACCGCGGTCACGAATCCCTTGACTGTGGGAGAATCGAACTTTGCGACCCAGACTTCGCCGATGACGGGGTTGTTCCGTACCGGACGGGCATCGCCTAGCTTGCCTGTTGTGTTGTTGCTTGACTGGCTGACTGCGAGAGTGGCAGTGGCCAGGCGGCCGAGGAGAGAGGTGAGTTGCATGGTTTGATGTGCTGGGGTCGACTAATGGGGGCATCTCAGTTTGAAGTTGAGGTCTTGGAGAGGTGCGAGATATGGGGGAGCGGCGGCGATCTGATGTTTTATAGACACTCAAGTTCGTGGACATTCTTAGATACCGCAGAATCTCGGGGCATCCGGTTTGGGCCTCCCTGGAAATCAGGCATAGTCTGCAAGCATACTGCAACATTCATGCCCACCAAAATTTCTATGCAAGACGGTGATTTCGAATGTCCCCACCCTCCAGCTCCCTTGAAAAGACAGAGGGAAAAGATAGGGCACCAGAAGAATCGAATTTACTCCGGGGTCTCACGCTGTCTCCCCCACTCTTTTTTCCGGGCATAAAAACCACATATTCGTGCAGTATGCTTACAGATTCTGCCTGATTTCCAGGGAGGCCCAAGCAATTCTGCGGTATTGCACTGAGCTGAGGCCCGATGAGGGTAACATCTGCAGGAACCGACGGAGGAAGACGCGTCTCAACGCAATTAATATTTGGGGGTCCGACGCGGATTTGCGATCGGACGTCCAGAGAACCAGCATGAGGGAATGATGATAGTCCGGACATGTTCCCGGGTGATCTGGATAAGTTCCCAGTTCCGGCAGTGCCAAGCCACGGTTTGATCCCGCAGCACTCAATGGGTCGGTTATGCATTTGAGGTACAGATGGCGCGAATAGTCGACATGCACGATAGAATGAAAGCAAGGGGCCGTAATCTCTTCTATATCAACGACATCCTCGGGATTGCGGTTCCGGCTCCGGCCTTACTGAGGCGGACTTGAATCGGTGAAAGCGATAGATAGACAGACAGACAGACCATAGGAAAACAAGCGGAAGATTCTGATGGAGATTCGCCAGTAAAAGGACAATGGGTATCGTACTAGAGGATAAAGAAGATATAATTTTGAGCCCTACAAAGGGCCATTGTAGGAAATAATACAAGTCCCAACCGCCTTGAATAACACACCGGCCCCATATATGTCCGTACAAAGCAAATACAATCCATCTCTCTGCACATCTGACAAAACAGCACCCGTTTCCTCACAACACAGACATGGTTGTAGTATACCTCCTTGCTCAACGAGGTGTTGGAAGTTCACTGGCCGATGACCGGACGGGTAACTCAACGGCATTGTTGATATCAAAGGCCGTAGTAGTGTCGCTGGCACTGAAGTTGCTTATTTCCGTATGTCTGTTCCTCTTCTCGGCATCATCTTGGTGATCCAGTATCGACTTGCTAACAGGATAAGGAAGGGGACCCAGTGGTGGTGGGGAAGGCGGCATCGGATGCCACATTGAGCTTTGCATGCTCGCATGTGGCATACGGTCCGAAGTCGATACGGATGATGGTGGGATAACTTGGGCGGGGGCGTCCGAACGTAGAGGATGCGAATCCGGAGCCTTCAGTGCTGGTGTATTCGGGGCCGGAGCGGTAGAGCTTGGAGCATCTGAGCTTGGAGCGCTCGTATGCTGAGGTTGCGAACGTCTTCGCCACCAGAGAAACAAAGATGCTACAATCGCACATATGACCACTGTGATGCATACGGCGATTATCACAACGGCCGTCGTTGAGATGCTCGAGTTTGGAGAACCAGGGACAGAAGAAGCAGACGGAGAAGCAGAAGCAGTGGTCTTTGCAGAGGTCGCTGCTGATGTCCCGCTAGCCGTTGGGGTGCCAGTTTTGCCAGTGGTGCCAGTTTTGCCAGTGGTGCCAGTTTTGCCAGTGGTGCCAGTTGTCAACTTATCGGTTGACTGGTAAACCATTCGGACACCGTAGGCGTGGATGGCATCAGGAATTTTGAGTGTCTCGGACGTGGTGATTGTCTTGCCGTTTGGTGATCTCGTAACATGGGTTGAATAACCTGACGCCGGTGCCTCCCAGATGCACATATAGTTACTCAACGATGAGGCAAGGTTTGTAGGTTCTGCAACGCACGAAAGCCAGACAGATGGTCCGCGCTGTGGGCAGCAGGTTACCGTCGTGATCGTAGAAACACCGCCGGTGTCATGGCATGCGGACATGTAGCCGTTGGGGCAGATCAGCCCAGGTGAGAAGAAAGCGGTCTCGGCGGGAGACCAACCGCTCGGAAGGCAGCTCGTTTGTTGATCAATGAGATAGACATCGGACGACGAAACCCCGAAGCACTCGGGCGGCGGCGAGAACATTGTCGTCAGTGGGACACGAGCGAAAGACGTGACCACCAACTTGGCGAGAGGAGTAACCGCCGGTGTTGGCACTGATGTTCGAGGAGGCATGGCTGCTTGTGTATCTCAATCTTTCATCGACTCGTCAAGACGCTCCCGGTTTGTTGTCTGTTGTTCGAGTTTCAAGATAACTGGATGCTTGGCGTGGAAAGAGCCTCAACTCTCGATGGATACAACAAGCCTCGAAGAGGTACGGGGATAGTATGGCATTGTAGACTCGAGGATGCTTGCAACTTACATATGCTTTCTCCTTGGGGTACGCAACACACCTCAAAACATCTCTAACAGTGGTCTTCTCGATCCGGATGTCGCACGAGGCGGTATTCCCCTGGTCGGTTTGTTGGAACGGGACCTCATAAAGGGTACTGCCCCCGTCACGTTTAAGCATGTTCTTTGATGGATATGGCCGTAAAGCAAGGGAAGTGAGGTGAGGCATCGTGGCCAAAGGAGCCGAATAAAGAGGCAAACTAGGGTGTTGCTGTAGGTCTCGACTTTTCAGCCATTCAACGATGGGAACAGCCCTGTATGAAGTGCGAGGTGGGAGAACATGATCGAGGGACGAGCGTGACTTCAGCTCCGTGTAGTTGAGTGTATAGTGAACTTTGATTTTTCTTCGGAATGCCGGAAATAGCGATGGGGGGTAAATGGTGCGGTGTGCGGTGTGGTGAGTTCGACCTGAACATCCATGTGGTGGTGAGATACTGTGAGAACGGCACGCAAATATCATGACAATACCAGAGGCTTCTCCGATCTTGACCGGGGTCGCAGTGTCGCTCTTTGCTGGAAGGGCCGAGTGGAATCCCGGCAACAAAGAGTCAAAAGAAAGATAAGCGGTGGTGAGCTTATAATTGTCAAACTGTGCAAGGATCACGACCATCGCTCGAGGTGTTTGTGTCAATTTGTGTCATCTCCCGTTCGGGGTTGTGAGGAATGAAGAAAGTTAAAGTTGGAAGCGGAATTGAGTTGCCATTCGCTCGTCGTTGATCGAGACGGGAAGTTCAAGGCAGGAGGCGGCAGGCAGTTCTGGCGGCATTGCAATTGCACACCATTGGCTGGAATGCACAGGCGATAAGATAAGCAGGTGTGCAAAAGGGCGGCGCGGGGCCACGGAGGGCAATTTTTCCGGAAAGCGCACAGACCAGGCACACAGGGCACGAGCAGCACCACCCAAATTTGTCGAGGTGGGCAAAAAATCCAAGCCGAAGCTGGTCAGCGTACGATCTTCGACCCTCACACATCAACGACCGACGTCCGAATCGCAAAAATGGTCAACGTACCCAAGACCCGCAAGACCTACTGCGCTGGCCGCTCTTGCGGCAAGCACACCCTCCACAAGGTCACCCAGTACAAGGCCGGCAAGGCTTCGGCTTTCGCTCAGGGAAAGCGCCGTTACGACCGCAAGCAGTCCGGTTACGGTGGTCAGACCAAGCCCGTCTTCCACAAGAAGGCGAAGACCACCAAGAAGGTCGTCCTCAGACTGGTACGGGAGCCCGAATAGGAATTGAGAATCTGAAGACTTCGAGGGATCGAGGCTAAAATGGTGAATCTACAGGAGTGCTCCGTCTGCAAGCAGAAGAAGCAGCTTCCCCTCAAGCGCTGCAAGCACTTCGAGCTCGGGTAAGTTTTTTCCGTTCAATGATTGAAATGTTTGAGATCAAGAAGACACGGCATGGTCACCGGGATCGGGGATATGCGACATTGCGCAACAAGAACGATTATTTTCGCTGCCGAACTGCGAGACGATAGACTGCGACCATTACTCCGCCGGGCGCGAGACCGAGACCACACGACGGCGACCACCGACAGAGCTCGACGCGACATGAACGACTCCGTACCGCATTCGAAGCCATGTTTTGCTTGGGAAATGTGTGAAGGACCGGTGCGCCAGGCAGTCGCTGTTTTACCGCCATCCATCAACAACAAACAGGAGCATCGCCACACTGGGGTTCCGCGCATATCGAGGACACGGTGAAGGAGGCATCGACAGAAACAGCTGGAGAAGCATGCGGCCGTTACAAATTTCAGCCTGGAATGGCCCAGATGCGATACAGCTCTTCCCGGATCTATCGCCAACCCGCGCCACTCCAGCAACATCCTACGATATCCCACGATCGGCCATTGATGATGCTGTGTCTTCTTGGCCTATAACTCGTACTCTGTTGGATAGGTTCTAACACGTTTGAAACTACAGTGGTGACAAGAAGACCAAGGGCGCTGCTCTCGTCTTCTAAACGCCTTCCATGGGAAGAATGCGGTGGTAGCGAGGTTGAGAAGCCGGCACTGGTTTTCTTGACTGGTCTTGCATGGGTTTGCCGTGTCGTGGCGTCGAAGTCAACGGACTGGCTTCGATGTTGGCACGGGAAAGTTGGTCTTTGAGGTACATGTACAATGGACACGGATGGTCGGGTGCGGGAAACGAACAATACCATCTTTGGGGCGTTTCGTCTGCGGTTTCTATCTACCAATGCTGCCACCATTTTCCTCGCAACTTTCCTCTACGCAGTTCCTCCGCTTAGGGCATCTTTTGGTCAAGGGGTGATGTGAGATGTGTCCCGACGTCACATCGGTCTCGACCTGTGTGCTGGAAGACGGAGTCTCGAGACATGCTGATGGCCAAGGAGCTCATGGTCGTTATCCATCCGGGAAGCAAACCATGCGGACAAATACTCTAGTCTCGCACCTGGAGTCCACCAACAGTCAAATATAATATCAGCAAGCCACCAACAACCCCGAGTTCTATGCTTGTCACATGTGTTTCCTACCAGCGGCAGCGGGTGTTCCCATGTTTGCCAGTTTTGCGGCGTTCCACTTCCAACTGCACCAACGATGCTGACTACACAAATGCTTGCCGAATATGGCCGGACCAGGCAATCCAGACGCTTCATTATCACCTGAGATTCTGCTCACGATGGGGGCGTCCTTTAACCGCATCTGGCCACGGATTTTTTCAGGAAAACTGCTAGACATGTAGTGGAAGATCGACAAGTCGCAAGCTCCAAGCTAGGACGGCGAGACCAGTCAAACTGACATCACTCTAATCACCTGAATCATGATGCCTTCGATTCAGACGAACCGCATCTCCACCCCAGAGCTCACCGATAACGATAACCTTAAAAGCGGCAATGCCCCACGCCCTTGTGGGGTTGGTGGAGTGAATGCAGATCGTGAATTCCCCATTCCCGCTTTCTTTCCGTGTCTACCGTTGTCAATCTGTTTCCCGCTTCTCTTCTTTCCCAACACTGAACTTCAGTTCAGTTGTTTGCTTCTCCCGTCAGATCTCAACCGTCTCCTCCATTCCAGCCCGCCAAACTGTTGGTCCGCCACCACGAATCTTACCCCTCTCCCAACAATACCTACTTGCATCATCTCAAATGCCAGTCTGAGAAGCGTTCGCATGTGCGTCATCTGCCAGGGACGGGCAGGGAAGTACATGGCAGCCCATCGACCCGTTCGTCGGTACCCTTTCGAGCCGTCATGACCTGGAGCGCGTACGGGAAAGTTCTATGTTGTTGGCGTTGGCGCCCTCACGTTCCATCGTCATCACGGACGGCTCGGTTGCCAGCAGCAAACGCCCTTTTTACCTGCCGACCTGACCCCGCGTCTCCGGCATTTGCACTTCAGTTGGCGATCTGCTCAGCCCGAGGCAGCAGACAGCCCTCGTTCCGCTCAACCCAGGGCCGCGAATGGCTCTCAACCTCATGGCTTGCGCAACACCTACCTTTCTCTTGGAAGCCCAGTGGTTAGCGTCAGGAACACCGTCTCAGCATCATTTCGAAGGTCGCAACTACTCCTCAACGGGCACCCACACGGGGCATTTAATCCAAGTATCCTTACCAAGTCTGTCACCAAATTCCACCATCGTTTACAACTGATGTTGCGCATGTTCTCTTCTCACTCTTTACTCTAGGTCCGACATCCTCTGACAGTACTATATTTTTGCGGGTTTGGACGAAAGAATACTGCGTACACCAAGTGGTGTGCCTGTTCCTTCAGCGACAAGCAAATAGCGCTGCTGAGGGACCAATTCCGGGATTAAGATGCATACGAAGACTTGGGATGTCCATATTTTGTCGGCCACAACTTCTGGACCTTCAATATGGAATTACAGGCGGCGGCATGTTGTCTCACCCTGGTATCTGTTGCCTTGCCTCGCCACTACCACTGTCGTCGAGAGACTGGCGTTGAAGAACATATTGTCCTATATTGCATGACCAAGAATATCCAGACTGCCTCCGGGACCTCAAGTGTTGATCCCGAGGTTCAGGGCCTGGTGTTCTGGGCACTTTGAGGCCACCCAAAGCCCAGATAACAATGTATGGCCCACTGCAAAAAGGGTACGGACATACCGAACGTTTTGCGGCAGGACAAACACCACGCACAACCCCCTGCACTGCTGTTACACTATGCAAAACAGAAGATACCCACCTGTCACCGTTTCCCTTGCCTTCACAAGCAAAGAATTTGTCAATACAAAAGCCCTGGGCGGTTCTCAAGAATCAAGAAGGTTGAGAAGGCTGCGACTAACCCTAACCCCCCTCGTGTAATTGCCCCAAGCACGCCAAGGTTGGACCCAAGCGCTGGGAAGGCTGGACTAAAAAAGAACGGAGTCGCCATGCAAGTGGAACACTCCAAAATTTCTTTTGTGGGCCGTTTGTACTTTGCCTTTGCCTTATAGGATTTTTTTTTTCTTCGTTGGCCTCACAATCATAATCACTTCTTCACATCCAGACCCTCAGTGTCACCCTTACCACCACAAACAGTCTCTTGTCTTTGATTCTTCTCACTCGCCTTTGCGGTACCTCCGTCTACGACTCATCACCTCTTTCAACCATTACACAACACACAACAGCAACTATGGACAGAATCGCCAACGACACCACCATGCAGAACTCTGACGCCCTTACCGAGGGTCGTCGCATCTACATGGGCAACCTTCTGTACTCCGTTAAGCCCGCTGATGTCGAGGGACTCCTTCAGGACGCCGACTTCACCCAGTACGAGAAGATTCACATTTCGGTTGATCCCCTCAGCGGAAGGAACCCTGGCTACTGCTTCATTGAGTTCACCACTCGTGAGGAAGCTGAGCGTGCTCTTGAGAGCTTGGCTGGCGTTGACCTTTGTGGACGTTCCGTGAAGCTCGGCCCTTGCCACCCCAAGACTTCTTCTCAGCGTCGTGAGGGAGCCTCCGCCTCCCCTGCGCCCCGCTCTACTTTCGATCGTTGGGGTGACTGGAGAAGCGGCAGCAAGCCCGCGGCGACCGAGGAGCAGAGGTCGTATGGCACCCAGAGGCGCACTGGCAGTGATGCGAAGGAGGGTGTTGTCCAGAACAACAAGAGACTCTATGTTGGTGGTCTTGGTGAGATGATCGACCAGGAGCAGAACGACGCTGAGATCCGTGAGATCTTCCTTGGCTTTGAGATGTGAGTCAAGAGAGCCTCCTCGTGGTTGGAAACCAACCCAGTTTCATGTGCAGGTGTATTGACTTTGTGACAGTGTGACTATCGGCAAGCGTATCGCTCCTAACCCTCTTTCGAGGCCTCAGAACGGCAGCGGTAGCCACCACTACTGCTTCGTCGACTTTGCGTCCGAGGAGGAGGCTGAGCGTGCCATGACGGCGACCAACGGCAGGCCCATCTTGGGCGGCACCCTTCGTGTCTACCCTGCCAAGTCCAAGGCTCCTGTCCGGGAGTCTGAGGAGGGCTCCTCCTACAGGCCCCGCGGTGAGCGCACCGAGCGCACCGAGCGCACCGAGCGCACTGAGCGCACTGAGCGCACTGAGCGCCCCGAGCGTGCCGAGAGGGCGGAGCGCCCCGCGAAGACTGATCGCAACCCTGAGCGCCAGAGGGAGATCCTGGGTGCTAGGAGCTGGAGGACCGGCCCCAGCGCCGTTGCTGCCGAGTGAACAACATCATGATCGGTTTATCAAGCGCTACTGTCCAAGTCGGCGCGGATGTGCCCGTTATACCCCTCCGTCAAATCTACCTTCAGAGTATCTCATCCTGGTGATGGAGAAAAACAATGAAGGTCGACAGCCGCCTCGCGTTCGGTGGCATTGTGAGCTGGATGATACATGGCATGCAGTTGCTTGAACTGGCCCCAGACTCCCGCCATTCGATGCAGTAGAAGGGGCTGAAAGGACAGATACATGAGCGGCCCCATGCAAAGGCCGAGCAGCCAGTGCTGCAAGTCATTTGGTTTGGTTGAGCAAGCTCAATCAGGGCCGGTGACAAGAGAAGGGAGGCACTAGAGAGGGAATGGATGGATGAAGCTACAAAAAGGGGGTCTTATGGTTACGGGGGAGCGAAAAACCCAGCGGGAGCAGGGTATGAATCATTCAGAAATTGCCTTCGGGTTGTACAACCACATCTGGTCTTCAATGTGCCTTCTTTGCCCTCTCCGTGACTCGGAGACGCTCAAAAGGCCTCCTCTATTTGACTCCTTCAAGCCCCTGCTTTCACTGAATTCACCCTAGCTCATGATCGAAAGTCTTTCTACCAGATCCGGTTTCCATACCGCTAACCATCTAGGCCCTACAAGCTCGATTATCTCCTCTTCTCTCTAGCCTCGGCAAGATACTTGTACGGCTTTTATTTGTCCAGGCTCAGCTCAACCTCCCAGCGTGGCTTCCAAATCCAGCCTCGCCTCGCTTCTCACCGTAAGCCTCACAACCCTCACCAACGCCGATATCCCCGTCTCCATCTTCTCCTACACGCCTTACCTTCAACAGCGAGAATGCGTCAAGGATTGCATCTGGCACTCGGGCTCTACAGCACAAGACCTCATCGTCGCCCTTGGATGTAGCGGGCCATGGGATAACGAATGCTACTGCAGCAGCAACGGCAACGGTAACGGCAACGACAACTATGAACACGCTAGCACAGCCAGTGCCTTCCTCAGGAGCTGTGTAGCTGAGAGCTGCCGGACTCCGTCGACGAACTCGCTGGTTACGAGCGCCTTTGATGTTTATAACGAGTATTGCGTGGAGGCGGGGATGGCTATTCCTTTGGTGGTGGCTAGTACTACCGGGTCTGGGGCTGAGGTGACGAGTAAGGGGACTGAGTCTGGAGAAAGGGGGGAGCCGACTGCGGGCGTAGGGTCTGGTTCAGGAATGTCTGACAGGGGTCCAGGTGAGTTTGACCATACTGCCTTCTCCATGAGCTTTTTCTGCAAGTTCTGCCTACTTTTCCATGGCCGATTTACTACTACATCACCAGGCTTATCCACCGGCGCAAAAGTTGGGATAGCAGTCGGCGCTGCCGCCTCTGCCTTAGCGCTCGTTGTATCGGCTGTCATCACATGGCGTTTTAAGCTCAAAGCTCGTATATGTCGTTCCAAAGGCAAAGATGCCAGAGAAGCCAAAGCGAATGACACCGGAAGAACTGAAATTCCTCAACTGCCTATTATCCGGCACTCAGGGCTTCCAGCAGCGACCACTCGTTACAACTAAGTAGCTAAGATGGGCCAAGATCTTTGATGTCTAAACGAACTATCACGGTCTAGGTACCGCATGCATGCAAACGTTCACCGGCAGACCGGCCCTACCGGATATTACATGGCCCCGGCCTGTCAAAGCCGAAGTCGCAGCATCATTGGGCCGCATCTACATCATGCGCGCCGTCCCGATCTTTGCGAGCGGGATCTTCAAATCGTGCATGGGCTTCTCCGCAATTGCAGTTAATATCCGGAGTACTTCTGAGGAGAAGAGGAGATGGGGTGACAGCCGCCCCAATAGGGTTTCAGCCGCTTAATTACAAACATTGGGGTAAGGACGAGGTAGTGACAATGACGAGGGAAACAGGGTAAGTGAAGAAGCACATCGTCATATACTCGATTCAACGGATGGGGGTGCCGTTGAAGGATGTCGGTAGTGGGAAACGACGTGATGACTTTGGGCCCGTTTGGTTCAGTCAGCAAAACAAAAATTTGTATGGGAAATCGACCCCTGCAAAACAGCAAACTGTTTTTTGCTGTTTTTATGCAGGTAGTTGGGGGTCAGGTGCATCAAGAAGTATCGCGCTAAGGTAGGCAAATGCATGCAGTCACCCCATGAAGATAGAGCATTTTGCTGCTTCGGCCACATCACCGCGATAGCGCGACCAACAGCACGAATCACAACCCTGGTCACAACAACGCGACTTTTGGCCCCCATCATCGAGCGATACCTTCTTAGCTGCTTTTTGGCCTTTGTACCTTCGTCTACCCTTGTAAGAAGTCAGCAAAAAACGTGCTGACTGAACCAAACGGGCCCTTTGAGGTCTTATTCAAAGGTGAAGACGGTAAATTAGTATATGTACTGCCGTCAAGTCGCACCATACCTTATGTAGCCATCTCTAGATGTCCTCACTCATTCAGACAAACAAGCCTGTCAACTACCAGCTTGTTATCTATGAATCATGAAGCCACTCACTCGTTCCCCGATCCCTTGGTTTGCCTATGCCCTCACGGCCAACGCCTTCCAATTCCCCGACTGCATCAGCGGCCCCCTAGCAAAGACCAAAGCATGCGATCCCACCGCCTCAGCCCCAGACCGCGCAGCATCGTTAGTTGACCAGCTAACCATCGACGAGAAGCTCGTCAACCTCGTTGAGTACGATACCCCCTTCCCCATCTCCACACATTGAACGCAGAAACTAACCCCTCGTCCAACAAACAGCCAAAGCAAAGGCGCCCCCCGCCTCGGCCTGCCCCCCTACGCCTGGTGGTCCGAAGGCCTCCACGGCGTCGCCGGCTCACCAGGCGTCATCTTCAACACCACCGGCTACCCCTTCTCCTACGCCACCTCCTTCGCCAACGCCATCAGCCTCGGTGCCGCCTTCGACGACGACCTGGTGTACGAAGTCGGCACGGCTATCAGCACCGAAGCCAGGGCTTTTGCCAACTTCGGGTTTGGCGGTTTGGATTACTGGACGCCGAACATCAACCCCTACAAAGATCCGAGATGGGGAAGGGGGGCCGAGACGCCCGGGGAAGATCCCCTCAGGATTAAGGGGTATGTGAAGGCGATGGTTGCGGGCTTGGAGGGCAACGAGACGGTGAGGAAGGTGATTGCCACTTGCAAGCATTATGCTGCGTATGATTTGGAGAGGTGGAGGGGGTTGACGAGGTATGAGTTCGATGCTGTGGTGAGCTTGCAGGATCTTAGTGAGTATTACTTGCCGCCGTTTCAGCAGTGTGCGAGGGATTCGAGGGTAGGGAGTATTATGTGCAGGTGTGTTGCCTTTTTCCTCTTCAACCCTTCCCTCGTCCTGTCACCAATCGGAGGGAGTTCCAAGATGCTAAGTGTTTTGCTTCAAATCAAGCTACAACGCCCTCAACGGCACACCTGCCTGCGCATCGACTTATCTGATGACCGACATACTGCGCGACCACTGGAACTGGACCGACCACAACAACTACATCACATCCGACTGCAACGCCATTCAAGACTTTTTGCCAGACAACCACAACTTCTCCCAAACGCCCGCCGAAGCCGCCGCCGCTGCTTACATAGCGGGCACCGACACCGTCTGCGAAGTCTCGGGCTGGCCGCCCTACACGGACGTCGTAGGCGCTTACAACCAATCTCTTCTCCCCGAATCCGTAATCGACACCGCCCTCCGCCGTCTTTACGAAGGTCTCATTCGCGCCGGTTATCTCGACCACGGTCTCTCCTCAAATGGCCCGTTTTCCTCACCAGCTTACGACGCTTTGGGTTGGAAGGACGTCAACACCCCTTTTGCCCAAGACCTAGCTCTCCGTTCTGCGACGGAGGGTATCGTCCTCCTCAAAAACTCCAACAGCCTCCTCCCTTTGAGTTTTACCGGGAAGAAAGTGGCGTTGATAGGCCACTGGGCCAACGCCACCCGCACCATGCGCGGTCCGTACTCTGGCTTACCTCCCTTTTACCATAACCCTTTGTACGCCGCACAACAACTGAATCTCAGCTTTTCCTACGCCAACGGTCCCGTGGTGAACGCCAGTGATCCCGATACTTGGACCGCGCCCGCGTTGGCGGCTGCGGAAGGAGCTGATGTGGTTTTATATTTCGGCGGGACGGACACGACTGTTGCTTCGGAGGATCTTGATCGAGAGAGCATCGCGTGGCCTGAGACGCAATTGGCACTGATTGCGAAGCTGTCGGAGTTGGGGAAACCAATGGTGGTGATCCAATTAGGCGATCAAGTGGATGATTCTTCGTTGCTAAGCAACGGGAACGTGTCCTCGATCTTGTGGGCGGGTTACCCGGGCCAGTCGGGCGGGACGGCGGTGTTTGATGTTTTGACAGGCAAAAAAGCGCCGGCGGGACGGTTGCCGGTGACGCAGTACCCGGTAGGGTACGTGGAGGAGGTACCGTTGACGGAGATGGGGTTGAGGCCTTTTAACCATTCCTCCTCCTCCTCCTCCTCCACCTCCTCCACGGTACAGGACTCCATCGAAGGCGACCTAACAATCCAAACCCGCTCAACACCCGGCAACCGCACCCTCTCCTCCCCCGGCCGCACCTACAAATGGTACTCCCGCCCCGTGCTCCCGTTCGGGTACGGTCTTCATTACACCACTTTTAACGTCTCCCTCTCCCTCACCCTTTCTCCCTCCTCCAACGCCTCCTCCTCCATCCCCATCCCCTCCCTCCTTACCTCTTGCACTGCCACCCACCTCGACCTTTGCCCTTTCTCCCCTTCTGCCAACTTCACCCTCTCTCTCTCGATAACCAACACCGGCTCCCACACCTCCGACTACGTCGCCCTCCTTTTTTTGTCTGGCGAATTCGGACCTAAACCGTACCCGCTTAAGACGCTGGTGAGCTATAAGCGGGTGAAGGATATCAAGCCGGGGGAGACGCGTGTGATTAGTGGTGAGGATATGCCGGTGAGCTTGGGGGCGATTAGTAGGGTTGATGGGAATGGGAATACGGTTTTGTATCCGGGGACCTATCGGTTTGGTGTTGATGTGGATGGGTTACTGAATGGGGAAAGAGAGGTGGTAGTTGAATTGGTGGGTGAGGAGGCGGTGCTGGACGAGTTTCCGCAACCGAAGGAGTGAGTAGGGGAAGGGAGAAGAGAGGGGAAGGAGGGGAGAGTGTCTGGATAGGTCACTGAAAGGCTGGAAGACCAGCTAGGATATGTATGGGTTTGTATATACGATGTTTATGGTTCAAGTATGTACATGGAAGTCATCATCTTTGTAAGGAATCATGACTCATGGTTGGACTGCATGATCAACAACTCAATCTCTCCTCTCCTTGGGTATCTCGACTTTCCCTTCAACTCCTTCCTCGCAGCACACTTCCCACCAGCCCTTTACAAGCACTGAGAGTACCAATCGTTACTCTTCTGGCAAGTGTAAGGGCTAGCGCAAACAGTGCAGCCAGTCCAGCCATTGCCTCCGCACTGGCCCCAGTGCTGGCTGGTGCATCCACCATTGCTAGCAGAGCTGGTGGTCGCCGGAGCAGTCGAAGTCTTGGTAGAGGTAGCAAGAGTGGTGGTAGGAGCAGCGGTGGTAGGAACAGCAGTGGTGCTAGGAGAGGCGTTGTTGCCAGTAATACCGAACCACTCGAGATCATCTTGAGCAAAGACGGGGATGTTATGCGTGATTCCAGAGCCGTAGTCGCCAACGAGGTTGGGGCCGTAGACGTACTTGGTCCAACCGGAAGCAGGCTGGTTGGAGATGGTCTGCTGGGGCTGGCCGTACGTGTATCCGAAGACGCCGGCCCACTGCTTGAGCGTCTCGTTGAAGTTCTGCGGGTAGAGGGTGGTGTCGGCGGAGCCGTGGTGGATGAGCATCTTGGGGCGAGGGCCCGTGTAGCCCGGGTACATGTTGAAGACGGTGTTGGCCCACTCCTGCTGGGTGTGGATGGACTGGCCCTGCGAGCAGGTCGAATTCCACCCGTTGACGGTGCCCGTGTAGAAGCAGCCTAATTCTTTTAGTTAGAAAGGACCTTACATTCTATAATAGGGGGAATTTAATCACCGGCGGGGACACCGGCGTAGACAGAGCCGGCGGCGAACATCTCCGGGTAGGTGGCGGCCATGACGTTGGTCATCATGGCGCCGGAGCTGGTACCGGTGACGAAGACCTTGCTGGCGTCGGCACCGTACTGGTTGACGGTGTAAGTAACCATCTACCATGTGTTAGCATCAACCTTCACATAATCAGATGCTGTCTGAAGACTTGCATTGGCAATGGAGTTGCTGTTGCCTCCACCGTTGTGGGTGAGAGAGGCCGGCGACGAGACATCCCAGCAAGTGCCACTGTAGGGAGACTCGGGGTAGATAACCTATCAGCAGCCTCTGTTAGTGGTGTCCTCGAGGAGAAGGCCAAAGACAAGAACCCCAGCACTCACAATGTAGCCATATGTCTCAGCCAACTGGGCATACTGAGTGCCCTGGTAGAAGGCCGAAGCAGTGCCGCTGCAGTAGTGGATGGCGACGATGATGGCGGGCTTGGTAGCGAGCTTGTTAGGGACATAGATGTACATCTTGACGCCCGAGGGGTTGGAGCCGAAGTTGGTGACCTGCTGGAGTGAAGCACGCTTGACGATCTCGGCGGCGCTCGCGAAGGAGGCGCCGATGGCCAAAAGGCCGGAGGCGAAGGACGAGAACTTCATTGTCGTCGAAGATGGATTGGCCTTTCCGAACAGCGAACTTGTCGATGGATGATACGGCTGGAGGGAACGGGTGTCTTCCTCTTGTCGAGAACCTCATAATCTTGGACGGCCATGACATACGTGCCCTCCCCCTTTTATACGTCTACTCGCAAGCACCATGGCACCAACCTTGGCCAGCTTGGAATGGAAGGATCATGAGGTGCATGATGGATGTTACCATCAACACCACTGTCATGGTCGGCATGGCCGGCGGTTGGCCACCAAAATCCAAGGTCAGGCAAGCGTCGAACCGAAGTGGACTCGATTGCGGACGGTCAAGTTCCGGATGAACCATGGTGGGTGAGGTTGCGTGAGCCGGTCGGCAGGGGTGCTGCTCGTGTTTTGAAACAGCCTGTTGGCTCATCCTGATCCGCGGTTATCACAGCTACCATCCTGTCTCTCTTTCGAATATTGCGAGGCCATGTTCGCGGTGTGAGGCGCTGACCCAGACGATATCAGGTTCATGTGTTGTTGCTCGGGGACCTCGTCTGGTGATGATTTGGGGAAGGTTCAGTTACAGTGGAATTCTTTGCTGGTTTCTAACATACACAAAGACCCACTTTTGTTAGTGAGTGTGAACTTGGACGCAACCCTCCCTTCGTTGTATCAAGACGCCTCACGAGCCTCAAACATAATTTTGATTTCTGCTACTTGGAAGGAAGTAAGCGCTTTCTTAAAAGTAGTTTCATCAAAATAGCCTTTCAGTTCCTAATGAATCATGGCGAAAGAGGAGAGTGTACGAGGCAAGCCTAGCATAGCACCAAGGCACCATAACAGACAACAGAAGCAACGATGCACAACTGCGGACACTGATTGCACCTCCCATCGCTGTAAGCGCACCACTACCGCGTACCCGGTTACCGCTTCTGGGCCGCTTCTGTGCCACTGAACCGCTAAATGGACATGCTCTCTTCCACTCTTCTCACCAGACCACCACAACGGAAACAACATCCACCTTCCCTCCACGAAACAACATCCACCTTCCCTCCACGAAACAACCAATCCCCTCCCTCCCCCAAGCCAAGATATTACTCTTCTAGGAAAGTGTTTCGTCCCGCCCGTTAACGGGCATCGTCTTTCTCACCTTCGAGCTTCAACCCCACGGCATTCGCACAGACATCGACACGACCTGAAAATTCGCGAACAAATCCTGGTTTTGGTGGAGGGTATCCTTCAAAAAGCGGGAATGCTTCTAGCGTGCGGTAATGGAACCTTCTCCGCATCCTTCGCGGGCTTCGCTTGCTATTTTGCCTAAATTCTGGGGTTGCACGCGCTGTGCAAATGCATCGCTAGCATGGATAGCTTGGGGTGTTGGAGTTGAGACTTGGGGCAGCAGTCTTTCTTCTGCAAGACTCCAATCAGGAATAGCATCACAGATGCTCTCTCTTCTTGTTTGTGTGTGTGTTTGTGTGTGTGTGTGTGTGTGTGTGTCTATGTGTGGCCTTCCAAAGTGGATGGATGAAACTCATGCGATGATCTATGTTCAATATTTCATTTCGTATGGTATTAGGTGTAGTACTAGGAGAGGGGGAATCTATCTTTTCGTTCGTTTGTAGCCCGTGTCCTGAAGACTGACTATAAAAAGCTGAAAGTTGTATAGACCCAGCTTCAAGGAAGGAATTCACATGAGAATTAAGAATATACCAGGTGGTCATGTACTCCTGTCCGTATTACTCCATCTTCATTTTTTTTCTTCTCTCCTCTTCACTTTCCCCTTCTCACGCCCAACGCCATCTTTTCAAAAAAAAAAGAAAAAAGAAAAAGAAAGAAAGACCAAAAAAAAGAAAAAAGACCAAAAAAAAATAAAAAAAACCGTGCCAACTCCAACCACCCCTTCCTCAACTTCAAAACCCTACCTACCAGAACCCTTCTCCTCATCCTCCGTCGTCTGTCTCCTCCCCTCAACCGCCGCATCCTCCTTCGCCTTCTTCATATTATCCAGTCCCGTCTTGTGCTCCTCATGCTCCTTGCTCAACGTCCTTGAGCCGACAAACAGCGAGATGAACAGGCCCAGCGCCGAAAAGGCCACGTACACGATGTACATGGTGCGCAGGGCGTTGAAGTAGGCCTCGCGGGCGATCTGGCGCTGGTCGGGAGGCAAGGAGGCGAGACGGCCCACGTTCGACGCGGCGCTTCCGCCCGTCAGGAGGCTGGCGTTTTCGGGGCCCAGCTGTTGGACGAGACGCTCATGCTGCTTCTGCATGCGGTTTTGGAAGACGACGCCGCCGATGACGACGGAAATGGATGTTGAGAGCTGGCGGATGAAGCCGAATGTGCCTGTTGCTGCGGCGACGTCGCGGCCTGGGACGGTGGTCTGGAGAGCGATGAGTGGTGCTTGGAAGTTGGGACCAACTCCGATACCGGCAATTATCCTGTTTTAACTGTCAGTCATCTTGTTCCAAGGCAAAGAGAGATATCAAAAGAATGGCTTACTGGTAAAGGATGATCTTGGCCCAGTTGGGCCTCGGCTCCAAGTCAATGAACAGACCAAAGCCCAACGTCATGACAGCCATGCCGAAGATAATCGGAGGCAAGTACTTGCCCGTCTTCTTGATATAGACACCGGTAGCAGCCGACACGATCGACAGCGACATGGCAAATGCCAACACGTACACTCCCGACAACAACGGCGTGGCGCCCAGCACAGCCTGGAAGTAGAGCGGGAGGTAGTAACTACCTGAGATGAAGACAAATCCCTGGCAAGCACACACCAACAACGAAGCCACGCTTGCCCGGCGCTTGAACAGCCGCATCGGGATGACGGGGTACTCGGCGACCTTCCACTCGATCAGGCCAAAGATGCCGATCATCAGGATGCCGAACAGAATCAGGCAAATAACGGTCGCAGACTTCCAGGGGTACGATACGCCGCCGAACTCCAAGCCGAGCAGAACCATGAGCGTGCCTCCGACAATGGTCAAAGATCCGAGCCAGTCAACAGCCATCAGTCCCTGGCGAATCGGTGTCCGTGGGTTGTGCAGCTTGAGGACAAAAGCCAAAATGGCCATGCCCACTCCCGAGATGGGCAGGTTGATGTAGAAACACCATCTCCAAGTCACCTTGCTCGTGAAGGTACCCCCGAGAATGGGACCGATCGCGCTCGCCAGTGCCCAGACCATGCCCATGACGCCAAAGTAGATACCTGTAACAGCCCGTCAGTTAGCTTTTTTTCTCCCCAAGCACTTGTGCCCCAGAACATCAGAAGATACAAACATACCTCGTTTCCGCATCGAAAACAAATCACTAATACAAATATTCACCAAAATAATGATCCCCCCACCGCCCACACCCTGAATCGCCCTCGCAGCAAGTAACATGCCCATATTCTTGCTCAACGCGCAAATCAGCGACCCGACCCAAAACACGCCCACCGTGATCAACAAAATCGGCTTCCGGCCCCAGATGTCCGAGATCTTGCCCCACATGGGCGCCGTCGCCGCGTTAGCCAAAAGGTACGCCGACCCTATCCACGTGTACCCTGTCGTGCTGTTGAACTCCTCAGAAATCGTGG
The DNA here is from genome assembly GCA_009806235.1 of Neurospora sp. CHS-2018c. Taxonomy (NCBI): domain Eukaryota; kingdom Fungi; phylum Ascomycota; class Sordariomycetes; order Sordariales; family Sordariaceae; genus Neurospora; species Neurospora sp. CHS-2018c. The sequence continues at coordinate 47,950 of RAPC01000023.1, forward strand.
GGATGGCGACTGTGACGATGGTCACGTCCAACGCGGCGAGGAAGAGCGCGCTGGCTAGGGCGAGGATGATGGCTGTTGTTTCGAGGTTGGTGCGGCCTTCTTCGGGGGCGGCTGATGGTCCGGAGGCCGTTGTTGGTGGGTCGGTTGGCGGCGCGGTTGGGTCGGCATTTTCGTTGGCTCTTTCGAGTTCTTGCTCTTTCTCTTGTTCTTCTTTGGCTTGGGAATTGTTAAAGTTATTCTGAACAGTGTTGTCGGAACTGCTGCCGTTGTCTGAGGCGGCTGCCGAGGTTTGTGTGAGTGTGGAACTGTCGCCCGCCGGTGTCCCCCGACTGCCACGCGCCGCTGACGCCATGTCTCACTTTGGGTTTGTCACTGGACGGTGACTTTGTGAGAGGCGCAACGGTTTCTTTTTGCAAGACCGTTCGGGTTCGAAAGTATTAGGCGTACAAGCAGTCGAGATATCGATTCCTCTTTTCAACCGTTGCTAGTGAGAAGAAAGCTTCTCTTCACCACTTGTCATATCAGTCACCCTCGCTTTGACTGTCCTAGGAAGCTTGTTTGCGCCGCTGTGAAAGAATGCCTTGTGCGACCGATCAGACGAGAGGGGAAAACCGGGTGCAAACGTTCGGTGGAAGCCGAGAGTCGGAGGAGAGGTAGGTAAGAGAGAGATGTAAAAGCGTCCAGCAGTTCAGTGCGACAATCGTGATTGATTCCCGGGATGATATTGGATGGTTGATTGATATCAACAAAATCTATTGCGATACGAGTCGCAACACAAAAAAGGGTCTGTGAGCAAAGGAAGAATTATATCACCCAGAATGAAACCAAAACCTTTGGTCCAAGTGTCGCAGTGGCCGGTGTCGCGTACAAAGTTGAAAGTCCCAAATGGTTTGTCCAAGAGGAAAGAGCAAAACAAACGAACTTGGAAAGAAAAACAGAGGGAACTTTGAACTTGAAGTGTTAGGAGAAGAAGAAAAACTTCAAAGCAAGCGAAGTATCAGAATTGGGGAAGGTGCGCGCCCTCTCCCCGGTTCGGCGTGTGGTCGTTAGTTCCGACTTATATGAGAGTGACTGACCCCACAAAAACTTTCTACACCATCCTACGGTACCCCAGATATCCTTGACGCACCGAAGCCGGGTAACACGTACTTGTAGATGGGCAAACAATTGAACGGCCACAGCAAGCTGGAAAGAAAAGATGAGTAAGAACTTACACTACTTCTTCGTACATACGAATGGATGGATCAACCATTTCTCCATATTTGTCAAGGCCTTTCTTTTCTCTGTGTGACCGTGTTGCTGCCATCACAGTTAGATCCGAACCGAGAGCCGGGCCTCGCTTTCTTGGGCCTTCACAATCCGAGAGTTATCAGTCATACCGACTGACTGTCATAACGTAACCCAAACCGCACAAAAGACAGCGAAGCTCCCCCGATTCGCGCGGAGATTAGACCCCAAAGCTCCCATTGAAAAAGCGTTATATCCGGCAGCCGAACAGACGGCAAGTAGAAAAAGAGACTGAAGAGAGAGCATGAAGGCTCGGAGGAAACGAAGGAAAGAAAGAAAGAAAGAAAGATAGAAAAGCATTGGTTGGTTGGTTGGCTGGTTGGTTGGTTCGGTCGATTCCGACATTGACGGCCACCCTTGCGAATCTTCAGTTTGGGGAGGGTTGGAGAATCTGGAATCTGGAAGGGAATCTGGACCGCCCTTTGACCTTTTGAGATGGGTGAGGGGGGAAGTGCTGGGGGGAGGTTTGAAAAGACTAACGATTACGTACGAGCCGAGCTCCGAGCGCAACGTTGAACACTGAATTAGAAGAGAAGACTGACCTATCGCATCATTTCTCTGACATTCGTTGTAAACCGTAGGGCGTAGGCGGATTTTATCCTTCCTCTTTGGTATGCCACGTTGAAAAGGAAAACATAGGTAAGGTAGTCATTGCCCGACGTCAAACTGCCTGTATCTGAATGTAGTGTATCGGTATGTACGCAGCGAGCAGACGGACGCACCCGTCGAACTCGCAGCAGCAGCCGCTGCGCGTGAGAACTGAATGGCAGAGCACCGTGCCTGCGATCTCTTCTTGCATTCAAGCCTTTTTGGTCTCCGGGCGTTTCATTTCAACTGGCACGCGAAACAGAAACACTTGCCCCACCTCCACGTGCCGGGCGCTGCCCGAGCGGGGGCACGGGTTGTGAGTGGCGGGGCCGGGTTCGGGAGTTTTGAGCCGAAGCGGGCCGCCGGGAGGGGAGGAGTTCGGGAAGTGGGGTGCCGGAGCTGTGGTCAATTCTCCATCACGACATCACGCATCAGAAACCGAAACGCAGAGTCGGGCCGCATTATCAAAGAAGAGACGTATTTAGGAAATATTATCAAGCCTCATACCTTGAATGCCTTCCGATATCGGTTTGCACGTCCATCAACGGCTTGTGCGACAAATGTTCTGAATGAGCCTCAGTAAGTACCAGCATACAAGGCGAAATGGAAAAAGTCTCCAGTGACACAACGGTCTGTCCGACTTTACCTTGTTGACACAAAGCACAACCACAACCACAACCACAACCACAACCACAACCACAACCACAACCACGCGAGGAAAGACAAACAAACAACATGGATGGGCACACACTTCTAAATGAACAAGAATCTAGTTCTTTCTATTAGAATCACCTTTCGAGAAAGAAAACGTATAAACTAATATACTCAAACATTACGGTCCTTCAAGCGACACTGACTACTCAGTATCCATCCATCCATCCATGTCGAGCAGGTATGCTCGACGGCCTGTATCTCTGTATGACCTTCGCACTTAACTAATTACCGGTACTGCTAGCAAGCAGTTTATTCATCCCAAGTAAAAAAAGACGTAGTACGAAAAAGAGAGTCCTGCTCTACGCCTACGACTCCTATGCTTCTTTCTTTGATGCATGCATGCGGTGGGCAGCACATAAACTTTTGAATCCCCATCCCCTATCTAACGTAGTGTATAGGTATAAGTATGTGTATATATGTACAATATAAAAATCACCTGGACATTCGGGCGTAAATGTCCAGGTTAGATCGTCCGGTCCGTCATCTTCGTCGTGACCGATTCATTCTTCAGCGACGCGAGCGCTCGACCGCAGCAGCGCTGGGGTTGGCGCTCGTCATCGTGAGACCAGCAGCGGCAGCAGGTGCCGGTGTGCTGGTGCGGGTAGGAGGGGCAGAACGGTTGTGGGCCATGTGCGCCTTAACCAAGTGGCCGGCGGCAAGAGCACTGCAGAGAGACAACTCGCCAGCCAGGACGGCAGCAGCGACAACGCGCGCCAGACGCCTGGCGTTCTCACCAGGGTTGGTAGGATGAGGACCGCGGACACCGAGCATGTCGAGCATGGCCGACTGGGGCTCGAGGATGGTGCCACCGCCAAGGGTGCCGACTTCAATGGAAGGCATCGAGACGGAGATCTGGAGGTTTCCACGCAGGCTATAAATATGTTAGTCATGCATCTCTACGTTATCTAGGGGAAAATGGATACTCACTTCCTCATGAGGGTGATGCAGTTGGCACTTTCAACCACCTGGGCGGGATCCTGGCCAGTAGCAAGGAAGATAGCCGCGACAATGTTGGCCGCGTGAGCATTGAAGCCACCAACGGAGCCAGCCATAGCGGAACCGATCAAGTTCTTGTTGATGTTAAGCTCGACAAGGGTATCGACGTCAGTCTTGAGCACGTTCTTGACGACGTCACCAGGGATGATGGCCTCAGCGACAACGCTCTTTCCACGTCCGTCGATCCAGTTGATAGCGGCAGGCTTCTTATCCGTGCAGTAGTTGCCACTGACGGAGACAATGTTCATATCCTCGAAACCCTCGTCGTACATGACGCTAAGGGCGTGCTCGACACCCTTGGAAATCATGTTCATACCCATAGCATCACCAGTAGTAGTCTTGAAGCGGATGTAAAGGTTGGTACCGGCCATAGCAGTCTTCATGGTTTCCAGACGAGCGAAGCGAGACGTCGAGTTGAAAGCCTTCTTCATGATAGACTGTCCCTTCTCGGAATCGAGCCAAAGCTTGGCAGCACCAGCTCTTTCAAGAGTCTCGAACTGAACGCAAGGACCGCGAGTCATACCGTCAGCAGTCAAAACAGTAACAGCACCACCGCCAGAGTTGATGGCCTTGCAGCCTCTGCTTGTGGAAGCGACCAAGACACCTTCAGTGGTAGCCATAGGGACGAAGTAGCTCTGTCCGTCGATAACAAGGGGACCGGCGACACCAACAGGGAGAGGCATATATCCGATGACGTTCTCGCAGCAAGCACCGTGGACCTGGGCCCAGTTGTAGTACTGGTAAGGAAGCTTAGAGTGGTCGAGGACGTTGGTCAACTCGGTAGTGGCCTTGGTGCGAGAGATGATCGTGCGGCGAACTTTGACAGCGCGAGTGAAATCCTTGAGGGTCTTCTCGAGAGCATAACCGGGGATCTTGCCCTTGAGCGAGAGGTGGACGATTTCCTCATCATTGAGCTCATGAGTACGCTTCTCCGCGAGCATCTTATCGAGTTCCTCCTTAGAACGGATAGTAGTAGCGCGTTGGGCGGCAAGGGTAACAGCGCGGTTCTCCTTGGCCTGAGCATCATTTTCATCATCAGTGCTGGACGGGGTAAGAGGAGCGACGGGGGTCGAGGGAGCGGTAGGCTTCATGTACTCTCCCAGGGGAAGGGTGGCAGACGCGGTATCGTTGAACTTCTGCGCCTCATCCAGCTCCTTGGGGTTGATGGGGTGATCCGGAACGTTGGGGTCCTTGATGCCCCAGCGGGCAGCGTTGAAGAGATAGCCGTTGAGCGCAACACTGAGAGCGAGGGCAACCACAATCCACTTGGACAGAATAGGGTCCTCCAAGCTCTTGAGAATGCTGCCGACCATGCGGCCACCATAGCCACCGAGGTTGGCGTAATCGCCTTCCTCAATACCGGCCGACTTCTGAGGGAGATCGTAGTGGATAGAAGGATACTCAAGCTCGTAGCGGATAGGAGTAAGGACGGTCACGACAGTCTCCCTGCCATCGGCGCGGGCGGCCTCGAGAATGATTTCCAACCCGTTGGACGCAACCTTGAAAGGGTCGACCGGAGGAGGCGTCACGACACCGCCAAGACCACGAGCCCACGAAGAGATGCTGGAGATGGAGTTGGCGCTGCGGAAGGGAATGGTGCAGAGGTTAAGGACGTTGATCAGAACAAAGCCGGTAACCATCATGACCTTGAACTTGGGGATGTGGGTGCTCTTGAGCTGACGACCGAAGATGGTGGTTCCAGGCTGATCCTTGCCATCAGCGCGGGGCCAGTCGTTGCTCTGGGCAACCTTCTCAGCAACGCGACGGCTGACGCCATCCTCCTCCAAAGCCTTGCGCATCTGAACGTGACGCTTGATGCGGTTGATCTCGAGCTTGATGCAGAGAATGGCAGTGTAGAAGGAGAAGAGCAAGATACAGTCGAAGAAGAGGATCCATGCGGCAAGAAAGCAGAACTGCTGTAGACCGCCCTGGACGCCAGAGGCAGCACCCAAGACAAGAATACCAGCTTCAATGGCGTAGTCCTTGACAATGTCAAAGCCCTTCTCCTTGATCGCAAGCTGAATAGCGGACTGGATGTTGTGGGTCGAATCAGCCTTCTTGGCAGTCTTGCCAGACTTCTCGGTCGGGCGGCGGTGGTCAATGGCATGCGACAAAACGGCACGGGTCAGAACAATGTTCTTCTCAAAACCGATGGTGACGACCAAGAAGGGAAGACCCTCCGAGAGCAAAACCATGGTAATGGGAACTCCGAGCTTGGTGGTAACAAGCAGACCAAAGAGGAACGCGAAGATGGACGAGAAGATAACGCTGGTAGCAAGCCAGAAGTTGGATCCCATGCGGCGCATTGAGAGGAAGAGCGAAACGAAAGTGAGGTGCATCGAGATGTAGCCCAGGGCCATGATGATAATATCAAGAGTCTCGGCGTTTCTGAGGAGATCGGTGAATTCAACCCAGGCGTTCTGAACCCACTTCACAATGCTGCTGCGAGTCTGGACACGGGCAGCCTTCATGATCCACATCTTCTTCTCGTGGCCGCGCTCGGTCTCGATGGTCTCCTGCGAGGAGACGGCATTCGGAATTTCCTGGGCGTTTGTCAAGAACTCGGGAGCTTGGCTGTACGGGAGAGAGAAGGCGAGCGCGCTGTCTTGGGAGTACGTGAACGAGATGGCGGTCGAGGGCAGAGGCGTAATCGAGAGGTTGCTGGGGATGGGAACGGCGTTCATCTGCGCGAGAGCAGGGCCGGACTCGGCGGTATCGGGGAAGACGAGGGTGAGGAGAGCGAGGTGGTTGGCATTCGCAGGAACGGGAGCTTCGGCGTCGTGGTTTTGCCAGTTCCACTCTGTATCGGCACCGGCGCGAAGCATCCTACTGCCCGCCTGGAGCGACTCCCAGTCGGCCTTTCTGACGCTTCTGGTGACATCGAAGAGGCTGTTCTGCAGGAGGCCGATATAGGAGGAGCTGGCGAGCAGAGCGACGAGAACAATGGTGTGAATTGGGTTGGACGAGGTGATCTTGGACAGTTTTTGGAGCGGAGGGGTGACCTTCTTGTTTATCCACGAAGGTGCGGCGGCCTGGGTGGCCGGCTGCTCCCCTCGAAAGCGCGAGGGGAGAAGGCTCGAGGCGATCATGTTGGCAGATGTTCAGTTAGGGGGGAGGTCGGGGCTGATCACCGAGATCCGACAGACATTGAGCAGGGTCGAGAGTGCAGTAGATATGGAATCTAGGACGAAGCAAGCGTCAGTAATCATGTTCGAGACAAGACGACGCGCAAGAGGCGCAGATGGTTATAAGAAGACCGAGTTGGCGGTCAGCAGCAGCGCGTGCCACAAAGAGCGAACTACGCCATCCGCAGGCTGCCGAATATTGAAAAGAACAACATTCTTCTGCCTGGGTTTATGATGATACTGCTGAAGGAGGATTGCAGCGCGAAAGGGCCAACTTACATCACAGGTTGCGATCAATTGTCGCGGGTACAGAGACCGCTTGACAGAACGGGTGCTGCGCTGTCACGCGAACCTTGTATCGTGCGCACTGGCCTTGCAACGGAACGGGGAGTTGGAGAAACCGTTGGAGTATCTCTCTTCCCGCCTTTTTGCTTGCAGAAAGTCCGATTATTGCAAAGAATAATCAGAGTGCCACAAGTCCAGGTCCCAAGGAACTGGAAGTTGGTGAAACAAACTGAAGTTCAGTTGGCGGCTGCAATGAAGCTGCTACCTCGAGGTACGGTTGATGTACCTTTGTTGTTGGTGGATGTCCAGTCCCAAAAAGAATGGAGGGGGGGAAAGGAGGGGAGGGGGAAGAGGGATCGTGAAACAATGTTGAATTGAGCAACAAAAAGTCCAAGATCCTGACCGGTCGGCAGAACTATGAGTGAGGTACTTCTCCGTCACTTGTTGCTTGCTCGACTCCACGAGATGAGGAGGCGGAGTGGGTGTTGTCCTCTTGGTATGGAAAATAAAAACCAAAAAAAAATTGGGAAGGACCAGGGGACCTCTGGGTTGGACGAATGCCAGTAACACGGGCCACACCCGCTTTTGTGTCTCCCCAAGACGCTCCAACCCGTCGCCTTTCGCGCTGCACGACGACCCCCCTTTTTTTTCATGACGGAACATCGGAGTTTACCACTTAACGGATTCGCGAAGACACATACAAAAAGGCCCTACTATGCTCGATTCGGGCTACGCTGTATACACCGATCCATATCTTTTGCTTCAACCACCAACGATATTTCAACACGCCGTCCTCGAACACGGCAGCGGCCTTGGGCCCGAATGTTGGGGTAGAGGTCGCCTCACCGCCTTCACCTGCATTGTTCCATCGCTAGTGTCGTTCTGGACATGCCACCACTGGGCCGCCAGCCCAAAAGCCTTTTGTCTTTCTTCTTCACTTCTCTTGTTTTCCCTCCATCCGGCACAGGTCTACCGTACAAAATACACGCCGTTTGGATCATTATTTCACCGAGTCGGGCATCCATGTGAACATGGCAGCGTCATCAGCTTAGTTGTGTTCAACTTTTTGCGCCGGCTACCGCAAAATCTCACTCGATGTGGTTTTACTCAACCTGCGCTAAGGCCCAGACTAGCAAAGCCTAACACGGGGATGCAGGTGATACCGGCAATCCCACCAATGTCTGTTACTGAACGGTTCCAAGGAACCCAAGTGACCACGTTGGCACATCGAGTGAGATTTTGCGGTATATGCGATGCTCGATGCGATGTGCAGTGGCTTGAGACAGAGCGTGCAAGTGGGAACAGGCCGTTCCGACTGGATCGTTCACTTTGACGGCTACAAGTACGTAATGATTGTACGCCTCCCCCTTTTCCTATTGTTTTTTTTTTCCAACGAACACTTTTCCGGCTTCCAAATTTGAGTATGGCAACTTGGCCACAACACAACGATTGGCTATTCTCCAGGGCTTTTCTTCTCGTGAGCAGCGCCAACTGAGCCAGTCATCACGGGTACCAAAAGTTGAAAGACGAAAATCGCGGCATGGCGAATCGACATGATCTCCCAGACTCCCTCCCAGCTGGGCAGCTTTTGTTTCAATTCCAGCCTCCCAGCCTCTCCAGGTTGTCCCCTGAAAATCATCACGTTGCAATAACCAGCCCCACCGAAACAGGCCGAATGGATTTCTGGGCGCAATTTATCCCCCACTATCGTGACCGTTATCGTCCGTTATCGCCCGTCAAGGTCGCTTGGACGTGGCATCCATTGCAGAAGGCTCTCGGCTGGACGAGCTCGTTGATCCTGGAAGAATTCCTGTTGACCCATCGTTATCGATACCGGTTGATGCTTATCAGATGATCTGATTATTTCTCACTGCCCCTCCATCTCCATCACGACTCCATAACGTCGACATATGCCCCTCCATGATCGGCCGTCTACAATTCCTGAACTTATCGTGAAGTCCAGCAAACTTAACGCTCAGTTCATGGGAGTTTGGCTAATGTTTGGTGGTAAGAGTGTACGGATGTTGGACTTGACGATTCCTCGGAATTCGGGGTTTCTCTGGCGTTGGGGGCTTTGATATGATAGGTGAGCTGTCGCAATGACCATCTGTTCTCGAGCCGGACTTTGGGGGCATTGAATCCGGGTTTCGAAAGGTGAAACCCCGCCGAAGTGCAGACGCTCGAACTGCGTCTGTACCCAATGCTACCGAGTCCGGAGTCCCCTCACAATTCACAACTGCTACACAACACGCGGGGCGTTCGTAGACGGAGTTCATAGTCGGAGTTCTGTCTCACGCTCTTTGCACTTTCCACAGTACATAAAAGGCCGCCCTGCTTCTTCCATGTCATCTTCAGATCACGTCGTACAGACAACGAAAAAGCATACCACGTTGACTTCAGCGGCCCGAAATATCTGCCAGGGACAACCAAGTCGAATGCATCAGATGGTGCAGTCCCAGTCCGGAGGAGCGGAGGTACGAAGGAGTTGCGGACTTGCGGTACTAGGACTGACATGGCCCGTATAACCCTAACCCTCGTGCATTGACCGTTCTCGCCGTTGTGTACTAGATGTACCTGCGGCAGGTCAATTCTAGAATGGATGCGCACAGGCGCCGTTCCTTGGCGGTATGAGCCGATGAGTGGCGCCCAGGGGACCTTATCAGCGCTTATCTATCCGTCTTATCTGAACTTTGGCGCCTCTCGGCGCTCTCACTGATTGCGACATCATTCCAGTCTATGAACGGCCATCACCAACCGATTCTTCTCAAAGAAAGTGAAAAGTCGTTTTCTGAATAAACACACCCGAGCAATATGGGTCTCCTCGAGTGGTTGATGCCCCCAAGCATCTTCAATGTGTTCCAAACACGCCTGCTAGATAATGAGCAAGGTGCTGAGCTGGGGCCGGATTTCCGGCCGGCTCTCCTGGTGGTCGACATGCAAGAGGACTTTTGCCCACCGGTAAGCCTTTCTGGACCTGCTTCCTGCACATTCCTGTACAGATTCCCGGCATCAATATCATTTGAAGTTTTCCTTCTCTCGAAATCATCATCTAAATCCTCGCATCGTTTTGGTCTGCTTCATCACTTCACTTCATTCCAGAAACCAGGAAATCGTACAGTGGGGAAAACATGTCATTCGTGTTACCGTGTAAGCCTCATCGCAGTCTACGGGCAAACAGACCACTCACAATCTCCCGATGGCTTCAGTGGCTTGCAAATTACAAAGTCACATCTCATTTCACTTCACTCACTCATCACATCACGACCACCTAATTAACTCATCTCATCTTTCTTCACTCACCCTCAACCTGTAACCCAAACACCACTAACGCTCTATTCTCTCATAGAACGGTTCCCTCGCCGTCACCGGCGGCCGCTCCATAACCCCGCTAATCAACACCCTCCTCTCCTCCCCTCTCTTCGTCCTCCGCGTCGCCACCAAAGACTGGCACCCACCCAACCACATCTCCTTCGCCTCCAACCACAACCACACCTCTTCCTCCTCCCCCTGCTGCCCTGAGTTCTCCGGAGAAGCCATCCCCTTCCTCTCCACCACCACCGTCCACAACCCCCACAACCCCTCCGAATCCTACACCACCCGCCTCTGGCCCTCTCACTGCATCGCCGGCACCCCCGGCGCCGCCCTCATCCCAGAGTTGGACGTTTCCAAAATCGACAAAATCCTCGAAAAGGGCACCAACCCCCTTGTCGAAATGTACAGCGCCTTCTACGACCCTTTTACCTCACCAAGGGTAAGCGACTCGGGTTTAGCAGACATGCTAAAAGAGGCAAGGGTGACGCATGTTTATGTGGTGGGACTGGCGGCTGATTATTGCGTGTGGAACACGGCGATGGATGCGCATAACGAAGGGTTTGAGACGGTGGTGGTGGAGGAGGCGACGAAGCCTGTTGATGAGGAGGGGTGGAGGAGGTGTAAGGAGGCGCTTGTGGGGGAGGCCGGGGTTAAAGTGGTGAGGTGGGAGGGGAGGGAGGTTGGGAGGTTGTTTCCCGGGGGTTTGACGCCGGTGGGTGGTGAGGTGGAGGAGGTGGAGAAGGAGAAGATTTGAGGATGAGGAAGACAGAGGTGGAAGCGGTTGTAATATGGGCGAAGTCAGTGGGAAGGCTTTGGCTTTTTGTTGTGCTTTTGCAGGCGGGCGAGGAGGTACCTTATATGCAGCGCTGGCTATTCGACTGTATGATGGGAGCATGACAACATGCAGTGCACAGGCATTGCATGGCGGCATGCTTTGGGACGGGTACTGCGTTGCCTTGGCGCTTGCGTTGCTTTGCGTTGCGTTATGAGGTTTACGTCTTTTCTTTTTTTCGGCGGATTAGAGCTCGTTTGGTTTAGGCTTAGCGATGAGCGCTCTTAGCGATAGAGATAATTTGATACCCTTCCAGGAAGATGACGGGCAAATACCGGCAAGCATGGCGGAGTGACGGTGTGATTTTCATATTCCGCCCTCTAAACGATACAGACTTGTATTCTAAACCCCCCGACATCTGGTGTCTTGCTCTACGGGCTAATCATTCAAGGGTGTTGAAGTATCCGTACTTATAACGTCGTTGAGATCCGTCGTCGACGCATAGAGACAAAGGAGTTCAAGAGCGCACGCAGTGAAGTGCATCAGCGAGCAACAGCAATGCAAGATTCCATGCGTTTGGGCGTAGGTGGAAGAACAACCCAGAAATAGTGAATGTAAACAATCTCCTTCATATTGTCATGAACCGAATGTAACGTACAGAAAAGTGGTAAAGATAGATGCTCATTTCTCATGCAATTCATTATGGGATGGTATGATCTCCCATTCAAAAGGGAGTAAATGTGTGTTCAAGAAATCCACGCCATTCCGACCTTCGTTCCCAAGCGCCAATGCTATGATCCTCCACCAACCAATGCCCCTTTTTGTTTCCCTTTTCGTTCAATTTCACTGATTTACCTGCCAACACGGATGACACCAGCAGCGATAAGCTTCTGGATCTTGGTCTTGACGTTGGGGTTCTTCATGTGCTCAGTCAAAGCCGCAGGGTCGGACTGAGCTTGCTGGAGGATGGCCTGCATGACAGGATCGGACATGATACCCATGATCTAAAAGTCAAAATGTTAGTATGGGTTGCAAAAGTAAGTTTGGCATAACGATATCACATACCTCAGGATCACGCGCCAGGCGCTCCCTTGTCTGCTCCTCAGTCTCGTTCTCGCGAGCCGCATACATGGAGTTGAAAGCCTTCTGCTGAATCTGCTCAATCTCACGAGCGTTGGCGCCGTTGTGGTACTGGTTGTCGATGTCGTGGGCCTCGGTGCAGGCGTCAACGCACTTGCTGTACTCGCGCATGCCGAAGTAGATCTGAGCCTTACGGATGTAAGCACGGATGAACTTGGGGTCCTTCTTGATGGCCATGTTGCAGTCCTCAAGGGCGCTGGGGAACTCGAGGAGCTTCATGAAAGCAGCAGCACGGTTGCTGTAGCCGCGGGGGTCATCCGGAGCACGCTTGATCATCTCGGAGTAGGCAGCAACGGCGCCGGGCCAGTCCATCTCCTTGAACTTCTTGTTACCCTCCTCACGAGCCTCCTCAGCCTTGACGGGGTCGATGTAGGCCTTGCGGGCGGCCTCGATCTTGTTGCGCTCAGCGGCGCGCACCTTGTTGAGAACATCAGGGGTACGGTGCTCGCGCAGACTCTGGTTGTAGAAGTCAATCGCATTGGTAAGATCACCGAGCTTCTCGTAGGCAGAACCAATGCGCGCAAGCGACTTGGCAATGACCTTGAAGTCGGCATAGAGAGCGCGACCCTCCTCGGCAGCCTTCTTGCAGGTGTCAATGCAGGCCTGGTAGTCACCCTTCTCGAAGTAGGCGGCGCCGAGGTTGTTGAGGTAGACAATGTCCTTATACAAGTCCCAAGCGGCCTGGTAGTGCTTGATGGCCTCATCGAAGTCGCGCTTCTTGTAGTACTCGTTGCCAAGGGCCTTCTCCTTCTCGGCCGCCTCCTTGGCCTTCTTCTTCTCCAACTCCTCCTCATTCACCTCCGGCTCGGGCTCAGGCTCGGGCGACTTGGGCTTTGGTGGCTCCTCCTGCTTAGGAGCCGGGGCATCAGTCATCTTGACGTCCTCCTGGGGGGCGCCAGGGGGCACCTCCGAATCCCTCAACTCCATGTCTACACCCATCAGGACACCAAGGACCTGGATCATCCTGGGGTCGGAGAAGAGATCTTGTGCGTTCGAAGGGTTCTGCTTAATAGCCTGGAGCTTGGCCATGAAGCCGGGGTCGGCGAGGAAGGCAGCCGTCTTAGGGTTGCCGGCGAGCTTCTGAATGAGGTTGGGGTCGGCGAACATCTGGCCGATACCGCCGCTGAGATCACCGCCAGCCTCCTGCTGCATGGCGCGCTGAACAGCCTCATAATCCTTCTTCATGCCAGCATTGTTAGGATCGATCTTGAGGCCCTGCTCGTAAGCATCGTTTGCGCCCAGCAGGTCACCCTTGCCGAAGAGCGCTGTGCCCTTGCGGCCCCAGCCCTTGGGCCAGTCAGGCTTTATCTCGGTGGTCTTCTCGGCATCATTCAGAGCATTGTCCCAGTCCTTCTTGGAGGCGTATGCGGCGGAACGGTTGCTGTAGAGGATGTGGTTGCTAGGGTCGAGGGTAATGGCTTGTGTGAACTTGTCACTGTAAAGGGACACCCAGTCAATAATGGTCAGGGGATAGCTGAGATAGATATGATCACGGCGGTGGAGCTTACATGGCCTCGTCAAAGTTCTTCTCGGCAATGGCCTTGTTGCCAAGAGCCTTGAGCTCGTCCGCAGTCGACATTATGGTGTGTGGTTACTTGTATTAGGGGTTGCTGAAGGTGGTATGGGTATCTCGAGAAAGAGGAAAATGCGAATGGGAATGCAAACTCGTGTGTCACAGAGTGCTGCTTTTTGGGTATCAAAGAATTGGATGTCAGTGCCCAGGAAAAAGGGTTCGTCGAAGATCACGCTGAAGGATCACCAGATTTATTCACAGGGAGAAGGAGGGCGTCGACCTGAATGGAAAGGGCAGCGGCCCAGGCGGCCTTCGTCTCTTGCGGCCGTGGAAAGGGAATGGAAAGCTCTGGACCTTCGATGCCTTTCGATGTCATACCGGCTTCTGATTGGTTGATATCGCTTGTTTCCGTGGAGCACTGGAGGACAGCTCCCCGCCAGTGTCTTTCAGGGTGGCAGGTGCCCCTCTTTTTTGAGGCTGCCTGCCCGCAGTGACCCCGCTGACAGTTCCCCGACCCCCACTGTCCCTTGAGCTATCGGCCCCGCATCTTGTCGTGGTCGAGGCCCGATGCCGATGCAGTGCTTCCTCTTCCGTCCCGGAGCTGTGCCGACTTCACCGGGAGATTACCCAATTCAAAACACGGCTGTATCCGGTTCGACTTTAGGTATGCTGGCATCATGTCGCCCCGGGCCTCGCTTCTATCTCGCATCCCTTTAAATTACTAGCCAAGCTAGATCCTCCCGTCTGCAATGCGAGAAAAGGAGCGCCTTGACTCTTTACACACCTCCTGCGATGCGAGTGTTCTCTGTCCGACTAGCAATGTTGACGACCTCAACAGACACCGGAAAGCAGGGCGGGCACAACCCAGCGCATATCCTCGGGTCATCAGTTCCCAGCTCCTGAAGAGAGGGTGCTTCTGATGCTTCGAATTCGATGTACGAGTTCTCCCTGGCATCACACCTCTAAACTGCTACATACCAGCTATCTCCCTGTCCCCCTTTTCCCCGTGTGTTGGCACAGACGGAGGGTCATGGCTCGAATGACACGTTCCTTACGTCAACTGATCTTGGATGTCCGCCGTTGAGCCAGTGCCCATCCTCTTTGGAAACCCATCCTCCTCGCCCGAGGATCCGACTTGGGTAGAGATGGGTTTGTAGACCCTGATTCTGAAGAGAGAAGGTGGAAAGCTTCGGGTAACCCCGGACATCTTGGGCCAAGCTCACGCGCTTTTGGTTCAACTTGCGATGATTGTCGTGAGAATATCGTGCCGTAGGATATCCGTCAGTTGCTGGGTTGGTGGCCGGCAGATCGGATGCTATCTCATCTAGGGCTCTAGCAACCGGGCAGCCTTTGCGCACTGCCGGAAACTCGTATGACATACAAGGAAGCCCAAGTTGTTTCCAACGCTTGATGGCCAGGAGTATTTAAACGCTCCTGTTGGTCGTCATTATGTCACCTATTGGCTCTGACCTGATGATAAAGGAGTATATGAGGGCCTTTTGTCGTATTGCTAAAGATAATCAGCATCTTGGTCCGTTTCGTTGGGAACTCCGATTTTGGTCCAGCAGCCATCACCAACCCACAATTACGACAATGCCCACCGTACCTGGGATGCCAACGGGCCCGGAGGACCCTAGCCATCCCGGCGAGAGTCCGCCTACGATATCCATTGTCATGTGTATCATTGTATCCATCCTCATCTTGATAGCCCTATCCGTGGCCAGACGGAGTTCTTACAGGACGGAATCGCACGAAGACTCACACCGAAGACTGAAGAAAGGATCAGGAGGCATTGGGATCAACGCTCTCCGCTCGTTGCCGCTCGTCAAGTACGACCCTGACTTAATGGCTCATGACTTTCACCATGACGGGAGCACAAGTCCACGGGGATTGAGTTTGGTGCGCGGCATGGACATGGCAGTCAGCGATTCTCATGGAGGAGATAAGCCATCTCGAAAGGCATGGCGCGCGTTCTATCCCCAGATACGGCACGCACTCTTGGGCAAGCATAGGGGACGACAGCCTTGCACGGAAGACGCCGACACCACATCTCTCATACAGACATGTGCCATTTGTACTGATGACTTTGTCCGTGGCACGAACGTGAGGAAGCTTCCTTGCGGTCATTTCTTCCATCAATCATGTATCGATCCATGGCTTCTGAATTTTGGGGTAACATGCCCCTTGTGGCAAGTTTTCCTCCCCTCTCTCTCCTTTTAGTTTTGTTGTCCCCGATCTGGGTTAACGATGCCGCCTTTTGCTGACTCCATCACAGTCGGGCAAATCTCAGAACGTTAACGAATGCAAATAGCCAGAGCGAAGGCCGTGTAGCTGAACCACCGCGAGCAATGTTAGCAGGAGCCGGACTGATATAGGATTAGAAAGTTTTACTGTACACCAGTTCCTCATCTACATGCACCATCTCAAACCGGATGAGTGTTCTTGCAATCATGAACTGAGGTTCTCACACCTCTAACGTCTTTGAACTGACCTCCAAACACAAAGTACATATTCACGTGGTTGTGTATTCGATGAAGACAGGAGGAACGCAGTATTATGATGCCGTCAACAAGGTTCTGAGTGGACTCGCAGGAATCATACTTTGTTCTTTTGAGCTTCTCAACTGGAAGAAAAGACCAATGTCAGTTAGGTTTGTCATTGCCTTTTGTGTTCACTGCAAAAACTATCTTATCTCCTCGCTGCTCCTGCCATCTTCAGTGCAGTACGACATCGGCCGCTGATGCCCCACTCGGATTGGCGATAAGGAAGGCACATGGGCGGCCGGCCCCCGCCCCCGCCTCTCGACCGAGGAAGGAACTCCGGTGCAGCATTCAAATAACTTGCAGGCGAGGAACTTGTCGACGAAAGTAGAATATCCAATCTTTTTGGTTTCTGTTCCTTTTTCCCTGAGCATCTTCTTGTTGCAACACAGCTTGAGAGTGTCGACGAGTTCACCCCTGTCTTGTCTCCACTGCCCCGTCTCCCGGGCAACCTTATTTGTATACAACAACCCCTGAACTTGTATCATCGTGATCACCACAGCAAGTCGTTGCAAGGAGAGGAAAATGACAACAGAACACCTGTTATGGATTGGGGGTATTGAAAGGGCAGGCAATGGAGAACTGTAAGTTATTTGGCCGAGCATTTGGAGATGATATGAGATCGTGGCACTGATTTTCCGACTCAGGATCCCCGTGGAGAACCCAGCAACAGGCGAGATCATTGCACAGTGAGCAGAGCCTCCCATACATGCGATAATTATTCACGGCTAACACAGTTTTCCTCCGACACAGCTGCCACTCCGCTTCACAAGAGGATGTCGTATCCGCCGTCGAGCTCGCCCACGCCACCTACAAGTCCGGCGTCTGGTCCCGTGCTCCCCGTCATGTCCGCGCGGAGGTCCTCGAACGAGCCGCCAGTCTCTTCGAAACCCACCTCGCCGCTCTCATCGAGATCGAAGTAGAGCAAACAGGTCGAGCAATCCGTGAGATGAACGCCCAAGTCCCTTCCCTCGTTAAATGGTTCCGGTACTACGGCGCCTTGCTCCGTACCGAAGAACGCTCCGTGCTTCCCACCGTCGGCAAATTACACAACTTCCTCGATCGTCGACCGCTGGGTGTGGTTGTGCAAATCACTCCCTTCAACCACCCCCTCCTGATTGCTGTCAAGAAGCTTGCTCCCGCTTTAGCCGCAGGTAACTCGGTGCTGCTGAAGCCGAGCGAGCTGACTCCCATTACATCACTGATGCTTGGAAAAATTATGAAGGAGGCGGGTCTGCCGGACGGAGTGTTGAGCGTGCTTCCCGGGTACGGTGCTACTACTGGGAAGGCTCTCGTTGAACATCCGCTCGTAAGAAAAGTGGATGTCACGGGCGGGACGGCGGCGGGACGGGCAATTGGTGAGATAGTGGGGAGGAATTTGGCCAAGTATACGGCCGAGTTGGGTGGGAAGGCGCCGCTGGTTGTCTTCAAAGACGCAGACTTGGACGCAGCTGTCAACGGCATCGCTTTTGGAGCTTTTATTGCGAGTGGGCAGACGTGCGTGGCCGCTACGAGGATCATTGTTCACGAATCGATCTACGATGAAGTACTTCAAAGATTAACAACCAGAGCTACCTCTATCGAACGGCGGATGGGCTCACCAAAGAATCCCGAGTCTATGATGGGTCCACTGATCTCAGAGCGGCAGCTGAAGAATGTTGAGGAGCTAGTGGATGAGGCGTACCTATACCACGAGCGAATCGTACAAGTAGGCGGAAACAGACTGGAGGGACAAAGTGAACTCGACGATACAGATTTTTCCATGGGCTACTACTTCCCACCTACCATCCTTGCGTATAGTAAGCCAACAGACAGGAGCATTCTCAACGCAAGGATCTGGCGCGAGGAGGCATTTGGGCCGGTTGTTGTGGTAGTCGGATTCAGCACTGAAGAGGAAGCCATTAAGCTCGCCAATGACAGCGAGTTCGGACTTGGTGCAGCGATATGGACTCGCGATCTGGCGCGGGCTTTCCGCGTGTCTGAGCAGATCGACGCAGGTATTGTCTGGGTCAACACTCACCATCGCAACGATCCTAGCAGTCCTTGGGGAGGAGCCAAAAGCTCGAGTGGTGTGGGAAGTGAAAACGGCATCGATGCGTACCATGCATATACTACGACCAAGAGCACGATCATCAACTATGCTTCTGCGGAGGAGATGGCAGCGGAAGACTGGTTCAAGGAGGGCGCAGGGAATGTGAGATATGGTTAAAAACTGCCTCGCGGCATTTCTGCATCCTTTGGGACTGTCTTCTTCACTTTCTTCAGAATACCAATCACACACAACTAAGTCCCGGTCAACTTTTCTGAATGAAGTGCCTGCCCTTCTTCAATAAGCAAACTCCCGTCCCCAGATATCCCAAATCAAATCATAAACCGCCTTCGGGCTCGGCTCATACGAGTTCCAGCCCCTCGCATACAACACGCTCCTCACGTACGGGTCCCGAATGGTCAACGACAAAATAAACTTGGCCTGCGCCCTTCCCCGTCGCCAACACTCGTGCAGCCACATGTCCTCGTTCCAGTCGGGCTCCGGGAACTCGTATTCGATGAACATGAGCAGGTTGTCGGCCGCGAGAAAGTCGCGGAGCGTGGTGTACCAGAGCTCGAAGTTGATGGGGTCGGTGCCGGTGAGGGGGACGAGGGTGGAGAAGGGGAAGGTGGGGAGGGGGGTGTTGGTTGCCATTTTTGCTGCTTTTTTTTTCCTTTTTGAAAGAAAAAAAAAGGGGGGGGGAAAGTGATCAAAGGATTGACTGTCGAAATGCAAGGCCTAGCTTGCTGGTTCTTGAGTAGAAGGTAAAGAGATGAGTGAGACGGTAGTGCTGATGTCGAAATCGCTTGATTTCTTGGTTTGTCCGGTGGGCTTGACGAGAGCCTCTTGTGAGTACCTGCTGATATCCGTGTGAGGACTCGTCACTTTTGTCTGAACTACCAGTGAATCAGTTCAAGTTCTTGTTTCGTAAAAGAGGAGGCGCGTCTAATTTCTGTCACCGTGATACTTACCTCAGAATTGGATCAAGTTTCGATGATGGAAGTGAGTGACTTGTGAATTTCTGGAAGCTGAGGCTGGATGGAAGAATGCACTCAGTCTGGTGTGGAGATCGAAGGTTTGATGCGCGGCTGCAATCTTTGGTCTTGTCCTGTTTTGAGATAGAAGAATAAAACTCTGATGAGATCGCTAAGTATCCAGGACGACAAGAAAGTTCAGTTGGAAGAAGGGAGGAAGGGAGAGGATCGATGGGTCTTTATATAGTTCTGGAATTTCAGTATCTCCCGATGTTACAGACTCCTATTGTTTATTACTGACATTTTATTGAGACTTAACTTCAATAGCACCAATTGACCCTGAGGTCTACACTATCCACGTGAGTGTAATGCCAGCGTGATTTGGTTCCATCCTATCTATTATGGCACTCCTGACTTTCCAAGTCCCGTGTCTGGGTTCTGAAACAGTGGTCCAACAGAATGCTCGAGAGGAAGCTTGCTTTACACATACAAGCAAACAAAGCTCACAGGTACGGAGTTATGCGTTTCAAACCCTCCTCACCATCATACTTCCATCTGAACCCATGAAGATCAGAAGCAACAGTTAAAATATAATAAGAAAAAAGAGGGGTTAAACTAAGTACAAGAATTCATCCCAAAAGACCACGTTCATCCAATCATCACTTCCTTCCGTCCGTCATTACTTGCAGACCCTTCCATCCCATATCTGTGCCCAATCCCGCCCCCGTTATTCATCATTTCATTCTTTCATCCTTCATTCTTTCGTTCCTTCCTCGCCTCTCTCTTCAGTTAGGCCACGGGATATCCTGAGGATAGACATACGGGCGGCACTTATTCGCCGCGCAGAAGCCATTGCAGCAGGAGCCGACGAATTGTCCGTTCTTGACACAGTCATCTGTCGAGACACATTTTAAATTAGCCATCATGTATCACTCACTCATTACCCATTCACCCAGTCACTCAGATCACGAAACTGCCCGCTTTACAAAACCTTTATGAATGGAAGGGAACTGGGATGGAAGAAAAAGACGTACCATAAACCTGCAAACAATAACCATGGCACTTAACCGAGTCAATCGGCTGCGGCGGTCCAACAGCAAATTGCTCCTTGGGGAAGGGGTCACCGCTCAGCTGGTAGGCAAAAGCGACCTGCTGGTGCGTGGCGAACTCGCACTGGATGACGGTGAAGTCGAGGGCGGTGATAATGTTGACGTTTAGACCGTTGTCTAGATTGGATGTCTGGTCAGCCTCATGTGTCTGAAAAAAAACGTACTTGAGGGGCTGGGGAGAATATGTGACATACTGGTAGGATACCAGTTGCCGTCGGCGGGAACGGTCAAGTTGTAGCCGGTAGCGGCGGCTTGGAAATAGAAGTGGGCGATCTGGGGAGCGGCTCTGGGGTCGAGCTCGGGAGCTGGGTGAGAGAAGGCGAGGCCCAGGAGGGCGGGGAGGAGGAAAAGGGACTTCATGTTGATGGGAAGGGTGTGGTGTCGTGCAAACAATGTGAAGTGGTGTAGTTGATTCGAGGTGTTCTTTGATCTTGATGATTTTGAGATGAGGATGCTGGATCAAACGTCTTCTCCATCTGGAAACCTGAAGGCTTTTATACTTCCATCCCCCTTCTGTCTATCCTCCATGTGACGATGTTCTGACTGATGCAAAATAGCTCTAGATCCGGAGCCGTAGAGCTCACCCGCTATCACCGACATAAGCACATCGTGATGAACTGGTGATTGGTCAACTACAAGAATAGTAACCGCCTCAACCCTTCATCAGAATCTCACGAAGTGTGCCTCGGTGTGTTCATGTTTGTCATAGACTCTCGCACTCCTCGCCTTAAAATGCCTTAAAAATCGATAATCACTAAACCTTCCAAGTTTTCCAGAAAGGAGGCGTCTCTCGATATTCTCGTATAAGCAGCCATGGCTTCTCAGTCACAACGCGATGTTGCGAGACCATACCCGGATTATAACATGGTGTCGGGTCTTTTTGGACTTTGGAGTGTCCCGTGATGCTCACCAGAAGCATGGGCTGGGCTGCGCTGAGGAGGCGCACCTGTCAAATACGAGACATTGCCGTTTTGGGCGTTCATCACGACCCGTGGTGATTGGTTTGCTGTTCCGCGCGTGGGGTGCTTCTATGGTTCTGGCTTTCCAGCCGTTAACCTCTTTGGGAGGTTCCGAACGTGGTGGGCTAGGGTAGAGTGGTCATCACTCATCACACCACTACCGAACGTATCGGTGAACTATTGAAAATCCTATTTCAGCTTTGCGATTATGCATATCTTGACTGCGGCGCATGCACGATGGGGAAAAACTCTGGGGTAGTAAGCCGGGGGAACTTTTCGATGGATGACCGACGATGTTCGACTTTGACATTTCTGTTTCTGTTAGCAATCTGGCTTGCAGCCACAGTCCAGAGACGGGAAGTCAGACAAACATTTGACCAGAGTGCATGCATACCTCGGATGCCTCGACTTGGGGCGTATTCCAAATTTCGACCATCGAATCCGTTTTGTTGATCCGAGTACAAAGGAAAATAGGTATACAGCCCTCTACTGGTACTGGCTGGTACCCTCTTGCCAAGACCTTGGCGGCCACAGTATAAATCCGATTTGGTCAAAAAAGTAAAGATATTCAGAAATAGAAAAGAAGAATTGTATTCGATAGCGACGAGCTTAAAGTATCGGTCACTCAAATCGCTAAGAGGTGCAGCCAAAAATAGTGTCGCTATTATCGATCAATAGCAAAAAAGCAGCTTTTTCTTGTGTTTTTGGATCAACAACTCTTGGAAAATATTTTGGAAGCTGATTAGCTATATACAGGTAAATACAATAAAAACGCCAGCTTACAAGGGGTTGCGCTAGCGTGGTACAAATTCGTAGAAAATTAACTCTAAAAGCCTTTACACAGTGTGATCAATTGTATAATACACTGTATATCAATAATAGGGATTATTTTGTATGGGAAACGGATACCATCGTCGAAAATTGGAACACGCCCTTGGCGAAAGACTCCAATCGCAATCGGATGCATCCAGGCACATCCGAGCACCTGACGAGGACCGCCGCATATCGATCCTACGGTGCATCACCGTGATTCGGCCGAGATCCGGTGTCGCTTCGTGTGTAGAGTCCTATATCGGAACGTGCGTGGGAGCATCTGATCAGCAATGGCTCGGGGCTGTCTTCGATGTCCCCGGGCTCTGCCGAAAAATGAATAAGGATTGCCCTGCTCTGGGTTGGTCCCTAACTTCCTGTTGGTATCCTACTAGACCGACTGGGAGCTGAAGATCCCGTCCCGTGCCCGTCCTGGCTCCTTCCGGCTGTTTTGTGGAAGGTGGGGAAACCCCAAGATCAATGGCGCTTGCCACGGGAGAGGTTCGGTGAGCCGGAACTTACAGGGGTGCTTACTGTGAGTGTGGAGATGTAAACCGGGAAATGTGGGGCTTGCGCGGCGTGAATCCCGGAGGGACCGGAGGACGCCCGGATCGGGAGGGATTTGGTATTGCCAGTGATCACAAGGGGGGAAGATTGCGATACTCATGGCTTCGGGCGTTTTCTTAAAGTGGGAGCCAAGAATATTAGGCGACATGTCGAGGTAACCATTCCCAATCAAGTATTTGGAGAGTCTAGGGGAAAGTTTTCTCGAAACGCCATGGTATTTCGAACATCTTTATTTCGATCAGGGTAATCCCATTGCTTATTATCCTTTCTAACTCTTGACAATGTTGTGGCATGAATCTTATAATGCTTTGTACCTGTATCTCCCGATTTATCCGCTCTACCTCTATACCTCTACCGGTATACCAATTGAACCTTCTTCACAAAAGAAATGATATCTGTATCCAAGAACCCAGAACGCCATCATTCATGATCATTCCCAAGAAGAAGAAAAAGAGACAACCATGAAAATGCTATTGAAAACCCCATATCCAAAAAAAAACGCACTCAACACCACCCCTTTTACAGATCATAAACATAACTTTATGCCTCCCAGTCATTTTCATCCATGACATCTGCTGTGGGGGTTTTCTCTCTTTCTCTCGGTCTTGCACACCTCCAACTTTATGTGCTTGTAAGATATAAACTTTAGAAACTGAAAAGACCGCTTCGCCTCTTTCCAAACGGATAAACAATCAGCGCGCTCAGCGACAGTCCAACCGAAATGCTGATAGCGACCTGAATGACGCTGAACAAGACGTTGAAGGCCGTGCTGTTCAGGTCTGCCGTTTGCGTGCCCGGTGTGAGCGTCTGACCATTGGCAGAGAGCGTCTCGTTGCGGGTGATCTGGTCGGCGCTCGTCACGCCACTGAGTAGCGAGCCGCCGACGGCCAGGCCTGAGGGTACCTGCACGAAGATGGCGGGCAACATGGCGGCGGCGGCAAGCCCGTATCCGATCTGGCGGGTGTGCTTGTGAGGGGTTGCGGCGGGCTTTTCTGCCGGTAGGCCCATTTCTGGGTCTGGGTCTTTTCGGAAGGAGCTGTTGGATCCTCCTTCGGTGGAGTATAAACGCCTGTGGTTCCCTTTGAGACGAGCGATTCGCGGCTCAAAGATCTTTTCCCAGATATCGAGGAACTTGTTTTGTACTACGCGGCCCACTCGCGAGTATAGATTTGCCAGGACTCCGATGCACAGAGCACCCAACGAGTTGGAAAGGGTGGTGTTTCCTGAGAAGTACCTCGATGAAAAGTTGTTCACGCAGTAGCCTGCCAGTGAGATGACAACCATGACTGTAGAGATCGTTAGCAATGTTATCATGGATACCAAGGGGAATAAGATGATGCGTACCTGGAAGCTGCTTGAACTTGGCCTGATTGATGGCACATAGACACAACGTAAAAGGCAACACAAACAGGAGGTAATAGTTCTGGCCTGGCCGTTTGCTGTACCACTCAGGACCAATACTGCAATGGACGGCACTGACTGCATTGTCGTCCATGTATCCGTAGATAACGGACCCGATAGTAATGCCGTAACCAAGGAATAGCGAGTAAATGAGTGCGTAAACCATGCGGACCGAACCGGATATCATGGAGTGGCTTTGTAGCTCCAGACTTGCACAAAGAACCATGTAGCCTGGAAGGATCAGAGCAATCGAAGACTGTGCAAGTGAGGAGAAGCAAAACAGCTCTCCATTGTGAAGCGATCCGAAAACACGCGCGAAGAAGGATGTGAGGAGAGCGGCCGTGATTTCGAAAACGTTTGCGTACAGCTCGTTGGCAGGCGCAATATAAAGTTGCAAAATGCCAACCATGCACCCGAGAATGAAGGCGATGGGCATGTCGATGTACCGACCCTCAAAACCAAAAGGGGCTACTGTCGCGGAGGCTATGCCAAAGAGCAGAACACGCAACCAAGTTGGATACTTGTTCTTCCGATTCGTGATGTCGTTCAATCGGGATGTAGCCTCGTCGACGCTGATGAGATCATGTACGACCTCTTTGTAAATCTCGTGAACGTCGCGTAGTTTGCCGAGGTCGACGCCGGCATTGCTGCGCACAATTTTCATCTCGGTGGTGTGGGTGTTGCTGTCGTCGAATGAAATGATCATGGTTCCCGGCAAGTACATGAATTGGCCTTCGATGCCAAGGACGCGGGCGGACATTCTCATGTAGGCTTCCAAGCGATGTGTGGGTGCACCATACATCATCAACGCGTTGCACAGCTTCAAGAGGTACCGATGGCGGCTGATAATCTCTGCAATGTGTTTGGTGATGCGGAACTCCTCCAGCTTTTGCTTGTCGGCTCTGAGTCTCGATCTCGACCGTCTTTTGGTCTTGTCCTTTTCCTGCTTAACCTTTTCCGCAGCTTCGGTTACCTCTCTTGCGGCACTAGGGGCAGCAAACATGAAGGATGATTCCATAAGCCTCGATGTAGACCCTGACCGGAACCCGCGGCTTCTCCCCCGATCCTTTTCCGACTTGGGAGTACTGGGCCTGGAGGTAGGAGGAGTCGTTGTTGGCGTTCTGTTCGGTGTTTGACTTGGGGTGGTCATGGTACTGGAGCCACCAGGCGTTGTTGCTCCCGTATTCTCTTCTGCGTTGTATAACTTGAGCAAGTTCCCCAAAATACCACCCCTATACTTGTCTGGGCGAGGTACATACTCCAGGTCGTGAGGGATTGGTGTGGTAGCTCCAGACACGTTCGTGCTCAGGGCGGATTGTGGGCGGTTGAGAGCGTTGAAAGCGCTGATGCGGCGTGTATGGTTCCGGACGATGTCATTGGCGACTTGCTGTGATTTTCTGCGAGCCCGGAGGCTGTGGGAGTCGTCTTGCTCCTGGGCCTCAAAGTCGCGACTGATAGAGATGCCAATTGGCGGCACGTTCCCGTTGAGAGTAGCTTCGTCTCCGGAGTCGGTATCATTGCCAGCAAACGAGCTTCTTCGAGACGCACCAGCTGATGAAGTCCCGACGGCGTGGGCAAGCTTGTCGGCACGGTTGCGTGCTTCCACCTCGGATCGATGGGGAGGCTTGAGCATATCGGGCTGAGGATCGGGAACAGTTGTCGTGTTTTTCCGAAGAACAGGACGTGGCCGGGCGGGATGGGCGGAACTGCCCTGACTGTGAAGCTCGGGCCTAAGAATCTCGGCTAGGGCAGCGGTGACCTCATCTCTATTAAAGGAGTCGCGCTTTGCTGGAGGGCCGAAGGAGTGGTGCGGAGGGGTCGTGGCAAAGTCATAGTCGTTGATGGGCGAGGAGAAGTAATCCTGCGCAGCATACTCCTGTCCATCCGGAGTGACGACTACCTGGGGGGCTGGCGGGCCACCGGCCTGTGCTGGTGGTCTATCGCTGAGGAAGCCAACTCGCTTCTTCTCCTTTCCCTTTGGAAGCTGAAGGTAGGGGATCTGTGGTGTAAGTAGCGGTTGCTCCGGTTGAGGTGTCGGATTTGCGCTGACGATGGCGCTGGCATTCTGGCTGGTGCTACTGCTTCCCTCCCCGTTTCCATTCCCAGATTCAACCCCATTTCCTCCCTGAAGAGTAGTCTCACTATCACTGCCACTCCGGATGTTGCTGGGCCCGACGATTTCGTCCTGATGCTGCGGAGAAACCATGGCTACGGCAACGCCCTCTCAAGGGTGAGAGGGCTACTTTGCCCTTTCCACAAGTATCCCAAGGTTGCTGATGTAAGAGTTGGTTGAGATATCTGGAGCTCTGGTGCTAATGACGACGAGGCTCCAGGCTGGGTTCGGATCGTCGATGGAGAGATTCCAGAGACGTGGAACTGAGGAAGAAGGAGAGATAAGGTGAATGATAATCTCGGGAGGAGAGGTGCTCGTACTGCCCGTGATGTGTCCTGGGAGTTAGCTGTGTCGTGGGGGTCCGCCGTCAACAGGCGTTGATCAACAACAGGGATGGAGATAAAGGAGTTGAGGAGCCAAGGTTCTGGCCTTGGACAAAGAGGGAAAAGATATGTAGAGGCCGTGGTATGTACACTAGCACCGAGATTGAGCGAGTAAAAAAAAGAAGAGAATAGAGATTGGATAACAGGAGAGTGAGTGGAATGTTCATATGTACGATGGGGTGGATATGACACATGCTGGCCAAGAACCATGAGCGAAGAAAAAAATAACATAAAGATGCACAGCTCGCCCACTCCCGCTCTCCTGCGTAGGGTACAGCCGGTAGCGAGTTATCATCCCACATGTGCTTGCCAGACAAGTACCTGTACCTTGCTCTTGTGCATTGTTCCCATCTGATCTCGGTGTCCTTGTCACCATCATTGATGATTGGACGGCGAGGAGTGTTGGCAGCAGGGCAGCTAGGGCCAGGTACCGTCTCAGACCGTGTACGAATTGTTGGTGTTAGCGTCTCGATGGTGGTGTTAGTGTTAAGGCCCCGGCCCCCCCGGGCGGCGGGTTAGTGGAGGCCGAAGCGACGATCGGTTAACCCAAACAGGGCATCCGCAAGGGCGAGCCCACTGGAGATCCACCTTGAAGATTCAACATGTCAACCATGTCCTGTCAAAGCCTGTCTTAACCTGTCGAGCCTGTCTTGTCTTGCGCTGTCTTTTGGCAGAAAGGGTCTTGGGTCGCAGTCCCCCTCTTCTCTCAACAGTCTCGAAACATCCCATGACGGTATAATCGACTCGTGTGAGGCTTTGTTTCGCTGAACATTTCCGGCCAGGAAAACCAGGGCAGCGTGTTGTGGTTGTGATATCACATCAACTCGTATTTCCCGATCTCTCCCGTGCGCCGAATGTGACTGCAGACTGGACAGCGCTGAGAGCGCGTACTTTGTCCGGCATCTTGGGTGATCTCAGCTTGCTCTGGTAAGGTGCTTGGTGGCGGCTAGAACAGTCGACGCAATATTGCCAAGGTGAGTTGGATCGGGGCCGTCGGTGTCTTCAAGTTGTCCACTCGCCCGGGCCCCTGGGAGTCCTGTAATATTTGGAGTTACAAATCGGAAGTTGGCTGGTCGCAGCTGGAGCGCCGTAGAACTTTCGATGTTATTGCTCAAGGCTGCTGGAAGAGAAGCGCTGTGTGTGTGTCAAATCGCTTTGTGCAGGCCGGTTGCAGCTGGTTGCAAGCGGCAAGGGCACCTACGGTACTGCCATCCTAACATGCCGCCATTGTCAGAATTTTTTTTCAAAAAGGGACTCGAGCGTTGGTGGAGGAAGTTACAGTACCGCATTTCCGCCACTTCAGTGGGACTCTCGAGTTTCGCAACTTCCGCTTCCAGGTTTGGCTCCCATGGCAGGTTTTGGTTGTCGCAACGTTCCTTGACCAGTCGAAACCGGTCGACACACGTCATTGAATCCTGCTCCTTCCCTGAGGTCTGCGTTGTCTCCACCAAAAACCCACCGCCTTTATCGCCCTTGTCCGAAAATGGCCCCGGCGGGGGCAGTCAGAAACTGAAATAGCGAAAAGGGGAACCCGTTAACAGCTCCAGAGCCCGGCTTCAACCAAACTGTGTTAGTGGCTCCCTGTAAAGTCTCTGGCCATAAAGTTGCGATAAGACATTGTCGACCATCACCCATCAGGAGACTTTGGCTGAGTTTCGAAGAGAGATACCGATGGGCGACAGAGCGAGAGATTGTAACGCGCCGAGTATTTATGTCTGCTATATCGGTAAACACCGCTGAACGTTGATCATTTCAAGAGTCCCTATTTTTTTTCAGGGACGAGTCCCATCTGCTGTTTGTGTGAACTGTTTGAACTGTGAGAGTTTCCAGTTTTCGATCGATCGATGTCGACTTGCCGTCGACGGCCTAGCCTGGTGGTCCACGAGTCATGAGGATCGATATTGTTGACACCCGACCCAGGCTTCAAAGCTGAAGAGAACCCCAAAAAGCCATCCAGGATTGTGTGGAAATCGCCTATTTCTTTGACGAGACCAGCTTGGGCATTGCGAATGGCAGCCCAAAATGGGGTCAAATTTCACAACTGTGGGGGAGAAGGGGAAAAGAAGGAGAGCCTTGCACTTGGTGAAAAACTAGCAGCTCGTCTAAATTTGGCCGGTTTCGTTTCGAGGGTTGCGCCATTGCGGTCCGACTTGGGGATGCCGTGATGAGGTTTGTCACGGGGCTGAGAGAGGGGAATGCGGCTCTTCACTGGCAGTGGTCTGGTACCTGTACTTTGGTCTTTCTCGCCATTGATTCGATTGTACCTGCAGATATCAAACCACCATCGCGGCGGGCGTGGGAGGAACAGGAACTTTTTGAGGGAACCTCGACGGCTGGATGGAC
Organism: Neurospora sp. CHS-2018c; assembly: GCA_009806235.1. Lineage (NCBI taxonomy): Eukaryota > Fungi > Ascomycota > Sordariomycetes > Sordariales > Sordariaceae > Neurospora > Neurospora sp. CHS-2018c. Next base: position 76,910 of record RAPC01000023.1, read on the forward strand.
GAGAGTCGAGACCCCTTTTTTCAGGAACAGCCCTGTTTCTTGGCAGGGAAAATGCTGGACATTGGTCGCCCGGGCCGCTGCGGAAACAGTGGGTTCCTGGGCTGCCCTGATGCCGCTGAGGGGCGCCTGAAGCGGGCGAACTGACCCGGTCCTATCGGACGCCCAGTGCACTGCCCTGACCAACCTTCCTTATCTCTGTTACCACCAGTGCTTCTTCACCAATCCCGGCCATGATCCATCAACGCATTGGACCTTCGACTCAGGACCAGACACCATCAAAGCAACCTCGAAACCACACACAGTTCAGCACCACGGACAATGACAAATCAATCAATTGCCCATTCAAAAGACCGATCCACTCTTACTTCCCAAACGATTCTCGTGTCCGACTTTAGAAACCTTGTTTCGCATTTCCCCCGCAGTTCCGCCCACCACGAGGCGGTGCCTGAAAGTCTGATACGCGTCAACCTTCGCGGTATCCGTCTGAGCGGCTGCAGCTCCAGGGGCAGTCAGTGATCAGAGCGATCGTTTCCACAAGTGTGAAAAGCTCCAATTTTCGGATGAAGTTGACAGTTCGATCTACCTAGAACATACTCGTCGAATCGCCTGTCTGACCAATGGCGATCGTTGCTTCGTACATACCACCCTCAGACCACCGAAACACGGCCATCTACGTACCACCCTAACTCGTCTTACACGACTCCCTTTCCACCTACACTTCTACATCAACGACCGGATAACGAAATTCGAGTTATTGTACTTCTGAGCGGTACACTTGAGTTGGCCAGTGCTGTTCTGGATGTTCCAGAAGATCCCTCCGTCCACGCCCAGCTTGGTGCCTCCGACGGTGGTCGCTGCCGTATACTCGAACCAAACGTCGTTGAAGCTGGCCATGTTGATGCCCCCAGCCCCGTCGTAATAGTCTTCGACGATCCACGCGGCATCCGTCCGACACAGAGTCGCTCCGGTCGTAGCGTTGATGGACATCGTGTATCCTCGTTGGGTGTTAACGATTTTGCTGCCCCAAGTCAAACACGGCATGTCAGCGTGACTCTGGTCAAAATGTCATGGCTTTTGATTAGGCACTACATACATCACAGCAGAAGTGGGCGACGTGATGGTGATATTGACTACCATCCAATCACCTGGGGCAGTGGGAATGCTCGGGATGGAGTACGCAGCCGACGGCCACCACTCCCACCAGGCCTCCGTGATCTGCTGACCATTCGAAGCGATCTATCAAAACGGAAAATCAGCAACGGGATCAGCAACTGAAGCAAACTGCAACATACGACGGAAACAACCAAAAACAAAAACACCAAGCAGTGGTGGTTCTCCTCGTCTTTCACTTACCAACGTCGTCACACCCGCCTGTAGCAGCGCCCTGTTACAGGATCCCCCATCAACACCGACCCACACAGCCGCATTCTGCGGAGCCGACAAGCCCGCGCGCAGTTTCAGATTCGGCACGCTGAAGACGCCGTACACGCTGGAGAGCTGTTCTGGCGAAGCGAGCTGCTGCGACGCACCGCACCAGCTTGGACCATAAGCCGTGATGTCCCTTCTCTCCAGCTCCCCTGCTTCTGTTTCCGTTTCTGTTTGGCCAGGCCCGCCGTGGTCTCGATTGTGTCGTCTGGGCGCGGTACGTACGAACTTGAGCTCAGAGCTGGGAATCTCTCTGTCGCCTTGTCTTGCTGTTGCGACAAAGGTCATCTCGGCAATGGCGGACCCGGCCACTGCTGAAAGAAGGAATAGCGTGCGAAGAAGGGAGGAGGAAGGCATCTTGACTTGACCAAGTGGTTTCAGGCCGGAGCCAGACAAGATACAGAGCTAACTAAGCTTTGGAAAAGGTAAGAAGATCGATGAAACGAATAAACATGAAAAACCCAAGGCTTTTCTGAACTCCAGATCTTCTAGGTTTGAAGCTACGGTAAGGTAAGTAGCGGACGGTGTCGACATTTTGTACATCACCACCACAACCACAACGTGGGCTTATGCATCGGAGGGGAGGACACTCGGCACCTGAACAGCCATACCTTACTGACCGTGCCAGATTCCCTTTCCAACCAGGTTAGCATCACCATATCTGTCATATCCAACGCCTCCCCTCCGTCTGCATCTTCCTAAACCATCACACATCTACTTACGGCTAGCTAAGTAGCTAGCTGCGCTGAGCATACAGTACTTTCCACTTGCGCAGACACCCAATCCGCAATTCAGCAGTCCGCGGTTCCGTTCTTAGAACCAGTACCAGGTTTTCGAGTATCTGGATAGTGGATGATCAACAATTGCTTTCTGTTGAGGTACAGTAATGTCCCAGTCCCAGCTTGCCAGTCTCCAAAGTTTCTCAATTGAGAACGGAGCGGGCAACACAACGTTTGGACTGCACTAGGTAGGGTTGCAATATGGATTGCTCTAGCGAGCAGCCCAAGACTCCCAGTTCCTAAAATAGCTCTTTACCATCACGGTACCTAACCACCTATGGCCCGGGAACCCGGTCATTCCTTCATTTGATATATCTCGTGCATCTTAAAAGCCTCTCGATTTCGAGGTACTGTGTCCTATTCCCACTGCAATGGTTTTTTTTTTTCCTTTTTTTTTTCTTTCTTTTTTTTTTTTCACCGCGAGGAGTTCATTGGGGCCACGGAAGCTGTCACCATGCAGATATCAGAAAGAAGAGCCTCAAACTTGGTCACTTGGTCCCTTGGTCAACTGCTCACCTTGCCTACTGTGGCATGGAAGTCTCCGCGGCCATGGTTCTGATTGTGTGACAAGTACATCAGTCAGTGGTCTGACAACTATAAACCATAGTCCGTGATAGGAGAGACAGCAACAAAATCTGCAAAATGCCGATCCCCGGCCCCGTTTGCTGACCGGAAGTCGTTGTTCTTATCGCCGTAAGCATTCGGTTCCTAAAACTTTATGGGTGCTAAAAGGGCCGGGACCCAGGGGTGTGACTCCACAACCCGGTACGGCCGAGTGGCTTCCGGGACCGTACCTACTCCGGGATGGTTCTCCCCATCACTTCTCTGATCCTATTTTCGCTTCTTTTCTCTTTTCCCTCATGGTTTCTTTCACCTTTACTCCACTTTCACCTGTGGTACCACGAGAATCACAACATTGACCGCACTGTCTCTATCGCGTCTTCATACTACCGCCCTGAAGCATCACCTGTCATCAAAATCTCGGAACCACCGATCCCGACATGCTCTATTCTTCTTCCTTCACCTTCCTCTGAAGCCTTCATGACGCACGGCATTATTTTCTGACAAAATCTCGGGGTCGCCGATGGTGTGCACACCTTCACACCTTGCAGTCTTTGCTATATCAACCTTCGAAAACGCTGAAGTCGTCATGGCCTCGTCTATAACTGCCTTCATGCACCTTGTAGCCCCAGCATTAGCTTAAACCGCCATGTCCGATCGTTGATATTTTGTTCACAAAGGCCGCCAGGGTGAACCCGGTGAGAAAATGCGGAGTGCATTACTCGACATGCGATGCAATCTGGGTTGCTCTTGCTTTGTGACATATCAGCTTCTGACTCTATGAGAAGACCATCCCGGTCGCTGTAATAGCACCTACAAACGCTTGACTGAGAACAAATTTCACTTACATATATCGTTTGGGTGCTAGAATCTTGGGCGTGCAGTTGAAATGTCGACAAGTTGAAAGCGGGCTTACCTAGCGTTGAAACCGAAAATTCTCTGAACTTGCACACGACAAGCACGCATCGGATCTTGCTATACTGAGACATCCAAAGACAAACGGCGTCAGGGATGTAAACAACACTTACACTAGCACAACGAGTGGTAGGTATGCAATGTCTTTGGTCAAGAATCTCGCATCAACGGAGGAGTCGACAATGCCCCCAAGCAATCCGCCCGAACAGTATATACGATGAGACGAGAGGCTTCCGCATTTGCCAAATTGTCCAACGAGAAGGAAGAGAATATGGCAGAGATTGATGGCATTTTACCAATTGCATTGGTAGCCTTGCCATTGCTTCAGATACCGAGGGCACAATCCATTTTTACAGAGAAAACCCTAACCCTCATGGTGACAAGTGTACGCACTTGCGAAAGCGACTCCTTCGCTATTGACACTCGCAGATTCTCGGTCGAGAAACAGGATATCCGAGACTTCGGTGCCGAGGGAGAAAATGGAGGCTGGTTCGCCATAATGTTTGGGAATAGATACGTCAGTTCACCTGCGGTGTACCGTTCAAAGTCACGAGTGTCTCAGTTGAGACAGTTGCACCTGCCCGCTTAACCGGCCCACCTGTCCAACGTGAAGAGAAGTGGAAGGTACTACGGAAGGAAAAACTCGGTATACTTTCCTCAAGTCTCAAGCTACATCATGGTACATGATTCCATTTCCCATGTTCGAGAAGGGTCTGCAATGTTCGATGAACAATATGGGAATAACATGGAATGGCATGTTCAGTTGAAGTTGGGAGATGAGGCGTAGTACATCAGTCGTCAGTCATCACTCCATCCATTACACTCTTTCGACCTCTAGGAGACTTGCTCACTCTTTCCTTGTGAAGGCCAAGGACAATTCTGCCGTGCAAGATAGGAAGGCAGGCATGTCTCAGTTCCTTCTCCGCGAAGCTGCACTTCGGAGATGCGCTCGAGGTCTTGACGAGTTGAACCGACTGAAGCCAGGATCGTGTCGACTAGGCATCCAAAGCATCACGCCACTACCTTAGAACCCGAAAGGTGGCCTCTCCATTCCATCATCCTCATCAGCTTCGCACCCTAACCAGGGCCTCCTCCACCACGTGTCAGTCTTCAAGTTCTTCATGCCCAAGTTTCAAGTTCGCCTTGCCAGTTTTCCCACCTTGCCCACCTGGCCGGAGGACAAAATCAATGTCGGTATCCGTCCCGCCGCCCTTCGCCGCCATGCCCAACTCCCGGCTTCCGTTCCCGGACATTCTTCCCTGCCATACACACCAGCTTGGCAAGCTACGAGCTATCATAGTTCGAGCTATCATTGTACGACGCGGCGATATTGCTTTCTGATTGAGAGAAGCTTAGGTAAGTGTGATACAGCATTCTGGCATCATTATCCATGGCAACGAACAGACAACTCTTCTGCCATATTCTCGGTTCCAACCGAGAATGTTAGCCTGAGGTGAAGTTGGAATGCACGTCGATTCTTGGTTCACATGATGCCATCAGCTAACCTCGATGTATGCAGTTGCTTCATAGCTCCCGGCTTACAGATTGCTCGTTCAAGTCTGGTTACGAGCCGTGACAGCTTCTTATTGCGGCGCAAGTGGTATCCAGCGGCGATAATAACTAGAACTTCGTTGTGAGAATCGTGTAAACATTTTGGTTTACATCAGCCCATCAAACCGTCCATCCGTCTTCGCACAGAGAAATAGAAAGTTGCATGATGATCCTTTGCAATTAGGTAGGCAAGGAGTCATCAACCCCAACGGCTTTCACATGATAAGCAAACAATGTCACAGGATATCCTGATCTCAAACTTTCTCTACCTTTCTCTGACTATCCTTATCTCAACAGCCTGCTAGCCCAGGTCACGAGGCGGAACTGCCAGTTTCCTCACCGAAGTGAGAAACCAACACCTGCCCTACAGCCAACACACTTGTACAACCCGACATCAAGCCTCGCTTCACCGAGCCTCGCTTAGGTAGAGTCTGACCCTCAACCTCATGTCTGTCTCAAGTCTCAACCCGGATCATCACTAACTAGTAGCTAGGGACACCCCAGAAATGTCAACAGTTCTCGCAAGGCTGCCACGTTTGTTGGTAAGCTGTTCAAGTTTGATCCCAGCATCACCCACTTGTCTCAGTCATAAGGCGTCCGTCTGTGTGTCTTGCCACTGCCATGGCATTCAAATATGCCCGACCGACTGCAGCAAACCAGCAGAGAAATTTCGGGACCGTGCCGTGTCTGTTCCATGACTCAGATATGCGTGCGTATATGAACTCCGATTGCGCTGCCAGAGGATTCAGAGCTTCTGGAGTTTCTGACGGTTGAACGAACGGTTAGTTGCCTTACAGCTTACCATCCGATCTAGCCATATCTTCACTGTGACTAGCTAGTGCAAGGCCAACCAAGTTTGAGTCAGAAAGCTACCTACACTACCATCTCAGATAGCATGTAGGTAAGCAGGCAACATCCGAATAAGAACCAGAAGAGTCGGATCTTGTTCGCCGAACGCTTGCGATACTTGGTAGGTATATAGACTGCATGTCTCAAAGGCAAATTGGCATCAAGTACTTATCCAGTATCGATGCAGGAAAATGTTTGCTCTTTCTGTGTGCACACTCAACCAATAATCGTTCCCGATATTAATCACAAGCCCCCTTTCCGTGACCTCATCAGATAGATTAGATTAGGGCTTTTTTTTATCGAATCCAATCTCCCGCTAAAGAAATCTTGCCGTAAGAAAAAGTCTCCGATACCCCTACCTCCGATACTCGCACCCACACTTTCGGTGAACGATGTTGTTTGCCTGTTGTGACAGTTACTCTACCCTAAGGCTGACTCGATATTGATAACCAAACTGGCGGTCTGGCGTAAATCCAATCTTTTGTCGGATGTTGGTAACATCGTGGATCACATGTGTAAGTTGCCTTGTTTGGGTCTTTGGGACTTTGGGCCGTGAGACGGGTGCGACGGGCGGAGGCATGAGGCTCTGCTGGTAACGATGACGATGGTCTGTTTGTGGGACTATCAAGTAACTGTCTAGGTAGGTCGGGACTAGATACTCGACGTGGCTCACGAAGCAAATGAGTTACGTTCTCTTACAGCGTAAAGACTTGTGACTGCATAGTGGAGGGGGCAATTCACTCATCCAAAGGACTGAAGAAATCAATGAGTGCAGACAGGCCGAAAGGCGAACATCGATGGGTGGAATGGTCCTGGGAAAGTGCTCCTTCCTTCATTCACTTGACCGTTCCCTCACCTTCTCCTTCCATCTCTACTCCCACTAGGGCTCCAGCTTTCCAGCAGCGGGACCTTCCTTGGTCCCATATAAACCCATAGACTAGTTCAGCACCTTCCAATAACTCCCAGTAGCCAACGTGATAGGTGTGCTGGGAGCCAGGAAACGCGTGGTGTTTTCGTAGGTATGCAGCTGGCCTCGAGTTCAACTCCGGGCTTGGGCAGCTGAGCTTTTTGCTTTTTCCTTTTTCCTTTTTTTTTTTTTTTCCCTGCGTCAGCTTGCATGTTCTCTAATTTGAGTAACGTCGATCGATCGCGTTCATCATTTTTTGCTCCGGACGCGCTTGCCTATGCAACGGAAAGTTTTTGAACCGAACGATTCCCATCGTAAGGAATGTAGTAGAAAAAGGATTTAATTTGCAATATATACCGTCAGGTCAGCAAGTAAATGGGTTTTGGCAGTTGAAGAAGTGACACCTCTACTCTGCTTTCTTGCAACAACTGTGACTGATGCTTGAGATCCTCAAATGGAAGTCTTATTGAAGCTTGCATTAGAGTGTAACTGACCATTACTTGTAAATACATGATGGACATGATGTAAAAGAGTGATGAAGATGAGATTAAGTAACGAATAATGTTTATTAATAAGAGGTAGAGAGAAAAAGAAGAAGAAGATGATGAAAAAGCCAAAGTCAGACTTGCTGTGCCTCCCCACCCAGTATGCCATGCCATGCTATTTGATCCAAAAACGCCGTCAATCGTAAAATCGTAAAATGCCACCGTTAATGCTTCCCAATGCCCAAGTTTTCAATCGTGGTATCCCCCGTATGTGTGTGCTGTCATGATGTTTCCATCTGCCAATCTGGACGACAGCTATGTAAAAGTAAAGAAAGAGGTAAAAGAAACAACGCTAAAAGTCAGAAAAAAAGGGAGAAACTCCAAAGAGCTGCCGAAGAAAGAAAGCAAGAAAAGCAGGAACAACACCTCATAACAAAAACTAAAGCCTCGAAGAATCCCTCAACCTACTCAACACCGGGTCCACGAAGAACCCGTCAAACTTCTCCATCGCCACGTTCCTCTCACCCTTCTCCCTCCAGATCAAGCCATGCTTATCATGTACCGTAATTGGCGGCTCCGCCGTGACCAGCCCCAAGTCAGCCTTCTTGGAGTCTGAGACGATAGGCGTCGCATCATCAAACAGCTGCCTCAACCTCCTCCTGTGCTCAGAAGGAACGTTGGCCCGTACTGCCTCCCTGTGCACCCAGTCGCCCAGCGTCTGTACGTTGGCACGCTCCTTGGGCCGGAGCGAGTCACCCTTCGCGCAGGCTACTTGAGCGAAGCACACGGCGAGGATGATCCAAGTGATGGCTTCACCAGGGGTCGTGGAGCCGGGAGGCTGGCGGAACTCGATTGTGCCTCGAGACTTGTTGTGCACGAGGTTGAGAAAATTCCATCGGTAGCCGGAGTGGGGGAAGTCGGACCGCTGGCCGAGGGCCTGGCCCGTGGACGAGTTGGGGTCGCAGCGGACCATGTGGGCCGCGATTTGTTTCCGTTTGCTGAGGGAGTCCAGGTGTGAGAAGCACTCGGCCATGGTCAGGTTGGCCATTTGCTTGTTGTGCCGGTTGCTCTTGGCGAAGACGGAGGTGCGGCGATAGAGAGGCATGACGGCATCGAGGCAGGACTCGAAGTAGAGGATGGACTTGGAAAGAGCGCGGATGTTGGAGCGTGACCACTCCGGGTGGTCCTGGTCTAGGGGAGCAAGGTGGATGGAAGTGCTGCATTCGTGTGTGGAAGTGGTCTCAAAGTCCTGGTTGAGGACTTGCATGAAACTCTCGAAGTGGTCGATCCAGGTGCCGAAGGAGGAGAAGCGAAAGAGGGGGGAGACAAACTTCATCGCGTGTTTGTACTCGGTGGGCTTGGACTGAATAGAATGGTCACTTGTGATCGTCCATACTTTGTATGAAGGTGTGTGGGTGTGTGTGGCGTCATCGTATGGGTAATCCGAAAGAATTTGAGACTTGATGCCTCCGTTGGTAAGGGAGTAGAGAATCTCGTCCTCAAGAGACTCCGAGCTTCGATGATCAGCCCGACGGCTTCGAATCTGAAGGGTCAGTTCTGCGCAGAAGCGGAACTGCTTTGGCTCGGGCTCTTCAAAGTGAACCATGCTGTGACGGCGGTGGTCACGGTCACGGTGATGGTGACGGCTCCTGGCCGACCCATCAGAACTGACGGAGGGGGTGGTGGCATGAGGCATGGCTGCTAAGATGTGTTCAGGTTGTTCTAGAAGTTCTTAAGAAGATAGCTAGAGTGACTGTAAAAGCGAGTGAATGTGAAGTTTGATGACTCGAATAACTTGAAACCAACAACACGAACACGGGGATCTGTCGAGGAATCTTATACATCTTGGAGGATAAGAGAGTGGCCCGTGGTCAGTCTCGGTCGGCCAGGCCATCAAGGGGCCTAGGATGCGCGAAAGCGCGGTGTTCTAGCCGGGGTGTGTTACGGCTCGTCCTCGGGACGTCATGTTGTTTCTGGTCGAAGGTAGCATCGCACAAAGAGCTCAAACTTCGCGGACGATGAGTGGTACGGTGGGTAGGCAGGTATCTACCAATTCGGTACAAGAATACTGAGCTAGGTCTAAGGCGGTAAGGAGGACGGTGGCCGCTTCTGTATGACCATGTCACCATTCGAAGTGTCGGACATGGGTGAGAGTGGGCCGCCGGTATGGCCCACCACCCAGTTGTAGTTGGACCTTTGGTGTTTACATGCGAGTGTCATGCGTAGCAGCATCGAGCTATTTTTCCATTGCACACACCTACGCACACCGTCAGTTTAAAGTGGACAATCATACAGATAGCATGCAGATGCAAGACGCAGGCAGAATGAAGTGCCGTCCTGTAGACGATCACTCATCGGATGGCCCCGAAGTAAGCTGCTGTTGTGCCCAATGATGTTCCACAGAATACGCCTGAGGCATAGCCGGAGGTGCAATTGCCTTGTTGAGAGGAAGGATATCAACCCACGATCTACATCGGGAACTGCTGTACAGTAGAGTGTGCCTGTGGATCGCCAAAACAAGACGAATAAATGAGGCTGCCAGTGGGGATGAAGCATCCGATCGAACCTGTCTCTAGCAATGGCAGTGGTCAATGCTCAATGGGGGCGGCCTTTGGGCCTTTGGATGGCTGCATGAGCTCCGCCACCAAAAATATATCATCCATCAGAGTGCTGTGTTGTCGACTTGGCCGTGTTACAATGGGCCTAGGGCCATCATGCTGCCGTCGTCAGGAAGTGGATTTCTCAACCTTCAGACTTCGGATGAGACCGGCCAGACCTTTGACCCCCATTATTTTCTTACCCTCTTGACCATTAGGAGTTTCTCTTGATAGCAATGGTAGCATTTTGAGCGGCTACCGGTTCCTTCCAGCCACAGCGGCCCCCAGTAGTGTCGGTCGCTGTCGTGATTGGTTCCCTCAGGTGTCGACCAGGGCCGCAAGACGGTTACAGAATGTAGCCACAGACGCATGGATTGGTTGTCAACGTCCCATTCGAGCGACCTCCAGAGGACCCAGGGAACTGGTTCACAAACCCCTGGCGCTCAAAATCTCCTAAAAACCTCCTAAAAGCGCGAGCGCGGATCGGGATGTCGACATTAACCGTAATAGCACTGCCACCTCCGCGCTGTAGAGAATCCTTCCCGGAAGCTTTTGTATCAATAGCCGCGCGGATAGCACAACGACAATACCAAGAGGGATGGGGAGGGAAAGGTGAGTTGGAGTCAGAAAATAGGCCAAAAGGCTAACGCTGCGCGGCGAAAACTATCCGGCTTTGGTCTGTCTTGCTGGCTTCAGCGGGAGGCGCCGACTAGAAATGTGGTGTGGCTGCCCACCGAAGCTCTTCAGGGAAGGAAAGATGTTCCAACGTCGTCCTGTACCGATACAGGCGATGTCTGTGTTCCGTTGCTAGGCGAAGCATGTATGTAAGATGATGATGTCGTGAACTTGTGAAACCGCACATCCCATTTGGACATGGAAAATCTCCAAATCCAGGTTGATGCCACCTCAAGGGTCTTTTCCTGTTCATTTATGCAGTCAAGCCTTACTTATTAACCTCGTCTTGGTGCTACGCCGGGCATATGTTGCGGCACTGGGGCGAGCTGTCGTGTTCTCCTGTAAAGTTGTTCGCCTGCTTCAAGCTTCTTGGGCCTTGTCCTTGTCCTTTTGAACCTTGTCATGTGTGGCAGCGTGCGTCCACACCAAACAGATGCCCAGACTACCCAGCCCATTCATATATGAACCAGCCTAATCCCGTTTCACATCTCGGTGTTGAGTTACCCTCGGTTCCTTGCTCTTGATCGCCTCCGTCTGGGGCGTATGGATGCCTGCTGGATCGACGTCGACTCACAAGACGACTGCCGATACACGAGACCGAGCTGCCGAAACTGACACTGCCCGCTTTCCCTTTGCGCACCGTTGCGCCATTGCGCGTCGGCTGGTTTGTCTGATGGCGGGAAAGCTGTCTCGTGTGGTGTGCTTCGTAGCGAAGGTCTCGGTAAAATTGTCCGAAAGTCTGATCTGAAGATCGTTCAGGTTCAGGTCTTTTTGTCTCGTGATCTGCATAGCAGTGCAACTAGCCCTAGAGAATGACTTGCATTCCATTGTCTTTTACACTCCGAGGTTGGGTGGTGATGCATCACTTGTTGTCGTCCTCTCGTGTCTTGGAAGATTGTAGTTGTATGCTCTTCCCCGACCAGCCAGTCCACCACCTGTCGTCCAGTTTCAGTCTGTCTTTCGGTCCGAACAGGGAAGATGATAGTAGACGAAGTCGAGTGCCCCCTCAGCCGTTGAAGATCAGTGTTTCCCAAAGTAATATGGAAATCGAACGATGTTCTTCCCGGGCGAGATCCGATGAGCACAGCATGGACAAGCTGCCAAATGGAAATGAATATTCAACTTGGCCATCTCTAGCAATTTGCACATTGTGGGTTTCTTGCATAGCCTTCAGCTGAGGTATAGTGTTGATAGTTGATCGGCGTATTCCGAGACGATGCAATTGGAATCTGCCGAGTTGAAGCTTCGTGGTTAGCTTTGGAGCAAGTAGAGACATGAATTTGTGCGAAAGAGATGAGACGACCACCTACTGCTGAACAAATGAGCGTGCGCCGGAGGTTAACATCGGGTTGATCGACACGCCATAGACTTGTGCGATGCTGTTGTTGTCAGTTGTGCCTGATGATGGGCAGGTAATGGAGGAAAGGAAAAGAGAGAGAGAGAGGAGAAAATTTGCCTTTATCTCAGTCAGACAAGTTCCCCCCCTTGAAGACCTCAGAAGGGAAAGAAGCTTGGATGGGTGTCGAAAGCCAATCCCCTGGGTCGTACCTGCCGAATATGCATGAGACACCATACTCAAGACGGGAAAGAACTCTGAACGAGCTTCACTTGGAAGACTTTAGCATTCTATCGCCCATACATCAGTATACTCGTAGCTACCTCTAGGTAGACCCTCGAATAACCTTCTCTCACCCGTTTGCGCCACGCTATGGTATCTCACCTAATGGTGAAGCCCTCTTTGCAACCCAAACATTGCATGAAACAGTAAAACCGCTTTAAAACAAAACAACATCAAGAAGAGAAAGATGCCCCACGGAGATCCCGGAGATGAATCCTGACCGTGATCAAGAAATCAACCTACTCCTTCTTGGCCACACTATCAAAGCACTCCTTGATGCTCGTCGCACTCATCCTCAACGCCTCCTTCTCCTTCTCATTCAGCAACAGCTCCACATCCTGATGCGCCCCCTTGCTGTTCAGCTTGCACGGCATGCTCAGCGCCACACCCTCCACGCCGGCATAGTTACCCACTCTCGACACGGTAACCAGCTGATCGGCATTGGTGATGATAGGCTCCAAGATGCTCACCAAGACACTGGCCACACCATAATTCGTCTTGCCCTTCCTCTGAATGATCTCATACGCCGCCTCGCGCGTGCGCTTACCCAGGGCCTCCATAGCCTCCTCGTCGTACGCGATGCCCTTCTGCTTGCAGTAGTCCTCCAGGCGCATGCCGGCGATGCTGGCGAGCGACCAGACGGGCAGCTGGCTGTCGCCGTGCTCGCCGACGATGACGGCGTGCACGTTGCGCGGGTTGACGCCGTAGTGCTTGCCGAGCTCGTGGCGGAAGCGGGTGGTGTCCATGGCGGTGCCCGAGCCGATGACGCGTTGGACGGGGAACCCGCTGAGCTCCCAGGCGGCCTTGGTCAGCACGTCGCACGGGTTGGTGGCCACGATCAGGATCGTGTTGGGCGCGTGCTTGGCGATCTGCGGCACGATTTGCTCAAACAGGCCGTAGTTGGTCTTGACTAGGTCCATGCGCGTCTGCCCGGGCTTCTGGTTGACACCGGCCGTGATGATGACGGCCGTGGCACCAGCGCAGTCTTCGTACTCGCCCACGCTGACCTTGGCGTGCGCGAAGTGGGCGGCGTGTGAGAGGTCCATGACCTCGCCGAGGGCGCGGTTCTTGTCGATGTCGATGAGGACGATCTCGGCGGCGAGATGGCTGAGGAGGAGAGCGTAGGCGGTGGTGACACCAACGGAGCCGGCGCCTACGATGGCGACCTTGATGGACTGAGGTTCTTGTCAGTGAAGCCCTTGATATTGATGACCGGAATTCAGATGTAACTCACCTTGGCATGGCTCTCGATTTCCGTGCTTGGTAGCGACATTTTTGCTGTTGTGTTGTCTGTGGAAAGTGTTGATAATCTGCTGATATCTGAGGATTCGACTGGATAGAACGCTTGAGATGAGACCCGGGAGGAGATGGTCTATTTGTTGTAGGAAGCAGTAGGATGTTGTTTGGGTATGATGACAACCTTGATGCCTTGTTGCTGATTTCCTCAGAGCCATCTTATATGAGATTGAGATTCAGGCACCGCCCGCCCATTTGGGACGGAGCCCGATTGGGTACCTTTGCCAACATTGGATGACACCATATCTCGGTCACGATGCAAAGCTGAGTGGTTGACAAAAGGTGAGGCTCCCGTCAGATCGGCCTGTTGCAGGACTTGCGCAGCTTGTCTAGTCGTGATTGGGAAACAGAGAGTCTAGACTAGGCGGGCGTCCAGCGGAAAAGTCGCCTGATTTCGCTGTGGTCTGGGCAGCGATAAACGCCGTGCCTCACTGGTGCACTGACAGCCAAGACAAAAACCCCATCACGATCCCCTATCCGAGCCTAGCTCCCGTTCCCTAGGGATGATGTGTACTGGGCTGTGGCGGCCTGGCCACCAGCACCAATTTGGAATCCAAGACTCGCCGTCGCTGTCCAAGTTCCACCTGCTCGGATCATTCTGATGGCACCAGGCCCTCGTGCAATAAATCAGTCGATGCGAATTTCTTCGTCGTCGGCGGAAGGTTGACGAGTATGGTGCGAGTGAGTCATTGTTTGACCTTTTAGTGCGGGTATGCGCTGAAAGCTGAGGATCTGAGTTTGTGGTCATACATTCATTTCGCTTCGTTGTCACCTCGTTGGGGAATGAAAGAACAACAAAACAACAGATCATGGAAACATCATGGACGACGTGTTTGAAAACAGAAAACTCCGATTGTTCAAATGCGATTGAAGGGTATCACGACTAGAACAATCATGCAATCCAGAACCAGATCTTCTCCAGCCAGTTCTTCGGAACCGGTTCCACGTCATTCGCGCACATATCGTCCATCTCCTTCTTGCCCGTCAGGACATCAATCTCACCAGCGGACTTGTGGAACGGCGTCCTGTGCCAGATCTTGTGGCCAAAGTACAGGACGAGGAAAGCAGGCAAGGTGATGTACGCCGCAAGGAAATCCTTGTAGTTCCAGTTGACAAACACCTGAAATCCGTTTGTGAGCGTCAAGATGCTGATCATGACCAGGGCAAACCAAGCCGCATATGGCTGACCCGGAGTCTTGAAAGGCAGTGTCGCCAAGAGTCCCTGGACCTTGAGCGCCTGACGGAATCGCAGATAGGTGATGAGAAGGACGATCCAGCCAATGTATCCCGAGATGGTGGAAAGGTTGGAGAACCAGGTGAAGACCTGAGCGCCGTTGTTGGATACGTTCAGGTACGCAAGCAAGGAGAATGCCCAGGTCATCAAGACGGCGGTATATGGGACACCGCGCTTGGTGGTTCTGCTGAAAATGGCAGGGGCTTGGCCGTTTTGGGCCAGCGAATACAGGATACGGGATCCTGAGTACAGGAACGCATTACCAGCGGACCAGGCAGAGGTCAAGATGGCAGCGTTGATAACGTGGTTCAAGCCACTGATACCGGCGATCTGAATACCGATGACCCATGGACTGGCGCTGGCGTCCGAGGCTCCGGAAAGCAGGTTCTTGTTATCCGAGGGAACAATGCAGCCTATGATCAAGGAGCTGATACCATAGAAGACAGCCAGACGACCCAGAAAACGGCGGGCAGCCTTGGGGATGTTGCGTCTTGGCGCGACAGTCTCACCAGCAGCAAGACCGATGAGTTCGGGGGAGGTGATGAAGCTGAAACCGGCGCGGATGAAGGCTGTCCAATACGCGGCAAACCTGCCAATGGCACCAGGTGCGAGGTACTCCTTGAACGCTCCCGGGTCGTTCCAATAGTGGAATCCCAACCGCTCGTGGTTTGGTCCGCCTCCGCACATGATAACGATACCAACAATGATGAGCCCCATGATGGTGATGAACTTGATGCTGGCAAACCAGAACTCGGCCTCGCCAAAGACCTCGACAGCAATGATATTCAAGACCAAGTTGACAATAAGGATGATGGTGATCCAAGCCCAGGTGGGAACTGGCGTTTCCCAGTAGTTGAGGAGGATGGCGCCGGCGGACGCTTCAGCAGCGACAAGAATGGCGTACGCATACCTAACACCGTCACGTCAGTGGGTGTGCTTATATCGATCCTTCGGTCCCAAAGGAAACTCACCAATAGTTCCATCCAGCGGCAAACCCTAGACTGGCATCGACGAAGCGCTCGGTGAAGTATGGTAGGGTGATTCCTCTAAGGGGAAGGTATGTGCACATCTCGGCGATACAGTTCATGACGATCCAGACAAGAAGCATCATGGACAGATAGGCCAGCCATAGCGGCGCTGGGCCAACGGTGGCTAGGATACCGCCCGAACCGACGAAGAGACCTGTTCCGATACTGTGAAGAAGAGCATCGTTAGCAAATAATCCAAGGAAAAGATTGGGGGTTGTAGCCTTTGGGACAGGAATTGTAACATACGCTCCTCCCAAAGCCAGAAACTGAAGGTGTCGACTCTTGAGACCTCTTTGCAATTGGTGGTTGGCGTCTAGGGAGATTGTACCGTCGATAACCTGGCCTTGGCTGTTGGAAGAAGCCACATCCAGGGCCTCGCCGCCGCCCTGCTTCTCGGCGAAGTTTCCATCGCCGTATTTGGACATGGTGACCGTATCAGAGCCTTTTGAAGGCACAGAGGCTGGATTCGAGATTAACCGAATTTGATGGGTTTGCGACTGGATCGGGTTCGTGATGGTTGTTTTGGTGTAGCGGTCAGACGAGGTCCGCGATGGAGACGAACAAGACAACAACAGACCAACAACAAAGAGAAGAGAGGAAGGGAGACAACGTCTTGAATACGGACTTGTGTGTCGAGGTCAGCGGCGTTCTTATGGTAGCATTTTGAAGATAAGATCGGCAGGGTTTATTCCATTCTTTGGAGAACATGTCCGAATCTGTCGTCTGAATCCATGGCAGCCATGCCCGCTCCCAGCACCATGTCCAGCCCCATGCCGCTACCTCTAGAGTTCATGTCCGTAGATAGGCCCTTGGTGTAGCGCATTTCCTCCACTGGCGATGCAGTGCAACTCGTGCTCGACCGGGGAAAGGCAAGGAATGACACACTCAATCGGGGGCACCGAGTGGCCGGCGATAAGCGCATCTATCCATGACCTGGGATATTCTTGATCTCTATCTTCCAAGAAGCCATAGGAGTCAAACAAAAGCGGAGCCTAAATTCGGTTGTGGAAGAAGATCCAATGATGGATGATATCGATGGGCGGATCAAATCCGTTGAGAGAGAATAGAGCCGTGATTACCCCGGATTTTGGGGTCCAGAGGAGGCATCCGTATCGCCGACGAGAGTGATGGTTTTACCTAACAGTAAACAGAATCATGTTGCCGCCACTGGGAATTGGAGACAAGCGAGCTGACAGCAAAAGAAGATCTTTACCCTATTTGTTCTCAAGGCTTCCTTGTCGGTTTCAAGCTTTCGGTGAAGAAAAGAGGTTGGCGTGGTTGGAAAGAAAAAGAAAGCAAGAACTGCCGTTGGGATTAAGCGCCGGACACACCTTCCCTTTCCAGTTATCTCCAGATGCTTGGCGGGGCAGCGGTGGGGTGCGCCGTTTAGGGTTTCCTGCTTCAGCGGGGATGGCCCTGGCGTGCCTGGAGATAGCGCCCCGTGGAGTCCAGTCTTGGGGAACTTGGGGCCCGGGCTTTAGGGCCTGGGCTTGGGGACACGCGCTTTCTTGCTTCTTGCGGTTTTCCTCCATCTTTGGACAAAAGCTGAATGAAGTTACATGCCTCTATGAACGTCCAGTTCCAATGCCAACACCACTTAAATGCGATGACAGCGGAATACGACGGGAGCAGATAAACTAAAACGGCTTCGATTCCATACCAAGGTGACGAGAGGGAGCCGGAGGCTGTTCCTGGTTCTTTACTAGACTAGCAGTGAATGTAGGTGGCATGATACCCCAACTTTCCCCGCACGCAGTTCCATTCGTCCCGTCCAAAGTCGGGGTAAGCGACCACTCGGGCGGCGCTGTGCCGAATGATATCCTGAAAACTTCGTGGTGGTAAACCGTTCAGTTCCAGCGACACTAAAGTGATCCGGGCGGGCAAGGGATGACAATCGATAACGATATCTCGGTGTGGGATGGGTGTTGCGATTGATACGACAAACACAAGGCACGATACAGAAACACCAGGCTCCACCACTGTGGTGAGATCCCATTCCAACCTTCATATCGCCGGACTGATAAGACAAAGGCAATCAATCCTTGTTTAGGGACCTGGTTCAGTCGATGTTTCTGATGAAACTATCACGAGAACTGCAAAGCAAACTTCAAATCGAGTGCGGTAGCTTTGGATGACCGACTGATAGACGGCGGAATAGCAGTCACGATCTCGCCGAGGCCGTTTTCAGTGTCGAAAAGCCCTGGACTTGTGCAACACCAACAAACAAAGATGATCAGCCACCATAGCCAGCTATCCGCGATAGTCAAACATTCTCTACCACCCCAAAGAGAAACCTTTAAACATCCAATAATCATCTGAAAATCTTTCATTCTAAACCACTCTCAAAATGCTCACCCGACTCAATGCTCCAAACCATAGAGTCACTGATCCCGTCTCGCCAATGATTGCCGCAAGTTTCGAGCCAAGCCATGTGCCGACTTGCCATGACTTTTACTCCGCAATCACGGCCTAAAACCGGAGCAACGGTCGCTCCAGAACCACCCAAACCGCGACTAACGATTGCCGCTGGTGCCGCTGATTATCTTATCTGATCCGAGTCATCTCCGCATCGACACCCTTATTTACACGGGCTGGGGATCTCTTCCTTCCACTGTAACATTTCAACTGCAACTCAACACTCACTGGGGCCTACATACACTCCGTCTTCGCACTTGGATATCTCACTGAAGCTAAACCACAAAGAATTACTACAACATGGCCAAAACAACCCTCTTCACCAACGGCCGCATCTTCCTCTCCCCCCTCCGCCCCGGTCAAAACGCCGGCCTCCACACTCCCCCGTCCTTCGCCTCCGCCCTCCTCATCCGCAACGACACCATCCTCCACGTCGGCTCCCCGCAAGATGAACCCATCACTACCGCCCTCTCTGCCTCTTCAGAAGACGACAAAGTAGAAACCATCGACCTAGCCGGCCACTCCCTTCTCCCCGGTTTCATCGACGGCCACATGCACCTAATGATAATGGGCCAATCCCTGACCAAGCTCGACCTCGGTCCCTGCAAGAGTCTAGCCGACATCCAATCCACCATCCGCTCTTACGCCTCTGCCAACCCCGATGTTCCGAGGATCTTGTGTCGCGGGTGGATGCACTCCATGACGCCCAACGGCGTCACAGCTAAAGACCTAGACGGGTTGGATATCGAGGGAAAAGACAGGCCGATACTGGTGGATACCAAGGATTTACACTCGGCTTGGTGCAACACCTCTGGAATCCGCGACTTGGGCGCCGAAGAGTGGAAGGACGTTCCCGGCGGGACGATTGAGAGGGATGCAGAGGGGAAAGTGACGGGGGTATTCAACGAGGCGGCCAACATCACCTATGTATGGCCGTACCTGGCGGGGGTGGCGACGGTGGAGGAAAGGGTTGCTGCTATCCAGGCAGCGGTGGAGGCTTATCATTCCGTGGGGTATACGGGGGCGATCGATATGGCGATGGATGAGGGGGCGTGGGATGCGTTGCAGGAGTTGAGGAGACGGTCTTCAGAAGACGGGAAGGAGGGCATTCCGTTGCGGATTGCGGCGTATTGGTTGGTTAAGCCGGGGAAGAATGACGAAGAGAACGTGAGGCAGGTGGAGAGGGCGATTGAGCTTGCTAAGGAGTTCAACAGTGAGACGACGCCGGATTGCAGGATTGTCGGGGTGAAGGTTATTTGTGATGGGATCATTGATGCCTGCACGGCGGGACTGTCGGAGCCGTATGAGCATAATGGGCACAGGGAGGTGCCGCTGTGGACGGCGGAGCAGTTGGAGCCCGTGGTGAAAAGGGCGGATGAGGCGGGATTGCAGGTGGCGTTGCATGCGATTGGGGATGAGACGATCAAGACGGTTTTGGACGTGTTGATTGCGCACGCGAGTCCGGAGAGGAGGCCGCGCGTGGAGCACTTGGAGCTGTCGAGTGAGAGGGATGCGGAACGGCTGGGCAAGGCGGGCATCACGGCGTCGATCCAGCCGGTGCATGCGGACTCGGCGATTCTGAGGGCTTGGCCGAAGCTGTTGGGGGCGCACAGGTGTGGAAGGGCTTTTGCGTATCGCGAGTTTGCGGATCATGGGGCACCGTTGGCGTTGGGAAGCGATGCGCCCACGGCACCGCATGCTCCGTTGCCTAATGTGTACGTTGGAGCGACGAGGAGATCGTATCGGGAGCCCGACTACCAGACGACGGTCAACCCGCACTTTGCTTTAGGCGTGTGTGAGGCGGTCGCTGCGGCGACTCAGGGTGTGGCGTATAGCTGCCGTGATGAGAACAGGATAGGAAGACTGGAGAAGGGGATGAAGGCCGACTTTATCATTGTAGACATGGAGTGGGAGAAGGAGAAGCTGAAGGAGGCAAAGGTCCTGGAAACGTGGTTTGATGGCAAGAAGGTCTGGTCGGCAAAGAACTGATTTGGAACATTTGCGGAAAATGGTCTTGATTTCGGATATCAAAATAGCAAGCCCTGCATTTACTCATAAGGCCAGTATCGCCTAGGCCAAATGTTCATCGCCGTCTTGAGCCCATCCCCTAGTGGAAGTCCAGCATGGTTTGTCCGTTCATCACCAGTCCCGTTGGCATGAAGGTTAACCCAGAAGATAGCATTGCCAGCAACCGGTCTGAACGCCAACCCCCCATCTTCATGCTCCCGCCAAAGAGGCTTCAACTCGGTCGCGTTCTTCAGCTTTTGGTCCTCCAGTCCGCCACGCCACATGGGTTCATTCCACGGACTCGGCGATACGATCGGCTTCGCATGTGGAAAGTGTGTCTCGCCCTTGGTGCAGTTATCCTGAAGTATGGCAAAGAAACTGGCTACACGATTCCACACCCTGTTGCTGCCATCGTTGGCTAACAGCGGCCTGTCGAACCAGTCATGATGGACGTTGAACCTCTGACCGGCCCGATACCGAACCAACTGCGGCGGACCCATCTCGTCCCAGCCATCCCTCAACATCGTGCCCATGAACCCTCGCGCCCGGTTCAACACGCACTTGACGGCTAAGTCATCGCGGGGTAGTCCAGCCGAGCTCGACGTGCGGTCTTGTGTTTGCTGTTGACGGCCATGCTTGGTCACTACCGATGGTTTGAACATGGGATCGGCTGTGTTGAGAAGAGAGGTGATCTCGGACGGTGTGATGAGGTTGTGGATGTAGATGATCAATGGGTCGAGAGAGACGAGCTCGGTTTTGTATGAGTGGGAGACATCGCAGAAGAAGGGCTGTTGATGTTCTTCTGTCGATGCTGTTGTGTTCCGGAAGAATTTCAGGGGCTTCGCCATAGGGTGGTCAGGTATAGGAAGGTCGCCGACCAAGGAGGTGAGTGATGAGATCTGGTGGGCAAAAGTCTCGGACAGGTATGGTACACTCAGGGCAACCAGAGCTGTCCAAGCCGATAAACCGGCGACTTTACTGAAGCTGATACCAGACATGCTAGGTTTTGCTTTCTGGATTAAGCAGTAACCCATCAGTCAGGAGTGAAAGAAGGACGAAGGGGGGAAAAGGATTGATATGGCAATATCACCACCAGAGCAACTCCGGTCCATATGCCGATGAGGGACGCCATTCATTTTCATTTTCTGCGCATGGTCATATATCTCCTCCTGGACCATTAGGGTATGACAGCGGAACTGAGTCCAGTAGACCTAACAGGCCCGGAAAACATTGCCGAGAACCCTGAAGATATTTCATAAGAGCATCGAGGTGGTGGTGATGGGCATCGAAACATGGTTCGATGTGGCTGTAGAGTACCACAGTCGTCGTTACCGCTTTCCCTAAACTTGCACACCTCTTGGCTCTTTTTGGACAGAGCGGAAGTCTCGACGCCGACGTGCATGCGGAGCTGTTTGTTTTGGGAGGGCGACCTTGATCTTTGGAGTTTTGGTTCTTTTGGAACCGTGGGTGACTTTGAATGTTACGTCGACGTTAGCGAGTGGTGGGATTGACGATCCAGATCCGGGGCGTGAACATGCCCGTGCTCTGTACCTCTAAGTGCCCGTGGAAGGCAACCGCTAACTGTTAGCGGGGAAGGTACCTGGGTACTTGGTTACCTAAGCGAGAATGCACCGCTGTAAATCAGCTGACCTGGCGCGTTACTTGGACGCGCTACAGGTATCCAAGGTTATCGGGCATCCGCTTACAGGGCAACTGCACGGGGACCTTGATGGCCTTCGCCACTGCATCCTTCTGGTTTCCCCTCGTCGTCATCATCAATCCGGCAGCGGACACTCTGTCACCATCCCACCTCCTCTTCCGTCTTGGATTGTTTCCTTTGGTTAAAGGACAATTGGAACTATCCCAACAGGGCTCTTTCTCTTCTTCGACAATATCACCATCGTCCCGGTCGCAGCAATGGGCACCAGCAAGACAGCCGCCTCGAGCAGAAAGCGGAAGCAAGTCGATGATGAACCCACTGTCCCATACACCGAACAAGTAGCTACCTCCTCGAAGAAGTCTAAGAAGGATGAATTAGCCCTGGCCACAGACGAGAAGCGAGCACGCAGGTACGCATAGTCACCACACGTTTTGGTCCTCAAATCCTTTGGACTGCTAGCTGACTCCCACCCAGATTCCGTGACAAAGCACCCCAAGCATTTGCTGTCATCTACGAACGAGCCACAACCCAACGCTTTTTTGTCCTCTCGCGTAAACGCCTACCAGTATGGGACAGCTTCGAAGGCTTCAAAGAGGAGGTGGAAATTGCAGGTTCGACAGGCAACATCTACACCGTGACGATTGCCCGACAGCCGAAATGCACCTGCCCCATGGGCGAGAAGAACGAGCAGTGCAAGCACATCATTTACGTGCTGGCCCGTGTACTGCGTGCCAAGTACGAGTACGTTTACCAGCTGGCATTGCTAAGCTGCGAGCTCGAAGAGATCTTTGACAATGCCCCTCCGATTGTGGAAGACGGTGACAGTGCTGCAACAGGGGAAGGGGACAAGAAGAGGAAGCCGATTGAAGGGGATTGCCCCATCTGTTTCAGCGAGATGGAGGCACACAAGCCCGAGGAAATTGTCTGGTGCCGTGCGGCATGCGGCCAGAACATTCACAAGGAGTGTTTCGAGATGTGGGCGTCCACAAAACGGAAGCAGGCTGGTGGAGCCAAGGCGGAAGTCACTTGTCCGTACTGCAGGAGTGTCTGGGAAGGTGATGATGAGATGGTCAAGAAGATCAAGAAAGGGAAGCCAACTTCGGAAGGATACGTGAATGTTGCTGACCAGTTGGGGATTAGCCAAGTGCGAGATACCAGTACGTACTACTTTGTGGGGTCACGGTCGGGATACAGTTTTGGCAGGAACAGAAGCAGGCGGTACCGGTATTATTGAGGAAGTGCCCGCTTGGGTTCCAGACAGGAAGAGAGATTCGACCGCCTGGGCTGGCTAATATGCAGCCAAACCACCTGCTTGATTTTACCAGTCCGGTTACAGAAACACTTGCGAGGACTGAGAGAGCAAGGCAAAGCCAATTTTGTATTTTACGGTTTTTGTTTTACCGGAGGAGCGCCTTGGATACAATTCATCGCCGCGCTGTTTCAATACGCGACACTCATGAATTCAACATCACGCAGAATACGATAGTCTCAGAATTCTTCCATTTCATCCAACAGTTTTCCATTACATGATATAGGAAAGACCAGTCTCAAGGCCGCACTTAATTAACATCCTTCTACAACGTCTCGACAACAAGTCCAACATGGTATACATAGTATGGACCTTCACCTATGACACCTCAGAATATGTTCACACTAACCGCCTCCATTAGTTCTCCCCAATAAAGTTCTTCATTCGCGCAGCCAACATAATTATGCGCGCTGCATCGGCAACTCTCTCTTTTGTTATCTCTGCAGTAACCACCGTATTGGATTTCGATGGTCGTGAGGACACCGCCTACCGCCAAGCAGCCGAAACCGTCCTCCAGGCATTCCTCAATATGGATTCAGAAACATTCGAATTCACTCACAGTGACCCTGACGCCAACCTTGACGTCGGCCTTGGGTCCTATCTCCTCATATTCGTCACCAATGCAGTGATTGGGGGCATTGTTTTCCTCTTGGCACGGTGGAAGTTTGGAGACCCGGGAATTCAAGAAGAACTGCGTCGCTGCCCAAATCTGCCTTCTCTTTTCAGAGGCGTCCATAACAGGTTCTTGGGACGAGAGTAGGTCTGGTTAAATGAAAAGGAAGTCGACGTGATGGAAGCTTTGTTCTCTTGCAGTTCCATCTTCGATTTCGTCTTTGGGTATGGAGAGGCTGTGATAGGCTAGAAAGACAGATGCTGTGGTTTTGTGGGGTACCTGGTGACCAAGAGGTCACTACGCAATTTCACCATGACAAAGGAACGGAGAAGGAACGCGATGGCTGGATGTTGGATTATGAATTGGGATATAGTAGCGGTTTGGCTTTATCAAGACATAAAGCGTTGGACAACAGATTACATGAAGGATAGGTACCGTACGTAGCGATTAATCATAATTCTGATTAACTTTGAGCAACAAGCCGCTATCCTAGCCAATACCAAGATATCATCTTAAAGCCATGCTAACTAAGAAAAATGCAGCGACATACTACTTATATTCCAGTCATTGTCACAAAAAGACATATGTATACAACGCAAAAACGGCGCCGAGTAAGGTGCCGATGGACAACAAAGACAGCATCACTCGTTTGGCTTCCACCCTTTTCAGCTGGAAATGACCGCGTAAGAGTGCCCAGGTATGCCCGGACAGTTCTCTCGCAGCGCTGTGGGGGATCAACGCTGGGGCAAAAACCACTTGGTAAAAAAACCCGATGGGGAAAGGAATGCTGGGGAGAAAGAATGAAAAGAAGGAGAACCCGAGAACGAAGGCCAAGGGGGCCAGCGGTCTTTATATGCATTTCTTCTCATGCAAGACACGGACCACGAACAACCTCCTGGCAACTTCTAAGAGTCATCGTGAAAAGTTCCGACATGAAGCGTGCAGCAACTGCTCGAGATGAGGCATAGGGAAAACATGTCCATATGCAGGTCGTGCGCTTGGCGTGGCGAGCAGTGGTAGTGTCAGTACTTGGGGTATCAGGTCGGAGTTCCGAGAAGGACATTGTGAGGCCGTGGAAAGAGAATCAGAAGGGTTCTAATTGGCTCTTTCAGTCACTATAGGGTACAAAGTACGCTTATTAGCAAGGCCGTGTTTTAGGTGAATCGAGCACGTTATTGTGCGGGCATGATGCAAAGAGCAGGAGGGAATGGTCAAGAGGTAGATGACAAACTACTACTTCAGGGTTCAACGCAAGAGAATCGTGATAAGGCACGTTGGCGGACAATGGTGCTGCTACCACCGGTGGTCTGGTTGACAAAGTCGAGGTGCATCGGAGGTTCGAACGAGTCGATGGCGACATGAGCAACCTGGACTCACGATGTTGTTGAAAGCTGATTTG
Source organism: Neurospora sp. CHS-2018c (assembly GCA_009806235.1). NCBI lineage: Eukaryota > Fungi > Ascomycota > Sordariomycetes > Sordariales > Sordariaceae > Neurospora > Neurospora sp. CHS-2018c. The sequence goes on from RAPC01000023.1 coordinate 102,233, forward strand.
GGCACGTGGGAGACTGGAAGGGGAGAGGGTGAGGAGGGGAGGGATTCACAGGTCAATGCAGTGGGGACATGGTGATGGAATGTAGGAAACAACATGTACCACGAACGGCGTGTGCTTGGCTATCACTCTCTCTGTCTATCTATAGTAGATAGTCCCCTGTATCTAAACCATATCCCACTGGTGACCTCCCCTCCCATGCCCCGATTGGAGTCCGTAGCCATCCCGCTGGCGAGTCCCATCATTCCTAATGCCATCATCAATACCATTCAACCAAGCTCCAATAGTCGAGAACAACCTGGTTGACCTAGCTCTGAATCCACCACGACGACTATGCTTATTGGACTGTTCGTCCTCCTTGTCTTGTAGTCCATGTCCTGAACCAAGGCCCCACACTCCAGGCCATCGTGTAATTCTTGCCCCTCGATCCTCCTCAGCACCCCGTGTCTTCCTAGCTCCTTGCTCCTGCTCATGCTCATGCTCCCGTCCCCGGCCCCGCACCCACCCACGTTGCTGGACATCCGTCCGCCCCTCCGTCCGCCTCCCCGTTTCTCTCTCCGCTGGCAAACGCGGCGGCGGTAAAGGCGAAATAGGAATCTCCTCCAACTCAATGACCGTATCCCCACACCCATCCGCATCCGCATGCCCATTCCCACTCCACTCCTCCTCACTTATCCCCTCCAACCTATTCAACGTCTCCTTATCAACCAGTCGCAACGTCGTCCTCGGTCTCGGCGGCAGGCTGTACTTCACCCCGGCAGCGCCAGAAGAAGAGCGAGGAGGAGGAGTCAGACCGTAGTCTGGCGAGGGAAGATCGCGGTGGTCGAGCCGGGTGTCGTCGTAGATGGAGGGACTGGAGTAGACGGAGGAGGTGTAGGAGTCGTGTCCGTGTCCGTGTGTTTGGGTTTGGGTTTGGGTTTGGGTTGGGAGGATGGGGGTGGTGTTCTCGTAGGGGTTGGATTCGACTCTCCATATGGGATTGGGATCGGGGTGGGGATGGGGATGGGGGGTCGGGCTGGGCGTAAGGTTGGAGTTGGGCAGGAATAAGAAGCCGGAGGGGCGTTGTTTCTTCCACTTCCTTTGTGTTTGTTTTTGGGGGTTGTGCCGATTGGTAAAGGTTGCCCAGCTGTCACGATCGGGGTCGGGGTCGGAAGGGTCCGAGTGGGTGTAGTAAGTGTACAGGTCGCGGTAATAACGAGCATCAGTCAAGTCGATAGACGCCGATGATCGGCCTTCCAACTGGTCCAGAGCGGCACTGCGCGCTTGGAGGACGGGAATAGGAATCGGCTTGGGTGGTGGCTTGGTGGTAAGTTCCCGATTGTTGGCAAGTCCTACTCGGTATTGCTGTTGCTGGTTTCGGTTGGGATTCTGGCCCGCTGCCCCTGTTGCTCCTTCCCGACTTGACGATGTCCATGCGCCCCCGCCCCCGCCGCGTCCCTAACTGCGGTTGTAGTTGTTGATCAGGCCATTACTGTTCCCTCCTTGGAGCACTGCGTTGTTGAGTGAGCGTCCTACAGAATCGTTGTACTCGTAACCAAGCGAGCTGTCGACTCTCGGGGTGCAATCATACCGGCTTGCGCGCGGACCCCGTCTATTTGTCGTATCGACCCGATATGGGTCCCCAGATGGCTTATTCTGGTAGTAAGTGCCACTACCTCTCCCGTCACCATCGGCTGCTTCAACAGGATCTAGACTTCGGGTGCTAACGTGCACCCTCGACTGTGGCTGTAACTGCCGCTCAGATCCAGCGACTACAACCTCCTCCAATCCCACCACAGAAACCCCGGACGGCCCACGATGATAATCACTGCCACCCACCGGACCACCCGTTGCCCTCGCGCTCCATAGTGCGTTGTTAAACTTCGTCTTCTGGGACGTGATAACCCCGACGGAGGCAGCGCTTAGGACGAAAGACGCGCAGACGACCAGCATAAGGACCCAGAGGAAGTAGAGCTTCGTGCATGACACACGACCGTTTGGCTGGCCAGAGAAGTCTAGGACACCAAGTGGGCCAGCTTGGATGGTAAAGTCACCCTCTGGTTTGACTTGAGGGCACTTTGTACCGCCATCGTGGATGGGAAGGCCGAGGAGGACCGAGAAAACGCCAAAGGGGAAGAGGAAGATTAGGTCGGTGACGATGGTCACTTTGTGGGGAAAGTGGCGACGGGAGTAGCCGGACCAGGAGGAGAGGCACCAGAGGAGGGAGGCGGCGATCTGTGAAATATTGTCAGTTTCTTCATGGTTAACGACAGGCAAAGGAGTTCGAACATACCACCACGATCATGATAGCCTCGATGCTTGTGGCTGGTGGTTCACCTGCTCTGGTCATGTTACCAAGCAAGCTGCCAACTATGCCGGCCATGGTAGAAAGTGCTATGATAAGGAAAAGACGGGCAAAGAGAAAGACGTAGCTGTAGAAGCATTGAGGAATAAGGGACTCGAAGTCCCGAAATGGCGTCGTGCCAGGGGAAGATGAGCCCATGTTGATCTCATGGGCTTGAAAATCTCCAAAAGAATGTCGTCAGCGAATGTAACGAGGATATGGCCCAAAGAGCAACGATCCTTGATATGTGGTTCCCGTTCCTAGCGGTCTGTTATTCGTGTAGGTCAGTGTGTAAAGAAATTGTCTTAAAAGAATGTGGCACGCATCCAGGCGGCTTCATTGCTTGAACGATAATATCGAAAAACTTGGAAAAAAGAACGATGACAGGAAAAAAAGAATAAGGCATCCGCATGGTATAGACCTTGTTAAGTAGATTTTGAGCACGGTTCGAACATCCAAGCCATTGATGTGTGGATGTTTCGTGTTGCTCACGGCAACAGACGTGTTCGACGCATTGGCCATGAGTACGTGCTTTCGTGCTCGCAGTTATTGATCATTTTGGTGGCAATGAGTGATCGACTGTTGATGTTGTGATCAGTGTGTCGAGGACGTTCGAGGCTGGCTATGCATCGTCATACCGAGGGGAGGCCGAGTGCAAAGGCTTGAGTCACTGGACACCTGCTCTGTGATCCATAAATCTGTTGTTGAATGAACTATTCCAGCTCTATGGATGAAGGGGATATTGGGATGATGCTCCAGCCTTATGGTCGTTCATACCATCGGAAGAGATTTAAATGCCAGATAAACAAAGACGGACGGAAAGAGAAAGAGTAAAAGGGATGTGTCCAGCATATGATGGCTCGCAAGTGAGGTCAAATGAAGGATGTAAAGAGTTTGGTAACATGTCCAAAGAGCGAGCCTCGAAAAGGGAAGCGATACAAAACCTACCAGCTAAATGCAGCAACATGTCGACTTCGAGATCGGCCTACTCATCCATGGGCAACTCGGCAGCCGGAATGGGTGGTCTGGGAGTACCAAAGAAGCAGTGAGCGTATATGGGCATTTACGGACCCATTCGCTCTATAACAAGCAGCTCGCACACGGGGAAAAGAGTGTGACACACACCGCGAAGCTGAGTGTAGGATAATTAGATGTGAAATTTTACCGCAGACGAAAGCGCTGCAAGACGCCCGCCCCTACCTCCAATAACATTACTTGAGATATAAATCATTGACTGCTCCGCTCCTCTTTGTATACCTGCGCACCCTCGGTCTACTCCAAGAATCCCGCTTCCGTCCCCGAACAACGACGGTACTAGATACCCCCTAAATACCCCCACAACCAGCCAGGTAATTAACCGAGAAGATCGTCCAGCCCGTGGTTGCCGCCAGTGGCGGGCCTGCTACCGCTGGTCGGAGTGGAGGGCGCAGGAGTACCCCAAATACCAGCACTGCTCTTCTCCTTGGCCAGCTGTCCGATAGCCGGGCCCTTGGTGGTAGGCGTAGTCTTCTTGATTCCAACACTAGCCTGCGACCAAAGCGCACCGAAGGCGTCACCGCCAGCGGCCGGCTTGGAGGCAGCTGAACCGGTGGCCTTGGCTCCTGAAAGCGATGAACCAGTGGACTGGGTCTGCAGCTGTACCGGGGAAAAGTAGTTGGGCTGACCGGCTTGGAAGCCAGTTGGCCTGGGGGCCTGGGAGACGGGCGAAAGGGGCGTGGAGAAAGCCGAGAAGTTGGCAGCAGGAGTCGTGGTGGAGCTGGGAGGAGGCGAGATGGAGGAGAGGGCAACCATGCCGCTAAGGTTGGCCTGTTGAGGCGCCGAAACTGGTTGCGGGGCAGCAAACTGTGTAGGCTGAGTGGCGGGGGTTGCGGACTGGAAATCATCGAACTCGTCGTCGTCGTCATTAGCGCCGCCGGCTAGAGCCGCAAGCCCAGAGCCGTTGGAAGGTGCGGCAGCGAGGGGCACGGCCGGGATGGATGGTGCTGCGGGCTCGTCGAAGGAGAACAAGTCGATCTCGGGCTCCTTTTTCTTGGGCGGCTCGGCGGGTGCTGTCGTCTTCTTGACCCCGGCTCTTTCTGTCGTGGATCGTGTTGTCCTTGCCGCGGTACGAGACGACGCCTCGCCGTCGAAATCACCTGCATCGTATTCCTCAAACTGCTCTGCCCGTGCCTGGGTCTCGCGGAAGTCGTTGTTGGAAGGCTGGCCACCAAAAACACCTCCGTCGCCATAGACTCCTCCAGAGTAGCCACCGTAGGTAGAGCTGCCACCACCGCCACCGCTGCTGCTACCGCCATATGAAGTGTTTCCGAAACCGCCATAACGGCCGCTGCTCCCGCTGGAGAAGCTCATTCCACCCGAAATGCCCGTGAACTTGCCCTTGTTTGCGCGGGCCTTCTTGCGCTCTGCTCGGATACGCTCGACATCGCCAAGGAGCTCGGCAAGTTCCTTGGCACGGTTGCGGACGTTGACACCCTGGTCTTTGCCGTTTTGGTCGATAAAATGGAATTGACGCAGCATCTTGAGGAGGGTAAGATGCGACCGAGCATCGTCGACCACTCGTTCGGAACCGTGCTTGATCAGGTACTCTAGTAGTTGAAGGGCCTTGTAGATTTGACGCCATTCTTCGGCGGACTTTTCTGTGAAGCGGCGGTAAATCATGGGCATAATCTCGTTGAGTGTTTGGCTAATAGCAAGGAGAAAGACACAAGTTAGCAGGGTTCGTTCGGTTGACACAACAAGGGAGTAGTTTCCGGAGGACGTACTAGTTGAAGGTACCGTCGGCGATCTCCTGCATCAAAGTCGACGATGCACCCCAGGGTTCATTGTTGGTGGCCTCGCGCACCTGTGTTCGCTGTCAGCTCCCGTCCCATTGTCGCTTGTCTGGGCGTGGGTAAATGGCGAAGGGCGCAAGAGAATGGTGCCAGTGTGGTGCGTGGTTACGGGCATACCTTGGACTCCATCTCGGTATAGTTCATGACGGCTGTTTGGAGCCATTGTCAGCACCTTGCAAATGAAATCACGAGTGCGTTCTGGACTAGGTGGTCACCTACCATTTTGAACCTTTCGTACGCCGGCCTTGATGTCGTAGAGTGTCAGGTTGGACACGGTATCCTTGAGGCTGTTGAAATCCATCGCGTAAACGTGTCTGTCGCCGGAACTGCTGGGAATTACTCTGATGTGCCAATTGTCTGGATCTGAGCCTTGCGGTGATGATTACCAGAATCTAGTGTAGCTCGCAAGGGGGTGGTGCTGTGGCGACTTGGTGGTTTTGTTCAGGTTGATCGCTTTCAGGGCGACGTTTCACGGTCTTGTCGGGATCAGATGGACATTTGTGGACTCTCCGCCCTGGGCGTCTGGAGCGCCAGGGTGCCGCTGAGTCGCTGAACCACGCTGACCACCACTAACGCCGTCGAAGGCCGACCCCTGTGCTTGACCCGACACACTGACGCCAAGAAACCAGTGGAACCCAAAAGACTGCCAAGACTTTGAATGCTTGGCCCGAGCGTCTCAGCTTCTCAAAACCTGAATCATCAGGCAGGAATTCCACTTCGTTGCCGGGCCGGCCGACAACGCGGGGCGGCGGGGGACGCTCGGTCCAGTCTCCGGAGCTTCGATCCGTTTTGGATGGAGTAAAAATTGTTAAACACCCGACCCGACTCCGTTCTCCTTCTCGTCTCTGGTCTTCGTTGTGCATCCATCGCCGTGTAGCAGATTTCCCATCGTTCGTTTGTTCGGACTTTGCCTTGTACTTTTAGCTTCATTACTACCGACAATCATCTAGGATTTCATCCTCAAAAATCGGTACGTTATCATTTTCTCTTTCGTCGTTATCACTGGGCCTCTGCCTGTTTTCCTTGAGCCTTTTCTGTCTGGAAGAGCTCTCCCTGCCGGCTGGGAGCTTTCCCAAAGCTCCAAGCTCTAGAGCTCTGGGAGCTTCAACCATTCCCCGGATGTCTTGGCATCAATCCAACTCGAATGCCCTCTTTCATCCACGCTCGAGATGAAGGGTGAGGTTTGTCGGTTTGACAATACCACCGCCCTTTGATTCCTACCCCAGACATGGCCATCAAGGTCGTCATGCCGTCCATCCCTCTTGTTCGGCTTGGGGTATCGTCCATTGGCCCCGCAATGTCGTCAATGGCTGCATGGAGGGGGCGTTGACAGAGGGGGACTCCAAATGAAGAGGCAATCGCAACGTTATGAAGACACAAGCCATGGGTCTACGACCCTTTGGCCCGGGTGTCTTTGAATAGCTTTTGCCAGCACTTTAACTGCCAACTATTCAGCCATCCATCCCACACACGGGTGGTGGCATTTTGGATGTCATTGTCAGCGTCAACGCCAACCTTCTTGGAGACTCGGGGGAAGCGCCAATACCAGATGGCAGCTGTTTACTTGTTGGTCTGGTGTTCCTGAGCCAACGAGCCAATCCGAAGCCCACATGCGCCAAACATGACACTTGCAGAGGCGGCTCATACCACTCCACGTTGTCAAGCTGAGATGATTGCCCGCCTGCTCTGCTGTTTTGTCTCCCGCTGCGTTCGCCGCACTGGCAAACAGGCCTGGCAACAGCCCGAACTGCCCGAGTCGCAGCATTCAGTCACGTGGCGAGCAGCTACGTACCTTCTCCGCCCCCCACTTCCAGGATTGGCTGACCCCTCCTTTCCATTTTAGTGAAAATGTTTGGACCCCGCCATTTCTCTGTCCTTAAGACAACAGGTTCTCTCGTCTCCTCGACTTTCTCGTCATCTCTCAAGCCCACTGCAACTTTCTCCTGCGCCAGAGCTTTTTCGCAAACATCCAGCATCATGTCCAAGGTGTAAGTCCAGCCGCCTCTCCAGCTCCGCGCAAACATGGAAGCTGTGCCTACCTACCTCTAGCTTCAGGAACACAGACTAACCTGCATGCTTTAGTTTCTTCGATATCGAGTGGGAGGGTCCCGTCCTCGGCCCCAACAACAAGCCCACCAGCGAGATCAAGCGTAGGTCTACTCTCCTCCATCTGCTTTGTCTTCATCAATCAAGCTCAGGCAGTTTGCGACGGTCCCTGGGACTTCACCTGCACGTCTGTCGTCGTTCGCAATGAGCAACCACGTCGTCCGGTGTTGCCGCAGCCCCCAAGCTCCTGAACTACCCCTCCATACTGGTTGCCCCTGAATCAGAACGCCCGCACTTAGCCTCACCGCCCCCCGCCCCGCCCGTCAACCGTCATGTCATGCCCATCTGATGTCTAACTCCCAATGCAGCTCAGTCTGGCCGCATTAACTTCACCCTCTACGACGACGTTGTCCCCAAGACCGCCCGCAACTTCAAGGAGCTCTGCACTGGCCAGAACGGCTTCGGCTACAAGGGCTCTTCTTTCCACCGCATCATCCCCGAGTTCATGCTCCAGGGTGGTGACTTCACCCGTGGCAACGTAAGTCCATACCCGCCCAGCAAGCTATCGAACATTGAAGATCAATACCTAACCTCTCAAAACAGGGCACTGGTGGCAAGTCCATCTACGGCGAGAAGTTCGCCGATGAGAACTTCACCAAGAAGCACGTCCGCCCCGGTCTTCTCTCCATGGCCAACGCCGGCCCCAACACCAACGGCTCCCAGTTCTTCGTCACCACCGTCCCCACCAGCTGGCTCGATGGCCGCCACGTCGTCTTCGGCGAGGTCGCTGACGATGAGTCCATGAAGATTGTCAAGGCTCTTGAGGCTGTTGGCTCCAGCAGCGGCGCTATTCGTTACTCCAGGAAGCCCACCATCGTCGACTCCGGCGCTCTCTAAATTTCCTTTGTGGAGATTCTCGAGTGTGTTGGGGTTGGAGTCGCGGTACCATAGTATTCCCGTAAATGTGCTGCTATAATACCTAGATAGCTCATCAACAGGACATCTTGCGCGACGCATCCTTCTTCACTGCATTGTCATCACTGTCACTTTGATCGTTGATATGAGCACGCAAACTGCTGTCTTTCCCTAGAAAGTTTCCAGCTCATGTGAATGTTGTCTCGTCAATACTTTGAATGCTAAACAGGTTGCCTCCAACGCCTAAATGAAACCGAATTACCCTTTTCTTTTTCTACGCCGTCGATGCAGTTCTAATAGAGACCATGAATGTTGTTTGACAGAAAGAGACACAGACACCTTGTAGTCGATCAAATCGAAATGACTTGTTCCTTGACCTCGTCACCATCCAGCCACTGTCTGAAGTAGACGCAGTTGCTCGGGCTGACTGGTCCGCCTTCCTCGCACATATCATAGACAGGGCACCGCCCACAGGGAGCCTCCATAAGGCCACTTGCACTCGGCTCGACTCCCATAAACGAGGTAACAATGCCTCCTTTAGCTGGGTCGTGATCCAGACGTCGTTGGTTGCACGTCCTCGGATCCTGTTTGGGGATGCGCGTCACACGGTACCCCTTGCGTCCATTGACCTTGACCGGTTCTACCAGTCCGTCGTAGTATAGCACGTCCACCAACTGCTGGATATCCGCCTCGCTCAGTGTCGTGTTGTTCGTGATGCCGGCGTGGTGGATGAACTTTGCGATATCCGACACGGTCGGGTACGACTTGTAGCCGGCCGGGAGAGGCAGCAATTGCGGCTTGCCCGGCCTGGTCTTCTTCGCCGTAGTCGTAGTCGCCGGTGCCGCCGCCGCCGCCGTATCGTCGTTGGAGATCTCGCCCGCGCTGCGCTTCGTGCCCTTGGAAACATCATCCAAGTGGGGAATGGTCCCCTGAACCACGCCCTTCTTGGGGATCTTTTCACGCTGCTGCGCTCCTCCTCCTTGTACTCCTGTCCCTGCTGCCCCAGCGCCGCCGTGGGACGTATATGTACATTTCTGCTTGATGAAGTCGAACACGATCTCCTGCAACTCGTTGATGAAGGCCGTGTCGAGCTCGCCCTCGGTAAACCAGGGACCACCCGTGGCGCGATCGGAGGGACGCAGGTTCGCCTTGATGTACATCTTCTTGTTGGGGTGCTCGACGTTCTTCATGCTGGCGATGTAGCCCTTTTGCTCGAGGTACTTGATGGAGTGCTTCATAAGCGAGTCCGCCATGTTGAGCTTGTTCTTGATGGTCCGGTTCCAGATGCCGTCTGCCCCGGCTTCGTCGACCATGGCGTAGACCATCATTATTTCGGAGTTGGGGAGGGAGGTGTACCTGTTAGAAGGAAGGGGAGGTCAGTTGATGTGCTCGGTTGTACTAAGAGAGGGGGAAGGGGTGGTGAGGGGGGAAGGAGATGTGGTAACGCACTTCTTTGCATCCTCCCGGCTTCGCCATCTCCATGATAGTCCTGACGCCGTGGTGTTGCCGACAAAGAGCTTCTCGTCGCAGAGAATCTGGATCACCTGGATGAGCAGACCGATGTTGTCTTGGGGAATGACCTGCATGTCCAACAGGTCGCGCTGCGTGAAGAGACGCTGGTCGGAACCGTGGTCCCTCGCCGCCTCGTAGAGTGCATCCTTGAGGATTTGGATCTTGTCGCGGTCGGCCATCGTGGGCGTGGTCCTGATTCGGGATTTCGTGTGGTGGTTCTGGTGGCCGGGACGCGACGATTTGGAGAGAGAAGGGACTCGTAACGGGATGACGACAATGCCTTGACTGTCTATAAGCGTCAATGCCCAGTTGGAAATGGTCTGTTGGTTAGATTTGGAGAAGATGTGGTGGATGGCCAACTGCAGGTCGGTTTGTCAGACCGAGCTACACTGGTCGGCTACGAAATTTCCCAGAAGAAATGCCCCGCCGTTCTCAGCCTTGCATGAAGGAGCAGAATACGACGTTTTCTGATTGGTCAATATGAACAACGCCAAGAAGGGACCAACCTCGAGTTCATTCGTCAGATGTCTTCCTTCTTATGAGTGAAGAGTCATGATCAATACCGCAAAGACTCGGGCCATTGATTTTTAGGTTCCAGGGAAATCAGACATATGTATGTCCGAATCTGTACATTTTATGCCCGTAAAAAATAGTGGGGGAGACGTGTTGCCACCCCGGAGCACTGTAAATTCGATTCTTCTGGTGCCCCGTCTTTTTCCTCTGTTTTCTCAAGGGCGTTGGAGGTGGGGACATTCAAAATCACCGTCTTGCATACAATTTCTGGCGGGCATGAATGTTGCAGTATGCTTACAGATTATGCCTGATTTCCCTGGAACCTAAAAATCAATGGCCCGATGTCTTTGCGGTATGAAGTAAACCTGCGATCATTGATGGCGGAAGCCTTGATTTATTTGAACTCTATATAATTACAGTGATTCTTCCCCCGACTTCTAATTTGTGAACGGAACTTGAACTGTTGTACCTTCTACGAAATGCTCGATGTAAGCGCTCCTTTCAGTGGAGCACGTTCCACTTGCCGATCAACGCGGGCCGTCCCATTTCAAGGTTCTTCTGCAACACTTGTGTTGTCTCATTCTTCAACCCTCCAACCTCCAAATTCCAACGACACAGCAACTCCTCGCCGATCGAGTCATCGCATCGTGCACACGTCACCCTAGCTCACACTGCACTGTTTCCTGCCGAATAACTTTTCCAACCCGACCTAACTCAATCTCCTCATTAGATTCCTTCTGCGAAACTCAAAGTGCAACCCGAAAGATATCAAAGCCCAAAATGGATGACAAACGCATTAAAGACGTTCATGGCGAAGGAACAGCTTACTTACAGGAATTGAAAGGCAACCTCTTGCCGCAGTGTATCCCATGATCAAACTAGCGACAATTTGGGTATAACCACCTCTTCATCTTCTTCCAACTTCATTCATCACAGAATGATTCGCCAGTTTGCTTGACGGTGCCTGATTCTCGCACCAAAGGGAATCAACAACGCCATACCTAAGCCCATTATGAGCGCAAATACGCCTGCCGTTATTCCGAAAGCCTCAACATAACCGACCATCTGGACCCAGATTAAAACCGAGGCTGCGAAGAAGAAGCAAACAACATTCTTTGATCCTACATCATGCCATGATTAGCAAAGTTACTGAACCAGGAGGGAATCATACTGCTTCTTACCATTGACAAGCATAAGAGCATCCGAGTTCACTGGAAGTAGACAGTCCGAGACATAGGCCATGGTGATGGTCGGCACCGCCGTCAATGCTACCGAGATCATGCCATAGCCAAAGAACAGGCTGACCCAGCCCATCGTCTTTTCAACGCCGTATCCGAACACCAAGCAGCCCGAGCCGCTGATCAATAGCGGCAGGATGCAGAGCCACAGTCGGCTCTCCGGCTCGTACACGCCATTGTTGCGTTTGGTCTTCCAGTCGCAAAACTTGTCAACCGCCCAACCGCCCAAAAAGCTGCCGAAGATGTTGCCAATGAGTCCCGCGATGTTGATCAAACCGTTGATCATGGGCGACCAGTTATACGGCGGTGCCTGAAAAACAAAGGGATTGAGGATGTTCACGGCCACCGTCATCTCCAGCGAAACTGCATATGCAAGAAAGGCAAAGATGACACAGGGATATGACCACATGGGGAAGGGTCGGAAGAACAACCTCCAGAGGGGGGTCTCACGAGAGACTACAGGCCAGACACTGATCTCCTCTGCCCAGGACTTCTTTGGAAGATTCAGACCTGCGGGGCTCTCATCAGTGTGGCCCAGAGGTGAACGAGCTCCCCGAGCATTTCCGGATCCGATCCCCTTTTCCGGATCCGAGCGACCGACTGGCCCTGGAGTCGGTACTCGGCTGGTCCCCGAGTCGGAGTCAACTGACTTTTGGCTGTAGCGAACATAAGTGGTCTCCGGCACCAGGAACACAACCGCCAAGAAGTTGACCATGATCAGAATGAAGGCCGTCCACTTATGCCATCTCCAACTGTACTTCGACACGATGAAGCCACAGATCAGCGGACCGATGGTGTTCCCTCCCGAGATGAAGTTCATATAGATGCTCATCACGGAGCCGCGTTCGTGCAAGAAGTATAGGTCGTTCGCAATGCTCGCTCCGAGGGCTTCTGTCGACGACCCGGCAAACGCTGCGACAATGAGGGACCACAGCAAAGACTCGAACGTGTCAGCCAAGGCACCCCACATGGAGCAGGCGCAGAGCAGGCCGCACGCGAAAACGAACACTGGTCGCTTCCCATAATAGTTGGCAATGGGAACCCAGAAGAAGTTGAAGGCGCCGAGGGTGAGGATAGGCCATAGCAGCAGGGCGCCGGTCTCTACTGGTGTCTTTCCGAACTCCAGGGAGATCAGGTAGAAGGCTGGTGTTAAGCCCTCGATGCCGAAGTTGGTCAAGAAGGCGAACGAGCAGACTGTTAGGAAAGCGACCCTCTTCTTGCGCCGGCTCCAAAGCAGGGGATCGTTTGGGTCGTTCTCAGATGGCTTCGGGACCAGGACAACTGGGGAGTTGTCGGCTAGGTGAAGCCGCACTGTCCCTTCGGCGGGATCGAGGTCGTGAAGAGTATGGAGTACCATGATGACTTGGCGCGCTTTGTGTCCTCGTCTTCTCGTGATCAGGGCTGTTTAGATTGTTACAACAAAGACTGTGACAACTGAACGGGTAACAAACGACAATTGATGCTTCAGGCTTTAAAGAAACGAGTGGTGATGGAAATGGTTCTCAGCGACCATGAGGGTCGAGCAATCCCTCATTTTCAACCCATCTCTTCGACTCTCTTGTCGCCCTCTGAGCCGGTTGGCGGTCACATCCCATTATGATGATTGCTCAAAATCGACGCGCCTATACCTTACAGGAGCGCATTAACGTCTTCTGTCAACGCCAGCTGATTGATATGCTCAGAAGTGTGTAATGTCGAGGTGTGAGCCTCCATAAAGCCCGTTGGCTTCCAGAAACATCAGTTCAGAAGTCTTCGGCACCAGCTGATGGCAGATACGCTGTGCATGCTCTCTGGTCAAAAACGCATGCAAAAGTACAGACGATTCAGATCATGGACCTACCACTGCTTACATACATGATGAGGTTCAATCAAGGTATGCAGGGTGAGCCAGTTCTGTATCGAAAGCTCAGGTGCAAATGACATCGGAGACAGAGTATCGCGATCCGTTCAAACTCACACCGCCTCTGTTAAAATGTGTTAACTCACAACGCGAACTCACCACTCAGCAGCTAACAGAAACAAAGCATCACTGTAAATCAAGGCTCTTCAGCACCACGACCAAAACGCATCTCGCCCTGATCGCGCACAGCGTACCGTATAATCTCGTCAAACTCGGGTTACAGATGAGGCATAATCGTGCGGATCCTGTAGGGCTAAAGGTCTCCCAGTTGTGTTTGGCTGTATGAACGTGGCTGTAGAAGCAAATGGCAGAGCTATAACCCTGTGTTGCCAGACTGACCTGTAAACCGAGTTTGACGAAATTATACGGTATCCCGATCTCGTCCAGAAGATCATGTAATTGCGTTTATGCTCATTGGATAATCCTCATGCCCAAAGGTTGTGAGCTCTGTCGGAGACTTCGACAGTCAGTGAGATGGGACCAGCCCAGATCAACCGCCTTCGCAAAGTTCACGGAAGAGGGTTTAGCAGAGGCTTTCAGTCACTCTGTAAGAAGCGTTTACGGATATGAAGTCGTAGCGACGGCTCTGCAATCTCTCGGGTTGCTAGAATCTTATTCTGACACAGTTGAAGCTGCATCTCCTCCCAACGCACTCGCCGTCAACCTAGGAAACCCATCCGCAGCAGAAGCAAGAATTCATTCAACAAAGCAGCGGTGATGGAGCAAGCATGCTCGGCGAGGAAAACAAGCCGGAATCAAGTGCAGAACGTTCCAAAAACAAAAACCAGTCTGCCGAGACTGCCAACAACTGCCAATGCCTGCCAATGCCCGCCAAGCGAACATCGAAATCGTCCTTTGGGTCGTCCAGAAATTGGGTAAGGTTTTAACTTACGATTGTCATTTCCTCACTCGGTCGCTTCACCGGTCGCTTGCGATGTTTGCTCGATAGCTCGTCGTCGGTATCGGAACTGACCATCTCCGCTCTTTAGCCGTTGCCTGTTGGTTTGATCTCGCTTGTTGCCGCTGTGGGTAGGACTTAGTCTGTGAAAGAACACCAACCCCGAACCCTGCGGGTTTTGATGTAGTTGTGGATGCCCATATCACCGTTCTTACCCCACGACGGCCACTGCAATCTTTGGTGAAATCACAGGATTGCGCGGTGTCTTCGGCGTAGAGGCGGCCAGTGGCATCTCATCAAGCGCCAGGCGGCCGCCGTATTGTCGTGGAAGAGGCGGGGGCCTCGCTCGCTCATGTTATCGATTTCTTTACGAGGTGAGTGGTCTTTTTCTCGTTCCAGCCCTGTCGGGCTACTATTGGAATCCTTCTGCCTACCGCATTCGTTGCCGTATTCCCGGCGCTACGGATATCGATCCAATGCAGAACCGGGCGCCCAAAGATGCGCTAAGTTGTGGATGTTACCCCCTGAAAAAAGAAGCTGGGAAGAACCTGGAGAGGCCCGCTACGTTCATTCGCTTCTTGTTTCGTGGTGGATATTTGCCCCAGAGTGCCACGCCTTTTCAATTGTCTCGCACATGACTTATCGGGTCGATATCATTTCGATGCCTGGACGACTCAAAACATCATTTCTTTCATCACAGGGGAGGCCGGCGGCCGCCAGAAGGTGACACCATTTTGTCGTCCCAGCGCCAGTCAGCAATGCTCGCCAAAAAAGCATGGCTTGCATGGAGGTTCGTCTGAATGGATACGGATGAGACGCAAGGTACGGTGCAACCTCAACATTTCCCAGGGGCGTGCACCTTGGTACCAATTCCTACTGGCTCTAGCAAAAGCCATTGTGATGATTATGGCAACCAACGAACTGTTTTCATTGGCCCCTGTTCATCAAATTTCACGATGCAAGTGAGAAAAAGGCAATCCATAACAGAAATGGCCCTAGTTTCAGTCCCTAGCGTCCTTCTTTCGCTCACGCAAGGCACCCTTCAAGACATCCCACACATCGTGGGAGGTGTGATTGTCAGGGGTAAGAGGTGGAAAAGATGAGCAGAGCTGAGAGTCAGAAGCATTACAAAAAGAAGCCCAACGGCCACCTCCACGTTTTCTGTCCTTCTTCTTTCTGATCGTCATCCGGCCGCAGTCACTCTTTTGCCATATCCGCAGTGCCGTCGCTCCTTACGTTCCTTACACTCAGCAATCACGATCTGTTTTTTTTTTGGTTCTTCTTCAAGATGCGTTTTCTTGCTCTCGCTGCCCTCGCGGCGCCGCTCGTTTCGGCCATCCAGTTCACTGAGCCCGCCGCCAATGCCACCCTTCACAAGGGTGACACCTTTGACCTGAAGTGGTCCACCGTCGATACCGACCCCACCGACTTCAGCGTCTACCTGGTCAACTTTGTCAACTGGCCTCCTTACTATGCGCCTCTGGCCTATAACGTTGAGCCTTCCTCCGGCGAGCTCAGCGTGACCATCCCCTGCGACATTGATAGCTCCTATGGCTGGCAATTGTATGTTTACCCTTCACATGTTCATGTCAGGACATGAGAATCCCCCCTATCATACCCAAACAAACCCCTGGGTCTCCTCCCCCCTTCCCTCTCGGGAAATGGAACCCGTTTCAGGAACCAAAACAACCAAGAACGTATAAGCTGACTCACTGCCCCCCTTTCTTCTCTTGGCGCTTTCCGTCCACAGCAATGCTATTAACGGGACCAACGTCTACGTTATCTATGCCCAGACGCCCAAGTTCTTCATCAGCGGTGGTCCCTGCTCGGTTGATTCGCCCTTCCCGACCGGGGCGCCCTCAAGCTGCGCGCCGGAGGCCACCGTCACCGTCACGGTGAGCACAACCCTTTCGCAGTCCTCCTTCTCCACTCTTCTCTACGCCAACTCTACCGGAACCGCCAGCCCTACTACTCTGAAGCCCGCCACCATCACCAAGTCCCCCCTCCCTGGAAAGTGTCCTGACACCATTGGCTGGGGCCCCTCAGGCTACGATAATCCCGTAACTCTGACCGCTATCCCTACCGGTCCCGGTGACGTCCCCGCGCCGGCCACCACCGCTCCCCCCGTCGCCAACGGTGCTGCGTTCCCGAGCAAGGCTGGCAGCACGAGCACCATCTACCACACCGTCTACAAGGATCTCTCTGAGGTCCAGGGTTGCGTGTGCTAAGCAACATGGCTTATGCTGTCATGCAAGAAACAAAGAAGAAGGAAATTTGATTGTTGAAGGGAAGGAAGGATGATGGAGGAAGTTCTGTTGGGCTGAGTGTTGGTGGTTTGTGGACTTGGAAGCCGAAAGCGAGCAAGCGAGCGAGCGATATCTTCTATCGATGAAGGGGCTCAACAGTCACCCCGAAGCGAGAAAGGATATTTACCATTTTTTCGAGAGCACTAGCGTTTGAATGAAAACCGTCGTTGAAAAATCCAACAACTGAGTCCGAGTTTTGGGGTGCGAGTGAGTTTGCGTTTGAATGCGGTATGAAAAATTGTTTATGGAAGGAAGCTCCCGGGGAGGAATATGGCAGGTTTTCGATATTTGAGAGCGAAGATCACCGGTGTTTACGTGGACCACGAAAACCGAGGACATGAAGAAGCCGAGGCTTGCGGAAGCTGGGTGTCTGTCCATCGTTCCAATCCGGTCGGAAGATGGCCTATTAACGGAGACCTCGGCCGGGCAGCAGATATCATCGGATGATGTCTTGTCATTCCGGCACGTCCGGGGATTATATTGGAGATGAACACGGCCCGGACCTGGTCCTGCTGTGAGACCATCCCGGACACTCTCGGATGCTCTCCGGATGTCCCCTGGCGGACGTTTGTGGGCCCCGGAAACCTACCAACGAGATAAGGCCTGGGCGCATCTGCAGGGTCAGCAATCAGCATGGTCATGGCCTGACAGCAATCTCATCCCTACAACCCCCGGAAGCAGACATTCACATGCTGAACTTTTGCAACATTTTTTGACTCTGATCCCCACGATAAAATTCGATGAACGGAGCGGCTGACTGAATCGCTAAAAGACTCAGCTATGAACTCATTCACCGACCGCCAAATATTCCGAATCACCTCCAAAGAATCATAGGCGTCACCAGTCGGTATGAGTTGTTTGCATTGGAAAGTCGCTGTTAGTGGTAGGGAATCGGACATTCAGTATTGCACCGTAAACTCCGGTCTTATAATTATGGACCAATAAGGTCAATCGCTGTCTCCGAAAAAGGAAAAGCGGGTGGGTCCTGACACGGAGAAAGGGCGTTGTTAAAATCTCCGGTCATCGTCCACTTTCACTCTCACTCACTCTTCCATGTTTCTAGAAAGCCGATTGACATTCCAGTCTGTCATCATTTTTTCTCAATCGATTATCCCCTATCTGAAAGCGATGTAACACATCTTTTGAGTCTTTTACTCACAAATTCACAACAATGGAGCAAGTTGGGCGAGAAGAAACCCCAACGGCAACGGCGCACGGAGTTAGCGGTGGAGGAGGAGGACGGAGTGGTTCACTAGCATCGGAGAGCGCGCCGTCCAACACGAATGCGAACTCGCATCCGACAAACGCCAAATGGGGAAATGCATGTGCCCAGTGTGCGGCGGCGAAAGCAAAGTGTTCACGACAGTCCGATGCTCCTGGGACCAAGTGCCAAAGGTGTGACCGTCTGAGTAAAGATTGCACAAACCAGGTGCACCGCCCGAGGAAGAAGAGAGCTGTTCGGCCATCGTTAGTGACACCACTCACTCATTCGTTGTGTTTCTTTGCCATCCGATCTCACTAACACATATTCGGCTCATAGAAAGACAGCTCAGCTGGAACAACGGCTCAATGGACTTGTCGACCTTCTCAAGGCATCTGGGGATTTGCGAGGCATCCCCATCGCAGATAGTGTGGCCTCTCACGAGGTCATGTCCGCCTATGATAGTGTCTCATGCATAGCCCGAGATCGTAAGCGACGTCTTCATTATCATCAACCTTCAGAGTCTTGCTGACCCAACCTCGTTTATCCACCTAGACGACCTACATATTGCCGTTGGCGCTCCTCAGGCGTCTGGCTCCGGAAAGAGGCGAGCAAGTCTTACGCCCCTGGAAGATGACCGTCATGGCACCACTGAAGGTGGCTATTCCGACGATGAAAGTCATAGTGACAGCTCAGAACTATTGGGTGAAGGACCCATCCATGTGCCCAAACACTACAACTCTTGCGCCCCGTCCGGGTGTATGTGCAGAGCACGGGGCGAGATTCGAGGTCCATCAGAGTCAGATGAGACCATCCTCACCATCTACCAGACTCATCTCAGCCCGCTCTTTCCATTCGTCATCATCCCAGTTGGTACGACCGTCCAAGAACTCGAACAATCCCGCCCGTTTCTCTTCTCGGCCATTCGGATGGTGACCACCCTCACGAGTATGCGGTCGATGAGAGCTCAGATGTATCGGCTGGTCCGACATGTCTCAGAACGCATGCTCTTGCGGTCAGAGAGGTCAGTGGATCTGCTACAAGGCATCCTCGTCATGATCGGCTGGTATCACTACCATTGTCTGATGCATGCCCAGTTGAACAGCCTCATACACCTGGCCGCGAGTCTTGTTTCCGACCTGGGGCTAAACCGGGATCCGAAGGTGCAAGAGAGGATAAGCGTCATGGTACTGTACCCTGACGATCCCAAACCACGGACAAATGAGGAGCGGAGGGCTCTTTTGGGCTTGTGGTATATGGCTTCAACGTGAGTATTTCGTGGAACTGTCAGCTTACTTATTATACCTATGGCCTCTATGCTGACATGTAACACCATCAGTATATCTGTTGCATTCGGAAAACTCGAGTCCATCAGGTACTCGCCATACATTCAGCAGTGCCTGAATGAGCTGCAAGAGGCGAAGGAGTACGAAACAGATGGGATACTGGTCCACATGGTCCAGTTACAGCATCTGATGGAGAAGATCGCTCAAGTCAACTCCAAAACTGAATCTCCGGAATCCGTTGGAGGGATTGCGAGGGCTCCAGTTGCGGCTTACATGTCGACGTTCCAAAGTGAACTTGACAAGATATGTGGTTCACTCAATAAGAGCCAAAAGAACAATAGTATGATTGCACTCAAGCCTTCAAAAGGTGCCAATCCATGCTAACACACGCACTAGAATACCTCATGGTGTACGTACAATCGGCCAAGATGCGTCTCTGCGAACCTCCGGTCATCGATGCATCTTTACTGGCCAAGTTCTACAAAGACCTTACTGCGCTTGACGACACCACTCCATCGGCTCTTGATCTCTTTTACCGAGTAAGCAGTGGGGTACGAGAGTGGTTCGACCATTGGTTTACCGTACCCGTATCAGCATACTTTTACCTACCGGTCTCTATCATTTGTCAGATCGTCTACGCCGTAACGATGCTTGCTCGCTGGTCCAAGATCGTCTCCCCAATCAAGTCATTGCCATCATCACAAAATAGGAACACCATATCCACGACGTCCCAGCCCCAGCAACCAACTACCACCGCAATATCTTACTCTTCGACACCTACCTCAACACCCGCCTTCGTACCTACGCCCTCCCCTCACTATAGCCGAGCATGCGGCTACGGCACCGGCCCACCACCGGACTTCTCACAACGACCACCCGCCACATCCTCAACAATCAGCACCCCCGCCCCCGCCACTCCCGGCCCCGGCCCCAGGGACATCTCCGGCCCCGTCTGCTCCCGCGCCACCTCCACCGAGCCCCCGTCCACAACAACACCTAACACCACCACGGGCATCGACCAAACACCAACAACCCCCAACCTTTCCTCTTCTAACAACAACAAGATCAACCAAAACAACCCCCTC
Source organism: Neurospora sp. CHS-2018c (assembly GCA_009806235.1). Classification (NCBI taxonomy): domain Eukaryota; kingdom Fungi; phylum Ascomycota; class Sordariomycetes; order Sordariales; family Sordariaceae; genus Neurospora; species Neurospora sp. CHS-2018c. The sequence continues at coordinate 122,284 of RAPC01000023.1, forward strand.
TCCTCCGTCCGCTGGCGCGAAACCACCGACCCCCAACTTCCCCACATCGTCGCCATGCTCCAAGAACAGCTCAACTCCCAGCCCGGCCTGCGCATCGACATCACCGAGACCATGGCCCAGCTCGGGGCCCGCTTCCAGCAGGCCAGCGACGACATGAAGGAGGCGAGTGGCGGCGAGCCGGACAGTAACATGTGGGAGGTCAGTGCTAAGGGGTTGGTCATGACTAAGGCTAAGTTGGAAAGGTTTGCGGAGTTTGTGGCTCAGGGGGGAAAGCTTGATAATGGTCAGGGTAAGGGAGAGGGGGAGGGGAGGGGAGGTGGAGGGGGAGATGGAGATGATGCTGCTTGTTTGAGACCGGGGGCGGGGACGGGAGCTACTGGTGGAGATGGGGGGAGAAGGGGGACGAGCAGTTTTCCTTATCAAGAAGGAGAAGCAGCGGAAGGTGGAGGTGGAGGTGGTGGAGTAGGAAGTGCAGGTGCAGGAGGGGTTGAAGCTGCTTCTGGGCGTACCTCGGCGTCTGTCTCTGGCTCTGGATCCGGAGAGAGATATGCCCAGGCCAATTTGACACGAGCCGGGGAAGCAGCAAGGGGAGGAGGAGGAAGTGTAGCAAGCGGCAATGTCACTGCCACACAGTCACAATGGCTGGCCGGTCAAAGCCAAAACCAAGGACAAGCAGAAGCACAAGGACAAAGCATGGGGGCACCACCAATACCGCAGCAACATCAACATCAACATCAACATCATCCACCTCCTCTGCAGGGGTCCTATGCAAATACAACAGCCATGAATGGTGCAAATATTCATCACAGCCTGGCCGCGGGGGTCCATGGCGGGGATGCCGGATTCCCCTCTGCCGCTGTGACAGGGGCGACAGGAGGGATAGGAGGAGGGATAGGAGGAGGGGCAGGAGGAGGGCAATGCAACAATCTGCTTGCCACGGAGTTCATGGATCAACTGGCTCCTTGGCTTTGGTACTACGGCGTTGAAGACTGGCCGGGGGCAGGACCGGGCGGGGTATGAGCCGTGTATTGTAGGTATGGGTATGGGTATGAATACGAGTATAGATATTGCTATGGCTTAAGGGTACACACAGTACCTAGGTACCTATGTATAGGAGAAAGATAAACATGGTGGCATTTCCGGCAGTTACATACACAGCTGTTTTCCAGGTGGTTGCCAGACGTTGATGGAGTACATATAATAGAGCTAGACTCCCCTTTCTGGAAGCACTTGCGCGGGTAGCATACGTATACACATGCATACAGCCCAGTGCTTATTGTATTTAAGGGTATCACGGGCGGTACGGGCATGGCGTGATCTAACCTGAACTTGGTTGTTGATCGACGGAAGCACAAGAGAGGAGTTTCTACGTTGACTACGACTATGGCATACGACCCTGACATGGAAGCAACGGTAGGTACGGTGGGAGTGGAAGTGACATGGATGGAGTCTGGTTTCAGCGAAAGGCAAAGTTCTACATCTGGATACTACATGGAACGGGCTGGACAACGCTAGAAACACTCGACTGCAACGCGGGATACACTATCAGTCAGGCAGATGCAAAGTTGCAACAGGCCGGCAGAAAAAGGAGTAAAAACAAGACAAGGCTGGATGGTACGTAGCACAAAACGCAGAGTAAGAAAGTTGACGTGATGCTTACGCCGAAGTCCGGACGGTGGCTCAGACAAACTCGGAAGAGGCCCTTCGATGTCTTGAGAATTGAGACCGGTTAAGGTAGGCCGATAAAAAAGTCCCGTTGGGGATTTTCTATCCCATGAGTCTTCCCTGTATACAGTACATGTGAATATCTGGTCAAGAGATATCTTCACGCAGTAAACATGACTGGCCAAGCGAATACTAATATTTCAAGGCAAGAGATCCCTGCATCCTCCCATCAGCCACAGGGTACCGAACGTATCTCTCCTAGCAAAATGTGACGGAATCTTCAGCAACGGGGCAACGCGCATGAACTCCTCCCAAATATCTCCCCAATATTCAATCGATACCGTATCCCATGTATTGCCTCCTTGGCAAACCGTGTGGGCTAGAGCCAGACTGCCAAACTGCATTAGCAAAACGCATTAGCAAGCCATCAATGCCGCTAAATACGGAGGCAACCAAACAGGTAACTGCAATCGTGAATGAAACCGGTTTACCTATCTTCACATGTAGAATTTTTACGTACGGACATTGGTAGGGTAGCCGGTGTAAGTCGAGTGGATAGGAAGCTCACCTCAAATTCTCAATAAATCTGTGGGCAGGTATCCATCAAGAAGCCAGACCGGCGTGGAACACAGTTTGGAATTCCTTGGCCTTCCAAACATGGCCCTATCCTATCGTGAAAATACCAAAGGAAATCATTTGCCGCTTGGAGATGGTACTCCCGCGCTGCGACTGCCAGTCTGCAACTTTGTTCACTCCATCCCACTCCACCTAGGGTCGTCTTCCGTGGTCTTCTCCTCTGCCGAGACGTACATATTACGCTAGGGATGCTCCGCGTGGAGTAGGATCAGCTTTGTGAACGTCAACGGGGATATGCAAGGCATTCTACCGGTCGGTCGCCAAGATAGGCCAGAAAGAAGAAAAACAACCGTCGATACGACGTCAAGGGTGGTATTAGAATCATGAAGCCTGGAAGCTTGGTGGTGAACTGTGGGTGACTGTGTGGGGTATAGTGGATAGTAGTGGTGGATAATGAACTTGACGATGGTTACTGAATGGAGTAGTAATTGAGGAGTTGATGGATCGAGGTAAGGAAGACACTACTACATGGAGTATCAATTCATGTTGTGTAACTGGTGAAAACGAGGACTGCTACATGGAGTATCAACTGTGGAATCGGTAGGGAGGAGGACTATTACATGGAGTATCATGTGTAGAATGGACAAGGCAGACTGTCGGATGGGAGGCAAAAGACTGACAAGGCAGGGACGCAGGAGTCGTTGTGTATAAAGACGGGAGAAGTTGGCTCACCATCTTCGAGTGTTCTGGTCGATGTCAGTCTTCTAAGTGGCTTTTAAGTGTTGAGTGAAGACTCAACAGGCAAAGTTGCACTTACTACTCCCTCCTTATCCCTCTGAAAGGGCTTCGGAATCTTTGTTCAATCCGTGAATCAAACCCCAGGGCAACAACCAGACACAATGCCCGTCATAGACAAGCTCACCGGTGCCACCGGGTTGTCAGGGCTACACCTGCTTCTCGGCGCCGTTGGAGTCTCTGTAAGACCATCCATCACCTCTTCACCCCATCAGTCAGCTCGGTCATCTGAACCTCCTCATCGTCCTTCAATCCTCACTACCCACCGGTGAACAAAGAACCTCCACTAAACTCCAACCTCCCACCCAGATCCTCCTATACATCACCGGCTCCGCAATATACAACGTCTTCTTCCACCCCCTAGCCTCCTACCCCGGTCCCCTCCTACATCGCGCCTCCCCCATCCCCTTCGGCATCTACCACTCCCTCGGCCTACAAGCCTTCCACACCCAAACCCTCCACGACAAATATGGCCCCGTGGTGCGCATCTCACCCAACCACCTCTCCTTCACCGACGTGCGCGCCTGGCGTGACATCTACGGCCACATCGCCGGCAGCCGTTCAGGCACAGAGGAGATGTCCAAGTGCAAGTCCTTCGCCCACCCCGTCGACGACCAGGCACAACACATCATCAGCGCCGGGCGCGAGGTACACGCGCAGCTGCGCCGGGCTTTGGCCAACAGCTTTTCGGACGCGTCGATGCGCGGGCAAGGGCCGCTGATCGGGAAGTACATCGACTTGCTGATTCACAAGCTTCATGAGCAAGGGGAGGAGGGGAGGGTGCCCCTTAATGCTACATCGTGGTTTAACTGCGTGACGTTTGATATCACGGGTGATTTGATCTTTGGTATGCCGTTCGGAGCGCTGGCTGGGAATGGCAACCATGCGTGGTTGCAGTTCATTTTGGGCAGCTTGAAGAGCCTGGCGCCGATGGGGGCGTTGAGTTACGTGGGACTGCACTGGGTCGTTCAGGTCATCTGGAAGATGAAGGGCGCGGAGGTGTTTAGGAAGAGTATGGAGAGCGTTGATCTGATGTTGAAGGAGAGGTTGAAGATGCCGGTGGATAGGAATGATTTGTTTGAGGGCTTGGTTCAACGGCAGGAGAAGCTTGTAAGTGCTCTTGTTTTCGCCTCTTTCGGTTGTCGTTTGTCGTTTATTGGTTGCCTTTCAACCACACGAAATTTGGCAAGGCCACCAGCCCTACCCGTCGGAAGATTTCCCTTTCCGCGTTGATGACGTGCATCGTGGTGGTGCCAAGGTGGCACAACCGACAGCCACCCGTCAGCATAACGTTCATCCGTCCCCCCTTCACGAACCAACAGCACAAAACTAATCATGAGTTCCCATTTAGGGTCTCAGCTTTGAGGAACTTTCTGCAAATGCCTGGATTCTTGTGCTGTGAGTCTTCCCGAAATCTGGCATCGTCTGACATAACCTACCTGATCCTAACAAACGTCATCAGTGCCGGCTCGGAAACAACAGCAACTACCCTCACGGGCGCAACCTACCTCCTGACGCAGAACCCCGAGGTCCTCAAAAGAGTGACCCAGGAAGTCCGCACTGCGTTCAAGTCCGTCGAAGAAATCGACATCAACTCCGTCAACAAGCTTACCTACATGCTTGCGGTGCTAAACGAGACCCTGCGTTTGTATCCCCCCGTGACATCGAACTTGCCTAGGGTTGTGCCCCGTGGAGGAGCCAAGGTTTTGGGAGAGTATATCCCTGAAGGGGTGAGTCACGCCTGTTTAACCCAACCGTTTGTCATCGAGAACGAATACTGACTGAATGACTCACACAGACACTCGTCGACATTCAGCAATGGGCCATGAACCACAGCAAGGAGAACTGGGTCGACCCCTGGGCTTTTAATCCCGCTCGTTTCCTCGACGATAAGGAGACAGCTAGGGAGAAGGGCAACATGCTCGACGCTTTGCAGGCATTCAGTGTCGGTCCTAGGAACTGTATCGGCAGAAAGTAAGCATCTCTCGTCCCCCCTGTCATCTCGGATGTCGATGGCCCTGTACCCCCCTGTCATCTCGGATGTCGATGGCCCTGTACTAACCGCATCTCACACCTGGAATAGCCTCGCGTATGCTGAAATGAGATGGATTCTTGCCCGTATACTTTTCGATTTCGATCTGCGGGGAGCACCGACCACCCAGAAATGGATCGAACGGCAAAGGTCGTACGCTCTCTGGGACAGAATACCCCTTGATGTGTACTTTGAGCCTGCGAGAGAGAAGAAGTAAGGGAGGTACTTGGGTACAGCAGTGTCGGTAAAGTACGATCCATGGGGTTTGGTAGAGGCCTCACTTTCCAGTCACTTGGTGGAATGTAGTAGAAATAACGAATGAGTCCAATGAGATTAGTTAAGACTGACTGACTTCATGAGCCGTTGCCACCACCTCATGCATAACATCGTGACTTCTCCCGCTCCCATATCTCCCTTGCACTGCTACCCTGTTCTTGCCCCCATCACGAATCCTGTAGATCAGTTCTCCTTCCGACTACCCGTTGCTATGGGAGCTTTCTCACAACAACATCCGGATTTCGGCACGGGGTACCGACCAAAGCTTTCATAAAACGGCGGGACGGCTGAGCAGAGACGGTTGGTAGGCCTTAGGCAGGAATGAGATGTCCCCAGAGTGACCAGACGAGGTCGTAATGGTACTTTGGGTTCTCATTCTCCGAGTCCCAACCGTGCCTACGAAGTCTTTCGCGAACATGGGGGTTCCAGAGAGTCCTGCAAACAGCGTACTTGGCCACAGCTCGGCCGAAGTTCCAGGTCTGCCAAAGTCGCCGGTTGTTCCTGTCCGGCTCGGGGATGTCGGTATCGAGGAATACATGAAGATTCTCCATAGAAAGAAAGTGTCGGAGCGTGGTGTCCCAACTCTCGAGGTTGTGGTGCCCGTTCCCATCCAGTTGCACCAGAGCATGATATGCCAGCGATGCCAACCGTACCAACGATGCGATCACATCCCTGGGGGGCCTGCTACAGTACCTGCTGCTCATCGCTGAAAGGCTGTTTACCACTTGGCAGGTGGTTGTGTTGGAATTTCCAGTTGAACTTAGAAGAATGGAAAGAAAAGAACGAGGAAGGAGCCCAAAACGCTTGTTTTTGGGTGCTCAACTTGAATGAGGAGATGTTGCTTGAGGGAGGTCACTGAGCTTTACACCAGTCAGCTGTCGCGTCTACGGAAGTGCGCGATGAGGGAGACGCCGGTTCTCGCTTGCCTAGATGCATTGGAGAGAGAAGTAACGGAAGGGTACCTCTAGGCAGTGATCGCCAGTGGTCTCAAGAACAGTAGGGCGACGCTGTCACGTTAACCTCATATTGGACTTACCAGCGCGATGAAAAGTTGCAGGTCGATCAGACGCCGAAAGCGACAGATCAGTGCGGATGCTTCAAGCGGTTATGCTCGCGATGAGAGCGACCGTGTAGTATTGCCTCGATTTTTCCCAAGGGAAAGTGGAATCTCGGACGCGGCGACGGCGAGTGCAATGCTGTTTTTGTGTGAAGGGGGAAGAGTGCAAAAGGTGGGGTGGTGAGTTGACAATCGAGAAGGAGGGGGAAGCGCAGCTCGAGTGGACTGAGCTCTCAGCTCCTTCGCAAGTTCTCAAACGCTTTGACCGCCCGGTACCATTGTATGTACGGGCGTCAATCTAAGGTAGACGACATCCGTTTGAAATAGGACAATTCAGGTGTGTTCGGAAGGCTGTTAGCATATTTGCGTTAACTTTCCCCTTAACGCGCATGGTCCGGAGCTGCAATCCTGCAACATTAAGGCAGCATTAAGGCAGGCCAAGATCGTTGATGCAAGATGGAAAGAGGTGCTTAACAATTAAAATCGAAGGCTTCGTCGTTGAATATTGGGAGCAGTTTCTTGAACGATAATCAGGTATAGTGATAGCGGTTACCTACTACGCTATCTCCCGGCTGGCTATTTTGGTGGGTAACGAGATAGCGCTATATCTCATTAACTCGTACTGTGTATACGGCGCCAGTGCTACAATTGGATGACAGATGGCATTGCAACTTCCAACCCATTATATTGTGCTTTGTACATGCCAGCTCCTACAATTTTCCCGGGAAATAGCAAGAGAATTACTTTTCTGCTCTTCTCTAGGTTCCTGACGCTCAACAACCAAACCCACGTGTCTTATTCTACATCAGAATCATAGACTACGTTTGTTCTTGTACGGTTTTCGTACAGCGCTTGCAATAATTTAATTTACTCAATTCAATCCGACTCAACTCGATTCAATTCAGTTCAATTCGAGATCCCCAAGGCGAGCTACAACTCAACTCGAGGGCTTCAAGTTGAGTTTAGCGAGTTGGCCGCCTTCTTGAGCATCAAACCGGTCGTATGAGGCCCTTTATACGAAAACCATACCAGAACAAACACAGTCCTACCTCCACTTTGAGTTTGCCAAAACAGATATTCATATCCTCACGGTTCAATTAAAGCCTCTTGCCGTGTCCCTACTACCTTTGTGGTTGTCCAAAAGTGCCTTGCTCAATGTACTCACCTACATCTGTTGGATTGCACACAGAAGGGCTAAAGTAGGGTCAGGTAACCTTCCGACCTCCAGCGGACACTCAAGTTTTTGGCTAGGTTCTGACCGTATTTCATGCAAAGTGAGACCTTCATAAGAGTCATAGAATGATAGGAAAGACTGTACACTCGTTTACTCCTTTTTCATACTTGCGTTATGCCATAACTTCTTCAATGATCTGGTGGCTCAACGGGTCCCTGTGTACTGACTGTTTTTGGGGCGCGCCAAGGATCGTATTTGATCCACAGTTTTGGTCAAATCTCTTGTTACTTCACTATCTGGGCACGGCAACAATATGCAGCGTCGTAGTTAAACCTCCATCTAATCCCCCAAATTCATCCCGATATCTTTTCCACGTCTCCTGAATATGGGCTTTCGCATCCAACCCAAATTGGCCACACAAAGAGGGCACAAGTGTCGGCAGACTGGTTGAAACGCTACTTGGGTCTTTGTTGGCAAGTCAAAAAGTCACCTTTGCTTTCTTCTTGGAGTTCCAGAAGCCAGAATTCCACCAAGAAGTCTCGAAGAGTCCGGTCATCAAATCAATGCAGCAAATTCCGTCCAAACTTGTTCAAGATTTTGGTCATTTGAGCTCAGTAAATGACTGCCCGAGTGAACTGTTACAAAGACACATTATAGCCGGGCCTCCCTTGCAATTTGGTATCAACTTAGGAAGCGTGGCCATTCACGTGTCCTGGAGACTCTCCTTGCGTGTCATACCGGTGTCGAGGGTTACTAGAGTCCAGGAGCCGGTTTCGTCGCAGCCCAGTGCTCGATGATATCATACAACTCGCAAGGGTTCTGGTCATCGAGGAAGCGCCAATACTCTTCTTCTCTGAGCCGCTTCCGTATGTCGGGGTGCTTAAGGGTACTGCACAGAATGAACATCACCAGTGCCCGCTCCCGGCGCCAAGTCTCGTATTTCCAGGATTCTGTCGAAGCGTTCGGCGGGGGAACTTCCTCGTAGAGGTAGTCCAAGAGATTGTCAATTTCAAGGTAGTGTCGCAACATCGTGTCCCACTGGTCAAAGTTATTCAGGTCGGGCTCGAGTTGCTCCAGGAGCGATGCGAGACCGAAGTTGAACGCTTCCATGATTTTCTGGCGGAGTGTAGGTTATCACTCGTAAATGAGCTTCCGCTTAGAATGGGGTAATGGCGAGACAGATAGCTGAGGGCTCTTTTTGTTGACCTGACTTCGGCGCAAGATGACAACTCGAATTGGGTGACTGCTGATTTGAAGTGGTTAGCCGAGGGAAAAGTCAAAGTCAAAATTGCTCCTACACATACCTTTCGCAGAGATTTTCACCCCTCGAGAGTATTGCTGCGTCAAAGCAGAATTGGGGGATCAGCTGGGCGCAACGATGTTTTGAAGGGTTGCAGGAAAAAGAAGAATAAAGACGGGATAAGGAAGGCTAGGGAAAAAACAAAAGTTTTGGCCTTGATCCGTGGCCCATTTTACAAGCAAACGGAATAAATATTTCGAAAGTTGGAGTGAAGTGCGTGGTTTGATCTTTCGAACTTTCAAGCGGCGGGCGAGTTGGTGAAGTAGTGAATGGTTCCGAAAAAATCGCAGCCTCGGTACAACTGTGAGGTTTGTCGGGAAGAAAATGTAATAAGGCAAGAATTACCCGGGTCCCGTGAGCGTATATGGATGAGGGTGAAGTGGTGGTTCCTTCCTGTTCTAGAACCAAACGACGTGAGAATTGTGAAGGAAGGTAGATTCGTGAAACTGACTGCGTACCTTCCCTGCTTTGTCTCGTTCCTGACTCTTGGTTCTTGTATCGCGGAAGCTCAAGAGAGGACAGCTCCTGTCCTTGAAGCCCGGATTACGATTTCTTGGGGTGAGCTCAGCAAGGTATGAAGGTTATCGATTGGTCATCAGCTCATTCGTAATATGTCCGGTGTAGATGTCTTTTGAATTCTACAAGTTCACAAGGAGGGCTAGCTACATTAACATATGGAGTGAGGTCCGAAAAGTGTATCACTATCTCGCAACCCATCATAGCACGATGTGCCATAGTATATCGTGGGAAGAAGTGGATTTATCGTAGATCATTGTTCTTCCCATGCTTTGACCATCTGTAGAGATGGAACAAGCAAGCCAATTTATACGCTACTAAACAGCAGAATCGTACCTTGAATCATACAATTAGAACCGAATCCGATACTCGTCAGGACTAGAAGCGCCTCTGGCAACGCCAAGGGGAAGAAGGCGATTCAAGCCCTGACGAGTACCTGAAATGAAAAGCGGCATTTCCAGACTGAAACAAAATCCCAATGGCGCCCGGAACTCCTTCTTTTCTTCATGACCGCCAGTACCCTAAATGCTGTAAGGACCCATCCACGCCATTGCCACCAACCCCATCCATGCACCAACCGAACAAATGCTAGAAAGGACCGCCGCCCAGAAACATAGGTAGAGACCGAAACAAGAACTCCTAATCCTCCTTTTCCCTATTGTCCTCCTCCATGCTTTGCTCCTCCGCGTGCTCCTCGTTACCGCCTCCTTTTCCGTTGCCGTTGCCGTTAACCCGGTCCAGGTCACCGGTGTGCTTCATCTTATGAAGCCCGTCCTCCGTACGAACATTCTTGTTCCGAGCTGAAAGTGCCTGATACCGAAGCATCACAACAGTAAAAGGGGGTAGGGCTTTACTATTCGTCTTGATGCCCTGCTTGGTCTGAATGTCGTTGGTGCCGTGAATGGAGAACAGCTGTTGAAGCTGGTGTTTGCTGAGAGCAGAGGAAGAGGCGATAGTACTGGTGGAAGCGACAGGGTCGATAGCGGACATCGATGAGAGGAATAAGAAGGATGGATGGATGCGGGTGGTTGATAGTGATGAGGCATCGAGATGGGGACGAGAGATGGTGCCGTCTTCCTGGTGGACAAGGCGGTCCCTTCTGGTCTCGATATTCGGGTTGGTGTTGAACCTATTCCTGTTCAGAGTGGTGGTCTTTTGTGTGGTTGGGATCCTGAGATTGATGCTCGGGACTGCGACCATCCTCGCGGCCGTGGCGGCACGATGGATGAGAGAAGGAGACATCGCGTGGATGCTGATGAGGGCTTGGGTTTGTCTCATTTTGGGCGTTTTGTCGTGATGACTCGGTCGTCGGTTATCGTCTAGTGGCGTGTTCCGGGTTGTCTTTTGCGATGGTTGGAAGTCAACGGAAGTGAGGATAAGGGTGCTTATTTCCTATGAGCCATCCTTCGAGGAGTAATAATAAATGTGCAATGGGAGGCGAGAATTGATGCCCGGAGAAGCATCTAAAAAAGGTGCAATTTATAGTTCACCGGGCTTCCAGTGCCGCATATATGCAATGCTTCCATTCACTTGATGCCCGTGGTCGGCAACCTTTGTCCGGTCACTGACGGACGAACAACATCTTTGAACCTTGTGAATCAACATTCACCATACCATACCTTTGGTCCCAACCCCCAACTCGAACGCCGCGGCGCCTTTATGTTCAAGACTGGCGCGAATATTCGTGGTGATGCCCCCGGAAGTTGACCGGCGAAGACGGCGCTCGCACCCGGACAAAGAATAGTCGCTGTGTACAGTACCCGAAGCGCGCTTCAAGGGCGTACCTAAACGCCCCTGTCCGCATATCATTCGATACGCTCCACGACTGGACTTCCTTCCAACAACCCTGTCGGCATTTATCTCGAGCCTCAACTGGGCTGACCAGGTGCACAAATTCATGCCATAACCAAAGCTTCACGGGCCATGCCAACCACTTCGGTGACGTCCCGATACTAAGAACGACGGATTTTGATGGCGCTTGTTTTCAAAGAATATTTCCCTTCGTGAGAAATGCGGAAGATGTGCGTGGTCGCTTCTCACAGAACGCTGGAATGACGATAATGAATGCGCTCGTGGGTCAGAACACTAACGCAATCAATCAGCCTCAAAGTCTAGACTCGTTTGGACACGGGAGCTTCAATGACTGGAGGCCGTTATGAAGTTCATCCCAAAACGGGTCATAAGGTTGAGATGAGCCTCAATGGAGACGCAAGCAATGGTGGCAGTGCTGATCTGGACAGTGGGCACTGGGGTTGTCATCGTCATCGTCATCCTCGGCAGAAGCTGGGGGTCTTTGCCCTCGGAAACTGCGAACTGGTGAAAACCATCCCCGTTCACCTGGGGATACTTGGGGGTTGGCGGGCGGCCTTGGTTGGAGCCTTTTGTCAACCCCCTCTCATAAAAGAGGGGGAAAAAATATTATGGGACAAACTTTTAATCTAGGACATCTGAAATGTTAGGATGCACTATGGAAAATTGTTAGTGGGAGARATGCAACCATAAAAACCACATCCAGGATTTTTCTAAAATTCTATGAAAAATTGGGAAGTAAGAAGAGCCTTCGAGAAAGGCATTCCCAAAGTTGCATCAATTTTGGTCGAGTCGTTGGGGAGAAAAGTCGGTTGCAGGCGTTTTTTGCNATGCAACCATAAAAACCACATCCAGGATTTTTCTAAAATTCTATGAAAAATTGGGAAGTAAGAAGAGCCTTCGAGAAAGGCATTCCCAAAGTTGCATCAATTTTGGTCGAGTCGTTGGGGAGAAAAGTCGGTTGCAGGCGTTTTTTGCTATAACATCGTTGGTTTGGTTCGATGCTTTCGCGCGACCAAAAGTGACGATGTTTGGTAATTATTGAAAAGTCCGGAAGTCACCAATCGCCCAATTTACGAAATGATTTTTTATAACTTTGAGGGCGTCTTTCTTAGAGCTATTCCTTTATCTCCTATTTTTGCTAGAATTTTAGAAAAATGGTAGATGTGGTTGTCATTATTGCATTGTGCCCACTAACAGTTTTCTATAGTGCACGCTAACATTTCAGATTGTCCCAGATTAAAAGTTTGTCCCATAATATTTTTTCCCCCTACTTAATGAGTAGGGGGTTGAGGAAAGGTCCCACCACCGAACCGCACCACAACCCCCAAGTANGTGCCCACTAACAGTTTTCTATAGTGCACGCTAACATTTCAGATTGTCCCAGATTAAAAGTTTGTCCCATAATATTTTTTCCCCCTACTTAATGAGTAGGGGGTTGAGGAAAGGTCCCACCACCGAACCGCACCACAACCCCCAAGTAGCCTCAGTCGGAAGTAAACAAACTGATTATCTTTCGAGTCTCTTCAATCAGGGGCATGATCTCGACGTGGCCCACTGTCATTCTGACAAACGCATCAACCCAAAACATCAGCAAAACAGCATTAAGGCGCACGATAAGGGCGGTCCCTACCGAACAGGCTTGGCGTCGATCTGCACATGCAGATTTACGGCACTTTCGCCCAATGACGTCTTTTAGCTCAGCCATGCCCTTTAAAACGTTTGGCTGCTTTTGCCAACGCACGCAGTCTCGCAGATGTTAGCGTCCCCCAGGTTCGGTCGATTTGAGTTCCCGTTCTTTCGTTGACTGACTGTTGTTTCAATTCATCACGGGAACGACATTGGGGGCCACTCGTGAAAAGAGTCAAGGGACGGGGACTGCAGGGCACTCCACCAACCTTGGCCAGCACGGAGCATCATTCTTCACTCCCGCTCGGAGACCGGTGTACATACAGTCGGGGTTGGAAGTCTAGAACAAAATGGCCACCCATGATGATTGTCTGATGTCCATTGTCCACATTGTTTCTTGGGACTGTGCCTTTCCAAGGCTCACGGGTAGACGTCAGTCAACCGTGATGTCGGCGTTAGGCGGGCGCTATTGACTGCACTGACGGGTCGGGCGGGCCTTTTTGTAGACACTAGACAATTAGGAAGAGCAAAGTGTTAGTGCATGCACATAAAACAGGCGTAATTCTTAGCAGATATTAGCAGGTTATAAAGCCCTTGACCAAGTGAGAACCTTCCCCATACTATTGCCGCGCGGGGCGCGGGCAGGCAGGTCCCTCTCAGGCAGTCCACCACCAGTCACACCCAACTGCATCGGTCGTTCCCCGCTAGCCTTTTCTTCACAAAGTCCCCGGTCTGAAGTGGTGCCCTTCATTCTTTCAACCCGACTTGTTCTTGCGCGCGCGTTTGCAGCCAGTTTCTCTGTGGCAACATTCAAAGACAACGATCCGGTAATTTGTCACCCTCTGACTTCGTCGTCATTGCATTTCGTACCGATTCCCAGTCGCAATTTGCATCTCCGAAGCCCAAGAGAGCGAACAGAAGCCGATACGAACACAACGGCTAATTCAATCACCCCAAAGAAGTCCTTCCAGAGACTATAAGCACCTCTAGTCTCTACTGTACATCCGAGGCTCCGACCCAATTAGCGACACCGATACCGTTTCCCGCGATACCACCGATCTAGACTTTCGATACCCTAACCCAGTCCATTCCTGCCGTCTTCCAAAAAAACGACAACCACAATGCCAGGCTTCCGGCGGAAAATCACAAAACATTTTGGAGATTCAGTGAGCAACCCGCGTTCCATTCCCTTTACAAGTTCCGGAGATTCATGGTTAGAAGGCGACGACGAGCAAGCTGGGGTTGGCGTTGGCGCCCGGGTTGGTGCTCGGTGCTACCTCGATCTGGAGTGACCGAGTAGCCGCCTTCGCCAGAGCGCCACGGAGACAACAGCTTCCAGTTGCAATCCGCGGCCAGTTGCCGGTTGATACAAGAAAGAGACTGTCGAGCTATTCGAATTGGCCGCCCCTGCCTGTAGGATGCCGGGTGTTGACGTCGCGGGATGACGAGTTCGCGCAACTAGGCGCATCGCAGCGCTACTGGAGAAGAAGACTTTGGCTAACAAAAGCAATTCCGTTTAGCTCACACCTTCGAAACCATATCTCTCCTACCATGACATTCTCCGTATGTGGATCGGTCTGGCATATTTCTGTTGACCTCGATCTGACTTGGAGGTGATTAGTAACGAGTGACGATATCGTCTCGCTCAAATATGACTGGCTTACTGATAACGTAAGTTACTCCCAATGTTGTGGTAGCTGTTGGTTGCTAACATGGCTTAGAACATCGCCTTCTGGGAAGAGTATGTCTCTGCTGATACATTCCCAATACTAATCCCCTTCCTATACCAGCCCCCCAATCTGACATCCGTACTCTAGATGGCTCGAGAGAGAGGTCCTCCCCAAGTACCCGCGCGCCCACATCGTTCTCCTACGACCTAGCATAACGTTCCTCCTGATGCAAATCATCGACCTCAAAAGCATCGGCAGCGCGCTACCGGACTTCAGGAAAACGACGCACATCTTCCTGCCGGTCAACGACAGCCGGGACCGCGAGCGCGCCGACGGCGGATCCCATTGGTCTCTGCTCGTCGTGTCCGTCATCGACCGTGTTGCGTTCCACTACGACTCGCTCGGTGGTGCAAACTTTTACGAAGCTCAAAAGTGTACGGAGCGCCTCGGCCGGGTGCTCGGCGTGCCCCTGCGGTTCCACCAGATGGACGACTCGCCCCAGCAGGGCAACAACAGCGACTGCGGCGTCTACGTCTGCATCGTTATGCGCCATCTCCTCATTAAGAGGCTGCTCAACGCCAATTCCAACGAAAAGGTGTCCATGTCCATGGCCAACAAGGTGATCGACAGCGCGGGCGGCCGCAAGGAGATGATGCAGATCATCGAGTCGTTACGGAAGGAGGGCGAGAGGCGACGGAGCTTGAGCCCCATGTCGACGTCGTCGAAATCCGGATCGTCAAAGACACCACCCCGCATTGAGTAGTAGTGCGAGACTGCGATGTGCATTGCGAATAAGCAATAAGCTTGGCTGTTTGTTGTTGATTGTTGTGTGTTGGACAGATGATACCCCGCCTGTCTCAGAAGAAGGTTCCGATTCACACAGGCAAAAAGAAACAAAAAGTTTTAGGATATCCTTTAACGAGAGAGTGCGTACCCCATTGGAAGAATGAGCTGGAGCATGGATCGAACGAACCATCAGCGGGCCCCCTTGATTTCACTGGCACTACTCTCGCAGCACTGCGTGCAACGGGAAACTCTTCTT
Organism: Neurospora sp. CHS-2018c; assembly: GCA_009806235.1. Lineage (NCBI taxonomy): Eukaryota > Fungi > Ascomycota > Sordariomycetes > Sordariales > Sordariaceae > Neurospora > Neurospora sp. CHS-2018c. The sequence goes on from RAPC01000023.1 coordinate 137,825, forward strand.
TTTTGGTCACAGCGTGGAGATGGACCACCCTCCACCCTCTCTGTAGGAGGCATCAGCACAAGCGCGGCGTCAGACCGATGGAGAGGCGTTTATAGGCGTTAGGATTCAACCTACGAGGCAATGACGCTCAGCGCCGCGCATAATGGTTTTCGGAACAAAGACGGATGGATAAAGGGCAAAACTAAGCCGAACTAAATCATATTTCAAGTGGACGGGCTCTCCCATGGCCTGGTTGAGAGCTTGGGGGACTGAAATGCGCGAACTTCATGGAATATCTAGCATAGGAGGGGGATATTTGCATTATGGCATTGTAGCCACTTTTCAGGCGTGTGTATATGGCTTACAAACGTGCTTTTTCCTTGGATCTCTGTACTGAGTTACTCATACTCATGGCTCTTTATGTTTTCGCATTCTTCCTTAGCTCGCAACGTCGTCTCGCTTATAGCCTATAGCAGGATGAAACTGAGGGATATATACCTTTTAGTGAATGTAGAAACCGAAGAAAAAAAATGATACAAAATTGGTACATATTTTACCTCCCCTGACGCCAAAACCCAACAAGAAAGTGACCACAAAAAGACCAAGGGCATTGACCGACACGATCATGCCGTCTTCCCCAAGAAAGCAGGGTTCTGCTCCATAGTAGCAGAGATAAACCCCCTCAGCGCTGCCCACCTATTCGTCGTCGCCGGCTGTTGTGTTGTCGTCTGTGTAGCCAGTCCCTGTGTCTGCGCTTGCGCCCGCTGCTGCTCAACCTCCATCACCGGCGCCGGCGCCGCCACCTGCCCAGGAACCTCCTTCACCGCCGTCAACTGCGCCAAACTCCTCCCAAACCGATCCATCTCCGTCTTAACCACCTTCTCCTTCCTCTTCAACGCGCCCGGCCGCGTCTTCAAACTCTTATGCCTCACCCTCCCCATCGCTTCCTGCATCTTATCCATCATCTTCCCGCTCTCTTGGTCCTCCCTAATCTCATCGCTAATTTCGCCCAACACATCGCCCAAGCTCTCCAGGGTAGTCACCAATTTCTTGGAAGGTCTCCTCCGCTTCAATTTGCGAGAGCCAGAGCCGGGAACGGTCTTGGCGATCCGCGAGACGAAGGCGTTGTGCTTGATGGTGCGCTTGTCTTTTTTCGAGTCGATGAAGGAGTCGGAGACGACGTTGTTCTCGCGGTGGAGCTTGCGTGGAAGGAGAGGGTCGGCGAGGCGCTTAAGGGCTTTTTCGCGGGCCGAGAGGCGTTTGCCGGGGGTGGGGGCTGTTGGGGCCTGTGTGGTGGTTGGGAGGGTTAGTTGGTGTCAAGAAGGGAGGAGGGAGGGGGTTCGAGGTTGTTGACGTCTATGGGAGCGGCGGCTAAGGAGAGGGGACAGGATGGGGATAAGGTGGTGGTTGGTCGGTTGGTCGGTTGGTTTTAAGGAGGACGTACCATGGCGCTTGTGTTTCTTTGGACTCTTTGCTCGGACGTGATGTTACGAAGCGGTAGTGGTAGGCGAGCGCGAGTCGATTTATGGATGAGGACTCGAGGATGGGTAGAGGTCAACAAGACAGGGAACTGATGAAGATGGGCTGGATGGAGTTGAACCATGCGCGGACCATTGACCTCAATCCCGTCGCGTCCCAGGATTGAGTGATGGGCAGAATTGACTTTTGAGTGGAGCCGCTAATCGATAATGTAAGGGCGTGAACCTGCAAAATCCTCACCGCCTGCGTCCGCTACAGGGGGCCGAGCTGTGTGCCAAGAAGGACTGCAGCAGTGGTCAGTGGGGTTGATTCAGCCCTACGACTCCCACTTTGTCGTTCCCTGGGCTTCTTTCCTTGATCCAGTTTCACGATTTCATTTGGAAAAGAACCTCCGAAAGTTCAAGGCAGATTGAGAAAGAGTAGAAGCTCATGTTGAGTTCAAGATGTGCTGAAACTTTAAGACATTGTTGATTAGCTGATGGAGTCATCAACCACAACTAATTTGCGAGCTCCCCGCATTCGCTATCACTCACAACTGACACGATAACTGGGGACTTTTATCGCATTCCACCGTTCCCAGTTATCTTGCCCCAAACACAACGAGATGCAGAACGGCGATACCAACTCGGACCAAAATGGTTCAATCAGCTCTGTCCCTCGGGACACGAGTCGCCCTCTCACAGAAGAGGAGCTCGATAGATACTCCCGTCAGATGATCGTACCTGGAATGGGCAAGGAAGGTGAGCACTTCCCACGTCACTTTTTTTTAGCCAACTATTACCCCTGAACCAAAGTAAACAAACCACCCCATGACTAACACCTTTCCCCCAGCCCAACTCCGTCTCATAAACGCCAAAGTCCTCGTCATCGGCGCCGGCGGCCTCGGCTGCCCAGCCGCGCAATACATCGCCGGTGCCGGCATCGGCACCATCGGCATCGTCGACGGCGACACCGTCGAGCGCTCCAACCTGCACCGACAAGTCGGCCACTCCACCTCTCGCATCGGGCAGTCCAAAGTCTCCTCCCTCATCACCCACCTCCGCGGTCTCAACCCACTCCCCACTTACATCCCCCACACCACCCACATCACCCCCCTCAACGCCGCCGACCTGATCTCCCAATACGACCTCATCCTCGACTGCACCGACAACCCCGCCACGCGCTACCTGATCTCCGACGTCTGCGTACTCCTCTGCAAACCGCTCGTCTCCGCCGCCTCCGTGCAAACCTCAGGACAAATCATCGTCCTCAACTGCCCGCCTACTCCGCAGGGCCAGCTCGAGGGAGGGCCTTACCCGCCTTGCTACCGGTGCTGCTTCAAGAAACCGCCGCCAGCTAACGCCCAGCTCTCGTGCGGCGAGGCAGGCATCTTGGGTCCCGTGGTGGGATTGATGGGCGTGGCGCAGGCGGGGGAGGCTATCAAGATTCTTGCTTCTGCGTTACATCTCCCGCCACCGGAAGGGACAGCAAGAGCGCCGGTGGAGCCTACGCTGCTGCTGTACTCGTACTCGTTGACTTCGTTCTTGTCGCCGTTCACGTTTCGCGCGCTCAAGATGGCGCCGAGAAAGAAGAACTGCTTTGCCTGTGGCGAGGGGAGTAGGGAAAGGTTGACGCTGGAGGGGGTGAAGAAGGGAGAGCCGAATTATGAGTTCTTCTGTGGACTGGGAGGAGGGCCTAAGGCAGGAGTTTTGTCAGGGGAGGAGAGGATCACGCCTAGGGAGTTTGTTCAGAGGGTACAACAAGGTAAGGACGGCAATGGGAAAGGGAAGTATATGGTGCTGGATACGAGGGAGAAGGAACACTTTAGCTTTGGAAGCATTGAGGGAGCGGTTAATGTGCCGTTTGGGAAGTTACTGAGTAAGGCTGCGCAGCTTAAGCGCAGCGGGGAGACGCCACAGGTAGGGGATATTTTACCGCCAGAGGTGAAGATCAACGATGGAGACGAGGACGTCCCAATATACGTGGTCTGTAGAAGGGGGTTGGACTCGCAGGAGGCGGTGGAAAAGTTGAAGGAGATGGGACTTGATAAAGGAGGGAACAGGACGATTGTGGATATTGCTGGAGGAATGAAGGCTTGGAAGGAGCAGGTTGATCCAAGTTTCCCGTATCTATAGCGACAATGTTTCTGGGTCTTTTGAGGAGACGGGTCCTATTGTCTGCTAAGGCGACTTCCTCCGCCCGCGACCAAGACATATAGATAGTACACTATAAGGAACAGAAAGTCTCCAAAACACTTGGAAGACGAGAAACAAGCAAGGAAATGGTCCTTCAATGGCAGAGGCATAGCCAGTCCCAATGTTCCGATCAATGCCCTGCGGTATCTGTACTCGTACAATGTCACACGACCTGACGTCAAGTCATCATATCATTCCTTCCAAGCCTTAACGGCTTCCCAGATGAACACAACGCAAATCCAATTTTATCCTATCAATGTGCTTAAACGAAGGTAGTGCGCTTCTTGTTGAAGGCCCTCTGGTCCTTGAGCCATTGCCTGTAGCCAGCAACGCTGGAGATCTTCTCGCCGTAGAAATCGGGAACTAAGATTCAGTCATGTTAGCCCACCTAGTACGTACTTCCCCATTCCACCTGCCGTCCCTTCCCTCCTGTTTGATCCTAAGACGAGAGCAAGAAAAACATACCAGGGTTACCCATAGAGCTAGCGCTAGGATCAACACGGTGCTTCTTGATCCTCGCAAAGAACTGGCCCTCCTTGATCTCCATCTGACCCCTGTACTTGCTATGGAGCGCGTTGAACATCGTGGCGCCCATGGGAGGGCCCATCAGCCAGCCCAGCGCACCGAAGCTGGCCGTCATCAGACCGATCGCAAACATGGGCTCCAGCGGCACCTGCGACACCAGGCTGTCGGCCACACCCGTGCTCAGAACCGCGCCTCCGCCCCCCGACGTGACCAGCGTCATGATCACACTGAAGGCCAGCTGCACCCTCCGTCTGGTCTTGCGCAGCTTGAAGAAGGTGTTCCAGTCCAGCATGGGCTCCCCGGCATGGGCGGCTGTTTGCGCCTCGGCGGCGGCCTCGGCGGCGTTGGCGTCGAGCTCGGCATCGGAGCGCGGGCGGGTGCTGGAGGACGAAGAAGCTCTGCGAAGCTGCTGTTGGGCCTGCTGGGCTTGTTGTTGGGCGCGGAAACGGAGGACGAGGGCGGAAGGTGTCGTCGAGAGAGAGCGCACAGAGGTAGTCGGTTGTTGGAGCTTGGTGTTCATGGAGAAGGGCGAGCAGGGGCAGGCGGCGCTGCGGAGGAGCATGGGCTGGAGGGCGCCGGAGGACCGGCTGACGCCTGCGCGTAGCATCGTTGTTGCTGTTGAGCTAAGCATCGTGTATGTGTTGTAGTGTTTCGACAGAGGGACCGGTCGAGTCGCGAGTATGTGAATTGTCTTGGATTCGAGGTCTTGTGTAGAGTTGAGAGCTCCCGGAACAATGGATCGAAGTGCGTAATTTGGTGGGGTGGGGATGGGTCGGTGGATGCAGTGACGAAAACCCACGGTCTTTCGATAAAGTTCGCTGTGATGTAAGTGCCAGTGGGCTGTTTTAGCGGCTATGGCCTGCTGCGGCTACCTGTAGGTACGTAGGTACAGGGGCTTGCTGTCCGCGATAAGATAAGAGCCCTGCGAGCTCTCTTGCACATGAAACCATCGCCGAGTTGTGAACTCCCAATTGATTCACCATCATTGAAAAAGGTGGAGGAAGGATGACTTTGCAGAGTCAATTGGCCTCTCATCATACAATCAATGGTTGAGAGACAGATGATTTGCGCGTCTTCATGACCACAGCAGATGTTCTGTTCAACGTCTCGCGACAAGGTTGGTCAGGGGAGCGGACAGTGCATGTGAATGTTGGTCAACTCAAAAACATCCAGCTGTCGAAGACAACTCCAAAGTCCGACTCTGGGCTACATTATTACGAATATGGAAAGGGACAATATTTAAAAGTAAAACAGGATAAATCAAGATTAATCTAGTATTAAAGCAGGTAACAACATTAGAAGTCATTGAATATTTTTATATTATTTTAAATCTTAAAATAAAATTAGATGTTTTAATAACTTGCTAGCTTATAAGCTGGCCGTACTGCTCTTGGCATTATGGATATTAATTACGTATTAAATCGTGGGCCGACATTTTCCCGCCTTGGCGCTGGTTTATACCTAACAGTCGACGCGCTGGATAAGCAGCGCGGCGCCAACTTAACAATCAACCCGGAAGCAATCATCACCCGCAACACATCACGACATGGCGACCGACAAGCTTTGTCGAGGCGCACTTCGCCAGTAAACCGCCAGTGTCCCAATGGCGCATCTTGAGGAAATACCGGCGGTCATCTTTCTGCCCTCACGCGACAAGTCTCGCCTTCGGCCCCTTCCTCCACATCTGCGCGGGCCAATCTCTCGGTGCGCGTCGCACACGCCCACTTGAACCCAACCACCGACTCCAAACCATTCCGTTCCACATACCATCCCCCTAAACTGCGCAATGGCCGGCAAGCCTGTCACCGGCCGTCCCAAGACGACTATCGAAATACCTCTTCCATCTATCAAGAAGTACACCCGTGGCTCGGGTCCACCGCCGCCTCCTATTACTCTCGCGCCGCCTCGAGACTCGACCGCATACATCATCGACCAATTTGTCCTGCCTGTGCTCAAGGACACAAAGCCAGACTCTCGACGGCGTATTTTTTACCATATTGGATTTACCGACATCCCGGCTGCTAGGCTTCTAGTCCCTTGCGACGAAGTCCTCGACTACGTATCTCCGCGCGAGTTGGAGGAATGGGAATACGATGCTCTTCAAATTAAGGAAGCGGATAAGGCTGTGGAAGCTGAGCGAAAGCGCAAGAACCATGGGCAAGCTCCCGCGAAGAAGAAACCCGGTCGCCCTCCCAAGGCCCGCTTGAACGACCCAGCGCTTGACGCACTCGCGGAACCTGTCATATCGTTGCAAGAGGGGGACGTCCTGCTAGCCAAGCAGGAGGCTGTTGGCGGTCCCTCGTTAGCTACTCCACAGAAACGGAAGCGGGCGGAGATCCCCAGGTTTGATGATTCAGACGAAGCGGCGATCCAGCTCCAACTACAGAACGAGTCGGCAGTTCCCAGCGAGGTAGAGGATAGCGGCACGGACCTGGAGGGCTACGATTCGGCCGATCCTCTGTCGGCCGACCTAGGTCCCCGGATTCCATCGTATTCACGGGCTAGTAGCTCAGTGTCGTTCGCGCAACAGCCTGTGGCCGGGCCATCCCAACCAACAGCGACAAACCTAGGTGTCTCGAGCAACATTGCCTCGCGTCCGTCATCGAGTGTCGCTTCTTCTACCGCAGGAAGAATCCATCCAATGTTTGCCCGCAGCATTGAGGCAGGAAGAACCTCGGCCAGTGGACATGGCAGCCAGAAAGGGGCAGGCCAGAATGGGGTAGGTCATTCGCTTGGCTTTGGAGGGAAAAATACGGAGGCCATTACACGAGCTTCTCCGTCTAGAGACAGCACACGTCAGTTCAAAGCGGTTCCTAAAACAGCGGTGCATCCTTTGCCACTCCCAGCACAAGTCAAGCCGATTGCTTTCACGCCTCTTTCAGTCCCCATTGCAATCTCTAAACCGATAGTCACTTCTGACTCTCTATCCAAGCAGAATGAGTCTTCCAGCGCAAGGAAGCGTCGTAAAGACGAGCAGTCGAAACCGAACAAAAAGCAAAAGAAGCCTCAGATCGAAGAGCCCACTGGTTCCTGGGTAGTTGAGGAACTACTCGACGACCAATGGGTAACCGAGCATGGCGTCAAGGTTCACAAGTACCTAGTCCTCTGGGAAGGTGACTGGCCCCCTGACCAGAACCCGACATGGGAACCTGAAGACAACATCGAGGATCAGAGCCTCATCAAGAAATACCTAAAAAAGAAGCAAAGCGGGGTCCTGAAGCCCCCAAAGAAAACACAGCGGTCGATGCTGTCGTATCTCTCGCAGCCACAGTACTCCAGCGTTGCTGAAGCCTTCGAAGGCGATATCGACGAACTACAGCCAGAAGCCGCAGTCGTGCCACCGGATAGTGACTCGGATGACGGTGATGAGCTTTTGGTGACGGAAGAGCCCGTCGCCCAGACACAGAAGAACGGGAAAGGGAAGATTAGCAGTTTCACCTCGTTCGACTCGAAGCTGGAGCAGTACCAGAAGACGTTTCCGAGGTGATACGGGAGTGCTCGGGCGTATGGTTGGGGTGCTAATGGGCACGCCCCATATTGTTTGCCGGAAAGTGGGCTTGAATTACACTACGTTCTTGGGATGAACCTAATGGAGGAACCCTATGGGAAGAGCGATGGCTCACCAACATCGTTATTTCGCGGCTATCGAACTCGGAGGATCACAAGCGGTGCCGCAATCCGATACTATGTCGCTATGTTCCTATCTCCGCCAGTTTTCCTCCCACCAATTTCGGATAGACTGGGTTGAGTAGACTGGTTTCGACGGTGATCCAGGTGGTACCATAGAAGGTTGGATGCATGAAGCAACATCTTGGACCTGGCGGGATCGGCAATGGGCAGAATAGCTCGGTTGGCATAGAGGTTCCACAGCGGAAGATTGCTACGGACGTTTAGAGTCGAGACCTTAGGTTACTGGTATATATATACTACACATAACCCCAGTTAATACTAGGTCCAGCGTCACAATAAATTACCACAACTCTTCCCTTCCATCCATTTGTCCAAACATATGCGATGGGTGTACTGTGTCTAGGTAGCCTTGCCCTTTGGCCAAGAAAACCATCACGAGCTGTGATTCAACAACGACCTACAGCTTCCACCTTTTAGCCAAATATATTCTCTCTAATCGGCATCAAATCCTCCACCCCCAATTCCACAGACCATGACTCTCATCCCATTCCAGCTCCTCTCCATTTGGTAGCATCAGAGAACCGGAGGTTCGGCCCAGCAATGGCATGGACATCGTCATATCCGTCTTGAAGCACCATTTACTTCCAAACTGGCCCAAAACCCCTACCTGCACTCTCCGCAAGCAACCTGAATAAGAAGTCTCCTCGGCAGGCGAACTTTCGACCCCGCCTGATTCCTCCTCAGACTCCGTGCCGTAGTAGCTCGGCGGCAAATGCAGCATGTCCCCCAGACTGATGGCCACTTGCTCCAGCGAGCGCAAGAGCTCGTGATAGGGCACCCTTCGCCACCATTCCTCTGACTTCGACTCGCCAGCATATTGCCCGCCGTACCAGTTGATGGTATCCGGGTCATCGTCATCCATCAGTTCAAAGGTGTTGGTGACCGCGGACGTGCTAGCCGACACATTATGATCCCCACTATCCTCAGCAGTATCCTCGTCTTCGGTGCCTACCAGCGATGCCCTCCCAACCCTCCCAGGCCCAGCACAAACCCAAACCCCCCTCAACTTCGGCAACCCACCCGCCAACCTCCTTATAGCCCGATCACACTCTGGCTTCCTGTTCCACTCAATCATACCCCAATACGCAGCCTCAGCCTCACTTCCTTCCAAAAAATCTAAACAGAGGTTTTCCACATCCCGCAACGGACCAAGATCAATCGTCGTCTCGAACGACCTGCTAATCAAGCTCTCCGAGGTCGCGACGAGAAGATCGGAGGAGATGTTTTCTAGAAGGATGACGTCTCGGGAAAAGGAGCAGTGGAGGATTCCGCACACACGCTCATGTTCACGCTCATGTCCACGCGCTTGACCACCACCACCACCACCACCACCGGTTGTCGGGGTTGGGATCTGGGTTCGGAGGATTATTTTGTCTGGTAAGAAATGTGAGGCTGAGGGGCCGTTGAGGATTTCGGAACGGGACTCGGAGCAGGCGGTGAGGACGTTACGAGTGGCGTGTGTGGAGAGGATGAGGGATGGGGTGGGGAGGAGGATTGGCCTGGGGGTTGATGATTTCTTGGTAGAGTCATCACTGTTGTGGTTTGTAGAGGTAGGAGCCCCAGGGGCAAGTTCTAAACGCACTCGGTGGATTTTTCCGTGGCGGCACGCTTCCTCTGCTGCTAACCTCCAGATTTGGAGGCGTAGCTCGGTGGGGAGGAGGGGGAATGGGTGGAAGCTTTGATCGTGTTTGGGAGTATTATTTGGTTTTGGACGTGTCTGGTCAGTGGAGATATCTTCGAGTGGTACACTCTCTTCCTAAAACAAGGGATGTGTTAGTCAAAGCTATATCCGTCTTTTATGGAGGTACTTGTGAAGGAGAGACTAACCTTCTCTGTGCAACACGAATTCGAGAACGGTGACATGGCGACAATCGTGTGACAGAAAGATACCTCTATATGGGAGCTTGTAGGTAGTAACGCAAAGTGAGATTGCTGATCCCCGTTTCTGGTGATATATCTCCGAGTGACAATATTTGGTGGTGTTTTCCATGTCCAAGAGAGTTTAGTTTATTTGATTCACAACCGAAAAGCAGAAAGGAGGGAGGGTGAAGAACCTGGAAAAGGAGCGTTGTTCTACATGGAGGTATGTGGACAAAGATGCTACAAGTAGCTGTCCCCAAGGAACTCTTGACTCTCCATCTTACATCACGTTATATCGTCCTCGTCCAACTTCAACCACCTGATTCACTTTCGTATTAGTTTTCTTTCTTACAACTGCTGTTGGCAATCTCGGCGAGAGAGCGTTGGGCCACCCGCACGAGATGGATGGCAGGACACAATAAATTGATTTTTGTAGGCGCTTGTTCATGCTTGTTGGGAGTTGGACGTTGGATGTTGGTTCGGTTCGGTGCTTAAGAACAGGACGGGACGGGAATCACCAAATCATGAGGACAAAGGGGCTAACACCCAACACCTAACACCCAACAGTAGATAAACACTCCCGTCTAGCTTTGACACATGACGGGCAACGGGTCAGTCACTTGGTAGAATGCAGCAGAAAAAAGAAGTTTGTTCAATAGGAAGACGTGGGACTTGGCCAACTTCATTGGGATCGTTGCAACTACTTCGTCCATCACATCGTAACTTCATGACTTCGTGACTTCCTCCTAGCCTCTTTGCACTTGCTGCCACTTGTTCTTTCCTCAATCGCCAACCTGAACTCCGTCCATTAATCCTCCGCTTCATGTATTGCTCAGCATATGTCGAGGACATCTCCGCGAGCCAACAGGAACCAAACCGCCCTAGTTATTCGACGTGCTGTTGGATGTGAACGCATAATTAGGAGGAAAATTAATGCCATTCGGTCCAACAGTGATGTTTTCCACTTGTCAACCTGCTGAATGCCCAACATCTGTCGCAGCTTCGCCTCCCTTTCAGCTCTGCTTGACTCTCCCTCCAGGTTCCACGATGTTTTCCCTTGATCGTCGCTCTACACCGCATGCTTGCCGACCCGTCGAGGTTTCCCGCCGGTAACTTCCATCGCGTTGTGCCGTAGGTCGTCTGGTATATGGCGCTAGGATGCCTTTTGTCGAAGACCGCAAGACTAACGTGAAGGACAGGAGACATCGTCAAGCGAAGAGAAGGAGTGGCATCGCGCCGCTCAGGGCCAACCCTGGACAGCGGGCCAACCATGGACAGCGGGGCCCCAGATGCTGGTTACCATATCGTAATGGTACTTTGGGCTGAGGTGGTGCTCCTCCCAGCCGCGCTCGTAAAGAGCCTCCCGAACGCGCCTGTTGCTGAGGGTAAGATGGATGAGGCACAACACCCTGCCCCGATCGACGTACCAATGCTCGCGACAGGTTTCGCACGCGCACTGCTCGGGAAACATCTCATCAAGCACCAAATGGTGCAGAAGGGCAGACGCTCTAAGCCACTGGCGGAGGGCGGTATTCCACATCTCAAAGTTGTGGTAGCCATCCAGCTGCACCAGACTGTGCGTGAGGTGATAGTAATTCATCACGTACATGGGGTGATGGGGGGCGGACATTGTCGCTTCGCCGCTTGGCTGATGCTTGCTTTGGTGGAGTAGTAGGGTTGGTGATGAGGTACTGAGAGAAGAACGAGAACGCTTGACCTCGAAGCTGAATGACTACTAGTCTGGGAGGCTGCCGTGTGGATTTTGTGAGGAAAAACTGATATTGCTCGCGTTAGCTGGCTATCGCGTTTACAGTAGAGAGCGTTAATGAGGGCATCGCTTGCTTGTGTAGTCAGGCGAAAGCACGAGTATGAGTAAGGAATAAGTAGCTAGAGGTAGGGTAAGAGCTGGAGAGGGGGAAAGGGTGAGGCCTGTTATGCTGAGTTGCTTACGTTGCGATCGTAGATGCCGGCTTCGGACTCGATCGAGGATGGGTTCTAGCTTCGAAGCTAGAAAGGTTGAAGGGCAATGTGGGCTTCAAACGTTGCTGATGAGAAGATTTGATGCTTCTTTCTTGCAGAAGTGAGATCAAGTTTTGAAGGTAGTGTTGTTGTTTGTGCGAGAGGAAAGGCTTCGCGTGGCGGGGTATTTGACCTGAGTGTCTTCAGAGGAGGAGGAGGAGGAGGAGGAGGGAGGGGGGGGGGGGCAGGCAGAAGGGGGAGCGTAACTCGGGGGGTCCACTACTGAATTCGCAAACTTTCAACCACTTTGATTTCCTAGTCTCGGTATCTGTATTCTTCACGGTGTGGCACTTGCTTACGATGTCCCATACGTGAAGGAGATGGGGCTAGGGCTACATGTATTCATACTCCTGAACTTTCACCCTGACATGTGGCTTCCTGGGGCATTAGATATGGTATCTTGGATCAAGACCAGCGTAAATCGGAGACCACCACTGGTACAATACTCCCTATTAAAAGTCAGAATATCATTTGATCACAGGCACTTAGCTCCGGTCTTTCCACCAGCCTCCAGTTGACAAAAGATTCGCACATATGACATGACTACCCGAAAGCTAACACTTCCCCAAGTAATACAGGTACTTATTTGAAAGAAACAGTAGAAAGATTCCTAGAAAACGACCAGTGTAACGAAACAGTGTGAAAAGCAACGGATCAGTCAACGTAATCACTGTCCGAGTCATAGTGTGACGACACCTCAATGGGTTCCTCAGAACTACCAGGCAGTCCTTCGCTAGCCGGAGCAGGTTTCTCCTGCTTCGAATCGACCAGCGCGTCAGAAGACTGCTCCATAGCTTGAGAGACAGTCGGGCCGTATTTAGCGGGTTGAGCATTAGACTGCCTGCTGGGAAAGCCTATCTCATCGTTGCGAAGACGCTCGATGAACATGTCTGCTTGCGCATCGATCATCTGGAGCTTCGTGGTCAAAGCATCAGAATGCTCGATCTGTTCGTAAAGTTGTGACTTGAAGAGCTCCACAAGATCACCCTTCTTTGGGGCTGGATACTCATCTTCGGTTGTCGCGCGGGAAGATTGTTCAATGTACTTGCTAAGGCGCTCATCGCACAGCCGATTCAACATCTGCATCTTTTGGGCAAATGCAGGCTTGCGGGTACTGGCCAGTATCTTCGAGATGTCAAATGACTGCACTTGTTCTTGCAGGCGTCGGACGTCCTGCCAGGCTGTGTCGAACAGGGAGTATAAGCTTTCGGTTGCGGCTTCCTGGCTGTGAACAGTGGTTTCCCTTTCAGTTTGATGACAAGTGGTCATCTGCTCAAGTAGCAGCACTGAATTCTTCAGGTAGTCCTTGATTATGTCGTCAACGACTTCTTCTCTCGGCTTGAGTGCGCGATGTAACATCTATGGAGAGATCGAGGTCAGGACACCACATCGACGAAAAGGCTCATGGGCGGTGGAACTTACCATTCCTATCTTGTGTACAATCGCATATGTAGAGTTGTCCTCTGTCTCTCTCCTCCAGACCTCTTCCGGGCTCGTTTCTCTGCTTTGCTCCGAAGACGCCGAAACACTTCCTTGGCTTTGCGGGCGCTGAACTGGCATTCCTCGAAATTCGTTTGTAAGATTGGCAGCATGTGGCAGCGAGTAGGCGAGGTCAGGATGCTGAGCAAAAGCCAGGACAGGCAACCGGTTGTCAGACGGCTGTTTGCGTAGTGTGGAAGCTGTGTTGCGGTGCGAAACTTGGCCTTCGTAGGTCTCCAAGCCATTGCGGAACATGTTCAAAGGCGGCCATGGTGCTGCTCCAGGTTCTTGATCATCATCATAATTAGGACCTTGATCCATGAACAAAGGAGAACTCGAGCGCTCAGAGTTAACACCATGATGGCCTTGTCCATGATTGGCAGGATGGGATACGGGAACTGCTTCCTGTGCCTGTTTGAGGTCGAGAGTCTGGTGTTGCGGTCCCCTCTGAGCCAACCTATCCCACGCATGAGCTATATGTGAAGGCACAATGTCTTTGGGAGCTGGCAAAGGGACAGCTTCCCTTGAAATACGTCTGGGTAGTTCATCGACCACATCATGTACGAGGGCTGCTTGCTTGCGAGATGGCCTCTGCTCATATTGTGTGCCCGCCATCAGATTGACAGTTGTCTTAGTAGGGAACGCGTCTTCAGGTGTCGTCTGGGATCCGAATGCCTGAATTGCCTGGTCTCGGTAGATGGGCCGTGTTTCGATCTTCTGAGGCCTCTCGTGAGAGGAACGCAACGTCTCCTCCGCCTCATTGGGAGTCTGGACTCTTGCCGGCTCGTCCTTCTCAACTCTGTCGTGATAGGAAAGCACCGACTCTTCCGGATCATGAGGAGTCTGGAGCTTGTTGCTTGCTGGGTTGTGCTTCTCAGTTCTGTTATGATGGGGAAGGACTTCCTCCTCAGGCTCAGCAGGAGTCTGGACCTCTCTGGTTGCCGGCCCGGGTCTTGCTACCTCGCTGTCTTTGGTAGTAGGTTCGGCCTTGGCTGGACTGGCTTGCTCAGTGCGTTGGATCTTGGAAGGCTTAACCGGCAACCTTGTTGTTTTCTTGTCGTGTGTATCCGAGCCACTCGCTTCCGACGTCTCGGTTCCATGTAGTTGTGCTTTTCGCTTCCTGGGTATGGCGGGAACTGAACCACTCTTCGATTTCTGACGGTCCTTCTCGACTTCCGACCGCGAAGGAGGAGGAGTAGTAGTCTGAAGCTTCTGGAGAGCAATGAGCTTGGAAATCCGAGGAGATCTCCGCAGAGCAGTGCCATCATGCGGGGACGTAGAATCAGTAGACTTGTCAGGTTCGGTGGGCGGGGTTGAGCCATCACTTTTGCTGGGCTTGGCCTTTGGTTTGGCTTGGGATTGACGGGTCTTGATAGGTCTTTTGCGGGAAGAGACAGAGTTCCATGGCATGTCGAGAGCCAGGTCGTCAGCGGTGAGGGGAGTTCTGTTCTGAGTCTGAGCATTGGCAGCAGGCTGGGCCTTGTTTTCGGTCTGTCGTGGTGTCTCCTTAACCGGATCGGGATCATGCTTCTGAGTGAGTTCCCAGTCAGAAGGGAGCATGTCCGCCAACGGATCCCTTTTCTTGGGACTCGGGTCTTTCATGATGGGTTCAGGCAGGGAATCGAGATAGACCAGTCCATTGGCATCAGAAAATGTCGTGAGTCTTGAGGGGCTTCTAGCACGGCGCCGAGGGGAGAGGACTGTCCACATCTCGTCGCCGTCGGCCCGTATCAAGTTCCGAGGCAACCACTGCTCCATGGCGGAAGGATGGTGACCAAGCGCAGAAGAACTGCTCGTTCTTGATAGCTAGGTTGACCAGGGGCGTCAAGTTTGAAGTGTTGTAAGAATCTGACCCATCAGTACACGAGAACTGACGGATCACGGTGACAGATAATTTTCGCAAAAAAGACATCATCGAGATTGTGCGATGTGTGCATCGGAGGGTAAGACGACCTCCTGACCTACTCATCTCCGCGCCTTCCCATTATTCTTGGAGGCATACGGGAGCTTGACCACGAAGGAAGGAACGACCGAGGGACATGTGTATTTTCAATCGATAAGTCGGGAAGTCGCGCATCGGCTGTAAAAATCTCCACAACATCATCCAAATCGTGCAGTCAACCTCAGGTCGACGATGTAGGTGACATTGTGCTGGGCCTTGGAAGCCATCTCACCCCTGAACTACCAGGAGATGGTCAGGTAGCCTGAATGCGGGCCAGGCAACGATAATGGAAGCACAGCGCATCGCAGCCCTCAACGGAGTACTGTGCTGATTTTCGCGACCGGGACGCAAACCGGGGAGCGCTTCGGACTTCGGAGACCCATCTTTGCCGGGCGGAGGATGGAAGTCGAAGAATATCGGGAATTGATGTCGCCGGAGCCCCGTTCCGATTCGGCACGGCGGACAAGTTGTTGTCCTACGCCGGCGTAGAGTTGCATTCGACAAGCTTCCACCAATCAGATCGATTAGTCAGCACTAGGTGGTGTACCTCTACGGATTGTGAATCCAACGTAAGCTGACGACAACGCACGACCTTTCTTCAACCACAAACGGATCTGTCATCCCATCTTTTGGTGCCTTGAATCTTGAATCTTATATACTTCAAAGCCATCTAACGTCCATATTTCGCCATTTTCATTGCAATCACGTCTTTGCTGGCTTCCTTTCAATTGGTACATCTTTCCCCTACCGATCCGTCATCTGCGCACGGGCGATATCCCAACCCAGGCGACCATGTACTCCCGGAAGGACTACAACGCGACAGAATGTGGTATGTACGCCACAGACGATAAGGATACAACCTCCGCGACCCTCAAACACCTCGAATACCTTCCACCCTCTACCTCAACCGCGCCGCTATCCGCGTCCTCAATCCCACGGACCTCCCACGCCCGTCTCTCCCAACCAGACGTATCACCAACTCCCTTCCCCGATGAACCGATCCCAGTACCCGCTGCGGCGGGCGTGAGTGACCTCCCATCATCCAGCACCGTCCTCTACCTCGCCTATGGCTCCAACATGTGCGCCAAAACCTTCCTCGGCATGCGCAAGATCCGTCCCCTCAGCCAAGTAAACGTCTCCGCGCCTTCGATCCGTCTGACCTTCGACCTGCCCGGTATCCCCTACCTGGAGCCCTGCTTCGCCAATATTGCTTTACGAAAACTCCCCACGAAACCACCTGTGGTACCGATCCCGCCTCTTGATCCTCCCCATCTCCCACCTCCGGGACCGCAACCACCGGCCAAGGAGAACTCGGGAGAAAACGGTGCGGAATCGGATTGGAACATGGACACGGGCGGTCTCATCGGCGTAGTCTACGAAGTAACAGCAGAAGACTACGCCACTATCCTAGCCACCGAAGGCGGCGGGGCCAGCTACCACGAGATCTTGGTCCCCTGCATCGAACTGCCTGCTCCCGTTCGCATCCCCGAGCATCCACGCCCGGACCTGCCCAAGCCTTTCCTGGCGCGGACGTTGTACGCTCCTCAGTTGCCTGACCTCCCTGACGATGGCAACGACCCTAAGCACCCCAACCCTAAGCCTCCCAGCTCTTCTTTCACCGGCGGAGACTCCGACCCCAAGGACCCCAAGGACCCCAACGAACCCCCCAAACCCGAACCACCCTCCCTCCCCCCAAAATGGCGCCGTGCACTCTCCCGCCTCCTCCTCCCCATCCATCGTCCTTCTTCCCCACCAACTCAACCCTCCCTCCGCTACCTAACCCTCCTCCGCTCCGGCGCCGTCGAACACGAGCTCCCCCCGTCTTACCAGTCATACCTAAACAACCTCGAACCCTACACCATCACCTCCTGCCGCCAACAAATCGGCCGACTAATTTTCCTGGTCGTCTGGATGCCGCTTTTCTTCATTGTGTTGAAGGCCACGAGATGGGTTGCTGACGACAAGGGCAAGGTTCCGGGGTGGGTGGCCGGGGGGATGAGCGTTATGATGCATATTGTTTGGGGGAGCTATGATTGGGTTTTTAAGCCGGTTTTTGGGGAAGGGGAGAGGACTGTTCATGATGATGATGATGATGACAGCAAAGGTGGGAAGGAGGAAAATGGGTGGGTGAATGGGAGGAAGAGATCGGGGTCTTGGTTGGGTAGGAGGAGGAGTGAGGTGGTAGTTGATGATGAGGAGAAGAGGTGTTTGTTGGGTACTACTTTGGAGGAGGAGGAGTGAAGGGGTGATTTGTGAATCGGGGTTTTGTTGCATGGCGTTGGAGGCGTAATCAAGGAAGGCAGCATCACTCTTCTCTGTTCACTTGAATATCATAAAGAGACAGTACAGGATACACGAAAAAAGTTCCATTACGCCATAAGCTAAAGACGCCGTACATATACCGAATTAGGCTACACTATCCCACCCCCTTATGTGTGTATGTTTTTGTGTTTCCATTGCAATGATATCCGATACGCTATGGCATGCATAAAGCCGACCCGTATACATGATGATCCTAAAATCCGTTCCCCACACCCCGGAACAACCCTCACCAACAGGCTCGATGCACTTTCAAAACCCAAAGTACCTAAACCGCCGTAAAACGCCCCATGATCGCAACCCGAACCGATTTTGCACCTTTTTCTGCTTTTTCGCCTCCTTACTTGAAGAGCTTGGGAATCTCCTCCACCTTAATCTCCTGGTTGATGATGCGCTCAACAGCCATGAAGACGGGGTAGCGCTCCTCGGCCCCCTTGGCACGGAGGAAGCTGCTCACCTCGCGAGTGGTGGAGATACCCTGAAGCTTCTGTCCGTTGAGCTCCGTCTTCTCAACCTCCTCAATGGGCAGGTTGCGCTCCACGGCCAACTTGGAGCACCTCCAGTTGCGGGCAGAGGTGCAGCTCACGATCATGTCACCCCAGCCGGCACTTTCCTCCCAGAAGGTCCTGGGCTCGATCTGGCCGGGGAAAAATTCGTTAGCGAAACGAATGGTCTCCTGCATACCGCGACGCATGACGGCGGTCTTGGCAGTCATGTTCCAGCCGTGGCCCTCGACGTAGCCGCAAGCAATGGCAACAATGTTTTTGAGCGCACCAGCCAGCGAGACGCCGACAATGTCCGACACCATGGAGACGGTGAAGTAGGGACGGCTGAAGAGCAGCGACCACTCATCGTGGTCCAGAGGAGGGTAGTCGAGCGGCAGCGGGGTGAGCTGCTTGGAGTGGCCATTGACAATGCCGTTGCCGTTGGTGTGGCCGTTGACGACCGGCCTGCCGTTCTCGTCGCGCCTGTCAACAACAGGTGTGTTGTAGGCAATGGTGGTCTCGCACCACTGCTCGTTGGCAATCTCGCTGGCAATGTTGGCACCGCTAAGGGCACCGCAGTAGATGTTGAGGGCGTCGCTGATGTAGTTGCAGATAAGCTCGATCTTGTCGTCGGTGACGGAGACACCCTTAATACAGCTGATGCCGCGAGCATAGGGCGCAATGTGGTCCTTGATCTGTCTGCAGATGTTGCCAATGAACTCGTGGGGAAGGTTGAAGATAAGGATGCTGGAGTCCTTGACGGCGTCTACCAGCGAAGGGTTGGCGACAATGTTATGGGGCAACGGGATGCCGGGGAGGTACTTGACGTTCTCGTGGTATGTGTTGACGATGTGGGTGAGCTTCTGCGGTTGCTCGCCGATCGAGGCATCGAAGTGCTTGGAGTCCTTGGGGAGGGTGACGTTCTCCTCATAAACCCACATTTGAACATCCTTCTCGAACGTATCGGGGTGCTCGGCGCAGTTCTCGGCAACGAGCTTGGCCACTGTGGTGCCCCAGTTACCGGAACCGATGACGGTAACCTTGTGTTTCTTGGTGAAGTTGTTGACAGTCATTTTGGCGGATTGGGAGTATCTGCGGACAAGGAAGTGTCGTGTGTGGTTGGCAGGAGGAACAAGGGAGGCTCTGCTACTGCGGCTGGGCCAGAGGGACGAAGCGGGCTCGAGTGCGGCGGCACGGGTTGCGGCTTGGGGGCTTTGGAGAAGTTGTTGGTGAAAAGGAGAAGTGGTGTTCGAAGTAGCGGCCGAAGACTGGACGTAAAACCGACGGCGGAGCGCTGGGTGGGTTGGCGGGGACGAGATCAATAGAAGTGGTCCTTGTACCAGGCAACGAGAGATGGCGGCGGCGTTTGAGCTTGAGACTCGGCTTCTGTAACGGGCCTGATGGAAAAGGGGTTGTCCGAGACGGGAACAGTTCATCTGATATACGGAGGAGGAAAAAAAGGAGAAAGGGAAAAAGGAAGAAAGGACAAGAGCGAGGACCAACAGATCTGATATGTGGTGTACAACAAGAGGCACTCCAATGACGCAGGAGGAGCGCGGCAGCCGAAGTCATTCGCTGCTGCCACGCCGCTCAATGCCCTATCAGAATCTCAACAAAAAAATCGTTCCCGTAGCGCACTTTCCCACCCTCCATTTCACACGCAACGCCATGCCCCGGCAGAAATGGAGACGGCAAGCTTGTGAAAGTCACCGGGGTTGCGCAGGTCCAGCTGGAATGGCCTGGCTTGGATTGCAATTGCTGGAACGAATGCTACCTAGAGTCGCGCCCCTGCTTTCCAGAAATGGACGTGCAGCACATTCCATTTTCACCTCGGCCGAGCACCTCGGCCAACTTCAAGTTCCGTCTCGGCCACACCGATGCTACATTATGAAGAAAGAGGATCACCGGCATTGACCAAGACCAAGCCTCGCTTCATGATTAATCTTATCATGCACCGAGGCAAATTCTCTTCAATATGAGGCCATCAGCGTCGTGGGCGACAACATACAAAATGGCCATACTGTACCACCTCCTTTGTCGCCAATAGTCTTTCGAAAAGTTTAGGCGGGCAAGCCAGAACCGTTAGGGTCCCTGCGGGGAACATGGCGGGGTTTCGGAACCCCTTTTCGGTTGACACTGCGAATCCCGTCCTGTCACGGGAGTGAGAGAAGCGCTGAGGGATCCACAGAAAGCAAGTCTGGATTCTGCTAGAAAATCCGGGGCGCCTGGATTCTGGAATCCCACCTTGCTGGAGTGCTGCCTGGCGTCTCGGCCTGGGGACCGAAAGGGGTCCGTCGGTCGCCGTGCCGACCTTGTCCCGGACAGGCGGTTGATGTCGGGGCGTGGCCGTGTCGGGGCCCGGGTTTTGAGGAATTGAGTTTTGCACACCCGGTCCCGTAAAGCTTGTTTGATGGAGTTACCACCTCCGGATGAAGACCGTGCTCGAGCAACTTGAACCAAGCCGGCGGGCTTGCCTACTTGCACAGACATCACGCCGTACGAGCGGTCCTGACAGGAAAATCATCAGGGACCAAGACTTGATCACCTGCACCGCACAAGCTGCTTGAGGAGAGCCCATGTGGCCCGTTTGTGTTGCCCAACAAAGTCTATTTTCACAATTTTGTTGAAGGCATCCTGGAAGGTAGGCGACATCCGGCCTGCCGGCTTAGACCAGTCTCTGTGATCCGAGCCAGAATTGCGACGTCTTCTCGAAAAGCGACTGGAGTTCTCTGAACCAAGTGTCGATATCCGACATCGTTAGGCCCTGCATGATGTAAACGCGAAAGAGTCTTGACTAGGGGTCAGTCCGAAATCAAAACCCCGAATTCACAGGGTAGCTACCGTCTGATGATTTTCACGCTTCTCGTCCAAAAATTAACAGAGGCTTGGGCGATTCACGGGCGTCTTATGGCGGGACTCTATATTTAACACCCGAATCCCGGAGCCGGATACAGGTCTAAGCCCGGCGAAACTCCGCTCTAACCCCAGCTATGCCAGGCTCCGGAAGCCGTACAATAGCCGGGTTCCGAGTCTCGAAAACGGGCCGTCGCATCGCCTGCAGTCGGATAAGCAGGGGGAAGCGACAGAGGTGCCCGATCCGATCGGTCCACGACCGTCATCCGATGCCGTCACCTTCCGGATGCGTGAGTCGCGTTGGTCTGTGAGATTTTCTAGCGGTGATGTCATAGGTTGGACAGGGATATGGAATCGGCGCGGGGCAGCCCAATGCCACCCCTCACTTCCTTCTGCAAGACAGCGTTGAACATCCCACTGGTTTGGAAGCTGTCGAATCTTTGTGGATGAAGTGCATACAGCATAAAATTCTGCAGTCAGGCAAATCCAGGGACTGAAAAGTGATGGAAGTCCGTACCCAACTCGCACAGCAGCGGAGAACTTTTGCGACTACAAGGACGACGAGACGGCCCTTCTCCAATCTGAAAGTTTAGCAGTTCCACTGTAGCTAGGCCCGGGATTAGGTCGACAGACATAGTACCAACAAGCCTAAACCGAATCCATCTAGCTCCTACTGGTTGATATCGTCATCGCGTTGGAGGCGGGAAGAAGCCGCCCCGCTTCTTTTTGCGGTCAGCATCCATCTTTCGTGCCCACCGTACTGGGAGAGGGGGGGTCTTACGAACTATTCGCGAACGGTCTTTTGACAGCTTGGTATTTGGTAACCTATACTTGGAGCTCTCGACTTTTTTTAATATTTAAATAAACTAACGTTTCGCTTTTGGGGGATTTGGTAGCTATTTGACCATCAGTTTACAATCTTTTGACCATATGGATATCTCAAACGTTTGGAAATTTAGACGTTTCGTAGGGCGGGACACTCAATTGAGAGTAAATTAGCAACCGAAACCAGTAGACATCGGGCGTTCTCGAGGTGTCTAAGTACATATTGTAAGACCCCCCTCCTCCCAGTACGGCAGAGAGAGAGAGAGGGTGAGAGCATCGAGGAAATTACTTTGCGATTCGGACAGGGGAGCATCTTCACATGAAGCTGCAAACTGGCAGTTGGGCGCCAATGGAAAATCCTCTGAGGCTTGTCCGATCGGACCTGGAGCTCACTGAGCGCTCTCGCAACTTGAATGGTTGGAACTGTTGCCAAGCACGTTGCGACGAGTCAAGGATCTTCAGGCACAGACTGTCAAACTGTCAAGGCGTGTTTAATCGCCGATTTCGAAACCAACGATAAGGCAAAATCTCAGATCTTGCGGGAGGGAAGGAACGTTCATGACAAGGAGAATGGTATCTTCAGGAGCTCCGATGTTTCTGCAAACGATGGACCCCCGTTCAGGTTCGTTGTGATAATATGATAGAGATAAAGGAAAGTGCACAACACCTTCCCTCCCGCATGCATCGTCCACCACATCACAACTCCCATCTCGTCTTTTTTCTTTCAAAGTCGCAGCTACCTTGCAGCAGTCATATTCGCTGTCACTCCTGCGTTCCCGTCTGCCATTGGACAAGTAATTGATGGGTGTGGATCGAGCTCGCTCTTGGCATCGTCTCGACGTGCTGCGCTCTCACGACCTCCATCAGCTCACTCCCTTGTCTCGTCTGTCACCACTTGCCGTGGCAGGTCCGAGGTGGTGTTGAACACGGGCTGGGGTGGCATCGCCAGTGTTGTCGTTGCTGCTTTTTGCTTGTTTTCTGACGGGTCCCTTCTGCTCTAGACTGCCGTTCGGTATTTCAACCCCTGGCAGGACTCGTCGAGCTAGAAGCCAAACCTTGGTTGTAAGCTCGTCCGCCAGCCAAGTTGCTCCAGTCCAGCCCCAGTCTGGAAGCTGTTGTCTGCCTCTGGTCCTATCACAGCCAAACCACACGGGCCCATACCTACGATATCACGATCTGGATTTCTCTTGAACGCCGTCACCTACATTTCGTACATAATCCCTCTGGTCCCCGAGGCTTTTGTTGGAGCCACGTCGCTTGGAATGTTTTGTTGAGCCCTCTCTGTCTCTGTTGTCTACTTATTTCGTGTCTAGAGACCAACGACCGTAAGACCAGCGCTATCCCTGGTTCCCTGTGCCCTCTCAGCGTTGCAACCGTTACGGGCATCGCCACTACAGCTCCCGCAGCCCCTACGGACGTCGTTGATAGGGTGAAACTGTTCTAACTTTCTTGCTGATCAGGCAGATATACTTGGGATCCCACCGTGCTGATCCTTACAAATTTTGTCTCCTCTCTGAACCGCCTAGCACCAAGCTCCATCACCGCCGGTCTGCTACGCTAGAGCCTAGCGCCTCACCGACACGCCAGCACGCCCAAAGCTCCCCTCAATACTAAAGGTCGTGGGGATCTCCCTCCGACCCCGCCTCCCTTTCCCCAACATGATCCCCAGAACCATGGTTTCCAACAAAGTTTACCTATTGCCGCTGAAGGACGATGGCTCGCCTGACGTGCCTGGCGAGTACATCTACATTGCGCCCAAGTCGAAAGATCCAGTAACTATCCGCTTTGCCATCGAGGGCACTTCCAGCATCTGCAGCCATGGCAGCTTGTGGGTGAACATCCCTGAGCACGGCCAGCAGTTCCAGCGGAACAAGTTCCGCGAGTTCAAGTAAACAAACCCACCCCCTATTTTCATCAGATGAAATCTGTAAAATACCGGGAAACATAGCTAACAAATTCCGTAACAGGCTTGTCCCTGACTTCAACCGCACTCTCGAGATTTCGATTCCGATTTACGAGGCCGGCGCGTACGCCTTCTACACCACATATGCTGAACTCCCTGATTTGGCCAGCAATCTGGTAAACGCCGACGGAACCGTTACCAAGGCCACACAGAAAAAGACGCCGCTGTACTATATCGATGTCGCACCCAGGCTCTCGCTGGACGGGCAGCCGCTGCCGCTGCCGGCGCTATCCATCTTCTCCATCATCAGCAAGTTCATGGGCAAGTACCCAACAGACTGGGAACGCCATCTTCGGGGAATCAGCGACCGAGGGTACAACATGATCCACTTCACACCACTGCAGGTACGAGGTGCATCGAATTCGCCATACAGCTTGTATGATCAATTGGGCTGGGACCCAGCTTGCTTCCCTGCAGGCGAGAGCGATGTCCAGAAGATGGTGGAAAGTCTGGAAAAGAAGCACTCCTTGCTCAGCTTGACGGATATTGTCCTCAACCACACTGCACACAATAGCGAATGGCTCTTGGAGCATCCCGAGGCCGGATACAACTTGACGACTGCGCCATGGCTCGAGTCCGCTTACCTTCTCGATACCAAGCTGCTCGAGCTGGGTACCAGGTTGGAGGAGCTTGGCCTTCCCACTGAGCTCAAGGACGTCGATGATCTGGTCAAGATTATGGACGCCATCAAGAAGGAGGTCATTGCTCAGATCCGTCTATGGGAGTACTATACTCTCGACGTGGAGCGTGATGCTGACGCCGCGGTCGAGTCCTGGGTTGCCAACGACACTGACTTCCCACAAGGATCGGTTGGAGCTGGCGGTATCGACGCTCTACACTCCGCTACACCTAAGGAGCAAGCAGAGTTCCTGATCCAGCATGGTCTGCAGAACATGGATTATCTTGGTGAGCGCTTCAGGCGGAGGGCTAACCCCAAGGTGGCTGCCGCTCTTTTGTCTGCCCTCTTCGGCCGGTACGAAGGGGAGACGAAGGATACTGCCGACCAGGCAGCAGCCAGGACCAAGATCGTCGAGATTCTGGAGGTCGTGAACGTTCCATTTTACAAGGAGTATGATGACGAAGTTGCCGAGATCCTGCAGCAGCTGTTCAACCGCATCAAGTACGTCCGGCTCGATGAGCACGGCCCAAAGTTCGGACCCATCAACGCCGAGAATCCTCTGATCGAGACGTACTTCACTCGACTTCCAGTCAACGAGAAGACGAAGAAGCACAAAAAGGAAGACCTGGTTCTTGCGAACAACGGATGGGTATGGGGCGGAAACGCGCTGGTCGACAATGCCGGCCCCAACTCTCGCGTCTACCTTCGCCGAGAAGTCATTGTCTGGGGAGACTGCACCAAGCTCCGTTACGGAAGCGGTCCCGAAGACAGCCCATGGCTTTGGGAGCACATGACCAAGTACGCCCGCATGCTGGCCAAATACTTCGCCGGCTTCCGCATCGACAACTGCCATTCCACTCCTCTTCACCTCGCTGAGCATATTCTGGATGAGGCTCGCCGTGTTCGTCCCGATCTCTATGTTGTTGCTGAGCTTTTCACCGGTTCCGAAGAGATGGACTACGTCTTTGTCAAGCGTCTGGGTATCAGCGCACTGATTCGCGAGGCCATGCAGGCATGGAGCACTGGCGAGCTCAGTCGTCTGGTCCACCGTCACGGAGGTCGACCTATTGGTAGCTTCGAGGTTGACGAGGTCTCAAGCAACGAAGGTCGCTCCCCGTCCATCAGCGGCACGAATGGAGAGGGTGTCTACACACGCGAGGTCATCCGCCGCATCAGGCCAGTTCCCGTACAAGCACTGTTCATGGACTGCACTCATGACAATGAGGTTCCTGCTCAGAAGCGTGATGCGCGTGACACGCTTCCCAACGCAGCCCTGGTCGCCATGTGCGCTAGCGCTACCGGCAGCGTGATGGGATACGACGAAATCTATCCCAGGCTTGTTGACTTGGTTGGCGA
Source organism: Neurospora sp. CHS-2018c (assembly GCA_009806235.1). Lineage (NCBI taxonomy): Eukaryota > Fungi > Ascomycota > Sordariomycetes > Sordariales > Sordariaceae > Neurospora > Neurospora sp. CHS-2018c. The sequence continues at coordinate 163,392 of RAPC01000023.1, forward strand.
AACCCGCCTTTACACGTCCGAGGCTTCCAAGGCTCCTGTCAAAACGGGAGAGGGCAAGGGTGGAATCGCTGGTGTGAAGAAGCTTCTCAACCAAATCCACACGTTAATGGGCATGGATGGCTATGATGAGACGCATATCCACCATGAGGACGAGTACGTCACAGTCCACAGAGTCCATCAGGAGTCAAGAAAGGGCTACTTCCTCATTGCCCACACTGCGTTCCCCGGTTATGGAAATGGCAACGGCGCTTTCAACCCTGTCACCCTGACTGGTACAAAGGCTCGCCATCTCGGTAGCTGGATGCTTGAGGTTGATGCTAGCAAAGAAGCCGTTGACGAGGTCCTGAGCGATAAGAAGCATCTTCGCGGTCTTCCCAGCCGTGTGGTTGGTTTGCCGGGCGTGCGAATGGAAGTCAAGGGCCAAGATACCATTATCACCGTCCGTGAAAAGTTCCCTCCTGGAAGTATTGCTCTCTTCGAGACTTGGATCCCGGCGGCAGAGCACTCGAGCGGTTTGGACAACTTTGTCACCTCTGGCGCAAAGGCAGCAATGGAGGAGCTTGATCTTGTCGACCTCAACTTCCTTCTGTACAAGTGCGAGCCTGAGGAGCGTGATGCTAGCGAAGGCCAGGATGGAACCTACGACATCCCCGGCCACGGCAAGATTGTGTATGCTGGATTGCAAGGTTGGTGGAGCATTCTCAAAGATGTCATCAAGGACAACAACCTCGCCCATCCTCTATGCCAGCATCTCCGAGACGGCCAGTGGGCTCTCGACTACATTGTTGGGAGACTTGAGCGTGCCTCGAAGAAGGAGGAGTATCGCCGGCTGGCGAAGCCTGCTCAGTGGTTGAAGGAGCGCTTCGACGCTATCCGTCCCATCCCAAGCTTCTTGCTTCCCAGATACTTCGGTCTTGTGCTTCGCACTGCCTATCTCGCGGCCTTTGAACGCGGTGTCTCCCTTATGGACAGCAATGTCATAAAGGGTCAATGGTTCCTGCAGAGTTTGGCCATGGTCAGCGTTCAGATGACTGGCCTTGTCAAGTCAGCGTCACTGTATCCTAACCGGCTCGTGCCGTCGCTTGCTGCGGGTCTTCCTCACTTCGCTGTCGAGTGGGCTCGCTGCTGGGGTCGCGATGTGTTCATTTCCCTCCGCGGCTTGTACCTCGGTACTGGTCGTTACGCAGAGGCCAGAGAGCATATCCACGCCTTTGCCAGCGTGCTCAAGCATGGCATGATTCCTAATCTTCTAGGAAGCGGCAATAACCCCAGATACAACTCCAGAGATTCTGTCTGGTTCTTCCTGCAGTGCATCCAGGACTACACCCGTCTGGTTCCCAATGGCTTGTCGATCCTAGACGACAAGGTCAAGCGCCGCTTCCTCCCTTACGATGATACGTACTTTGACGTCAATGATGAGCGTGCGTACAGCAAGGAAAGCACCATCGCCGAGATCATCCAGGAGGTTTTCCAGCGCCATGCCGAGGGCATGAAGTTCCGTGAGGCCAATGCCGGCCCCAACTTGGATATGCAGATGAGCGATGCCGGTTTCAACCAGGAGATCAAGGTTGACTGGAGCAACGGTTTCATCTTCGGCGGTAACCAGGCCAACTGTGGTACCTGGATGGACAAGATGGGTGAGAGCGAGCGTGCTGGTTCCAAGGGTGTGCCGGGAACTCCCAGAGACGGTGCTGCCGTTGAGATCACGGGTATGTTGTACAGCAACCTGAAGTGGGTGGCTTCTCTCAATGAAGCCGGCAAGTTCAAGCACTCCAGTGTTCGCAAGGCCGATGGCACTGAGATCGCCCTGAAGGACTGGGCTGCTTTGATCAAGGAAAACTTTGAGCGTTGCTACTTCGTCCCCATCTCCCCCGACGAGGATTCCAAGTATGATGTCAACCCGGGAGTCATCAACCGTCGTGGCATGTACAAGGATCTCTACCGTTCCGGCAAGGAGTATGAGGACTACCAGCTCCGCTGCAACTTCCCCATTGCCATGACATGCGCCCCCGACCTCTTCGAACCGAAGCACGCTATGCATGCTCTTTGGGTAGCCGACACCGCTCTCCGCGGTCCCACTGGCATGGCTACGCTCGACCCCAGCGACATGAACTACAGGCCGTACTACCGCAACAGCGAGGACAGCGACGACTTTGCCACCAGCAAGGGTCGCAACTACCACCAGGGTCCCGAGTGGCTGTGGCCGACTGGTTTCTTCCTCCGGGCGCTGCTCAAGTTCGACTTGATGCGCCGCGGCCGTGACGATGCCGAGGGCCGCACCGAGGCCTTCCAGCAGGTCACCAGGCGACTTATTGGGTGCAAGGAGATGATTCAGCGGAGCCCGTGGGCTGGACTTACGGAGTTGACGCAGAAGAATGGAGAGGAGTGTCATGATTCGGTGAGTTCCCCATATCCACAACCGCCTAAACATACGAATAGTATACTAACCGTTGATTTTCTTGTACAGTCTCCTACCCAAGCGTGGTCCGCCGGTTGCTTGATTGACCTCTACATGGACGCCGCTGAGGAACAAGCCAAGCTTGAGAAGCAGTCTCTGCCCTTGATATAGGTGTCGAGGGTGGTTGAAGAGGCTACGAACTTGGTTACGAAGCTTACGACTACGACTACGGCGACGAGCGAGCGTGACGGCGATGACGGCGAAGAAAGTGAGGAGGATGGTGCTTAGAACAAACAGAAGATGAAGTAACTGTAATAGATCATGGGACGGAGCGTTTGCAAGTAAACACTTTGGTTAAAACCTAGACAGAGAAAAGATTGCCAATGAGGCACACAGAGACAAAGAGAGGCAGGCAGGCATGACCTTTCTTTTCAGGAAACAGAACAGATATATAGGATATAACCTAAAGAATAAATGTTATACCTGTGACAAACCATTGCCTAGTAAACCGCCCGGGGTTTTATCATGTACCGACTACCGAGTTTCTTGGGTTCCAGTGATGGGCAGCAAGGGCTCCGGCATTTATAGTTCTGCCAAGGCACCAAGGCTCTTGGGGCTCTTGGGGGCTCCAAAGTCAAGGAACTTGGGAACGTAACGAGATTGCCATTTTTAGACTTGACATTGCGACAGCCTACGATGACAACATCTCCACTACTTCAATACTCGGCACTTAAGGGAAGGAAAAGTCAAAGGTCGAAGAAAGGAGGGGACTGGGGTAGATATGTGTGCAATAACCAAAAATGCATTTTATCGTTCGGACACACAAGATCTAAGGGATTTTTGCGAAAGTAAACATTGACCAAACATGCATTTCTCGTTTCATTTTTGATAGACAAAAACCCCCGCTCTATTTGGTGTGATGAAGAGGACTTCCAAGGATCGAATATCTGGTTCCAACTGGCTGATTGGTTGGTTCAGTTGGTTCAGATGGTATGTATGGTTGGTAATGGAATGGAAATGGATTGGGGGTATCCTTTGTGTCGTCCTTTCCCTCCTTTTTCTTCCACTTCCACTGTGTCTCTTCCTCTTCTTCTTCCTTTTCCTCTTTCTCTAAAGTCCATACATAGTACACAGTCCATATCCCACGTCCCTTAGCCCATGCCGCAATGCGTGTATGAGATGATGATGGGTACTACTGATAAAGTTTGACAAACATCCCGCCCCTCCTTCGCCCCCGCCCCCACCCCATGTATAAGGAAACTGAAATGATGAAAAGATACGCCGCAACGCCGACTATATGGAAAGAAGTCCGTATAACATGGACCCCGCGCGGTGATACCCAAAAAGAGCGGAAGGATGATGATGGTGACTAAAAATGATAAGCGAAACTGGCCCCCCCTTCGAAGAGAGGGGAAGTGGGGAGGGGCGGTGGGCGATGGCGGCGAAAGACAGATATATCGTGTTGGTGTCGTGGTTTGTCGGACCATCAGGGTCGAAACGTGTCTATCCGTGTCTTCTCCTGCTCCCGGTGTCGTCGACCAGAATAAAGCAGCCGTTCGATGTGACAGCCATATACGTGAACGTAAGCAAGGCCCAATAGCAACAACTCATGTCCTCTCCTTGACAGTCCACTTCTTCTTCGCCTTCTTGGGCTTCTCGTCAAACACGGTAGCCTCGGCGATGGGCGCCGGGGAGAACATGGTCGCTCCCGGGACATGCACCCCGTCGTTGGGAACCACGCGGCCCGACTCGGTGGTGTGGGCGAGGTTGTGGTCGAGCGCGTACCGACGGTCACGCTTGCGGAGGTAGGACCGCCGCCAGAAGCAGGCGCCTATCCAGATACCGACGATGGCGACGACGATGATGACGAGGAAGATGATCCATTGGTAGTGGTGGTCCATCCTGGGAGGTACAGGTATTAGCTACATTGCTGGGTCACGTACCTGGGAGCGGATATGCATGATGTTATGACGTCGGCGAGTATTGTGAGGACGCAAGAGGGTTTCATAGTCGCAGGGACGCTAATACACGTGGGATAGGTGTTAAGACTGGAAATAGAACATACCATGAGCCTCCGCCTTGATCCTTGCTGCCGACAGCAGTACTTGTCGACGTTGCTGCTGTGCCAGTCGCTGTCGCAGTAGCCTTGCAGTAGCCTGTGTACCATGCCTGTTTGACATCACGTCAGTAACAAAGCCATACACTGTGTATACGACCAAATGACATCTAGATTCCCCGTACCTGAATGCTTGCCAAATCGGTAGGACTAGCCGTACAAGCAGCATCGCACACGCCGGCCGTGCCGGTACTGAAGGGAGCTAATCGTGCATCACCGCAGAAGCAGCTCTGGAGAACATTGGCGGCGGCTGTCGCGGTTGCGCAGGCTCCGTTGACATCGTATAGGGGACCACATGCTGTTGCGCATGCAGGCAGCGATTGTGTTGGGAAGACTGTCGTTACTGGCGCTAAAATACAGTGGTGTTGTTAGCTACAGCAGCAAACAAAGGAACCATGCGGTGGCAGGGGGGCTTGATAGGGCTCTTTGTGGAGAGCCCATGCAACGAGTTAAAAAGAACCAAGCGCCGTTTGACGTACCAGCCATCTTGAATGATTATGTACGGTTTGGTCGGGAGATATTTGGTGGGGTCTGTGCAAATATCGACGAGGTCGTCGAGGTTTGGTGTTGTTATTGTTTTCCGGAAAGATTTCTCTTTCAGGTGTGTCGGCTGCCGTGATTTGGCGACAGCGCTGCTGCGTGGTGGCTTACTCCGCCCCAAAACGTGTGTCGGCGGATGGAATGTTACGTCCGCCCGACCTTCAATTCCTTCCACCAGATGCCCTCGAAAATGCGCCCGTATACGATTCAATCGGCGTAAAGACCGAATAATGGTTGCTGGATTTGCGTGTTGTGTTGTTGTCCAATTGACACCTTCCTTTCCTGATGTGATTCCTGTCCCTGAACCCGTCGTCGTATGGTCGAATAACAGCTGATGGACAAAAGCTTGTTGGTGCTCTCGTCTCACCGTCACACCCGATGTCAGATGGCTGCTGGCGCCCGGATTCCGTTAAAAAAGAGGGGACGACAGTGCAACGAATACGATCGTTTTCTTGTCGGTAACGGGACTCTGTTGTTGTTGATGATGACGACGAGATGGCTGAAGAAACGATTGCAGGTTTGGTGGTGGTGTGTGATTCGGTCGGTCCCTTTGCAGTCCGGGGGTTTGTCTGGGCAGACAAGTACGCGGATCTTCCCTCAGCGTATTTCCCTGGTAATGTCCGAGTGTTCCTCTCCGATTAGATCAGTCCAAGCGAGCGGACGGACGGTGCGGGTGTCGTCCGGTGTCGTCAAAGCTGAACGATTGATGGCTTTGCCCGTCGTAAGCGGCAGAGTCGGGGGAGCTCGAGAGTCGAAGAGTCGTCGGGAAACGAATGTCGGCGGTGGTCGAGTCGTTGTTGGTGAGATGGCAGCGGTAAAATGGCAAAAGAAAAAAGCAAGTGATAGACAAAGAGCAAAAGAGAAAGGCGAAGCGAGGGGAAAGCGGATGATTACGCAGTGCAAACGAGGGTGTGAGAGGATGGACCAATCTGGACTCGGACTCTGGCACCGGCTTCTGGTTTTGGTAGTTATTGCAGTTGTTGGCGGGCTGACTGCAACCGCAACTTTTGGTTCTTTCTTTGCTGATGGTGGACGGCACGCCGGCTTCCTGTTCTTCCCTCTCGCTGGGCGTGCTGGGCTGGGCTAGCCGGCTAGGCGGGCTGATCGACTCCTGGCCAATCACAGGACGGAACTCACGATCAAGACCCATCCGCATACGGGACAATGAGCGCCTGGAAAGGTGAACCCGGAGTGCTGGAAGTGCTGGAACAGTGCCCGACACTTGGCTTGGCAGGCATGGCAGATGGACATCCAGGTGGAACTCGGATCCACCAGCTGGCGCGTCTCACACTTTGCTCCAAACCTCCCAGCTGCGGGTCGTCTCAAGTTTCGCGCATTCAATGCTGTCGGCTCCTCAATCTTCAATTCTCTGGCAATCTCCTCCGCTCAGTCAGCAACATCAACACCAACACCAGCGGCATCTTGTGACCTTCCCGCCCTCCACGAGACCGACGGCAAGCACAGGATTTCCAACCAACTCGATTCCGGTAATGACACGACCGATTCCTCGACATTTCCCTTTTCTTATTTTCCAGCTCGAATCACCCTTGGCACTCTGAAGGAGGTCGGCGCAGCCCTTGGCGGCCCCTTGGCTCCATTGCTCAGCTGCGAATCGAGACCATGCCGCTTTGGGGAGTAGCGGCCATTCCATTCTTCCCTCGACCTGCATTCAAACCTTGAACTCGACAACGATGTTCTGGGTTGACGTCACACTTCTTTGATTTCAAGATAATGAGGTGAAATGCATTTCTGGCAAGTTGTGCTGGATATCGCAATACGCTGTCGTTCACACAAATGGGAGTTGAGAGCAAGTGCGTGAATGCTGAATACATACCTCCCCCCCTGTTTATCAATAATATGAGCTCTTTATTTCCCGCCCGTGTTTTGGCCGCCAACCGTCATGTTGCTCTGCTTTGTTCAGTCAGCACCAACTTCACATTGTTCGTATTGGTTGCCGCACCGTTCAGACTCTCTTCAAGTTCTCAAACCACCCAACACTCACTCACACGGAAGGGAGCATCGAACTTCCAGAATCAAAACGGCACATGGAACAGGAAACAGAAACCTAACCGAGCCGTTTCTCCGACACCACCCTCTGCAATACCCCTCTTACGGCGATCCGATCTCCCCGGATCTTCCTTCTGCAGCCAATGTCATCATCCCTCGGGCAATATCTGGTCCTGATATGAAACTCGTGCCGATACGTATCAACGACCAAAGAAAATCCATCAAGTGGAAAAACAGGACACAAAAAAAACATCGACAATTTCTCATTTCAGGGGTTCAAATCTAACTTCTCTTTGTTCACCATGTTCCCGCCATGTCTAACAAAGTTCCCAGGCAAAGAAAGCATGGGTTTTAACAGAGTGGCCATGATAAACCGAAGACTCAGTATCTGCCGTTGCCCCCTTCCCTCACAGAGCCTCAAGGCCAAGAGAGGCATATGGTAGTTGACCACATGGCCGGTTGCCTTATATCGCGAAATTGGGGTTGCCTTGAGCTTGGGATCATCTCCGTGTTACCAGTGGCTTGCTGCTGTGCCATTCTCATGTGGCAAAGCCGTCTCTGAGAACAAGAAAATCGTCCCTTTGCCATCCGATTTTACGCCCGTATGGCATGTTCGAAGCTCCTTCCGCGCTTACATGCTTTGGTGTCGAATATATGAACGCTGATCCTATGTTCTTGGGCGTGATACTCTCCATCCGGCGGTGAGAAAAGGGCAGCCCTGCACGCATGGGCGGGGATGGTGCGTTGCAGCCTTCTCTAGGTACATCATGTAAGTGCATGATATGTACATGCGGTCCGGCACATGATACCAAGTGATTGGTACGGTGACAGGTTGAAGAAGACGCAAACGCTCAATATCAACATGGTCTAGGACGGAAACAGCATCCGTGGACGGTCGAACCTTTCCTTCGGGTGCCGGAACTGAGTCCCTCGTGCTTCTCCACGCTGCCGTAGAACCCGCGGATGCCCCCATTCGCTTCCATTCCCCTGACAGGTATACCTATCTCGTCCTTCGGTCACGCAGTCGGGTATGATCAGCTCATCAACATGACAAGGGCGGTCAAGTTCTCCCTGCACATCAACTTGTACTTCAGCTGCTTGAGCTGGTCATCTACTGGCTCCGGACTCCTGGCTCGATGCGTTGTTCTACACTACGGGCGATAGTAGACGCTGTGGAACTGTCGAGACGCGGTTGTGGAAAAAGCACCGCTAATCCTCATAGGCGCAATGGTCATTAAGGCTATTCCAAAGGTATCATCTGATGATAGGACATCAAGCCTCAACTACCTCCAGACGCGAGATTGCCTGTCCATGTAAGGCACTAACTTTTGCCTGTAGTACCGCCGAAGTGCATCGCCCGTGGGGGTTTTTGGCTCAATTTCTATCACAGGGACTTGCTGACGGTCAAGATGGAACCCCCACTCGTAGAGATGCCTCTGTTATGGTCGCAGCTCGAGTACGTGGCTGCTCGAGGAAGATGATGTTCAAAGTGCGGTTGGAAACACGACCTCGGGGTTTCCTATTGGCAACCAAGGCTTTAGCGACCATCTGGACTCAAGAGAAGTCGCACGAACTGCTTGAAGTCCGAGGGCACCAAGACTGGCCGGCATCCGCGGCACAAATCCTCATCCGAGCCAGCTCCAAGAAAATCAACAGCAAGGTGAGAGCCGTGAACTCGCTAACCTCTCCTGCCGCCACTCATAGCCCATTTCGATACACACGACACACCGGTTTCCCTACGCCATACTACGCTTTATACACCAGCGCAACTAAAAACGTCACGCTAGACCCGATGATGTCGATTTAGGGTTCGTATTCAAACCCTATGACTTACTAGCTTTACCCGCTGGTACACGAGATGTCTTGTATCGCGAAAATCCCGCGTGTGAGGGAAGTACTAGGATCTGTGTTGGCATCTCGCCTTGTATTTTTTCCTGCCAGCCCTACTTTGGAGTGACTTCGAACCCTGTCAATCACGGGAAGTTGCATATGGTATGGCGATGCGGTCGAAGCAACGTGTATGTCACGCCTTCACTTCTGGTAAGATTCACATCACCCAACTTGCAGATAAATCAGTTTACTGTAGGCTCGGCTGTGCACCAAATGTCTCCTCCTCATAATTCGAGTGATCCACTAACGATACTGGGAAGTAGCAGGTTGTGCTACCGCCGTTGTTAGAACAGCTATTCTCGACACTTTGTACAGTACTTGCGGGCCGTGAGATGACTGGGCTCGCTTGCTGTTCATAGAATATGTGCAAACCCATGACAAGCTGCACGTTTCCGCCAGCAAGCACTTCATGATAACGAGTTATCAAGACAGGGCGCTTATGATATTCTTGCCGTCTTGGGCAAGAATCCCCGTCTTCGGGACTCGGAACCTCCAGGTCACGGATACGGATTCCGGCTTACAGAAACGGACGGGCTGGATAAGGCCCGCTGTGGGAACCCTTGTCGGGACACTCATGGATTTCGAGGCAACCACTCTGAGAATCAAATGCTTTCTCTGGACAATACAGGCGTTGACAAGACGACTATTCACAGAGCAAGGCGCCTGTGCGTTGTGATGTCCGGAGCCTCCAAGGTTCATGGCGATACTAAGATGCCAATGCCTCAGAGAAAATAGCCAGGAAAGGCCATCCATATCACTGAAACATACCGAGCATGACAGCAACCCCCTTCCTCCAGGATGTCTGACAGCTGACAACATTATTAGACAACTCCCGAGTATGTCGCGTAGGGCGGGATATGCTCGGACGGAGGCTTCCAAGCCTGCGGCTCAACATTCCTGGTGCCTGCCTTCGGGTAGTACGGACGGGACACTGCCTATGTAGGCCTTATGTAGCTGTCATCACAGGCTACCATTCGGTCGTCCCATCCTCTCAAACGACGCAATGTTTTGACTAGACAATAGTCCACTCGGAATGGGATGTCCCAAGCCTTGAAGTGCATGCTCCACCTCTCCCACACCTGGACATTCCCAGATTCCTTCGTCATGCGGCCCCCTGCTATGTTGCAGGTTGACATCCGCCAGTGTCAACTAAATAGGCGTGCAAGACTATTCATGTCACCCTACGCACGTACGCAGATAATGCTGGCACACATGCACTCCATCGATAGAGTGTGTGCGTGCTATACAACATGTGTGGCTTACATGCTGGTACTATAGTCGGAAGAAGACCGGCTCATGAGCGGGATACTTAGACCGGAAATCACCCGAGACTGGGATGCCTTGACTCCCGTGAGCTTCGACAAATGCGTATCAACTCTCATCGATACCGACCTGGCGAGTAGGAGGAGGGTGATCTACACCGGTCAATCTACGTTGGCAACCAACCTATCGAGAATCTCATACACCACTTCGAGGGCACCAGACTTCCATTCACCACTCCAGAGGAGTACATAAAGGGGGCTTCGCCCTAGGCTCATTGCCATCTGAACAGCATCGGCATCAGCATCATCAGCATCCAGCTCATCTCATCATCGTTCAACCCATTGTCAGCATCTCAGCTGGCTGAACCGCAGTCTCATACCAACTGCCTTTACTCATCCACCAATCCACCAGCCTGCATTCAAAATGTCCGGCCAGGCTTCAACCAACAGTACGTCTATGCCCAGCCTTCTCCTTCCCAGAACTCTACTGCCGCTCCCCCTAGAACTTCTTTCACGCCCCATATCAACCATTAATCTCTCTCTCCCCCTCCTCCTTGCCCTTTCCCATCCCCCTTCCCATCCCCTCCTTCCCTTTCCCATACCATTCCATCCCTACCCTCCCCCATCCTCTTTCGCACACAGCCCCTCAGCCCACACAACTCCCATCCTACATAACATGTTACTAACCCCACTTTTCCCCCTCCAGTCAACAACTCCTCAACCTCCTACTCCTCCTCCCCCTCCTCCAACAGCACCAGCAGCAACTCCATCAACTACTCCGCCTACAAAGACACGTACGGCTCCGCCAACGGCAGCACCCCGATCGATCGGTACAAGGAGCAGAGCCGCTACGAGGAAGGGTGGAACCCGCATCATGTTACTAGCGGTGGTGGGAGTGGTGGGGGTTATGGGGGGTATGGGAAGAAGTGAATTGTTGGGAGGTTGATGGGATGACATGGAAACACCGAGAGAGGAAAGGGGGCTGGTGTTGGTTCTGGTGCTTTGGGAAGGGCGGGTAAGGGGCTTTGGGATGAGGGTTGGTGAAGGGGAGGGATGTGGTGAGGAACCTGAGTGTGGCTGAGGTTGAGGTTGAGGCTGGACCTCGCCCCTAACATTTTCCTGCTTTCGTTCGTGTTGGTTTGCAGAAGGCTTCACGGCATGGGTTCATGATCTAGTCTGGTTGGGTAAGGTTTTGTTTGTCCAGTTGGGCTTGGGATGGCTTGGTCTTTGCCTTTTCGGGTGTTGGTGGTGTTCATGTTGTTTGGTCATGGTCAATCTGGTGGGAATCATCCCTTAGCATTAACGATTTCTCATGTTTACAGGAAAGTTGGTTGCGTTGGCAATGTTTTCGGAGGTTTGTTGGACGACAGGTTAGTTGCTTAGACCTTTTTGTTACGTCTCCCTTGTTCAATCATCATCATTTGTTGTTTTCCACGAGCGACAGAAGTCCGTGCCGCAGGGACAGTCAGCCTGGTGTTGCAAACGGTGAGGAAGAACAAGGAACACGACTGAGAAAGCAGGCTTGTGAGGCTGTGAACAGGTATACAAGATTCCCGTGAATACGTCTCGTGGGTGGAAAGGCCAGAGCTAACTCCATCCTTCGTGCAGACTACACAATAGGCATGTTGCCCAGATATAATACTATTTCTTAGGGTCACCATGAGAGATAAGCAGTCGCTTTGAAGTCTAGCGAATGCCTCTTTCACCTATGGCACTGTCCAACACCCACTATTCAAGGACCCTCAGGCTCACCGCGGAACCTCGGAACCTTCCCGGCACAAAGAAAACGCCTACGGGAATCTTGTCATGCACCGAAAACATTTATCCTTCTCCTTATCCCTTGTTTCCTTTGGTCCCAAACACAATGGCATTCACTGAGGCTGTTTATAGCCCCTTCACCACATTCCCTTCAAGGTTCACAAGCTTCCCAGGACACAGATTGGCTCTTCACTCGGAGGCTGACCCTATGGGATGGATTCCGAGTGGATTGAAGTCCTATTCACTGTATATCCTGGTGCTTTGTGAAGGCTTGTTCAAAAACGGGCAGGAGGAGAGGTTTTTGGTTTAAATATCCTACAATGCCCTTGTTTGTTTTTGTTCCAACCATCATCACCACCACCGCCGACTAAGACAACTCGAGACCTCCGACTAGTCGACATTGCTAGGAATTGGCAAGATCGTGAGCTTTGCAGCGACCACATTCGAGGTTTTTTTCGACAACTCCGGTATAGTTCTCTCTACAACTCCGGTACAAGATGGCAATTGTAAGTGCCCTTATATCTTTTCCCTTTCTTATTCCATAGGTATGTCCTAGTGAACTTACTAACATGTCCTTCATAGACCTACATCAGCCCCCGAAAGCTGAAGAAGTACTACATCGATCCATCGTGTGATGCAAGATTTGACAACCAATTTGACAGTTTCGTCAGAGAAGCCATGGATTATGCCCGTCGAGCCGTGAATCGGCTGACCTCAAATTCCGACACCGACTTCGCCAGAGTATACGAAACTCTCTTCAAGATGCCCAAGTCCGACACGCAACGGTTCAACTGGGGCAACAACTTCCGACTAATGAACCCCCACAGCGCCTCAGTCCGAATGACAGCTTATGAACATGTCGTCGGCGTATTGAGAGACTTTGCTACAAACTGGAGAAAGACTCACAACCACTGGGAAGCAGATGTACGGTTTCACTGCGACGCTCGTAAGTAACCCCTTTCCCCCCATTCCATGATCAGTTCTCCTTCCTGTTCCCAAGCCGTCAAGAACTTTAATGCTAACAACCCCCAGAAACCCGCTTCCACTTCCTATGCCTCTCCAGCTCCTCCCCTTTCATCCACCTCGACCCTCTAAACTTTGTCTTCAACACCGGCTCCATCCCCGACAACCTCACCCGCCAAGCCTTCACTTCCTACGAGCTTTCCACCGAGGGCGCAAACGGAGAAATCCACGACCTGTGGGGTCTCACCGGCATCCGAGGTGACTTCAACGTCCAGAACCCAGCCAGAGTCGTGATTGACCTGTGCCAAGAAACATGGGAGGCCTTCTCGGACAGAGCAGAGAGTTACTGCTTTGCTGACCTGAAGAGACATCAGGATGATGGTGCGTTGAATAACTTGCGGTATAAAATGGATGATGTTGCGACGTGGTCGATCCCGAGGATTATCTTTCACGAGATGATGCACTGTCGGTACTACGGTCTCCAGTGCCACGATTCGTACGACTACGCGGGTGCTACCTGTACATCTGGGTGGGCGTCATGTATGGAGATTCCTAGGGGACCAAGTTGCGTTAATGCGGAGAGCTATGCGATGCTGGGGGTTATGGCTTGGCTGGCTGATATGAGGCCTGACGGTAAGGAGACAGGTGGGTATACTTTGTCGCGAGAGGATGAGGGGGAGAGGGTGAAGGGGGTGGTGCGCTTCTATGAGGATGTTACTAGGTAGGTTGGTGGAAGCGTTGGGCGTGGGAGGTGGGATATCTCTCTATTCTTCTCCGGGTACTGGTTTGAGATTTCTCAGGTTGCCAGTAGTTCTGGATATTGCGCTTCTCCATTCTTTTCTTCTTTCTGTTATGACGGCGCAGTCTCTGTTGCATGTGCTCTTTGGTCTCCTAGCACTGCCGGTCTCCTTTGTCTTGGGGATTTTCTTTTTACCATCAAACTTCAAATATCAAGGATCTCCTCACCATCTCATTAAGGCAAACTTGAAAGTACTTTATCTCTCACTCTTTTCCTTCCTCAAACACTGGTAGTCCCAGCTTAGGGTCCAAGATGGTGCATGGAATGTGGTAAACAGGCCTAAAGTCGAGGCCACACCTAGAAGTTACTAGTAGTGCTAGGCATGAGTGATGGCCTTTCTCATTTTCTTCATACCGGTGGGTATACCTTTATAGAGGGAGTATGAACAGTTAAATAACGTCCATCAAAAACACAAAAACACCAAATGGCCATCGCATCAAGAAATGGTCCACACCGCCGGTCCTCCGGTTTTAACTACTAGACTCTACCGTTAACTTCCACGTACGAGCCCGACTAGCCAAGGCACGGGAAGGTTTTAGCCAGCAGAACGGCACAAATGATATCCCTCTGGACCAGTCCGCCCAGAACGTAAAAGATCTCGAGGGTGTCTTGCCCACCGCTGGAGGTAAGGTCTGGTGTCCACGAATCCCAACAGTCACCGGAACCTCCCCGCGCTGCAGTGCTCGAGGGAACGCCTGTCGCCAAACCGGTCGATTCCTTGTCGGGTGATCCTGCGTAGAGCGCGGGCGAACTGGACACCTTCGTGCCATTCGGTGAGCATCCCCAAGATCATCAATCTGCTCGGTGGGTTGCCTTGCTTGCCACCCAGCCGAACTGCAGGAAGTGCAACAAGAGGCCAGTCCATCTACGCGGCGTCAGGAGATGCCTCGAATGTCTTGCAGACAAAGCTGGTCCGGCACGCAGAAGAATCATGTACGGAATTCTTGATGCCGAGGACTGGAAGGGCCTGCCAACCTCAGGAGACCAAAGAAGAATCTTCAGCCATAGATGGATTCCTTAGGCTTGTCTATTCTTTCCACCATCCGTGCCCTTGCATGATTTCAGATCAGCCCAGATCAACTGCGTGGGAAGGTAACCAAAATCCCAAGCCAACCTAAGGTAACTGAGCGATCTGTCGCATGACCCTCAAGGAACCGAGCCCTCGTCGACAACCAACCGAACCGATAAGATGCCACCCACCCACCCAGCAGTCGCCGCAGTCGCCGCAGTGCCAGTCACGATGGTGACTGTCATGAAGACAACCCCGAGCGGAGAAGAGGTCTTCGCGTCGCTCGGTGCTCTGGGCAAGGGCCTCAACCTGCACAACGCGATGTCGTGGAAGCTTGGACAGGAGGTTGGAGAGTATAAGGGGACTGGAGGATATCAAAGCTGTGCGCGGAATTGGAAAGAAGAAGAAATAGCATTGGTGTAAATAAGTACCTGATGTTTAATGCATCATGTTTGTGCAATGAGTGTGCTTTCTGGAATCGGTGTCTTTGTACGTAAATATGTGTTAAGCAGAGACCTGGATGATCTTGCCACTACCAGGAGTGTCAGTGACAGCCAAATCAGTGCCCTGTGTGTACATGTTTCATTTGTCTTGGTTCAGGTGAAGGCGCCCTAAGGGAAGGAACTACCGAGTGAATGGAGGTGACTCAGTTGATAGGCACCTTCCGTCTGATATGAAGACGTCGATAGTGACATGGAAGGTATGGCTTGCTCATATACGGTAGTGAGACTGTTACTTCAGTGCTAGGCATCAATGAATCGCAGCCCAAACTTGGTGAACAGACATGCACGAATATGATGGACACTGTGCTGATGCGTTCACCGTCGTCACCATGTGAACAGATGCCATGCAAATATGACACGGGCGTGGATAGCCATTCTGCGATTCTGGTCGTCAAGAGAAGATGATCCTTGAGCCGTGTTCAGTGACACACCCCAACAGATGGTCAGTTTCACGTCCACTCCTTGCCCCAATCATCAAGGTTTTCCAGAATGTACTACGCATTTTGTTCAACGGTTACACCCGTTTCCCCAGCCGAGCTTCACTGCCCATCTCGTACCTGTGTTTCTGCCCTGCCAGGCCAATGAATGAGCTTAACCCCTGCTCGTGTGACCTTCACGATTCCTATTAAAAATGCGTGTGAGTGTCCGGCTGACTCATGACAGACGATGCGCAAGACCAAGTCCTGTGTCCCCATAGTGAAGGGCTTTGCCCATATAAAGACCCGGGCCCTGGCCCCGGGGATCTTCAATACTGTGAGCAAAATGCCTTGCGGTAGCTAGCACATGCGAATGATATGTGGGTAACTCGTTTGTTGAGATGCCTCAATAACGAAGCTAGTCCCGCATTCATGATGCACCAGCTCGTGGATCCTTCATGTTCGGCCATCTCAGCCTCCATGTTTACAAGATGTTCGAGTGGAGGATGAATAGTGAATGCCATCGGAGTCATGCTCGATCATCATGGCGAAAACTCATGATGAAGAGCAGGCATCGCCATCATGCATGACATGCTGTATAGACGAAAAATCATCGATCAGAATGTCCATAAAAGACCGGCCATGTTCGTAGTTCTGGCCGGGCGCTCTTGTCTCTCTCCTTCCTCATCCTCAACTGATATCAAAGAAGACGAAGGCAAACCAAGAGTCGACCATAGCCCAAGAGTCAAGATCAAGATCGCCCAGCTCTAGCAAGAGGTGCATCACTACCCCATAATCTGCCGACACTCATCGATATCTGACTGAACTAAGACCAGAGACCCAATACCAACACCAAGCAAACAGGCAAGCCAAAGCCAGATACTCAAGCAGTAACCATGGCGCCAACCACCCAGAACCCCAACGATCAAAAGGTCCGGGAAGTCCACGAGTTTGACGCAACCCCTTCGACCAAGGGGCCAACCACACCACGTACCTCTACCTACTCCTCCTGGATTTCCTCTTCCCCAGCCACCACAACCACGACCATTCCCTCCCCTTCCCCTTCCTCCTCCTCCGCCGCCGCAGCCACCCCCCAGAAGCAGCAGCCTCAGCCCCTAGACGTAAACCCCTCAGTAATCTCCAACTTCGTCGTCACCGGAACGGATGCAAGTTTCGTGGGATTCACAACTCCCACTGGAGTCACCGGGGGAGTCCTTCCGGTTCCGGTTCGGTCATCGCAGGCGCCTGAGCCCGAGCCTGAGCCCGAGCCTGAACCTGACTCCAAGCCTGAAGCGGAGTCAGGGGCCCCAGCAACAACAGCACAGGAGGGTACGGCAGGCCAAAACAGAGTCACCACTACTACACCACAGGCCGGTGCACATGATGACTTGACACATGAGGAAGAGAAGAAGGAGGAGGATGAAGCAGAGGCGGCTAAGAAGAGTAAGATCAAGAGGCAAACTGCGGCTGCTCGTTCTGTTTGTTCAAGTTGGTTGGGGGTGGATGGAAGACTTAGGGCTAGCGAATACAAGAAGGAGGAGAAGAAGATAGGGGGTAAGGTGTTGTGGAAAATTAAAAGGGAGTGAGAGAGGTTGGGTTGGGAACTTGGTGGAGCGGTTGCTCTGGGGGTAAGGGGAGTTAGCAAGGAAAATGGAAGGAACGATTGAACTGGCGGGGAGTTAGAAATTAGGAAGGAGGTGAAGGACTGGGACTGGGAGAGAGATTTATGACATCATGTCTTTTGCTTAAGATGGGAGGTTCCGATTAAAAGAGATGAAGGAACAATGTGAAATTTGAATTAACAACGCAAGAACAGAGGAACACATGAAGGGAAGGAAAAGCGTGAGGAAGCGGCGCATTTAGAGGTAGACAATGGTTAGAAAGGCAAGTAAAGCAATAACAAACGTTAACTGGCTTTAATTGCCGAGCGAACGGTCTGGCCAAGTCTTTCCAGTCTTTCATAGTCCCATGTCCATGTCGAAACAAAAACGTCGTGCATAAGTGTCTGGTCTGGTCGGTAGTCTCGGAAAGAAGCCAGTCGGGTGACTTGCCTTTTTCTATGGCATTGAGGCAAGTGTGTATATCACTGTGTGATATGTACACGTCGAATGTGTACTGAACAATTGGAAGCATGACGAGCGACGATGATACGAGCGACGATGAACTCATCCCTTTCAGGGCTTTCGTGAACTCCAAATGAGTAAATGACAGCAAGGTAACGTAACTCTTCAAGTCAAAGCGTGAAACCGACGAATGCGAGTGGTGTGTCCGGATCTTTGCACGCCCTGCCCTTTTCTAGTCTGGTGTTCTCCATGATATGTCAAGCCAGGGTCACTTGATCACCAGGGGCACCAACAAAAGAAACTCTCAGCCTTGCAAGGTGATATTGATACTTCAACTTGCTCATTTCATTATGGCTTTCCGGTGGCTTGGGGAAGTCAAGGACCAGCCCTTCGGCAGTTCGATCTTACCCTTGTCTGGATAGATAGAGGCGATTAATAGTCGGGGAAAAAGCAACGAAAAGAAACGAGATACAGGAACGGTAGATAGGTGCTAATCAAGATTGTGAACGTGAGCAAGTGAGCGAGATAGCCTCGCCTCGCCTCATCCCTTGTACGGACTATGTACGGTTCACACAAATCCGACCAAGGGGCTTCGTAACTCCGGTGCACTTGCACCTTCCACCTTCTCAGTCCATCCTTTGTCATGAATACTACCAGAGGATAGGGAGGAGAATCCTTCGTCCAACATTTTTTCGCCTTGACCAAGGGCGCGTTCCAAATTTCCCAACGTTGATCCAGTCAGTTGATCCGTGTACAAAGGAAAATATGCAGCCTTTGACAGGGGACCTCTCGTACCCTTTTGCCAAGGCCTTGGTGCAGGGGGTAGAATTGGTGCTTGGCGCTTACAGGGGGTGGAACTTTGAACTCGATTTGGCCGATTTTTGAAGGTATTCAGAAATGGAAAAGAAAGACCGTTATTCGATAGCGGTAACCTCAAAGTATCGAAGACGAAAATTTCAACGAGATACACTAAAAGATGGGGGTGGTGTCATTGATCAACTGCAAAAAAGCTGAGATTCTCAGCTTTTTGTTTTCAACCCGGCGCGAACTTTCCCAACCAATTTAATTGGCTACTAAAGCCTTACTGTGGTGAGATGGGTAAGTAAAACCCGTGGGCCAGGTCGCTGACGATCGCTGACCACACAGTACCCTATACAAAGCCACGAAGCTTTGCTGTGGTGGTCTGTGCCAGATACCTGACAAGGGGGTTTTACTTTAGCTCGCAACCACTATGCAGTGTGATCAACTACATATTTACTGTATATCAACCGCAGGGATTATTTATATGGGAATTGGATCAACGTTGGAAAATTTGGAACACGCCTAAACAGGTTCCAAAGTACAAGGACAAGCACAAGAAAAAAAGCAGACCCAACGGCTCGCTTGTTTCCAAGAGCCATGGCATGCCAGAATTTCCAAACTCTGTCACTTTACGATATATCGAAAACGATTTTTGGACGTTTCGGGCCCGAGATAGGAAGTTGTGATCGAAAGAAGTATCTCCGAGAAGTCTGCGACTGTTCGACTTTTCAGGAATCAACGCTGCCGATATATAATTAGCTCCTACGTAAATCTCATCTCGCTCGGCTCCCCGTGGGAACTCGAAGACGAAACAGTGTTGGCATACATACCTCTACATACCTCTACGTATGACAGCCCTCACAACAACGGAAAGAAGAGACGGATACGAAGGCTGACAGGCAAACCGTTGGTGTATTCGGGGTCTTTAGTGTACTTGGCGTATCTGGAGGCAAAGGGCAAGGAGATGGGATGATAGGAAGACAACATAATATGACGTTGGTTGTCAGATGTGTTTGACACTGCGTCTTTGCAAGGTCCAGTCCCAACCGGTTCGTCCCTACACTACAGCGTTTTATAAGCGCAAAATTCCGCGCAAGCCTTTTCTTTTGATACCTTATTCCAACGAAGAAGGAAGCATTAATCGGAGTAGCTGGTGTAAAAGTGGCCTAACTTCCCACTATCTTCCATCCGATCTTCATGGCCGATCAGGCAGCAAGACTTGGGCAGAGTTTGTCTACTAAGACGGACCCGCGCAAGAATAGGCAGCCATGGTTTCTCCAAGAATACCAGAGCTGTCGGTTACAAAGCAGACCGACGACTGGTATGAAGACACCCTATAGCAGGAGAATATTACCATCCACTAGATTTGACCGCGCAAGTGTACGATATAATGACGGCAAGATGTGCGACATGCCTCGGCATCGGAGAGAGCCGTGAGTACGGTAGTGGTAGGGTTCGTCAAGCCCAAAAAAGGTGTAGCTCCCACTTTGACAGGTTCGGTATAAGCCGTGAGGACCGAGAGATGAGGCAAGGACACACATCTTACACAGTATGAAGGTGAAAGGACCTTCACCTTCACCGGCAGACAACCTTGAAACCGGCGAGAGTGTCTCAGTTGTGAGTGATGCTTCTTTTCCAAGCTATCGGTAAAAATGGCTTGCTAGGCCTTGCCAAGGTGTGTATGTAAGGTGTTTGTGGTCTGGCATTCTGGTTCGGATCTCCCAGAGGGTCTCACCATTGCAACACCCCGGTTACCAATTCCCAAGCGTCTGGTTCAACCCCATATTTCTTGCGCGGTTCCCCTCAAACGGTTCACTGGTACTGCGAGGGGTCCGCGGGTCCCCCTTGGAGAGAGCTCGGTCGGTACCGCAAAAAGTCGGATTTATCCCCACGCTTTACGGCCAATTACACCTCAGGTAGGACCTGCAGGCCGGCACTCAAGTCAACGTAGCATCCAGACACAGCGAACGATGTAATTGGCTTGTAAAGCGTGGGGATAAATCCGACATGAGTGAGATTTAGCGGTACAGTAAAATCCCCTGCAACTGCATCCTCCAGGGATTGTATATACGCTAGTTAGTGTATAGGATTTGGCTGTCAGAATTGTTTTCCAGCTACAAGTGTATAACTGTATACTGCATACGATTCTTGGACATTTTTTGTTGTATATGCACTATCAGGACCCCGCTCTGAGCACTGAAAACGCTAATAAGGGGTCAGATTTTAGTGTCACGGCCTCTGTCTGGCCTCCTATTCTGGCCTAGCTCCGGTCTAGGAAGTGCATATCCGCCATTTAGTGCATAAGATTTCCGTGACCGTATTACATGCAAAATCAGGGGGCGATACTGTATTTCGCTGTGTTTGGTCCGATTCCGTTGTGTTGCAGCGAAGGGAACTTTGGGAACCTATTTCGATCAAGGAGTGCTGCACTGTTCTTCAATATCGATGTTACCCAGTGGCTCTAATATGGCCAATTTTTTTGGCATATGAGCATGGTATAGGAATAGGGGGGGAAAGTGGCCATTTTCCCCATCTCTTGGGAAATGGAAGACGTCGACGATCTGGTGGCTTGAAGTGCTGAAAATCATCTGATGTGTCACCAATGCGGGTAGGGTGTGGATGATCATGTCTCGTTTTCGCATCTGGAATTCTTGGGGGGGCTTGGGCTATTGCGTCGTGGGGTCTTCCGTTTCGCCTGCGCTGGGTGGTGGTTAAAGTGTGTCTCGGAGACGATGGACACGGTTCCGTGGGTGAAGACTGTCACTTTCCCGGTGTGCTAGAACCGGAGCAGTTCCGGGCCTGCGGTCGTTGATGATGCGCTAGAGAATAGCGTCACGGTTTATTTCTTGCTGCGTCCTTGGGCGCTCCGCTCACCGAGTAAGCCCCTGATTGGGCGCCCATGGAGGACCGTGATGAGTGGCTGTGTCCCAACGGAGTGAGAACCAGGGGGCACGCGATAGAGACAACCCAACTGCTGCATGTCTCATCACGTCGACGATACGGAATTGCATCGACCTCTATTCCTGCCCTATTCTGGCCTCTCTTGCCTCTTTCTCGCCCGTTCCTGGACACAATGGGCACACAATGTCAATGGAAGCCCAAAATCACATCAAGCCCGAGGGGGATGCAGTGAGTGCTTGGGCCCAAAAAGGAAATGGTCTGGTGCGTTGCATCCCGTCCAGTGACCACCAGCTCACAGTCTCTCACAGTGTTCCCGTCCGTGGTGGATGGAGAAAGGTGATGATCAAAGCTGACGCTGGCTGAATGCTGAGTGATGGGGGGGGCAATGGGGCATGGAAGCTGGCTTGGCTGGATGTCTGGGAAAGTCTTCAGCAGCACCCATCTCATCAGTGATCAGGGGGTTACCAATAACCGGGTCAGCACATGGAACAAACGAAGAGGGAAAACGGGGGATCACCTGTACTTGTGTCAATAGGGGATAAGATCGAGCATGCATCACTGAACTAGTACTCCCTTGGCAATCGTCGCCAGTGCCCTGCCAATGCCTTCATCTTGCTTTGCTTCGTTGTAACGTGCCCGGCCTTGGTTGCTTCACCAAAATCATACATGTAAAGAGCATATATGAGATGTGTTATCCCCCACACCCATTTCGTATCCATGTTTCCAGGTATACACCCTACGACGCCCTCATAATCCCTCTTGCTGTGGCGGGAAAGTTTGACGACGACCGACCGACACCCTCCAATAATCCGGTTTATTTTGTCTCGGAAGTCCTCGTGAGCGTTCGCTGGCACCAAAGTGAACAGTCATTGAGTGGTGGTTGTTTGGTTTCATTAAAGGACGGGACACACATAAAGTCAAACAGCAACACACCTTACCTGCCCGGCTTGCCTGACTTGAGAGAAAATCTGCATCCATGGCCGCCACGCTCCCACGCCCGGCTGTCCTGCCGCAATCCAGCGGGTGTCAGTCGTGTTCAGCTTCAGATCGGTTTTCACTTCAGATTGTTTCCCCTTCGCCAGCACCATCAACCGCTAGCGGCAACAACACCACGGCGGGGAGCTTCGCCAGCACTACGCCCACCAATAACCCATCAACGCCAAGTGGGGCTAAATCACGACCACCACCATCACCACCAAACCAGCAGCAGCAGCAGCAGCAGCAGCATGCCGATTCCAACATGTCGCAAAGCGTCGTCTTGGCCCATTCGAGAGAGCTAGAGCCTCACCGTCCAGTTTCGACGTCGATGCAAGATATTACCTGGTGTCCGATGCAAGAGTCACCGCAATCTGAAGACGATGTGACGAGGTCTTCCCCCGAGCTGCTCGTAGCCGTATGGCCGACAACAACATCAACAGATGGGCGCAGCCGACAACCATCACAGAGTGTCATCATCAGCGAGTCCGCCGAGACACCCTTCATCCACATCCCGCGGTGCAAGCTTTCAATCACCAGTTTCGACGACATTCACCAACCGTTACCTGCAGCAGGAAGAGGGGGTCCATATCCGGGACACGGAAGCATCAAGATCGAGCAGGTCGCTCTGCCGCGGGCCGTAGTGCAGCAATTCCTGTCTGGCATCCGCCTGCCCAACCGGCTTGCCGGTATGGACGTTGACGTCGCCTTTCCTCGCCACTTTGACGACGACGAGGAGTGGGTGCAGTCGCGGTGCATCTTGTCAGACTTTTCCGAGCTGGAGGAGGAAGAGGCGGCTCGGCTGTCCAGCGAGGAGAGGTTGTGCTGCTGGGGAAGCATCGTGTTGACGAGGGATGGAGATGGCTCAGACGGGCATGATGGACATGGATGGGACCTGGGATTCGTAGTGCACCGAGTGTTGACGCAGCGGGATCCTGTCACCGGGACTTGTGGATGTGGTCGTCGATGACCGGCACACCGGGTATCATGTCACTTCCGCGGTACACGTAGCATCCATACCGTGTCGATTCCGGGGTTTGGCGTTTGTTCTTCTTTCCTTTTGGGTCAACTGGATCAGGTATTTGGAGGGGTCGTCTCTTGGGGATAACAAAAAGACGGAGGAAGGTCCGGTACGGGCGGCGTTGACAGTGCAAATTCGAGAACTTGAAGGGCGAACTTGAGCGGGAGGGCCGGGTAGCGTAACCACGCATCACTGTACACTATCCAAATAATGACTGTAATCGATCTCCATACCCAGGCGCATTGGAGCATTTTGAAGGATTGAACTGGATCGAGGAGCGGAGTTGTACAAGTAAAGATAAATCAACACCAGGCTGCAATTGCCTGCGAACCCGAGAAGATCACCGAGTTTTGTCCTTTTTCCATGTCGCCTGGTGCTTGCCTCCAAGGGGGAAGTCTGTAGCGGAGATTAGAAGAGAAAGAGCGAATGCATATGATCCCGTCTTGCCTGTCCACACCGGGCCTTCCTCCGTGGTCGCTGCGCCAACCAAATGAGCAGGAACGGATTCCGGCCCCTGTTACAGGGTAGAGCGGTCAACATGGCAATATGCTGTGGTCAGCGTCGTTGGGTGCCCAACAATTCCTTTCCAGTTGGATCTCGATCACAAGCGAAATCGGTAGCCAGCAAGAGTCCAAATGGTAACCAGCAAGAGTCTCGACCTCTGAAAGTCTTCAAGTCCCGACTGCAACAACTTCACCAAAAACAGAGTGAAGGATGCAGTTCTTTTTAGAGTGAAGTTCTATCGACTCTTGCTGGTTACCGTTTTCGGATCACAAGACCCAACCCGGTGAATGTGCGGGCCAATCGGGGAGATATTGGGCAGGCGGCAGCAAGACCGTTGAAGATTGGAAAGGGAAACCATCATGATGTTTTGAAAGAAGACCGAATTACAAGCAGATTGAGGCTAGACTTGGCGGGTTGCAGTCTCTGTTCTGGAGTGCAAGAATGCAGGGTTCAATGAAGGCACGTTGTTGATAGCCTCAAGGGTTGTCACACGCGCAGCATACCGCCGATCGCTCGAATGCTCGCTGCAATGTGAACATGATGTTTACAACCACTTTTCTGCGGTATGTTCTTGCCGTCCCAACGCCCGGAGAAAACAGACCGATTGGATGGATGACAACCAAGAAAGTGACCAACAAAGATCCGACGATCATCAGGTTCTTTCAACATCAACCGCGATCGCTGACAGTGAGACGGCAGAAAGAGCAATGTGGAAAGTGTCAGTGTTGGTCTGTTGACAGTGGATGGCATCCGATGGCAGTTCGTTGCCAGAAAGGCCGTTGACTGGTCCGGGCCAGCCAGCGACGAGGTCTAGAAGGTACCTAATTGGTCGTGACAATATCGGAGGTGTCGCCTGAGGCGTGCCTATCGTATGATGCTAGCGAGGGTCTGCACCGGGGCTGAGTGACTTCACCCACCCAGCGTTCAACAAGAGGGGAGCGCCAAGGTTGCTGGGGACCACTGGATCGGACTGCATCAGAGAAAGCAAACAGGGAAACAAAAGGAAACCACTGCCAGAGTCTGTTACAGCATGATCCCGACTCAGGACCGCTAGCGAGCACATATAGAACACGGTCTCCCCGGCGAACCCGTCATGAAAATGTCCTTCTTACGATCTGATGATGGAGGATTCGTGAGTCGGTTGCGCGTCAGTGGTATCATGCTTTCCTATTTTCAGCATGGCGACAGCACGGCTTCAACGCGGCTTCAACACGGCTACGAGGGGCTAGAGGAATATCATCTGGATCTCAGACACTGATGCGCTGAAGAAGCAAGGGGTACCGACTACCTTTCGTCCACATCTCGGAAACTTTTCTATTTACACTGCACTTACGGGTTCAGGTCCCGTGCCCATCTCGCAAATCTCAACTTGTTGAAGATCAAGGCGGAACAATGCCTTATTACGGCGGAAAGGGACAACCTTGTTGGAGGGGGCCATGGTGATGGGAAAGGGACCTCATGCGCTGACTTACAAAACCGTTACCAATCCCCCCAACTTTCCGACTTACACCACTTGCAACACTAAGGGCGCACCAACCACCACCACCACCGGCGACACCTCCGAAAGACCAAGGGGAAGGGGCATACCGGCACCAACTCGACCACACGGGACGGGAACACAACTCGTTTTCACACAAAAACACAGTACAAGTACGTGGATCTTTCTGACGTCAGATACGGTGCTGCTTTGCCGGGTTGCATGGGATATCCAAATTCGCTGGTCATATGTCCCCAATTCCCGTCTTTGCTTTGCCAAACAAAAAGAACACCAGTGCCACCACCGAATTCACCAGCAATCCGTCTCCCTTCCTCCACCACGATGCAACACCACCAATAACACCACCACCACCACTACCACTACCACAACGCTACCACCAACACTAGCACTACTGTTACCGCCGCCGCCACCACTCACCTTCACTACAACTTCACCACCGCCAAAGTCGAAGGCGCAACAAAACAGAGCCCTTCATCACATTGGAAACGCAGCAAACACAACTTCTCAGGGCACATCGAAAGCACAGCAAAACAATCAGAACTTCTCGGTCCAGTCGGAAAACATACTAAACAATTGTGCAGATCAGAGCAAAAGATATCATACATGATTCCAGACGCCAGACTCCAGATCCCCGAGGATTCAAAAAAAAAAAAAACAGTACACCACGCCAACGCACGCAAAACGAAAAAAATGATGCAAAAAAGCCAAAAGAAAATAAAAAAACCAAAAAAAACCATGGCAGCAACATCTGAGGCTCGATCTCGATCTCGGCACTCCGAGGTCATGTGCCAAGAGGAAATGACCGACTAGACATCCCCGGCATTTCAGCTTGAAAATGGCAGCGAAGCGGACGACTCCCGTCTCTTCGTCTCCAGCTCTTGTATCAACTTGGCATTCGTATTTTGGAGCTCGTGGATGTGGCGACATGCCCTCTCTAGGACCTCGGCTTTGCTCCAATTCCTCGCTTTCCGCCCCGTTGTGGACGAAGACGACTGCGACTCATCATCGTTCTCGGGCTCGGCTTTGGGCTCCATGCCAGGGTTGTCAGGAAGCACTTTGAGGAGATTATCAAAGTATTCGTGCAATCGGTTGCGGTATTGCTTCTCGACCTGGTTGTGGTTTACTCTGGCGCGACGGTCTTCTGCAGACTCTCCCGGCTTTTGTGCTGACTTGGGGCGCACCACCTTGCGGGCAGCGGTCCGCAAAGCACGGCCGGATGCAGGTACAGGAGTTGTGTTGTCTTGACCACACACTTTGCGGGCGGATTCAGGAGTCTTCTTCCTGCCACGCTTCTTGGGTTCTGTCTTTTCAGGCTGCGGCTGGTCGAGCGCGGGGGTTTGCAAACGACTGTCAACACCGGATGCCGCGACTTCGACGCTCTGCTGTGAATAACTGGGGGAAGAAACGAAGGTGTTCGCATTTACGACTCCAGCAACATCGTCCAACAACGGCGGAGTTGCCAGATTGGGCAAACCAGGTCGTATGGTGATTGTTTCCGCTGTGCTGCCTTTGTCAAACGATGACCTCATCGGCCACGCGCTCTGCTCGACACCAAACGCCACACCAGGACTCGCCATGATGTCCGAGTTGGACCAATCGAAGCCTGTGACAGAGTTCACGGCATCTGGTGTGAGAGGAAAACTCATGTTGCTAGCAGCGCTACTGAATGTGCCCATGGGGCTGGGGACGTAGCCAGTCATGGTCTCTCCTCCGACCGGAGTTGCTGGGTCGGCGGACGCCCACGGCGAGCCGGTCTGGATGGCATTATCGAGAGGCGCTGCGGTTGCGTCGACGCGTCTTGGGCCTACGCTGTGCGACACGGAGGGTGTGCGGGCTGTGTATCTTTGGGCGAATGGGCCGGAAGAAAAATCATCGTTTCCGAGGAAGAGTTTCGCGTTCGCCGTCATCGCAAAATCAGCATTCTGCCACGGGGCAAATCCAAAATGCGATGGCATCAGTTGAGGTTCGACATTTGAAGATGGCAATTGCTCTGGTTGGAACATCGGATACGGATACTGGATGTTGCACGCCATCTGTCAGCACACGATCCAAAAGAAAAAAACAAAGCGATGTTTTCGATCTTTCGCCGATGGCTTCCGCACATGCTGCGACAAATTCGACATTGATGACAATTCGAGCCGTTTTCTTGGAAAAACACACCACACGACTTGCGCACTGTGTATTCACGACATGAACGATGGCACACACGGAGAACAGCGAGAAAAAAAAATTGCCATTTGTCTGGGTTTTCAGCTATCGCCGCGTTCAGGTGTAGCTGGATACTAGCACTGGGCGTGGGCTTGCCGACACGCCGACTGGCCTTTCTTATCTCGCGATTTGGAGCCAAAAAAAAATGGGAAGAGAGAGAGAATGCGTCACGAACCTGATAGTGAGCCATTTCGGACGGCCTACGGACGGCAGTTTGGTGGTGTGTTTGGTTCAGGAAGTCCATGTTGTGTATCGCTTCACGTTGGTGATGGTGATGGCGATGGGTGTGTGGCTGCTTGGTTCGTTGCAGTCAGTCCTTGTGTGGTGGTTTGCTGCTCTGGATTTTAGCAAGGTACGCGGGGCACACGGTTTATGCTGTTCTCGTTGATCTCCAATAACTTCGTTTCCATGGGTACCTATTCCGAGCCGGGCGACATTTGGCTGCACTTGCAATGGTACTCCTCAGGGATGCTCGGCATTGGTCAAGCCAACGGAAGTGCAGTTATGTGAGCGTCGGGGTGCCAAAGCAGCAAGAAAGCCAGCAGCGGACATGGCCTGCCACTGACCACCCAACACACCGCAAGCCCCAGCCGGTGCAGTTCAACCCCCCGACCCAATCCCATGTCGATGGTTTCTTTTAGCGTCGGTTCTGCCCACTGAGCGAGCACCCCTCCCTTGGACCACCCCCCCAAACCCTGACATGGACGCCCAGCAATTTGGCAACCGACAGGCCCCGAACATTGCGAGTTTCGCGCAGTCTGACTGCTCGGTTTTGGGTTATGGGTTATCGGTCATGGCACGCATTCAGCATCAGCAGCATTGGGGAGCTCCCAGGGCATCTCGATGGAGGGTGGCATTCGATGAAGATCGCTTCAAGTTGCAATGCAATGGTGAGTAACGATTGCCCGGCACAATGCAACCCAAACCCCCCTTGTTCCCCTTGCTCCCAACACGGAATGGACGGGCTGACCCTCCGACTCCGAAAAGTACCTACCAGTACCATACGTACCTCTACAGTACCACAGCTCCGAAAACAATCCCATGTCCGCAACGCGCAACCGGACAAAACAACACATATGACGCCGGCATATTTACCACAGCCTTGCAGTATCTTTTTGCCCCGGACGCTGCACCAATCGGCATCGTCCAAGCTCTTTCTGTCGCCATCGCCCTTGTGCGAGTAAAGTCGGCGAACATGAACTTCAACCTGCACCAGAAATCGAAAAGGCCAGATGGGTGGAATCTTTCCCTACTATTTTCTGTCTGACATTGAAGGCAGGACGTTTTTGTCGGGTTTGGAGCTCGCAAGCCCGTTGCGGTTCCAGTTTGCGACTGAAAGGAAATCAGTAGAAATCCGAGGCCCCACCCGACGTGATTGGTGAGGTGGGATACTGTGGAGAGTTCGCCGACTGAAAGCACCTGGTGCTGCAAGTGTTCTAGTGGTGTCCCAGACTCCCAGTGGTGGCCCAGTGGTGGCCCAGTGGTGGCCCAGTGGTGGCCCAGCGGTGGTCCCCACGGTACGCAATTGTGGGAGCACTTTTGCAGCAGTGGCTTCGCTTTTTCTCTTGCCCAGCAAGGATTGGCCGCCGTTTCCAGCCTAGCACGACGCGCTTGTAGCGTCGCAACGGCCATTCGACACCTGTTCACAGTCAAGCCATCGCGATCCGCCAATTATTGCCAGTCTGGGAGCCGGCCCGTGCACTGTGCAGATCTGGGAGATGATGCTGCTCGAGATCTCAGGGGATTGTCTCCCAGGCCTCCCCGGGGGTGTTCGTCTTGGAATTGGATGGCATGGCTGCATCGCCGCTGCCTGCCCTCGGGCCTTCGGGACCCCGGGCTGTACATACACACATCTGCGAGGGACCGCTGGGAACACTGGGACTGCTGGGACTGATTGGGGGGGTGGGCTGGCTGCGGTGTGAGACATGGGCTCGTTAAGTGCGGTGAAGGGGGGAAGGCTCGCGACTGCATGGACTCACCTGACGGAGCCAGTAAGATGAGGCTTGACAAGTCGCCAATCCCATCCGCCAATCTTTGCCGGTTGTCCAGAGGTTCTAGGCCGGCCCATGAGGTCATTTCGCTCCCCCACGCCTTGCCAGAGAGAGACAGGTACGAACACGCTGCCCACAAAACCGCATGGGTTTTCCACCTTCCACCTGGTTGCAGGCTAACACCGCAAATGAGCAGCCATTCGAAATTTCATCGCAGAGACGATCACCTCGCAGCAAGATACAGTATGTACCACTGAGCCACTCCGATCGGCTCCGAGTTTCAGCCGTATGTCATTGATTCAGTCGGTGAACATGGGCAACAATCGACCAAGGGTGAGCTCAATATCAGGCCCTGGGGATTTGTTTGGGAGGATGATAGGAGAAGGCGTTTTCGCTTCTTCAGGCACTGGCGCGTGCCGGTTTGGTGGTGATGTGGATGGCTGCAACGATGTGGAGGCACCCATCAAGCGAATAGGATGGCGCTTACGACAGTTTCCGCTCTCCATTTGAACCGGGAAATTATGGATTTGCGGTCCTTCATCTTGCCAGCAACAACCTTTCTACCGACCATGTCCTTGTCCAGCGTCTGCGGAGTTGCGCTGGTGAGGGTATCCGACTTCTACGACAAAACTTCCTGCGAGGGAGATTGCGGAAGCAGCCAGCGGATATGCAGCTCATGCTGCCGCGAGCATGGTCATCCCGGAGCATTTAGCAGCGTTCAGCAAGTCATCGATTGATCCCTGGACCACCAAAACGCTATCCCAACTATGGACCGCCCATTAAACCTGATGTTCAGCCTGCTTACAACACTTCACAGTCGGGTCAGCAAGATTCCATGATTGCTTGTCATCCACTCGAGACACTTCAGCTCATTGATGCTGAAACCGCGGTACCATGAGAGCGCAGCTATGCCACGGTTTGTGACACCCATGGATGAAGAAGGGAAACGGATCCCTTTTCGCTGTTCCCATCCAAAACGGTTATCACGCTTTGCACGTGCGCTACGAAGCAGGGCTCAGCATTATGGCCTTGGAGAATGGAGACATCAGGGGTTCGATATCGCCCAAGCGTCCGGGGTGGGAAAGGAAATAGACCGGCCGCGGTTGTGGTGGGTTCGGTGATGGACAAATCGTACGACCTGGCAAATGATCATCTCCAACGGCCTCATCGGTCTCATACAAGTGGGATTGTTGGAAGGGGGAATGCTGAAGGTGAGCCAGATCCGTTCTTGATGAATGGGAAATTTCTTGTGAGACGCGGTCAACAGGGCGAACAGCGCACCGCGCACCCCGACGAGATTGACTTGGTCGTTTTGCTGTGTCGGGAGAATGGGATCGAGTCCTGTCAGGACGGACCGCTGGGCTGCGCTGCCTTGCGGCGCACCCAGGGGTCAATCTGATTGTGCTCAAGGTCAGGATATTGTCTATTTCTAGAGGTGAGGAGAGAGAGGAGCGCACCCCCATGGCCGTTTGTGGCTGCTTGTTTACATCAAGTGTTAATGGTTGAGTAGATCGCGTTTACGACCTCTTCTTACCTCTACGCATGGAGACGAATCGCGATGGCAGATATCTCTTCGGGTGCCACGTCGCAGCCGTGTCTTGTGGTGGTCTGTGGAATGCCTGCCCTGATGCTGGTCTGCTGTCCCCTCATGCCCCTATTCGAAGCAATGGCTGGCTGGGTTCAGTTGCCGGCCGCGAGTCAGCGTAAAATTGGCGGCTCAAAAGCGACATGCCACCGGATTTACACTGTCCAAAACCAAAAGATATCTTCAGTGCCAGGTATATCTGATAAAAAGTCATTTTCAACTGAAGTTCAATCAACTCAAAAAGCTGTGTCTGATTAAGAGACATTACACATGTTCGGTGTCCAGCTCAAACCCGCGACGCAGTGATGCTATTCCAAGAGTCCAAACCCCCAGTCCTCTCTTTTTTTCCCCAACTGGTACGCAATTCACAGTGATATTGCTAGGCGTACAGAGTGTAAAGTACTCCCCTCCCCACCCACTTAGGTAAGTGCATCACCACTCAATCATTAGTGGTTCCTGGGTTCCTGAATCCTGACAACACCACAACCTCAACGCCGGGTCCAACCACAAACAACGTTACCTACGTTTGGGTTTGGGCTTGGTTTCGGATATCGGATCGGGGGTTATTACCAACTTACGCAGAGTGATCTATACTGCCCGTAAGCACTATTGATTTTTTGGTTTGTTTTGGGAGGGAGAGATTGATTGGTATCTGCTCGGCTATGAAGTGTTGCCCGGCTATGTTTTACTCGTTGACAACAGTGGTTTTGTTGTCAATCCATCCATCCATCCACCGTTCGCTCTTCCCCTCGTGTCGTCGTCCATGGGTGCGTATGTGCCAGGTGGCTTTGTTGCCATGATCATCACTAGTATCACCAGTCACACATGCTGGCGTTTGTGTCCTGGCCAGTTCCGTCGCGCATGGAAGCGGAAGCGGAAGGGAAGGGAACAGGAAGAGAAGAGAACAGGAAGAGAATAAAGTTCACAACATGCTAGGTACGAAGCTACGAAGCTAGAAGGTAGAGCTAGGTACTGTGGTATGAAGTTGAAGCCGAAGGCAAGATCGCAACCTACCAACTTAACGACCACTTCAGTGTGTATGAAACAACCTCGGAAAAAGGAAAATCGAACGATTGATCGTCGCCGACGTTTAACTATCGATTTTTATCGAGGTTTCGCGGGGATCCGGTAGGTTGGCACGCTAGGATATTTGAAATGGTGGGATGATGTCGTCGTCGACTTGACTCGTCGTCGTTGTTGTTCATCGTGTCTCACTGCAGTGATTAATGGAGTGCGGGAGCGGGAAGGTGTCCCCGATAACCCTGGTCCTAGTTACTGGTGAACCCCCACCCTTGCCTTGCCTTGCCTGGCGTGGCTCGTGAAGTCGTGAGCGGGCGTGGAGCTATCTTGATGCCGGCGGGACGGTTGTTCATCCCCGGCCAGCTCACAACGCAGCGAGATGCGGCAGTCTTCCAGCCTTCGTAGGACGCGCGGACTGTGGCTTGTGGTTTGAGGTAAGATTTCAGTTCGGGCACGACAGGGCAGCCGCAGCAGGGCAAGGTGAGACAAAAAGAACCTTACCCAAAAATGATCCATACAAGCCCGAGGGTCCCTGATGAGCCACACAGCACAATTGCCGGCCGGATGAGCACGGTTACATTTTCACCTTGGATGCTGCTCTCCACGAAATCCACCTAACTCCGTCCCCGGTGTGCTTACGGCGTCAGTATTGTCTCGGTCAATCAGGTCTCCTTCACGACCTCTGCGGAGTGCGGGGGGTCCAGTGACATTTCGTTGTGCTGAATGGGCTACTGGGTCGCCGGCTGGGTCAGGTCAATTCAAGTCAGCACTTGACCTCGGTCACCGTCATCAGGTGGCATCGAACATGGTGAATGGGGAGGCAGGTGCGAGGTGCGAGGTGCGAGGTGAGACGTTGGCAAGCACAGCCGAAATGGAACCTGCCTGAAATCCAGTCGCCCAAGGATGTCTCAATGAAAACCTAATGCGACATGGGGTCGTGTCGTGTCGACCGCTTTTGGCTCGAGGGTTCGGGCTCAAGGGTTTTGGCTCAGGGGAACGCGTTATTCCCGGCATTGCGACACTGAACTGGGAGGTGGGAGCGATGCCCGACTGGATGGACGGAGTGGCGGCCGCGGAGGAATCACCGGGTGGGGCACGATCGCACAGTCGCCAAGACTTGATTGAATTGTCGCTGCTGCTACTTTTTGGCAAACAGACCTTCGAAACGAAAGAAGAAAATCAACAAACTCAACTATACTGACCAAAAGATTGTTATGCTGATGGTTTTGAGTACGCTGATACCGAATTCACAATCAGTTTTTTTATGATGGAGATACAAGCAAGTGAAGTCTTGTTCTTGTCGTTTCGAAGGTCCGTTTGCACAAAAAGTAGCAGCGACACCTCAATCAAGTCTTGGCACCTGAGGTGTCAAAGCGTTTGAGCACGGGAACGTATCAGCATCCAAACCGGGGGAAGGTGCTGGCGACAAACAAGAATCTAAAAGGCAAGAGGGTACGGTACCATTGGAATGCATCTTCCGTGTATGAAGCTCAGGTCAACCGGTGCGATCATTTGATTCCGTCCAAATCTGCCCAGCTCGCGCCGACTCGTCGCACATTTTAAAAGTCGGGAGTACGGTGATGGAGGGTGGATTAGGGAAGTTTGGTTTTGTGTCACCACTAACGCCACCACCAATGCGCCGGTAGTGCTTGCTTGAAAGGACGTTCGGCTACGCGCTTGGAAAGTTTGGTTGCACTGAGAATGATGACTGCAGAAAACTGGATTGAAAGTGAACTGTTTTGACAGTTGGTAGCATTATGGCCATGGGGATGTAAGCACACTTCTTGGAAGGTGAGTATCCCCTCAATTTCTGGCTGACAGAGCGACGAGAGAATTGGTGACTGACGCTGCTTTAGGTTGGGAATAGCTGTTGAAAGAGGATTGTTCGCAGAGGTCAAAAGGATGGGAATAGCACGAATTGTTTCAATGCGCAACACCAGAATTGAGCAGGGGCTGTTTTTCTCATCACTCATTCCCATCCATTCCGATCCATTGTCGGGAGCGGTGGTTTGTTTGCATTGACGGAAACCACCAAGCCAAACATCACCGCGCATCACCACACCAGCATCAAGATGACACACCTCACCAACCTCACCTCCTCCCTCTCCATCTCCCCAGCCCTCACCCTCCTCTTCACCCTCCTCATCGCCTTCACCCTCCACTACACCCTCACCTCCCTCCTCTCCCTCTTCCGCCCTCACCTCCGACACATCCCCGGCCCCTTCCTCGCCCGCTTCTCCTACCTCCCTCTCGCCCGGCAGCACTTCGCCAGCACACTCAACCCCTTCTACCGCACCATCCACGCGCGCTTCGCCAACAGCCCGCTCATCCGGATCGCGCCCAACTACGTTCTTACCAACGACATCGAGGTGTTCAAGCGCATCAACGCTGCCCGGTCAACGTACAACCGCGATGGCTGGTACCAGGCGATTCGGTACCATCCGACGGAGGAGCACATGTTTAATGTGCTCGAGGGCGCGAGGCACGATAAGATGAAGGCGAGGGTGATTGGGGCGTATGGAGGGCGGGAGGTGGAAGGGGTGGAGGGGCGGGTGGAGGAGGTTGTGGGGGAGTTTGTGAGGCTTGTTAAGGAGCGGTATGCTCATGTTGGAGAGGGTCAGGGTACGAAGGTGGCGGATCTGGCAGATCTGTGCTCGTATCTGACTATGGATGTCATTACCAAGCTGGGGTTTGGCGAGGAGTTTGGGTACCTGAAGAGGGAGGAGGACGTGTTTGGATTCTTGATGGAGTTTAGGGAGGCGAATTGGTTAATGGGCATTGCGAGCGATTTGCCGTATCTGAGGAATGTGCTCTTCTCGAGTTGGTTTCTGAGGTGGTTGGGGCCGAAGAAGACGGATAGGAAAGGGTTTGGGAAGCTGTTGGGGGGCGTGGATGAGATTGTGGAGAAGAGGTGCAGGGAGTGGGAGAGTGGGAAGGATAGTACGAAGCATAGAGACATGATGGTACGTTTTCGATGCCCACTGCTGAGATCATGGTGGCATGCTGACTGGCAACCAGGCTGTCTTCCTCAGGAATGGCCTGACACAGGCTGAGATTGAGCACGAAGTCGTCTTCATGATCACCGCCGGCTCCGACACTACCGCTACTACAATGCGGACCACCATCCTCAATGTCATCACCCATCCGAACGTGTACCTGGAGCTCAAGAGGGAGATCTCCAAGGCCGCACGAGAGGGTAAGGCTTCTAATCCGGTCAAATACGAGGAAGCTAGGACCCTTCCCTATCTGCAGGTACGTGAGCCAGGGGCTATTAGGCAATATCAGGCCTCAGTAAACACTCACATCCCAAACAGGCAGTTATTTACGAAGGTCTGCGTATGCGACCCCCTGTAACCGCTCTCTTCCTCAAATCAGTGCCTCCAGAGGGTGACACCATCTGCGGCCACTTTATTCCTGGAGGCACAGCCATAGGCGTCAACATCTCAGCCATTAACATGTCGAAGGAGCTCTACGGAGACGACGCCGAGTTCTTTCGCCCTGAGCGGTTCCTCGAGGTTAGCCAAGAGCAGCGCGAGGAAATGTACCGAAACGTCGAAGCGATCTTTGGCTCGGGGAGGTGGATATGTGCCGGGCAGAACATCGCTTGGATGGAACTCTACAAGTTTCTGTTTGAGCTGTTCAGACACTTTGACATTGAGATTGCTGATCCCATGAAGCCTATGAAGACAGGATCACCGCATATTTGGCTGGATCA
This sequence comes from Neurospora sp. CHS-2018c, assembly GCA_009806235.1. Taxonomy (NCBI): domain Eukaryota; kingdom Fungi; phylum Ascomycota; class Sordariomycetes; order Sordariales; family Sordariaceae; genus Neurospora; species Neurospora sp. CHS-2018c. The sequence goes on from RAPC01000023.1 coordinate 199,335, forward strand.
AGATTTTCTTGTTCTGTTTAGGGAGTCGAGGACGGACTACTAGCTACCTCTACTTTCCCATTTCACCAGAAAACGAGACATCGAACCTCCATGCTCTCCCTCCACTTCTCCTCTCTAGCATCTGGATCCTCAACCGCGCAGTGCGGCGCTCTCCTCGCCATCCCCGGTGAACTGTCGCTATCAAAGCACTTGATCAGCACCACCTCGTCCGGCTGCTGTTGGTACTTGAAGTACCATCTGTGTTCCGTGTTACGCTTAACCGTCCAAGACTCCCTGCGCTGTCCGCTTTTGAGGATGATGGACCCCGGAACGAGGTCGGCATCGGAGACGGTGCGGGCGTCGCAGAGGGCCAAGGGGTCTTTGTGGATAGGTTTGATAGGTCGCCAAATCTGTTATGTGTTAGCAGGACGTGCATTTGATCCTTCGCTGGGGGTAAAGTAAGATATGGGAGGTGTATTTCCGAGGACCTTGATATCGACATGTCGATTTACCAGTGCGTGACGGATGTGTCTCCGGTGTGCATCTTCAGTCAAGGTACCGCATCTAAGGCCGCTTCATGAGATAACGCGCCTCATTGAGCCCCATGTATCCCTTCATTGTAGCCAGAAAGCACTGAAACGAATAAAGAAGAGATAAGCTGAAAGGAAATTAATCAACCCACATTAACAATCCCCCATCTCCTTTGCATCAACGCCCCCACTTCATCCGCATCAGGGACCTTCTCCCTCAGCACCATCTCCGCCCCGGCGTATGACTGGTCCACGTGTGCGCGGTGCAGCGGGCCCCGGTGCCGCACGTTGTACACGGGAATCTCATGCCAGTCGGAAGGGCCGCGGCGGACCCGATGGTCAAAGGCGAAGACGCGGGATGCACCGGTGCTGTTTTATTTTGTTTTCCCGTCGAAGGGATGGCTGTTAGTTCGTGTGCTGGGGTTGCTTGGTGTGGTATCTCGAAGAGGTGCTGAATCTCTCCAAAGGGGATCTAGGATGGGGGGAAAGGGGGATACAATAAGAAAGATACAGGGCAAGTTGAGCTGCACAGGCGCAGATCTTGAAAAGTTTAGAATTTCCATCTGTTATTTTTAGGATAGGAAAGATAGGGAATGAGCTGAGGAGTGGAGTTTGAAGGGTTCCTATCCCTTCATAGTGCCCTGCTCGCTCAGTGCCTGGCTGGGTTGGGTATAATCCAGATGCATTGCATGCCAGATGTACCGCTTTTTTTCACTCGATATGGTTTCACTCAAAATAGGCATAGCGTCGGGACTATCTGGCAGAAGCAAAGACTAACAAGGGGTTCAACCAATCTGTTACTGAGTTGATGAGGGTCAAAACCGATCGTAGGCTTGCCAACGTAGTCACCTTAATTCCTTGGAACCGTTCAGTAACAGACATTGGTGGGAATGTCGGGTATCACTTGCATCCCCGTATTGGGCTTTGCTAGTCCTGGCCTTAGCGCAGGTTGAGTAAAACCATATCGAGTGAAAAAAAGCGGTAGTCCATAACCATGTCGGTCGGCTACCCATCCGGCATCCATAAAGTGTCCCCTTGCGTTGCCTTAATAGCTGAACATTATAGGGTCTGTATGTAGAGTGGATGTCGTGGTCATGTGAAAGATACGGTACCTCTAACCTCCAGAGTTGTAAGGAACGCGAACTCCATCCAGACTAGTAGCGAGGCCAAACAAGAAGCTTGCACTTACATGTCCCTCAACAACTCCTCGCACTCGGCAAAATATTCCCTTTGGATCTTCGCCTCGTCCGCGAACTCCTCTCTCGCGAACCCGCTAACGTGCTTCAGGTACTGGAACCCGTTTTGATCAAGGGTGAAGCTCTCCTCGTTTCCCGTTACGTCAATAACGGTGGTCGTAACGGGCAACATAGGTCGTTTGTTGGTGACTTGGTCCCTGAGTGGAGAGTAAGAAGGGGTGGTGATGATCAGGTCGTCAGCATTTAACATGGAAGTGGGAAGCGGATGGTCTAGACTTCGGCTGGGTAGGGGTTCATGGCGTGATTGTCATGAAGTGAAGTAGAGAAGAGATGGGCTCAGGGGAGTTGTGGGTTATCACCAGCATGCGTGCTTTGCCAGGCGAAGGTTGCTGCTGAGTGATGACCCCTTTCCCGTGAAATATTGATGCACGTTATGAGAAAAGGGTGGTGCATGCGGAGTGATTGGCTTTTGTTTTGTTGAAAGGACACTTGATGTGTAAAAGGCAGAGATAAAAGAGGTACCCATACTTCCCAACGTAGACTGGCATTGGAGCGCTTCCGTCTCCTGGGTCATTGTAGTAGTTTATCGTGGTGATAAGGTCATGGCGTGCTGCCTTTTCGGTCTCCATGTTGTATTTTCGTGTGTTCAGCTGGTGTGTGCTCAGCTGGTGAACTCTGGACTCTTTGTGTTGTTCTTGAGTATTCACTAGGGACGATGCTGAACTGAGATATAAGGAGCTCAGAGTGGCAAATGTTCACTCTGTTCTGGTTTGCGCCGGCTATGTTGGACCGAACTGGGTGGTACTAACCTCTCCCGAGTCCGAGTCACTCGGCCTATGGCCAAGGTTGGGAAACCCCGCACGAGAAAACCTACATGATAGGCTATTTGAGCTATTGAGTGAAGTCGGTATGTGGCGCGGCTGAACTTTAAGTAGCCAGGCTATATTGGTTAGTAGAAGTGATATTGTCCACCCCGTAGAACTCGACTCTTGGCCTCAGCCATTGGAAATCATGTTCAATGTCCATCTGGAAGTTGACTTCGACTGGAGGGAAAGACTCAGACATCGGATCGAAAATTAAAAGACAATATCGAAAGCCATATACGACAAAGAATCCCAGGCACCAACACACATCCCCTTCCTCCACAGCACCCATCACTGACTCCTAACATGCGTAGTCACGTCGAAACCGCCCGAGGTAAACTCAAGCACACCTCCAACTCCCCGCCACATCCACATCCCCCCTCCCATCCCAAACCGCCCTCCCAGGCCACGCACAAACCGGCCTCGTCCTATAAACCCCTTCACTCAAATCCTCCTTAAACGCCGTGGCAACGACCTGATCGACCTCCCTCCCCTCCTCCACCCACTTCACCAACGCCGCCAGCACATCATACCTCTCATCGCCCAAGTGCCCGGGGACCGACCACCCATCCCCAAACGCCTTCAGCCCCGTGCCCAACGCTGGCAACATCCTTAGCTGCGAAGCCTGCCCCGGCGCGCCAAAGTCCCAGGGCGCGTTGAACCGGTTGCTGAAGTAGCAGTGTTGCATGCCGGGGATTTCGAAGTAGCGGAACCAGGAGCGGATTTCTTGGACGGAAGTGCCGAGGGTGGTGATGGTGGCATTGTAGTAGGCCAGCGAAGTCTTGGGAGATATCAAGCCGTCGGCGAGGCCGTGGTACATGATGATTTTCCCACCGCCACCCTTTTTGTCGCGGTAAGAAGAGAGGGCATCGAACTGGTTGGCGGTTGCTTGGCCTGGGTTTATTCGTTCTGAGTCTAGCACGACTTGGCCCGAGTATTGTTGCCAGGTGTAGGGCGGTTGGGTGGAAGTGAGGTTGTAGAGCCAGTAGCGCTCGTAGCTGAAGTCGAAGTCGGTTAGGGCGGCGTCGGTGCCGAAGTAGACGGACCATTGGTCTTCAGAGCTGAGGGTGAAGCCGTTGTAGACGGTCCGGTTTTGACCACCGCTGTAGATAGTGTAGTTACCCCAGATCTCGGTGGCTGTGTCGGCTTGCGCGCGGGTGAGGCATCGGGATGGGTCGGAGCAGATGATCTTGGAGATGTCGAAGCGGCATTGGTCGGGTTGGCTGATGATGTTGTCTTTAACGCCGTCTTCGGCGTCGCACTGGCGCAGGACCTCGGTGGCGAGGATGGATAGCTGCGTAGCCCGTAGCCTGCCGTTTGCGGTGGTGTTGAGCTGTTGGGCGGCGATCTTGGAGATCCACGGCATGAGGTGCATGGTGTCCCAGGCTGGGGCTCCGATGAGAGCGCCGTCGAAGCTGTTGGCGTCGTACTGGATTTCTCTCAACCCTTGGCGGCCTCCGGTCGAGCATCCTGCGTAGTAGGAGTAGGTTGGTGAATTGCTGTAGTAATGGGCGACGAGCAGCTTGCCGACAACTACTGAGCCGTGCAGCGCTCGGTAGCCCCAGTCGTAGAGCCGCGCTGGTGTTGCCCAGGATAGATCACTCCCCGCTGAGTTGTGGCCGTTGTCTGTCGATATGGTCGCGAAGCCGTAGTGTGTTCCTTCGCTCATTCCTGGCCAATTGATACCACCAGCAAAGGAGGCGCTGCCTACGGTGAGGATCTTCGAGTTCCAGTTTGTCGTTGCGGGGAGGAATAAGCCGACACGGTAGCTGGACTGGTGTTTGACGGGGACATCGGAGGTATTGGTAACTTTCACAGTCACGGCACATAGTGCCGGCAGCAAGTCAATCGTTTGCGGGAAGCCCTGGTTTCCTGATTCCGCATAAGAGCCACGTTCCGCTATCGATACGGCCTTCTCGACGGTGACGGTGACTCCAGGAAGGCTGACCACATTCGTAAAGGAGCTGGCGACACATTTTGGGCTTTGTCGTTGGCGTAGGCTCACCCCTCCAAGTTCAGCAAAGGAGTTGCTGATGAGCAGAGCGTAAAGAATAGCGGAGAAAGCTATAGCCAGCATGGCGGTATTAACGTATGATAGACGGGACTTGGTATGGCCCGCAATTTGCGAACCTGCGCGTTTCCGGTCCATGGCGACGGTTCGATATTGTGCACTTTATAAGCAATCAACGTAGGGCTACCAGGTTGCGTGCGACTTTCCGTCGTTCGTCAGATCTCCTCTCGCTGTCCATACGAGAAGCAGATCAAGGAATTTGTCTCCGGTGACCTGATCCCATGATACGGCGCCGTAGCCCAGCAACAGAAGTTGACGACCCCAACAGCGGAGGGCTATCTTCGGCGAATACTGTATGCGTGTCTCCTGGATAGTAAAGTGTGTAAATTTCGGTATGCGACAGCGACGTGAAGGTATTCGATGGTGCGTAACATAACGAAGATGACGGTCACAATGGTAAGAGGTCGACCACTCCCAACGGTTCGGTGAGATCGAGGCAGGATATGAATGACACTTCAACGTAACCCTTCCTTGGGGAAGACGTTGAGCTTGCCGCCGTATATGGTAACCAGATGTCAGAGACTGATGACCCCCAACAATCGTGGTTGAGTTGGATGTGTTAGGCAATAATGTGGCAGTCAGGACAAGCGGTGGACGACTGCGATTGGGAGTCGATGTGAACTGGTGCGGCTAATGTTGCTTCGTAAAGCTGACAATACCGACGATGGCTGGGTCGACTAGGAAAAGAAACGAGCAATGATCCAGGTGCCGGACACGACGGTGTTGAATATGCCGAATGTATCCGGAACCGGTACCGATCTGGCCTGAAAAGTTGACCAGAAGGGTAACATCATGCACGACATTCCCAGGCTGACGGTACTGTGTCATCAAGAACCCATTTGTCCTCCGTCCCTGGAGCCGGGTTGACGTGCTGAGGGTACCTACTGGCCCGAGGACAAGGAAACGAGTCGGTGACGGGCGTAAAGAGTGCAGCAAAGGCTGTCTGATAATATATGCAGTGAACTGACAGCAAGCCCAATACCCCTGATTGGATCAAGGGTTACATTCGTTAACCGTCAGCTGGCCATCACAAGCTAGAGAAGGGCAGTGTGCTGAGATAGAAGGCCGACAACCACATCGGTCTCTCGAGCCAATGAGTATCATCTACCGCCTAACTGGCTGGCCTTAAATGGTAAGAGACCGCTGGGATGTACATGTTAAGAAAAAGCAAGAACAAAGGGCGAACATGAAAAGAACAGCAAAAGACAAGAATAAAAAGAACAGCAAAGAACGAAAACATGCATGAATATCAGGGGTCATCGTAAAGAAGTGATTCAAGACGCTTGGCTTGACTATCTGTATACTAGGACATGCCAGTCACTGGACAAGCAGCCTGCCAGTCACCTAAAAAACATGGCCAGTCGCAACTATAGTCTCAGTGGGTGACATTGTTCGGGACGTCATACCGCCGTAATAAACATTTACAGAAGCATTAGAAGGTGATCGCTCAAAGTCGTTCAAACCGAGTGTCCTGCCTCGGTTGATCCATCATAACTTTTCGCAGTAGGGGCATTACATCAACGCACTCCTCTCGTCAGTCCTCCTCCGTCCTCCCCGGTCCCAATCAGTTGACGCGGTAGGCGTCGTAGACGATCTCGGCGCCGCGGCGGCAACCACTGCCGACCCAGACGCCGCTATTGAGCTCCTCGTAGCGCTCGTCGCCGGTCTCCAGCTTTATGGTGACACGCAGCTTGTAGCGGTTAGCTGCAACGTTGTCTGCGGCGACCGGGTCTTGGAGACGCTCCATGATCTCCTTCTCGCCGACCCACCAGCCCTCAACCTTGCAGATGATCAGGGCAGGGTGGTCGTCGTTGGTCTGGATCAGGTAACGGGCATCGATCTTCGTCTCTGTTTCCTTAAAAGAGGTCTGAGTATCTTGACCGTTGGCCTGTGAAAGCAAAGGAGGTTAGCATATGTATGTCCTAGACAAGCTGGCCCAGTCAATGGATGGATGGCATTACGTACCAGGACATTGCCCTTGCCCCAGCGACCAGCCCATTGGCCACCAATGCAAGAGATCCAGCTCTGACGGCCGTAGGTGCCGTTGCCAATGTTGATCTTGGGCTTGACCCGGATGCTCATGCGGAAGTCAAGCTCGAGAGTGGGAGTGGGCAGAGCGAGCGAGGCGGCGACATCGTCATCGTCGAAGTGGTGGAGAAGGTTGTTCGCCGGGATCCTGTCCTTCATGGTGGCCTGGTAGCCAGGGCACTGGAGCAAATGCTCGCGCTGGCGGGACGTGTTCTTCGCGCGCACTTGGTTGCAGTAGATGCACTTGGCGGACAAGCACTTGTCACCCTCCTTGGCCTGGAACTCGACGAAGGCCGCATGGACCTCAGCAAGAGGAATCTCGGGCAAGTTGGGGTTGGTCTGCTTGGTCTTCTGGCGCTTGGCGGGAGGAGCGCTCGATGCACCAGACATGGGACGAATGTGCTGAGGAATGGGAGTGCCGGTGCCATGGGGGGTGCTGGTGCCGTTGATGCGCGCATTGGGGGTGAAGCCCAAGTTGGTGTGCTGGTGCGGATCAAGGGAGGTGGGCTCGGGATAGACGCTGGTCGCGCCGGCATTAGCGGCGGCCGAGTGCTGGTTCTGCATCTGGTTGCCGGCGTTCAGGTTGGCGTTGTTACCGCCGTTGTCCTGGCCGGGGCCGGGACCGTGACCGTGACCGCCGGGACCATGAGAGACGCCGCCGTGGCCGCCCGAGACGTGGACGGAGCCATCATGACCCTGGGCATGCTGTTCCAGAGAAGACTTGATGGCAGCAGCGGCCTCGGGGTGCTGGGCGAGGTACTGAGTGCATTGAGCGAGATGCTGCTTCTGCCTGGTCGTGTTCTTCGCGCGGACTTGGTGGCAGAAGAGGCACTGGACTGACATGCACTTTTCGTCTGCTTGGTGGAGCCATCCAGAGACGAGTCAGCCTTGATCATCATTCATGTGTATGGTACTGTCACCGATAGTACCAAATGTAAGATGTAACAACGCGCCATTGGTAAGGATCGCGGCGGTAAGGATGGCGGTAAGGATGGCGTAATGGGGAGGGTGAAAATACCTGCGTTGCGGAATTCCATGAACGCGCTGTGCACGTCCGCCTCAATAGGCCTCGGCATGGTTGCTTGTCTGTCCGTGAGGTCGAAGAATGCGAGACTGGATGCTGAGGCTGGGCTGCCGAAAAAAAAGAATTGGTAAAGGTTGGTTCGAGGTTGAAACCCGAAGGACTTGTCCAGACACCTCAGTTGTTGCGCGTCTGGTCGGTGGAAAGAAATTGCACGTCACGCACGGGACGGTGACCACTGACCAGCACAATACCTCAGCGCCAGCTAACAAAATGCGCGGACAACGGCAGGCATTTGGCACGGTCCCTGCTAAGGCAGGTGAATGGAAATTTTGGAATTACCTAAACGCGGACCGTCCGTAATGTCGCACATGCATGATTCTGATTGGCTGACAGTCCCCAACGGTATCCACAAATTAAAGTTGTTGATCGCTTTAGCCTCACAATGTTCCCCCGCACTTTTTGAACCCCAGAACCCCTAGACACAGCGGCCCTCATACGGAGATGGTCCCTGGGCATCTCCGGGCCGACAGTCCAGAGCTGTGACCTATTCTCAATGTTTCACTTCTCTTCCTCCTACATCGACGCCACCATTAGTCCCATCACAGCAAGAACTTCTAGAAGCTACTTGACATCCACGTACGGCCCAAGTTGACTCAACGCGTCGCCCTCGTGGAACACCGGGAGTGAGTACTTTGGTAATTAATCACCAGTATCCAGTTGCTCAATGGACCTCCAGTGGGTGGTGTCCCTGCCGTTGACCCAACAACCCAGACACGGGACGAGTGGGAACGGGGGAACTCATTCCCAACAAGACATCCCGAGACGGGATGGACCCAACAGCACACTCGAAGGTAGACCCACTGCGACGAGCAAAGACAGAGCTTCCACGTGGGTCGTGGGGTACTTGAATGACAATATCTCAAGGGCACGGCAGCCCTACTACACTGCCTGCCGGCTGGAAAACGAAAGACTGTCCTCACCGCTTCAAAATTTGCATGGCATTGATCCTCTAAAGACCGAGAAAGCCCATCAACAATACCGAAGTCACGGGAACGCAAGAACTGTCATTAGGGCGCCGGCCGGTCAGAGCTGTACGTTATCAAACACTTTGGCCATACCAAAACGACAACCATGTCCACAACCAAGAGGCAGATCATCGTAGCTTGGAAATGCCTTGAGAAAGGGCACCACGTGACGTAAGGAGAGCCATCACTGGCCTTCAAAATGTCTCTAGTTAACTTGCGAGCTACCTGAATATAGCGCCCGAAGTTGTTAATAAAGGAAGCTCGAAACTGAGTACGATACATCCCTGGAATGTTGCTTAGCTCGAGACCTCCGGTCAACTTGTCTAGGCGTTTCCAGATCCAGTTTGTGTGATTTGCTTCATGACGGTGGCCAAATCTTGGTGTGAATACATCGATTCAGATATTGGTACAGTGTTTTCGGTATCATGGGCATCTCACGGCATCCTTGTGGCGTTAGGACGGGTTGGCATAGATCCCATTCGGAGTACCAAGCAAACAAACAAACCAGCATTGGACTGCAGTCTGCCCTGATACAGAATGATCCTTGTGATTAGACCAGCTACTTGAGTCGGTTTCTGCTATAATAGGGATTGGTGCACGTATAAGCAAATGGAGGTGCACGCGAAGTATCTTCTTGCTTGCTACAAGATGGCTTACTGTGTTGTCTCAGACTTTCCATAAAACGACCAGTGTTGTACTGTTTTCATTCTGGCCATTCTTACGACCATCGTATTTCCAAATGTGAAAACCTCCTTGTCCAAACCCACTGACACGTTTTCCAGTCATTTCTCATTCTGACAGAGAGCTTGGACGAAATAAGACAGGAATGTGTGTCCATTGCTGCGCCCATGCCTAACAATCTCAGGTTGGCAGTAGTAGCTGTCCGATAATTGTATCCGAGTAAGAGCATAGCTAGGGATAGGTGATCTGAAACTAAGGGGCGGGATGTATGTGGACTTGCTTAGATTTACCCCCCAGTTATCCTTGGCATTTGTACCTCTAGAATAGCTTGAAGCTGAGGTCCTCTGCCTGCAAACGGTTTGGAAATAACTAAGCAACTGTGCCGGCAGAAACCAGAGCAGTATTGTGTTGCCCTAAATGTCTTGGTCTGGCCTGAAGAGAAATGCCGTACGATATCGTACCGCGCAGAGAATTTCCCTTGGTATAAACGGTCATATTGTTCAAATGCTCGAATAAGGGGTAACCGGTGCTAGGTTAGAACACCTACGGTACCACTGTAGTGTGCCTGGTTGATTTATACCTCTATGCATCGCCAAGTTGCCCAACGTGGCCCTGGTTGGTTTTTATAGGAGGAAAGAAACATACCTAATGATGCATTGACGCAGCTCCAAACACTTGTGATCCATGGACCTTTGGGGGTATTTGCGGTCCCGGTCGTTTTCGAAGATGGGGTTTGGTTCTGGTTGCAGGCATCTCGAAGCGTGATATGATGCCACTCATATGATATACACCTCGATGGATATGATGGTGCCCAAAAAGAGAAATGTCAGACTTATAGAGAGGAAAGCAGTGGACTTAACTAGACTGTAGCTATCGTAGTGCAGTAAAAGCTGAGACCTGATGTTCAGTGTGGATAGACCATGATATCGAGTTTTGCCAGGATCCGGTAGCTTTCACTCACCAGTCACTCTCCTTTTGCCAGCCAGCCACAAGCTCCGCATTCCTTCGGAAAATCCTATGTCATTGCCTTGTGGCAACCCTTACGAGGTCCATTGGTTTTGGGTACAGACCCCGAAAATCGCATGGGAAAAGCCGAATCATAGGGGAAATTCCACCGTGAAAATTTTCACGATACCCGCGAGTACCACAGTTGACTGTACCGGATCGTGCCGTCACATCCGGTCAATCTCAACGCGGGGAGCTCCATCATCCTGTTCTTGTTGATCCACGTTGGGGCAAAGGTACGGTTATCTTGGAGCCGGAAATAAGAGATGTTGCAAGATGAGTGCAGGAGCTTATCTCCTTGGTGATAGGCGGATCTCCAAGAAGGGATTCCCGAAGATCCTCAACAACTGGGGGATGTGTTGTCTATCATGACATAGCCTGTGGTAGGATCAACCTTAAACTTAGGCTTAAAAGGTTGCTGTCCATCCCTTCTGGGTCCCCTCAAAGCACCTGAACCGTTGAAGTTCGTCTTGTACACCCGCGATCCCATGTTGATCCAGATCTTTGGTGTTGATGTTGGTGCTAATCCGTTGCTCGCATCGCCACCTCCACCAACGTTGACGACATGCGACTTCTGGTGTTGGTCTTCCTCGAGGGATCTTCACTGTGATAGGGACCCTGTAAAACCCATCCCGTCTCGCAGAGCCGCAACCCACGAAACTTGTATGCGAGGTGGATTTTCGCTTCGGTCTTCCGAAGGCCCACACGTTTGGTTTTAGTGCCTTGATCATCTTGATGTGCAGATTCACACCAGATCACACTGTGTATGGAAGTCGTTGACCTTGGCAAGAATGGAGCCATGACGCTTGGAAAGCGACATTGACGCACAGTGAGGTAGTTCGGAGCCAGAACTGTCCAGCTCGTTCAAGATGTTTCATGTTGCGAACTTTGTGTTATCGCCAGTTCGTGGTATCGTTGAGTCGAGAGACACTCATAGGCGACCCCCATAACTCGAGCATATCGGAAAAGAAATCGACAGCGGTGATCTTGAGATATCACCAACCGTTTGCCACGAAGCTGCCAATCTTCGAGCAACTTTGCTCTGTTTTTTTCATGACCCTTTGGACCCCTAGAGGAGGCATTTCTGGAAGCTGATGATGACGCATTGTGCTGCCAAGCAGACGGTGGAAACAAAGGCTGAACAGTGGAGGTACGTACCGAAGCGAAAAAGAACCTCAACGGAGAATCCCGACGAACTTTTGAAGCGACAGCGAGCTTGGCGCTCTTGAATTGCCAAGGTTCCTTTGCTGTCAATTGGTTGCGTCTGTCAGTGGGGGCGACGGCCCGAGGACGAAGCCTTGCCAAGTCGGGTTCCAACGAAGTGACATCGTCGAGGTGACAGGGTCTGTCAAGTCGCGTGGGTCGGGTGTTTCGCGCGAAGTCGACGACGAACTAACGGCCAGCAGATCGAACTACAGTAGTAACCCCTGTTTATGCAAATAATCCCGGCAGCGAAAATCTTTAGCAAAAGGGGGGGTTTTGCATAAGGGGGTGACCCCATGTCAAAAGTGACCAAATCCCATATATTTTTACTGCTTTTTGCATTGTAACATCCCCTCGATGGTAATTTGAGTCTTTCTATTAGATCGCCACCCCTCTACGTATTATTTCAGCCTTCTAAGCTACTAAACGTCTTCAAACTTCAAGTAGTCCTTCTCTATAGCCTAATCTAGTATATTAGTAAAATACTTTACTACCTCTTTACTCGATATCGTAACTAGCGGTTAATATGAGCGCTCCTCCTCCTCCTCCTCTACGGTCTTACCTTTACTATTTTCTAGCTCCTAATTTGCAATAATGTACTTAAATACTTCCTCTACTATTATTAGCTATACAAATACATCGTTCTCGTCTTCGGGGTTGAGAAAGTTAGATAGAATTATCCTCTCTCGTACGGGGACGTAGTTATTAATTTGTTCAAAGAGCTCATTTACGTCTAATAGTAGTTATTTAATGGTATTAGCAACTTTAATACTAGTACCTAAGACGGTAGACCTAATTTAGCAGTTCTAAATAGTTTCCTACTTTACTTTTGAGAATTAGATTTAAAAGGTGAATTTTAGAGCCTATCTTAGATTTATTTCCGTAATGTGCTCTTTAGTAGTAGAAGTATTAGTAAACTGGTTGCACATCTAATGTAGAAAGTGACGACGATAGTAAGCTTTGAAGTTGTTGATAACCCTTTGGTCTATTAGTTGAAATACGGATGTATTATTTGCCGGTAGAAATTTAATAATAATATTCGAAGGGGGAGGCGAAAGTTTAAGACCTAGCTCATAACTAGAAAAATTATCGAAGAGTAAAAGGACTTTTTGCCCGGGTTTTTTATAAGTAATATATATATAAAACGACTGGAGTTATTCTGCTATAATTTTCCCTATTATTTAAGAATTCTTATTACTTCGCTAAATTACCCGTATAGTATTCTAATTGAATCCTTTAAGAGTATAAGGTTCTTTATATTTGCTAATCGCCTATATATCGAGAAAGTCGTTACTAATATCGTTTATCGTGAGGGTAAGAGAAATATATAATTTATCTTTCTTAGTGCCTAGCCGTAATTCTGAGGCGAGGCTATACGAAGTCGTACGCCGCTAATATAACCCCGTTTCATCTATATTATATCTATTGCCTCTGGGTATTTCTATCGCCAATTTCCTAATTTTATCTATCTCTTTTATAGTATCTCTATCGGTTTGGGGTACTTTAATTACTTTACCGTAGAAGCTACGTTCTTTAATATAGTATTGTTATCTAAAGAGGGCGTACTACTTCTTATTAAAGATAGGGTACGCCGCTTCGTCAATTAGTTTATTATTACGGGCTTTAGGGTACTTTAGCCAAATTTTACGGGCTTTCTCCTATAAAAGCTCAACGGAAGTACTTATACTCCGCGTTTCTAAATTAATTTACTACTAGAAGAATAAGGTTTTAAAGATTAGTTATTACCCTATCCTAATACGGGTATTTGTAAGTTAGGAAAACGGCTTATTAACTCTTATAAGGTTAGCGGGGTTCTTCTTCTTATCGAAATAGCGAGAAATTGAATAAATAGGTATTTAGATACCCTATTGCAATTCGATATAGTTCGAAGCCTTATTGAAGGACGGTTTGACTTCTTAGTGGTCCGCCTACTCTTGTAATTGTAGGCGTTGGGCCTAGGTCAATAAAGGGTATTTCGTTTTGGGCATTTGTTAATAAGGAATAGGAATGCTAATAAAATGTATGGGAGTAAGTTCCCTATAAATAGGGTGGGCAAAAGAGGGTGGTGGTATGCGTTCGAAGGTAGGTAAAAGAGGTGTAAAGAGGTGTAAAGAGGTAGGTATGCGAAAGTGGGCAAAAGAGCCTGTAAATTAGGGGGTTTGAGTGCTGGTTGGCCCAGAGTTTAGAAGATTCTATGACCTTAACCCTCGATTTGACGGCCCGGTTATACTTGTTAGATGCCCGGATTCGACTGTCAGCACCCCCCTTTTTACAAATCCGGGCCGTTAGCGTTACTAATAGCAATTAGCAGTCTTAGCAACCAGAGGGATTACAGGCGGCTAGAATCTTTAGCAAAAGAAGGGGTTTTGCAAAAGGGGGGGTTAGTAAAAACAGGGGTTACTACTGTAGACAGTTCCAGACCGAGAAGAACGAGAAGCCAACGTGCTGAAGTCAAAGTGGAATTTCAATGGGCCGTGAACACAAAAATTTTCACTGATCTCGATGAGGGTTGCTGATCGCTTGATCGCGTCAAAGAAAAGCGAGAGAAAAGGGCCGCAGCGCAATTGCATTTTGCAACAGTCCACCGCCATGTTGGGGATTTGCAGAAGCTCGAAAACATCGGGATCTGGTGTGGCGTTGAGTCTTTGACGTGCATTGACAAAATCCGGTACATACAGTAGGAACCCCTGTTAATGCAAACACCCCCTTTTGCAAACACATACAAACTGACCCATTAGATGCAAAAGATTTTCGCGGCCCGGATTCCCAGTTTTGTATGTAAGTGAGGCACCCCTTAATGCAAAACCCCCTCTTTTGCAAAGAATCCGAGCCATCCCCCATAGTGCCCGGATTAGTTGCATTAACAGGGGTTCCTACTGTAGCAGGATTTGGTTCCATCTGATGGTGATCTGTCGCGGGTGCTGGCTGCCCTGTGAATATGTTGGAGCGGGATGTACGGGGGCCATTGTCTACGTTGGTTTCAAAATAAAATGTGACAAAGTGCAAAAGGTTCGTGCCACCTGTAGGCACTAGGCTCGTACCCATGGCGCGTTAGATCGTAAATTCCACTTTTCTTTCAGAACCTTTCTCTTAATATTTAAATAGGGAAAAATCGTATAGATTTAAAAAAGGAATGCTGAAGATGGTCTTTTTAGGACCTTCTTAGTGATGTTTTTTATAAAACGCCCGGACTACGCCCTATTAAAATATAATTTTAAAGGTATTATTTCGTTGATAATATTTTTTTTTTCTTTTTTAGACACTCTCGATTTTAAAGCTCAATATAGTTTATAAAACTTAAAAAATATATATAGAGGATGGCCTTAACGAGACGGTTCTAATGGTCTTACTTTTATAATATATAGACTACCTATTATTATAATGCAACCTCGAGGGGGTAGAATTAACTTTTTACTCTTTTCTACTTTTTATTCTTTATTTAATTACCCTTTAAAACTACTATTATAATGCAACCTCGAGGGGGTAGAATTAACTTTTTACTCTTTTCTACTTTTTATTCTTTATTTAATTACCCTTTAAAACTACCATAATAAGACCTATACCGTTAGATAGGCATTCTTTTACTTTATTTTATACCATTTATTATATATTTATCCTCATTTTATTAATACCTTTATACTTAATAAATTACTATTTTTTCTTTTATCTTTCTATCTTTAAGGCCTTGCATCCGAGCTAATATTAACTTTATAGAAATATTAAAAGTACTATTGGAATCAGAAGAAGGAATACTATATAACTCTATATTTCTTTTATTTATACTACTTTTTGTTAATTTATAATATTAAAAAAGGCTTTTATTAGTTAATAGTAGAAAGGTTCAAAGTTGGCTCAGACCTAGGTTGTAGGCGTTGATTGGTTGGGGTGGGGCGCTGGGTGGGGTTGGATTGAAGGGGTGTGCGTGCAAGGTGTGTGTGTGGTGTCTGTTCAATAGCCCTGACAGCTGCTGCCAGGTGAATGCACGGGCCACATTCCTTTGCGCACGTGCCAGATTTATTTTGAAACCAACGTAGACAATGGCCCCCGTAGGGATGCGAGTTTTGGCTTGGATTGGAACGAAAGATCTCAAACAATTGCTCCAGCGCCAGACCCGGGGCACATGCCATACTATCTCCGAACCGTTGGTTTGCTCGGGTCCACTCGCTGTCGCGAAGACGGAGTTTTTTTCGAAATTTTGGAAATTGCAAGGATCCCTCCATCACCCAGACCCTTACGCCATCGTACGTGATGGTCTCCATCATCATTCACGGCGCACATTTGGATTGTCATAGGCAAAGCCTTCAATCAACCATTGCGACCATACGACCAAAAGATTCACAGCTTGACACAAAGGCCCAGAAGATGAAGCGCCGAGCTAGAATCGATGAAAGGAAAAGACCGCAATAAGAAAATCTTGTGCATCAAACCCCCACGCCGAATGGACAAGCCGAACAAACTGCGACCAAAGCACAAGAAGAACACTAATGCAATGCATGGAATTTGGACGAACATTGCAACGTGAAATCGAACGGTGTTCGCCAGGTATGATCGGTGTGTTGGTCATGGTGCGATGCTGCCACTGCGACTACGTGTTTCCCACTACTAAGTTTCGTCGTTGGTGGTGACGTCTCAACGGCATTCCTATTCCCCATTCAACACGATGAGCGCTGAAAATCGTGAGTTTAGGGGTGCAGATTTACAGAGCAGCATCACGCTGAAGAGCAGATTATCACCGACCAGCTGCCGACCTACACTCTCTGTACCAAGCGGCCACAATCGAAGAACACAGCAGCAGGCCAATCCGTCGTCTATCATGTACATAGCCCTATGACACAGTACGGATTCTTGCCGAAACGCTTCCCGCTGCAAATCCCCCTTAGCATTCGTCGTCCGGATCCGCAATCCGGCCTTGGTCGCTCTTCGGGTCGAGTGGATATCGGAGGGTCGGACCTGGACTCGACAAGCGGAACGGTGACAGGGCCGCAGGGGTGAGGTCACAGGGCAGGACGGCAGGGGTTGGCTCCGTGGCTCCCAACCGGTTCCTTATGCCAAGCGGGCGAAAGCGGCACGCCCGGGACCCGCAAGTGGCCCCTCCGTCTCCCGGATGGGGCTCTTAACATGCCAAGATGGAGCAAGTTCCGACCATGCCGGCCATCAAGAAAAAAAGTTGAGGGATCAACCTTTCAATTTTGATGCCCTGATCAAAGTTGTTTGTATTGTGGTTTTATGGTGTAAGCCCAAGCTCTCTGCCACCCTCACAACATCGACAAGCCTTCAAGTGTGTAGGCACAATCCCAGCGGTTGACATTGAGCACCAGCCAAATTAGACGGACAAATATGGAGTTGATGGAGGGGCCAACTCCGAAGTCATTACGTGCCCTGAACCCTTTTTGTTGCGAACGCCGAAGCTACCCGGATGGAACAGTACACCTGAAGCAGCCGCTAAGAGCCACGATAGAACGCTGCTTTACCGTCCTCATCTCCCGTGAAGCCTCTGTTACCGACCTCACATCCCGCTTATCATGGGAGCAATGGCCTAGTGGGCCTCGAGGTTTGTCCAGCGACTCACACGGTCAAGCGTCCACTTCCTCGTGGGATGCCACTATTCTGGAGGAGATCTCCTGTATCAACAGTGGACCGAGAGGATGATAAGCTCGAAAATCCGACAATCCGGTGATGCTGAATCCAGTGATAAAGGCATCACGGGTCCCAACTGATACCTCCTTCCTCTGTTGGGCATCAACCAGAATAAGTAGCATTCATCGCCAGATTTGGCCATGGCGGTGACATTGGAGTAGTATCCTCGTCTGGACTGGTCGAGGGTTCAAAAGGGGCGAACGAGTTCGGTCGCGTCTACGAGAACTTCGCGATGCCGAGCCTTCCGGCCAATCAGCCCCTCTCCCAACTGTTAAACTGGGGCCGCTCTCGGACGGTTCCAGCAAAACTGAAATGAATTGCACAGAAGTTCGACGACAGCAATCTCTTCTTGGCAATCGTCATGGTTCTGGCAGCTGGCTGCTGTGACGATTCTGACTCGATTGGGATGACCGTCCCTGAAGTCCTTGTTTCAAGGGGCCCACCGTCGCCACCAGGGACATGGCGATAACCATCAGGAAGTACTGTCAGCCGCAATGGCGACAGCACTTATCCTAGCCATTGGGCACTTTCATTGGTTGGTTCTGGGTCACGGTGTAGGGCGTCAAGGGCGCACCGCGAGACGTGCTCGCTGTAAGAAGCGAGTCCACTCCCAAAGAGGAGACCGTGATGGTACAATACAGAAGTACCTACACCTACCCCTACGCAGCAGGCAGTACGTACCGCATAACCACGACGGCGAGGGCACGAGGCTCCTTTGTTGATGATCTACGCAGGGGTGATCGTGAAAATCCCCATCATGTAGATTACCGAGTAAACCCGAATCAAAGGCGAGGACCATACACGATAGACGACGAGAGTATGGGGACAGAAAACATATAATATCACGGACGGGCCCTGCCCCAGACGAGACTGATCCTCATCATTCTATATCGGATAATTCATACACATTGGCCATCCAGTGGGGGACATCACTCATTCTCTCTTTCAGCCTTTCTCTGATATACCAGCGTTTACACCCCGTTGCATGGTAAACCACCAACCGGATCGATCGATTTACCCCTGAACCGAGCCGAATACCCCGAGACACAACAAGACGACCGTCGTCGACAACAGTCTAGCCCTCTCTCAACAAAAAGCTTCTGTTTTAGTAGCATCAACACCACAAGACATCGCCATGTCGGCAACACAAGCAGCGCCCACGGCGGCTGGGGCGCCACAACCCCCAAAGGAAAAGATCCCTGAAGGAGGAGAGACACAGCAGGACTACAAGCTCGTCACATTTGCGGAAGGAGACCCTGAAAACCCCAAGAACTGGTCGAAAGCGTACAAGTGGTACTGTACCATGGTGGTCGCCATCACTTGCTTCGTCGTCGCCTTCTGTTCCTCCGTCATCACTGCCGATATCGACAGTGTAGCTCATGAGTTCGGAATCAGCCACGAGGCTGCTCTCCTCCCCATTACTGTTTTCGTCGTTGGTTTCGGTGTTGGTAAGTTTCTACAATCTGGGGAAGGAGAATCATCGTGGGTTATCTCCGAGATCTAACATGGCATGATACAGGTCCCATGGTTTTCGCTCCGCTTTCCGAAGTCTTTGGAAGACAGATCATCTATGGCACAACCCTTCTCCTCGCCGTCGTCTTTGTCATTCCCTGCGCCGTCTCCAAGAACATCGGTACCCTCATTGTCTGCCGCTTGATCGACGGTATTGCCTTCTCCGCGCCCATGACCCTGGTCGGTGGTACTCTTGCCGATTTGTGGAGGAACGAGGAGCGTGGTGTCCCCATGGCTGCCTTCTCTGCTGCTCCTTTCATCGGTCCTGCTAGTGAGTTATCCCTTGTCTGTCTGGAGGTACCGAACAGCAAACACTAACCATTTTTTTTAGTCGGTCCTCTCGTCGGTGGCTGGCTCTGCCTCGCCGGCTGGCGCTGGCTCTACTGGATCCAGCTTATCCTGGCCTTCGTCGTCTGGATCCTCATCAGCTTCACCGTCAAGGAGACCTACGCACCCACCATCCTCAGTCGCCGGGCTAAGAACCTCCGCAAGCAGACCGGCGACAACTCGTACGTGAGCGAGGGCGACCTGGACCAGCGTCCCTTCTCGGAGCGCATTTCCGTCTTCCTGATCCGGCCCTTCCAGCTTCTCTTCCGCGAGCTGATCGTGTTGCTCATCTCGCTCTACATGTCGGTCCTCTACGGTCTTTTGTACATGTTCTTCGTCGCCTACCCCATCATCTTCGAAGGCGGCAAGGGCTACTCGAGCGGCATCACGGGCCTCATGTTCATCCCTCTCGCCGTCGGCGTCATCTGCTCTGCCTTTTGCGCCCCCTTGGTCAACAAGCACTACCTCACGCAAGTCCAGAAATACAACGGCAAGCCCCCCGCCGAGATCCGTCTGATCCCCATGATGATCTCGTGCTGGTGCATCCCCATCGGCCTTTTTATTTTTGCCTGGTCGTCCTACCCGCACCTGACCTGGGTCGGCCCCTGCCTCGCCGGCTTCCCCATCGGCTTCGGTTTCATCTTCCTCTACAACGCGGCCAACAACTACCTGGTCGACTCGTACCAGCACCAGGCCGCGTCCGCGCTCGCTGCCAAGACCTTTATTCGTTCCTTCTGGGGTGCCGGCACCGTCTTGTTCACCGAGCAGATGTACCACCGCATGGGCGACCAGTGGGCCTCGACCTTCTTGGCCTTTTTGGGTCTGCTGTGCTGCGCTATCCCCTTCGGTTTCTGGAAGTTTGGCGCCCGCATCCGCAAGAGATCCAAGTATGCTTATGGTGGCGATGATGCGCAGGATAGCCATGACTCGGATATCGAGAACCAGAAGAACGTCGATCCTAATGCCCCGCTGGTTAATGACCAGTTGGCGTTGGAGAGGGCGAGGTCGTATGTTAGCAACCCTTAAACGGGTTGTCAGTCAAATCGTTTTATACACCACAAGCGGATCAGTCTTTATGAGGGATTGATCCGAAATCACTCGCTTCGCTACCTGAGGTAGCAACGCACAACACAAACACACACACACAGAGAGAGAGAGAGAGAGCAAGAAAGAAAGAAAAGAGGAGGATAATCCCCTCTACAATCAAGTGGCAAAAGTCACTCACCAAGTAAACCATCCTCAACCAAAATCGAGGGTTTTACTACACATTTTTACATACACAACCATCGACATCAACATCCGCGGCGGCATCAACAATCAGATATCCCCTTGTTTTTGGCGTTTATTGCGGAGTCAAAATTTTGTTGGACTTGAAGAAGAAGCATGCATGATTTATGGGTTTATGTTTTTACTTGTTATTGCTTTTTCACGGGATACTTGATGTCGGATGAGCCATGGAGTTGATGCATTTTTTTTTCTTCGTTTATCTAGAGATTCCCCCATACTTATACCTACCTAGTCAATAATAAGACAACATATCAATTACTTGCTTGTCCCAAAACAGTGTTGGGCTGATGAGACTTGTGTAACAGCTGATGAACTGGTGTTCATCCGTCTTTCCTGTACATTCCTTTCCCCCACCCACTCCATCCGATCCCGAGGGAGTCGGGTGCCCGGAGATGTAAGAGAAAAGGGGAGGGATCCACAGTTCGTCCTACCCGACTACCACTTGTACCACCCGCACTGCACCACCACAGCGTACCATCATCACCACCACCACCACTCATCATGTTCAACAAAACCACAAACGCCACCTCCTTCGAAGACGAACATGCGAAAAGTTACAAAGAAATCCATCCACCATTCATTCACTGGCAACACATTTCTTCCGATACGGCATCTCTTACGATTCAACGTTGACGATTCAATTTTCGGCCTTCCATCTCTTACGATCTCTCGAACGATCCGACACCATGCGTTATCCGAACATCCCGCGCCGGCGACATCGGTCGTTGACGTTGAACCCCTTTCATTTCCAAACAAACGTGCACAAGGATCGTCCTTGGTGTTGATAAGGGAGTTCCACAGTGTCGCTGTACTTACTTCAGTGCGGTACTGTGCTGTACGGTACACTACACGCGCGGCGGCGGCGGCGCGAACGGGTACGTACCTCTACCCCCACAAAGTGTGAGCATGCTCGATGACGTATGGCCAAGAGATTTTGGTGTGTCCCGTTCGAGGGAAACTTCAACGTCGTGTATCACAACTTCACAACGTCCAGCAGCTTCTGTGACCAAGACATTTTGAAATGCGGCGAAAGAATTTCCTTTGAGATAGAACACAAGACAAGAGTCGCGGTCGCTTACCCGAGACAACTCGAACGGTCGTAGTCTTCTTTTTGGCTTGATTGATAACGTCCTTTGTTTTCAAAACTCTATATGACGCCACCCCCCCCCAACAACTCAGGCGTCTACACCAACCTAGCATAACATGCAATACATGCTGACTGGACTCCGTGAAACCCAAACTCCGTGATATCATGCTCCCAAGGCGGTGCCGCACAGCGGCTATGTGGTTCAAGCAAAGTACGGAAGCCGTCAAACCCGGACAATGCAACCTCCCTTTTGCTCACTCAAACACCTCGTCTTTCGTTTTGTTTTTGTTCTTGTCGTGTTCGTTTCGTTTTTGGTTGCTTTTTACTTCAGTCATTTTGACACTTACCAGCCTCAGCCTCAGCCAAGGCATTACTTAGACTCCCTACGCTGACTTTGATGACAAGCTTCATCAGACCTCAACCGGTTCTCGGCCTCTTGGACGGCGTGCTCCCAATCGGCCTGGTGGAGATACCAGAGCTCAACTGTGGATACCCTAGACAAGCACAAACGTCAGCATGCGTTTCGGCCCTAATGCACTGCAAATCATCCGCTAAAAGATAGCGCTGATAACCACTGGAATTGAATGGGTCACCACTTACACGGCCAGACCAATTGCAACTCCAAACCAGAGTCCTTGCAATTTCCATCCCAGAGCCCATCCTGTCGAGAACGAAATGGGCAGGGCAATGAGGTAGTACGAGAAGAGATTGGTGAAACCGCCAATACCCTGTCTTCCGATGCCTCTGAGGAGCCCGTGGGATATCGCCGCCAGGGCATCTACCATTTGCAACACTGCGCAGATTGGTAGAACCTTGGACACAATAGCAGCCACTTCTTGATCGTTGGTGAAAAGATACGGGATCTTGAACCTCAAACTGCTGAGTAGTGTCATGTTGAACAGACCGACAACAATACCGCAGCAAAGTGCCTAGACAGATTGTGTAAGTCAGCGTTTCTGCGTAACCGTTTGGCCTTCAAGAGTCCGGAACATACCACTTTGGCGCTGGTACGCGCAGCGTCACTCAGTTTGGCGCCAATGAGGTTGGCCACGCGCGTGGAAGCAGCAATAGAGAGTGGGAAAGGGATGTTGAATGTCGTCGATGTGACCGTGACCAGGACACTCTGCGCAGCCAGATGGGCACTGCCGAATTGGCTGGCGGCAAGTGTAAGAACTTCGAAAGCAAAATATTGAGCTTCAACCATGATCATGCCAGGCAAAGCCAATCGGATCATAGGACCTAGTTTGGATGTTAGCAAATTGTCTTGATCACACATCAGATGAACCTCCACTTACCCCAGTTACTGAACGCATGTCGACTCAGTCCGTTCCAACACTCCATACCCTGGACGAAGCGGACATAAAGGAAGAGAAGGCACGGCAGAAGGTTCTGTGTAAAAACGACAGCGCTTGCGGCACCCGTGAATCCCCATCCCATCCTCCAAACAAAAAACCAGTTGGCCAGCACGTTGAGTGGTGCACCAATAAGGAGAACGAATGTGGTGGCATGGAAGAGGCCTTGGGCTTGGACGAAGCGCTTGCCGCTCTCAAAGGCCGCCACTCCGGGAGTTCCAAGAATTAGGACTCGGAGATACATGCCGGCCAGTGCTGCGGTATCCGGGTCGGGGATAATGCGGTTCAAGACGCCACCGGAGAACCACCAGAGTGTTGCAATGGGCAGGAGTAGAAGCCATAAAAGATAGGTCATTCTCTGTAACTGAAGTCCGACCAGCTTCTTGTGACCAGACCCGAATGCCTGGGCGCAGAGCGTGTCCAAGCATGTCGAAAGCCCCTGGACTGGAGCGTAACATGTGATGTTGGCCGTCATGGTAGCGAGACTGACTGCTCCGAGCTCCAAGCGCCCAATCCGTCCGACTGTAAAGACACTGGTCACGGTGACCGAGTAGTGCAGCAGGAAAGTCACGATAAGTGATCGCGAGTACTTGATGATTGTCTGGGCCTCACGTTGCCAAGTTGTCTTGAGCATGTTCTGAGCAACAGCTCGTTCCCATTGGTTGATCTCCTCGCTGATGGTTGGTGATGGCGGCAAAGGATACTCCTGAAGGAGCGGTGTCTCCTCAAAGACCTTGTCCGAGACAGGGACCTTTGTACTGAACAGACGGCGGTAGATCTTCTTCCATAGAGGATCGTTGGGTGACCGAGGATGCTTGGGTGGGAGAAGATGGTTATCGCGAAGAAGACTGCGTTCTGCGGCGCGGGATTCGACAACATCGGTCTCGCAAACAATTGGACTACCCTGCATTTCGCTGGCGATGATGGGCCTGAGGGTGCCATAGGCGATGCCGCCAGGCCGCGAGACTAGATGAGCTCCAACGGGCAGAGACCCGACGTCGAAGGTGGGGTCAAGATCTTCCTCGTCATCGGAGCGGCACTCTTCGTCTCGTTCATGTTGCTCATCGTCCTCCAACTCTGCTAGATCCCTGGCGAGGATTTCTTGGGCGATCGGCGCGGTGGATAGGTATGAGGTCCCGAGTAGAGACACTGTGTCGAGGAGGGTTTCATGGAAGTCCCTAGACTCCCTACGTGCGGCAGACCCCCTACGTCGCCCGGACGACTGAATGGGCATAGGTGGTGAGGCCATGATGAATGGTACTAGAGATCCAGGAACAGTGGTCAGCTATCTTCCCTAGACCTCGTGAGGGCATCCAGGGCTTCAGGGACGGTGGGCAAGAAAGCCTGTGTCCAGCATTTGTGGTGTTTGTGAGAGGACAGGTAGGTAGAACTAACCTCTGCAGCAAGTGGTGAAGATGATGCAAACACTCGACGGAATAAGAATGACTTGAAGGAAAGAGGTCAACGACCTTGATATGACAAAGGGCAAGTTTTATATCCCGTCTGCACAAGGCAGCAGGGCAGGTGAAGGGATGGAGGGGCAGATCAGATAAAGCACTTTTGGAGCAAACAGGTTGGCCGCGAAGTCAAGCCAACCTGAGGTAAACAGAAAGTGGCGACTCCGAGTGGTCCCCGTCGTCACTGCACCGCACTCCGGACACCGATCAGCAAACTGGCCAAAATTGGCAAGAGAAGGTACTGTACGGGATACCGTCAACTGTCTACGTACCTCTTTCCCCCCCATCCCCTATAAGTTCACCCATCCATCTCACCATCTCACCATCTCAGCAATCCTGCATCTGCAGTGCGCTCTCAATCTGTGCGCTGGAATCCATCGACGAGGGTGGAAACCGACCGGGAGTACCACATTGTGCAGCATCGTCCGCCGGCAGGTAATCACCGTGATCTCGGGTCTCTGCCGCGACCAGTTCCCTCAAAGGGACCATCAAAGAGTGGACAGCGTAATGTACCACATCGGCAACGTTAATCCACCTGCGGCATGCGACGGGAAGTCAGACTCTCACAGGTTAAGTTGGTATCCTCGAGATGGGCTTTCGAAACTCGGGACGCCGTTGCCGGCGGCTACCTTTTTCTTTGGAGGGGGACAAGTCCACCACGGCCAACCGCTAACCGGCCCACTGTGGCCTGCCTCTGCCGTGAACTGCCTTGCACACATGTGAAGGTGGGATAAAGAAAGGTGTGCGGTTTCCAACATTCAGACGGAGTGGGAGGTGATGCCTGCCCGAAGTCTCATCCAATGACAAGGGACAGGTGCAAGGGCCTTGATGACGGCTTGAAGCTGTTGGAGGGGGTTATGACGATCATTGCTCGTTTCCTGTGTTTGTGCAGCCCGTATAATTGGATGATGGTGGTGTTAGAGAGGACCAAAGTCGAAAAAGGATTGCCAGGTGAGGAGGATGTTGTCGCGCGAAAATGATACTGCGCAGAGAGGTTGTGGTGTCGAGAACGAAATGTTGCATGTTGCATGAAGCACCGCCACGATTGAATTGTCGAATCCCCGGCGGCAGAGGGCGGCGGATGGCGGAGAATGCGCTTTCCCATCCTGTACGTCTTACATCCCGTCCCCGCCAGCCCGGTAACATCCCGGCCGTTGGACTGGCCTGTTTTGTTTCTTTTCAGTGCAGTGGTTGCAACTGCCTGCTGAGACGAGACTGTAGAAGGTCGTAGCCGACCCGGATGACGACTGCAGGCTACGCGACTGCAAAGTACCTTACGGACTGAGTACAAATGTACCCGGAACAAATGACCCACTGTATTTCTCAGTCCTTCTTGCCTCGAGGTACCTACAATGGGCAGCGAAACTTTTGCACCAAACAAACATGATCAGTCTGCCAAATTTCTTGTTATCGTTGTCGCTGTCTTTCACTCCTTTTCCCTCCATTTTCAAAGAAATGCTTCCTTGGCACTCTGATACCAGCAATCGAGATGACGAACAGGCTCCATACATCTGCAGTGGTCGTAGTGGTCTCAACCAACGCGCCCCCGATGTAGCAGTCATGCTAAAATGTACGCGGTCTTGGAAATCGCCCCCATTGCCGATCATCTCATCACTCGGGGTTCACAGAACTACCACTCCATTGTAAGGCGAGCGAATCACGGACAATATCTGGCTCATGAGAGAACCCAACTAACTCGTCGGTGATGCAAGGAGGCTCAAGGCTCAGAAATCCGTCGATAGGAGGGAAGAAAATCGGTAACCCGTGGCAATGGCCTTCCATCATCTTTGACCGTCAGCTGGTGCCATGCTAAAATGCAAATCATCATCCGTCCCCCTCGGTCTGTTCAGTCTTCCATCGCCGCGATACACAATTCCCACAAATTCTTCACCGATTGTCGCACAATGGCTGGCCACCTGCAACGGTTGGAGAACCCTGCCGGCCCTACCAATAATCCAGCCTGCCACTCTCCCACCCTCTTGAGACTGATGTTGGCATCCGATGCAGTGCGGATAGTCGACTACGTGAAAGAAGAATGAACGGTGTGACGGTGCGATATTCAATCCGAGGGCTGACCGTGGCTTCTGCAGTGAGCGCCCGCCCCATTCCTCTCTGATGCCGTTGATGGGGGGCGCAAGGGCGCAATTACAGTGGGAGCTACCCCTCACGACTGGAGCCCTCCAGTATCAACAACGGAGCTGTCTACCCGCCTGTGTCACCGATTGTCAATGACAATGACGAAACAGTCAGTCCGAAAATGGCGCATGTTTCACACAAAAGATAAGGACTTTTTGACCTTGGAATCAAGCCATGGCCAAACGGTCTGCCCGGTGCCTTGCTCAATAGGTGTTCCGACCTAGTCATGGCAATGTCGGTCTGTGTCTGGACAGAAGAAGAAACCACCAAGATCCCTTGACCTTCTTGATATTCCACCCACCTTTGCACATGCCGCAGTGCGGCTGCATTCCCCTTGCTGCCATCACTGCAACCGCCATGCACAATGTGCATTCAAGGGCAGCTCGGTGAACCACTGAGAAGGAAGGTCTCAGTATCGAAAATGCTTATCGATATCAGATCTCACCTACCTTGCAGTTACTGGACTGGCGAGCTTCTGCAGGAAGCTTGGACCATGAGCTCTTATCACGACGTCGCTTCCAAGGAGGGTTGTTTCCTTGTTTTCATTCTCCTCGTCCTATAAGCCGACACCGATGTGCTGCGCCTCTGCTCTTCATTGAGCAGTCTACTCGCCGGAGGAGATCGATCAACACGGTAACCACGATGAGCACGGGGGTAGAAGCGATCCCTTGCGGGGAATACTTATTGAAATCTACTACCCAAGGAGCGCGGGATGCCTACTCGCTTGCGATGGACCGTGGACTCGGATACGAGCACTGACACTGACAACCATCAGGCTTTGCGCCATGACTCGGATGCGATGAACTGCTCCTCACAACTATACCATCATCTATGCGCTGCTCATTGGCCTCGAGAGTTGCGGTGTGAAAGCCGCATCGCATGCACAACCGATACATGTGCTTTTGCAGTTGCCAATTTGGGTATCCCGTCGCTATAAATCGACGGAACTCAAAAGATCGTCGACTTTTGATGGTGTGCACGACCCCCATCCTGAATCGAACCCACCACGCCCCAGTTATGCAGCATAACACCGATGTAAAGACACTCCGCATTCCTTTTGCTACAACATCATCGAATTGGGCTTTGTGACCTCTACCTGGATCCCCACTCTGTAGCATCTTCACTTCAGTTTCTGAACGTAGCAGCCCCGGCTGTTCTGTGGCTCTGGGATTGAGTGACCTGGAGGCCTCCGTTAGGGTCACCATCTTAGCATCTTGCAATTCCATTACTCTCCAAGTGGGCCTTCATCGAGGAAGCAAGACGAACAAGCTCCACACTTTTCAAGAAGACCACTATCTTCATCCGCCCTTCTTTCTATCAGAGCAACTTCAGCTTCTCGTCCTGAGTTCTCCTATGCCATTCGGGATAGACTTGCGATCACAACTGTGTGATCAGAGACAACCCAGACGTACGCAACATTTGAAGGCCAACCACCTGACAGTTTCGCACAGTCGAGGACAAGCACACATTGCACCCCAGACACGTTCAGCTTTATTTCAGTCTTAATCTTTATTCCTTAACTACTCAACCCAATCGGAGTTCTTTTACTTTTGAGAAAGCACCTTTTGACCAGCCTCCCACACTACCACGCCACCCCCTATCGTAACAAAAAAGTTGGAATGGACATAAAAAGAAGCCGTTCTGCCGAGCAACAACAGACGAAGCCTCTGTAAGACGAAGAGAAACATCATATGTGAGTCATGACAACCAGTCCCAACTATCCAACCATCTCAGCACTTCCTCCACTCGAAGTCCCAGGTCTCGCTAGTCGCCTCAAAGTACGACTTCTCGTTGCGCAGAGCACCGCGGAAGTTGATGTTCAAGATGCCAAACCCGTCATTCGAGGACGTGGTGCACGACGACCAGGCCCTGTCGGTGAAGTGGTTCTGGAGGGTCACTGCCTTGTCGATCCTGGAGGAGCCGTCGTTGGAGAGTGTCCCCTTGCTGGTGGCCTGTGGTTTTTCATCTGTCAGTCTCGTTTTCCCTTATTACTTGCCATCAACGCAATAGAGACTTACAGAATTATCCGCACTCGAGCTATAGTAAACAGTCGAGAAGTAATCCAGCGCCGCGCCCGGGTCCAGCGTCACGTGGCCGTCCACGAACGTGTCCTTGACGGACACCTGCCAGCCGGCCGACACGCCCTTGGCCTGCACGTGCACTTGGCAGTTGGCTGTCTGGTTTACCGTGTTGGGGTACTGGATGGCGAAGTGGTTGAAGGTGAGGGTCGGGTCGTTCAGGCTGCCGGTGAACTTGGCCTGCGTCTGGGGGCATCCGCTGCCCGAGTAAGAGATGGAGTTGATGCGCGGGGTCCCTGCTGGGGACTCGGCAAGCGCGAGAGTTGTGAGGGAGAGGAGGGCGGTGAGTGTGGTGGTGATGGGACCCATTTTGAGTGGTGTGTTATGTTGTGTGAGATGGTTGCGGCTGACTGGCTGATACCTAGTGCAGTGGTGATGGTTGGTGTCTTGGTGTTGAGCAGACCGAAGTTCAAGGATCAGGCTGTTGCAGCAAAGAACCCCAGAGATCTTGATGGTGAGTTGTAGATGATGATGATGCTGATGATGACAATGAGCAAAGAGAGAGAACTTGGCATATGAACAATAGGGCTTCTCACGTCCTTCTTATAGACAACGCTAACGTGATGCAATTTAGACTCCAATTTCCCTTATCATCGCCTTCTGCTTCCAAAACCCCAGGAAAGGGTCTAGATCAATCATCGTTGTGACGAAAGAAACACGGTAGACCTCAATTGCCACGCAACGTACAAAAGTTAGATTGAGTGATGGAATCGTGCAATGCATCGCAGGTAAGTGGGAATGTCATGGCCAATTCGCCTGCCGGTGCCATTAATTACAAGAGTGGCCCTGATAGTAGCAGTACCACTCATTCATTCTCCGGGGACCATGCTATGCAATGGCAAACCAAACCCAAAGGAACCGAAAGGCAAAAAAAGAGAGTTTAAAAGTGTGTTGAACCACAGTTTGGATGTGGACCTTCCGGCTCCTATTTATCCATATTGGCTACCCGCGAGTCTGGGCCCCTGGATTGGACCAACGCTTCATTAGTCCCCAGGTCCCCTATATTACCCCAGTTGCCAAAAATAGCTGTGCCCACTGCAAGTGCAAAGTGTGATTCCGTTATTCCCTGGTTGAGTTTAGAGTAAACTGCAACTCTATATGTCCATGTCCCGCCCGTCCGTTTACCTAAGGTACCTAATCGTGCTTAAGGTAACGGTAGAGGTAGAGAGAGAGGTGTGATGTTTGGGACGGCCACTCATTAGGGTTCGCTTCTTTACTTGGCTTGGCTTGGAGTGACCGTGCGATTGAACGGTTCGACTAACCAACCATGATAGGTACCGGACCGGGGTGCATTATATCGTGAGATGGTTTTTGGGGAATGGAACAAATAAAGGAGGAGAGGGTTCCGTGATCGATATCTACTTTTCAATCCATTGAAGCGTAGCTTCGGTCATTCCACAATTCTATGGATCAAGCCATTGATTAGAGGAGAGAGAAGTCCTCCACGGGAAACGCTTTTCGTTCAATTTGTGAGTGCTTAGCTGTTGATACGCTGGCTGCTTTGTCCGCTGCATTTGGATTGAGTCTTTTTTGCTCCTTCCAGTTTCGTCGTGAGCGCTTTCTGTGCTCAATGGTTTTCTGATCTCGGGCCATGGTTCTGTAATGGATGTTGGAGGCAATGGACAGACCGACCGGTAGAGGCTGGCTCTCGATCTTTGCAGCTACAAAATCGGTGCCTTTGGTTACCTATCAAGCGGTTGGGGCAATAGTTCAATCCTCTTTACTGTCTTTTACGGGCGGCAGTTGTGGTATGTATTTGGGATGGAAGAGCTCTCATCTATGGCAAAGACGTTGTTATAGCTATGAGTGGCTTTTAAATTTCACGCTTTTATAGCTGCAAATAGACTGCGTTAATTCCTGGTGATCTTAAAACCATACTACCTAGCATCCAATCCCAGTGGCACTTCACTCAACCAAAGGGTAAGGTAAACCATCACCATGGACCGTAAGACCGATAAGAATAGAGGTATGAATCGTTGCAACGCCAGGGGAATCTAAATGCACCTATTTCTGGCAAACATAAAGTTTGAATCTCCAGATGAATGCATCTGCAGTTGCATGTTTCTCAGGGGTCAAGGGACGGCCGGACCAAGTGTTCCCACATGCAACGGATGACCCAGACAGTCAGTCCCAGGCATTGACAAAGTCCCGCTGCTACTACACTCAAGGTTCTATGAGTGCCTGGAACCTACAAGGTCGTTAGGTCGTTGTTGTACTGCAGAAAAGTTAATATACGGAACCAAAGACGTCAGAACCCAAGCGGTCCTATAGTACCATAATGAGGTCGTAGTGCAATATCCCGCTCGGTGCCCCGGGGTCCCTTCGACTCTGGGGTAGATGTTATAGGGTGTTTTTGCCGCTTTCCAGGCCAATGAGAAGCTGTTCCAATGGCATTCGAGACTCTATCACACTTTCTTCCTCGGGCTTGCTTTGCAGAGACGGATGACAATGAATGCGTGTTGCGTGTGCGTACCATTGCCCCTCGGTGCTCTCCCTTTTCGGCCAGAAGCGGCACACTGATCGCTCAGAGTTTGCCTGCGGAACATGTGCTGTCCGTTGATGTATTTGGCTGAGTGGAGGTGAAACATCTTTGCCTGCAAGAGAACTTCCAACTTTAGCCTCTTTGACTAGGTACCGTCTATCGACAAAGAGGCGGCTGTTGCGATGTTAGTAGGTACAGTCATCTTAGCCCGGGCTTCTCGATCATACTTGGACACCAGAGACTGGTTCCAGTCACGGTATAGCTTCGTAGCAGCTACCTTCGTCCTGCCTTTGAATGCCGTGACAGTAATAGCAGGACTCCCATATCGGATACACAACAGTTGCCGTCAACCCTCACGGCAGACCATTATGCGAGATCACCGAACAGAACCGGGGTTCCATGGTACGCCTGCATCAAGGGCGAGAAAAGGTTGTCCAATCCTGGCTGGACCTCACGAGAACCTGTACCAGAGTCTGTCAACACGGGAGTTCGCCCTTCAAGCTGTGTGACGCGTCAACTCGTGGCAACATCAGATCCAGAACGGTTCTCGATCAACTTCACCTGCCTGAATGGAGTGAATGCACACTGTAGTGAGGCCACTCATTCATGGAGGGCCGGGACCACGGAAAAGGTTGCTTCGGTAACCAGTGCCACGACGGAACAAATCCCGTTCTCGCCCCTGCGGTGTTGGTTGAGGTCGTATCGTACCTGATGTTGACGTCGGATGGCAAAAGAGGTTCGTCCTTGGAACCAAAGAAAGGATACTGTGATCCACTACCGCGTTGGCTCCCTGTAGACCACCGGGCCCGTTCAAGAGCTTCCTATTGTGATTGCGACTTTGTTGTTTCCAAGTTTAGACTGCAGTGCCAGCCGGAGATTGAGAGTCGTACTCGAGAGGTGCAGTGCAGTGAACGAACCAAGTGTTAAGCGAAAAGTAAGGTAACTCTAACACGAAGCTTGAAGGAGAAATGTTAGGAGCCCGGCATCTGAATGGGGTCGGGGATGCCGGAGGCTAAGCACTTCTTTGCTGTAGTTACCTCTAGACAAAAAGACCTTTGCTAAGAGCGAGACTGAATTCCAAGACTTAAGTAGCTGAGACGGAAGGATAAAGACTGATGGACGTCAAACGAACTTTATTTAAGGGCCGGGTAGAAAACAGTTTCAAGCGGCATGCAATGGTGAACCACACTGATAGAGAGTGCAGCAGGATGTATGATGCAGTCGGTGCTTCTTGTTATGCAGTGCACGACATTGAGTGCGTGCAGTGCAATGCAGTGAATATGACCGACTTCGAAGGTGCAGTGAATGACGCATCCCGCACCACACTTATTGAGCGAACGAGTGCCCTACTGACACTCATGAGTTGCACACGGAACAACTAGAAGCTGAGTCCGAATCATTATTCAGTTTCTTGAAGGGCTGGAAGTGAATAAGTGCCCCTAGGGAGCAACCAAGGGGCATTGCGAGAAAAAGAGAAGGCAGGTCCTGGCCCGCCGCTCTCAGGGCCGTCGCCAAAAAGAGTAGTGGTACTTACCTGTAGGTACCTCTAGGTGGTATGTATTTGACATTCGTACCGACTCGTCTGAACTAAAATCGCTCGGTCTTGACATCCATGCAGTCACGGTGCATTCAGGGATATTCCTAGCCTTATTGACGACTAAGTACTAGGAAGGCGACGGATCGGACGGAGTGACAACGGGAAGAGCCGAGACCGGCACGAGAAATGAACACAAAGTGCTGACAATGAATGATGAACCGTGACGAACAAACAAAACTGTAGGAGGCGCCAGATAAGACAGTGGCTGAGTGTACCTACTATGTTAGTATGACCCGTGACTATGACCTTCCGGAACACTCGGGCAGATCTCGAACAGAGCGGGCCGAGACCGCAAGTCAGCAGGCGCCCAGACCAAAGTACCACTCGACAAAATCTGTTAGAAGGGGTAGTAGAGCGATCATTTTTACCATAGTTGAGCATTGGCCTCACTAACAGAGGTACATTGGTTGAAGTCATGGTGGGGCTGGAATGGAACCTGGCTCGGTGGTTCTTGCCTGGACTAGGTTTGTTGGTCTCTCTCTGTCTGTTTCGGACACTGCACCGCGGAGGTTACACCAGGCTCGTTTTGTGGTCCAATTTGGAAAGCGCAGCGAGCGAACTGAGTGGTACAGTAGGAGCCTAAGGGAACAATAGGTTGTAGATACACCTACCCTAGAGGTCCTTATCCGGAGTCATACTACTGTAGGCCTGGGACGCCGCAGTTTGTTTTCCCGGCCTGTTTACTGGCTGCACTCAATGCATACAAGTACAGGTAGCAACAGGTTGGATCGACAGGTTCAACAGGGCGTTTACCACGCGGCGCGTTCGCCCTGGATTGGACGTCATAGAGAGTGCAGTGTCGATTAGTTCTTTTCAAGTTCGTTGGTAGAACGCGCTTACGATCTACAGGGGGCCGGGGCTCGGTGCATCATTCACCGAGTAGTATCCCACCGCCACTCAAACCCACTGCACCACCGATTTCACCAATTCAAACACCAGAGAACCAAATACCGCCAGAAGATTGAGAGTTTGACGTTAACAGTCGTTATTGTCATTCATTAACTGCCTACTCTGTGAGTATGACTTCATATGCTAACGTTAACCAACATATTCCTTCGCAGATCAACTCCGATTCCATCATTATGCCGTTCATTCCGCAAGGAAGAGAGGAGATTCACGCACTGCACGACTCCGCGTGCAAGAGTCCGTCCCCTTTGCGTGAGAGTGGCCCAAACCCAACTCTTCCCAACCAAAAACCTTCCTCCAAGGGGGTATCCAAATCCGCCGTTGAGACTATACCAGTTACAGTACGCCATAACTTCCGCCGCACAAACGTCAGAACAATTACTTCTTCTGCTCCTGAGTGGTGACAACGTAGTCGTCACTCTCGTACTGGGGAAGCGAACCACCCTCTTCGAGCCTGGCCAAGTCTCCAGGGAAGTAGATGCCGTCGATGGGAACCGGGTCCTGGTTGTGGAGGTACATGAAGTAGTAGTACATGCCGCAGAAACCGCCGCCGCCGATGATGTTTCCGAGGAGAGCAGGAATGATGCCTGGTTAGAGCATGTTAGTTTACGATCATCGAACAAAGGCGAAACAAGACAACATACCCTTCCAGATGTACAGGCCAACAGTGACCTCGGGGGTGCCGTGCCAGATACCAAAGGGAATGTAGAACATGTTAACGACAACGTGGTCGAGACCGAGCATGGCGAAGCAAAACACAGGCCACCACATGCCCATAGCACGGGACATGAGATCCCTACCGGCCAGACCGAGATAGGCAGCGAGACACACGAGCCAGTTGCAGCCGATAGCGCGGATGAAGATTTGGTGCCATTGGGGAACAACTTGCTTGGCGTAGACGAGGTTCTGAATCAGCTTTACCTGTGCAGGATCCGTGAACAAGCCACCATCTGGAAACAGAGAGACCAATTAGCGTTGCTCCAAGGCGATGAGTCCCGTCGGACAAGGAGAAGAAGGCAGCTTACAACCGAAGATAATCGCCATAACAAAAAGACAGCCGGCAAGGTTACCCCAGAAGCAGATGAACCAATGCATCAACATCTTATACCAGGGGATACGGCCTTGAAGACAAGCCACACCAGTCAACTGTTGGACATGAAGTTAGCACCTGAGAAACAGAGAAGCCTTGCATCTTCAACATCCACCCCCAAAATCACATACCATGGTAGAACCAGTAAACAAGTCGGCACCGGTCATAAAGATCATAACCAAGGCGCAAGGGAAGAGAATGGAGCTGACAGTCTTGACGAGACCAGGAGTGTTCTCGGCCATCCAGGGAATATTACTGGCGACAAGGGTGGCACCAGCGGCGAAGGATGCTATACAGCCGGCAGACATGGCCGAGGCAAAGATCTTGGCCGGGAACATGTTGGCCTTGAAGGTACCCAGACGGCCGACGATTTCGATCGTCTCGATAGGGCTGTAGGCGTTGCCATTGCGAACCCAGACGGTATTTTGCTGATTTTGAATGCGAGACATTTTGGCGGCTTGACTATCGGTTCACAAGCTCGAAACCGGTGGGTGTTGTTATGTGATGGAAAAGAGGCGTTCCCCCGTATTGGGAACTTTGGCGGATGTTGGGACGAACTACTGGTCGTTGAAGGAGGTTCAGGAACTATGTCGCGCCCAGCGAGAAGTGAGAAGTGTTCGTGACGGTGCGGGGTTGGAGGTGAGGTGAGGTATAGTGGTGTGAGAAGAGAGGATGAACCAACGGCTGACAGAATCAGACGAAGGTCGAGGCAAGTAGTCCTTCAAATGTAAGGGAGCTGAACCGGAGAAGCAGCCTAAAAAAGTAGTCCCCCAAAGCTGTGGATATATCGTGGCTCCGTGGTGGAGTCGAGTTCCAACGCTAGGCACACCCCTCGACATTCGAGACCAGGAATGGAAGGCCCTATCCCTGTTTGCTGAGATATGAAGTCACTCCAAATGGACTTCAAAGTCTGGAGCATTTTCTTGGGGGTGAGGCGTACGCGTCCGCGGATTTGCAACTTCGTGAACGGCAAAGATGGAAATTGGGTCAAGACTCTGTTTCCACAATGGAGGCTCAAGAGAAGACGGATAAGGGAAGCTATTGAGTCTGGATGGATCTCCTGACCATCACGCTGCCGGTGAGACCATGAGAGTCCAGTTGTTTACGACCGAAGCTGCCCGGGTCTCGTCCGTGGTTAGTACGGCAGGGTGAGGACCAGAAACCTGGGGTTGAGGCGCACAAAAAGTGGATAAGATGAAATAAAGTTCAGATGCGGCGCACCGGCCCCCGTGCGCATCCGGTCTGATGGTTCTCGGAGTCGGTATAAGCGGTTCATGAACAGCACAAGCCCCCAACGGTGGCTGCTTCATGTGTCAAATGTCCACTTGACTCTCCCATTTTTTCCTTTCACGATGTCAGCCGTTTCGGATCGCCCAGACCCCCCAGAA
This sequence comes from Neurospora sp. CHS-2018c, assembly GCA_009806235.1. NCBI lineage: Eukaryota > Fungi > Ascomycota > Sordariomycetes > Sordariales > Sordariaceae > Neurospora > Neurospora sp. CHS-2018c. The sequence goes on from RAPC01000023.1 coordinate 235,276, forward strand.
CAAGAAGGCTCGTGAAAGGATCATGGAAGAAGGCAGGTCTCCAAGGGGGGTTCAAAATCTCTTGCTTTACCACAACAATGGAGCAAATTTGGCCGAGGTGGTGGGCCCCATCGATGGGTGATGACTCGCGCCGTACCCAGCTTACCGTGACCCAGTTGTGAACTTGTGATCAAACTCCGCCCAGTCGCAGAATCTCACGCATAACCCTCGATGATCCTCCTGTAATTCTGGATCCAGTGCCCGCAGGATCACCAGAAGTTGATTGTGGAACGGATTACCTAACGGGCATCTTTGAAGTGCATGGCGACGATGCTTGGGGCTCTGTTTTGTATGCAAGGGTCCGTCGGCGGTGAAGCGTGAATCTTTTAATGCACGGTTTGTCGTGGACGACCACAAGATAAGCGTAGCCCCTTTTTCTTCAGGCTGAGCCGAAGCCCAAGGTAAACAAAGCAAAGGAGGCTCCTTGTGTCCGTTGGGCCGTGCACTTGGCGGGCAGCCGGCATTCTAGAGGTAGCAAGCAATGCGTTAACCGGCACCGATACGGCTAGGACGCGGCACTCTTTTGCCCCTAGAACATTCTTACGCACAAGTGCGACGCCGACACGACCAACGGGCAGAGCCAAGTCTTGGCAGAGACGACAACCTCGACTGACGAGTCGACGACGAGCTGTGAGCAGCGCGGGCAGGGCGTCATCTTTGAGGAATCTAGCACGCCTGGCGCTGCGCGGTGCACCACCGACCCTAAATACCTAAGATGTTTGAATGGTTGGATTCGTCAGATTCATTGAGGTTGGCGTCGCCGGCGTCGTATCATTTAGCTATCTCCGCATCGTCCGTACTGAAGCCCGCATTATGACGCGCGCGCGTATCCGGGGGATTAACCGTTCTCCAGTGCCATCGGTCAGATGGCGGTTGGGCGGTTATGCGTTGGAGAGGTTGACCCGGGAGGAACGGATGGGGTCAATACCTAGGAACGTTGAGAAGGCCCGAGTGGAAAGCCTAAACCCATACAGGTACAGTGAGTGAGGTGAGGAGACAATCTCTGAACCCCCTCCTCCATAAATTAGCGACCCCCCATTAGGAATACCCCAGCATCCCACTCTGCGCCCTCTCCGCTGCACAAACTTGTGAACTTCCTTTCCAGATCCTCGATGCTTCCCCAATCCGCACAAGGCCGCCCTCACCCACTCCGCTCCCATTGTCAACCCAGTCGGCGACAAAAGGATGTCTGTGACAATCCGCTCACAATCCGCTACATGTGGAGTAGGCGGTGGAACATGGAACGTAGGCCATCAACGTAGGCCCCCTTGTCTTACAACTCTTGTGGAGAGCCACGGAGGAAGGAGAAGGCAACGTCCGTGGGTATCGATTATTTCCGTGCCGGTCACCAGGGATCTCGTGTACATTGGCGGAGAGGGGTGTGTTGTCGACCCGTTGAGGCAAAAGATTTGGAAGACCGGTTGTCGGTGACGGTGTGATGCCGGCGTGCCGTTCTTCCCCTCAGTACGTCGTCGTCGTCATTTGTCCTTCATGATCTCGATCGGAGGAATCTTGCATATACACGCTAATCTCCCATTTGCCGTGTATAGTCCAGGAGCTGGTTACCCGTGAGCGCTTGTCAAAGTTCGTTGTCGTTCTCGAAAAAGCAAAGGTTAGTAGGCAGGAGGCCAAGCTGAAGAAGCATGAAGGCGCCCTCGAAGGCCGTTTCAGACCAGCTCCGAGCACGGGTATCGTGACCACCGTCCGCCGGTGGACAGTGGGCCTCTCTACTCCTTGGGTTCATTTTTCTCCGCTCGCCCTTGAGGGAGCGACACCGACTATTGGACCTCGGGGCGAGATTCAACCGATGGAAAGCTTCCAATGCTCAGCGCCTGAGCGCCTGCTGTTGTGGACCAAGGTCACGATTCCAGCCCACGCAGCTGACCGACATCAGCCCCTTACACAATAGAAACAGTCTTTTGTATCGGATGAATTGGAACTCGAAAGAGGTATCATGACATCAGAAATACGAACAACAAACACCGACCGATGATCCCCCTTTCCAACGGCTCCCATGATTCCACACCGACCCTGCAGCAGCAGCAGCAGCAGCAGATAACATTTTCCCCCAAGAACCATAACGCCAAACTCCAAAGACCGCAAACACCAATGCAATTATTTCGGACGACGACGACAACGACGACAATGATGGTGCCCCTCTCGCTCGGCCTAGAAGCCAACAAATAATGAGGAAGGAAAATGGTGTCGAATAGGGCCTGGCAGGCAGACCGAACCCGGAGCGGAAAAAAGCAAATTCAAGCCCGTAGCTTAGCCGAGCGACCCAGTTCTCGAAAACTTTGCCAATCAACGGTTCCGGTCCGCCGCGCGAGTCTCCTCTTCACTTGTCCGCGCTCCCCCGTCTCAGGCGCCAAGCTCGTGTTGCTGTTGCTGGTCGACGATGTAATAGAGATCATCCACAGGCGACGGCATGGACACAACGCCAGTACTTTCAGGGGGCCGAGACCACCGGGTGCTGACTGTCTCTCTGAACTGTCTCGACCTGGTCACCACTCCTTCCAGCAATTTCCCGTGGCGGCGCGCATCTTGGGTCCCCGCCGGAAGATGGCCTGGATTTGGAGAAAGCTGCCCCCATCTCCTCCTCCCCCGAATGTTCCCCACGCAGCTCGCCCCAGATTTGTTTACCGTTACCCTGCATGCCAGCAGCATCGTCAAGCTTGTCGCAACTGGTGGCCGGGTTGCTGGGCAGTGACCGAGTGACGTGAATCGACTTTGTCACGTGGATGGATAATCGCAGATGAGCCCTCGGCGGAGCTCTGAGCTGGGAATCTTCACCGTCATCCCCATCCGACGTGTCGTGATGTTGATGTGACACTGTCCCACCAAGGGAGGTGCCCGTCATTGACATGGAATCTTGGTCTCGGCCTCTTCCCAGTTCGCGGCTGCCCCTATTCTCACGTTCTTGCGTCGAGGCGGTCGACATACCACTACCACCACCACCACCAGCACCATCGATCCCCCGAGCTTCGAGGTCGGTTATTCGGAGCGCGGCTTCTTTTCGAAAAAGTTCATTATAGACGCGACGGTCATAGTTGTCGTACTCGTCCACGCTCGACAAGGCGCCCTCTCCACCTGGTTTCATCTCCGACATCGGGGTCGTCGCGGTAGAGTTCGAGCGGTGCCGTCGATGTGTGCGAGAGTGAGGGTGAGCGAATGAGTGCCGCCTGGATCCTCGCCTACTATGGATGCTTCTGCTGTGGGTGCTGTCGATAGGGGTTATCCAGGGGAGACTGTGGTCGTGGATGTAACGGCTACCGGTGGACAATAGCCGAGGAAAAAGTCGCTGGATAAGCGGCTTGAGAGTCATGATGCATGCACAGGTAATGGCAGCATTGACTTCTACATTTGTCCAGTACATGAGCGTCGGCATGTTGTATGTCGAGTCGAACGGCTTATAGGTTCTGAGGTGTTCTGCAAGTTGGCGGTTGTTCTCGATCAGAACCAAGAGGCGGAAGACAGAGACGATGCAAACGCTAAATGAGCGGAATCGGTAAGTCATGATGAACATAAATACTGCCCCTTTACCTCGGTGCATGGGGACGAGAAGGACGAGGAGGATGAGGGGACTGGTTGATGCTTCTCGACTTACAAGAATCCCAAAGCAAAGACGCCAACTAGGGCGATCTTCTGGCGCCGTGGTAGCTTCAGTCTGGAAAGAGCTGGCATGGGGAGAGCCATGATGAACAGATCGCTTCCAAGGTGCAGGGCGGCATTCACCCACCACACATTGGCGGGGTGGCAGTAGACTTTCTTTCCTGGGATCCAGAAGTAGCTCCAGTCCCAGAAGGCCGCGAGAGGGACACATGCGGTGCAGACCGATATGACATGCCAAAGGCCAATGGCCGAGACGGCGACCATGCCAACTTGAATGGCCCGCTTTGTCCAGCTGTAGGTGAAGATGCGCCGGTAGAGTAGCAGGATGGAGATTCTGGTGAAGGCGAGACTCAGAGAGTAGAAGATGATCCCATAGAAGGCTGCCTTTTCCAGCGCTGGCAGCTGCAAGGTGTCCACCTCCCAGGAATGCAACCCCGCTCCTCTTGCTGCTTCTGCATCGTAGGTTAGTCAACCTGGCGGTGATCTTGAACTGAGGTGGACCTGGGGAAAGTGCTGAATGGGCTCCGCTCGGGAAGGACTGATGGGGCCTGGCTGGGGATAACGTACGCTCAATCGCGCTTGCTGAAACCGCAGCGGAAAACACCTGCAAGAGACAACATCAAACGTCAGTCCACTCTGCAACATTTCTACTTCCTCTCTTGCTCAGTCCTTCGTCAATCCAGTCCCCAGAATGAACATACAAGTGACGGTATGAGACACCAATCCGCCGGCCCCAGCACATTATTCAACTTGGTCCTCGTGTAAAACCGCAACGCAACAAAGGTGAGTGCAATTAGCCACGTTATTACTGCACACAAGATGATGTCGGCGTCAAGTGGTCGTCCGGCGTGGTCTGGTATCCCCCATTGTTGCCAATACGTCCCGTTGACAGTTCCATTCGCGCTGGTCGTCACGTTGAAAGTCCCATACCCAGATCCTCCTACTGTCGAATTTGCACCACCATTTTGTCCTCCCGTTCCTGTCCACGTTTTGTCATCTGCTGGCGTCGCTAGGTCGATCGTCATGGAGCCTCTTGTGGTTGGGCAGTAAGGCCTGCCGTATGTGCCGTCGATAACTATACGGTCTGATGAACAAGACCCTCCGTTAAGTTCGTCGACAACAGTCTTGTCAGACAACAATGGAAGGAGGAGTTGTTGAGTCGCTAATGTTGACGGGCGGGTGGGTTGACGTGCGACTGAGTGAGCATGGGCGGCGATGGTCGAGACCCGACATTTGGGACCCGCAAGGACGCAAGGAGGCCGATCCGAAGACGGACTAGCAAGGGGGGCAAAACGGGGGTAATATAAAATTGGCCGGCACTAAACCCAAGCGCCTAGTGGTGATAAGACCCGGAGCAAAGACCTGAAAACAGTCATGAAGATCAGATAAAAATATGCCAGCAGGGAAAGGTGCTGGTGACGGCCTGGTAGTTGGGTGTTGGTGTCAGCTGCATCAGAGGCGCGTCGAGTCCGGTAGTTCCTGTCAAAGTCTGTTGGCAGCTCCAAATTCCTTCCCTTGGTGTCACCACATAAGCCCCAATCCGCGCAGGATTTCAATTTCCCAAATTGAATCGCAGCGGAACTTGGGAGCACGATAGGCCGCCAAAAGAGGATTCCCGGCCGTCGTGACCCGGCAGTTGTTGTCCCCTTTTCGCTCGTGGCCGCATGCAATGTCACACCCCGTCATGACACCGACGAGGAAAAGTCTGGGGTAAGAAGTCAGAGCGCTGACAAGGGGTGCTTGTTTTCTGCTGTCAACTCGGTACTCGGTAAATATCTCCCGATTTTCGGGTACGCTCTTCGGCTGACCTGGTGGCTTGAGGTGCCACCCGCTGTGAATAGCGGTGCGTTCACGTTGCGCCTGGATGGGAGCCACCTGAAGGGGCACAAGGTCGCCGCCGCAATTCAAAAACCTGGGGTAATGGCAGTGATGACAGCCCCGAAGGCCTCTTCATCGCATGTTTCTGCTTTGTTCACGTTCTGCTAGGGTGTTGTAGCAGGCGTTCGACCTGGCTGTGAATGACATGGATTTGGCTAACCGGTGAACAGGAACAGGTAAAAACAGGCATCGAGGCCGATCCTCTGCGACCTTGAAAGTCCATTCTCCTGGCCAAAGCTACGGTAGTGCTAGCCCAAAGCTGCGGATTCGATCCGTTTGGGACATGTTGAAACGCTGTTGCCAGACTCTTGGGCTTCTGTGTTCACTGTCCAATGATGGTGAGAAGTGCCAACGGTGGTGGATTTCGGAAAATGGGAGGTCTTGAAAGTCGGCTGCTGTTGCGATTGGCTGGGGAGGTGAGTTTTGGGTTGCTTCGATATTGCAACTCCGTCGCTCTGCCCTCGTCATATTATACCCATCCCATCCAACCCCGCCCTTATCAATTCTTGATCTCCTCCGATCAAGTGACACTGAGGCGCGGGATCTTCATTTTACGCCAGGCTCAACGGAGCATGTTCCTGCGCGAATAATTCGAGCGGAAGAAACCGAACTACCGCTTTTTCTCACTCGACCCGGAAACATCCCCACGTTCAACGGCCAATTACATCTGCAGAAAAACCTGCAGGCCGGCACTTCAACGTGGCAGGCAGACCAGTCAGCCACATAATTCGTCAGTACAGCGTGGGATAATTCCGGGTTGAATGAGAATATGCAGTATTGATCTACCAGATGAGGGGAAGAAACAGGCACGACGGCACGGGATATTCTCCGGGCAAAACGTGTTGCCCGGCCCCAGCCTCCCGGAGGCGAAATGTAACTTCAACCCACTTGAAAGTCGGCCAAGAGGTCGACCATTTGAAGTTGATTCGGTGACCCTTTTCCGTGACGGTTCGTCGCGAACAGGGAGCCATCCTTGTCTTCTGCCAAAGTGCCACGGCGAGCATGGATGATGGGATCTTGGCTTCATAGCAACGGGGCACGTTCGGGTTCGGGAACGGGCAACCATCTGTCAACTCCGCTTTGTGAAACGCAACTATCGAGATGCTAGCCGGGATGAAGCTTTCTTTTTCTTCTCACAAGCTTTGTCCGAACGAACTGTCAAAAATGGCTTTTATCTTGCAGAGAACTGCCATCCTTGCCGGCAATAACGACATGGGCCCTATTCCTTGGCTGCTTTGACAGGCGGGTCTGGCGTTCCTAACATGATCCCTGGAAGCTGGCAATCCGCTTTTGTGGTGGATGGTGATGGCTTCAAAAGCAAGCTTGGCGTTGCTTGGATGACCTTTCAGCACTTGGCAAAAGTCGAACTAAAGAAAGCGATTGCAAAGGGAAAACGAATAAGACCTATCGAACAAGTTGAGATATCATTGAAGTGGCCGGTAAAGTGATGAAAAAACGAACAGAGCTTGTTGCTCTTTCAAGTATCGCGATCGTTATATTTAAAGCGTCACTTGGTTTTGGGGACAGGTCAGAGAGTATTTCGAGTACGTGGTTGCCGAACATCGTCAACTCTACATCCTGAATTCGGGGTTTCGCAAGTCTAAATGATTACGTACTATATCTCTTTATCCATTAATTTCTTATATATATGATTCATACCTGACAATGGCTCACATGCTAAACTAACACTTTCCATATGGTACTCAAGACAACCTACACAAGATAAAACAAACCGCCACACCCCATTCTACAAACTCTAACCATAGAGGTCTCCACATGACAGTGGTGTACGGCTGACACCACTAACACCTCTCTTGTGTGTAGTATATAACATCTAACAAAAGAAATATCCTGAAAGCAAAGAGCCATCCAACCAAAATGCGCCAAAAATCAATTCGAAATCCCGGAAAAAGAATCCACTCCAGGAACAGATCCAATGAAGCCTCCTTTCCATCCCATTCCATCCGATCCGATCCCTTATATCCGTCATTATCATTACAATTAACGTACACGGGTCATAAACAGTGGTCAGCCGAGGTCCAGCCAGTCAAGGTCAGTCCATGGGTCGAAGCTGGGAACCCAAGACAAGCAAGAAAGAAGCGAGGAGTCGCAGGCGACCGGTCCAGTCCGCATTTCTACTCCTCGTTGGGCGCCAGTCCGAGTGTCGAAAAGCTGAGAAGTCAAGGCAAGCAGCAAAGAAGCGAGCAGTCACCGCGACAGTCACCGCGACGGGAGACCAATCCGCATTTCTACTCCTCATGTCTCCAGCTACTGCTGTCCCTTCCCTGCCCCTACCCCTGTGTCTGTGGGAGCCCCGCGACCTCCTCCTCCTCCTCCTCCTGATGGCCGCCCTGAGAAGAAGAGGAAGATCCTTCATTCAACTTCCGCGCCCGCTCGACCGCCTCTTCCAGCTCCTGATGATGTCTCGCCACGACCTGACGCATCTTGCCCAAGTTGAGCTGCAACATGTTGGTCTCCTGATCGAGCATGCCACGCTCGTGTTCCGTCAGCATCAGCCTGCGCTGCAGCATCTCGACGCGCTCGCGCTCGCACACCTGCCAGGCGTCCTTCCGGATCTGCTCGGCAGCGGCGCGGGGGTCTTGGCTCATGGCTATCGTGGCCATGGTGTTGCTGGGCCGATGTTGGCCGGGACCTCCGGGACCTCCTCCTGGTAATCCCATCCCCATTCCTACTCCGGGCCCGCCGACCATGGGTTGTTGTGGAGGTTGCTGCATGTATGGTGATGGTATTGGGAGAGGTGCTGGGGAGGTCATGCCCGAGGTCATCACCATGCCTGCTGAGCCTATGGGCATGGACATGCCGCCGTGGATGTTGGTTACTGGCATGCCCATGTTCATGCCCATTCCCATTCCGTTGTTTGGCATACCGTTCGGCATACCGTTACCCATGACGTTGCTCATGCCGTTGCCCATACCATTGTTCATGCCATTGTTCATACCGTTGCCCATCCCCATGGGCATTCCCATCGGTGTAATCGGTTGGACGCCGGGTCCACCAATAGGTGTAGTTGGTGTCGAGTAGGCGTTGCGTGGATGCACCTGATAATCTGCCGTCCAGGCCATAGGGCCACTGACTCCCGGAGTGTGGGTCTGCATGGTTTGCATAATGTTTGGCCGGCCTGGGAAGTTAGGGATAGGGCCAGGGTGTTTGCGCTTCATTTGCGTCTGGAGAACTGCCGTGTTCAGCGCACTGGCGGCCGCAAGTTTTGGCTTAACGTCCGGTTTCCCAATCTTGCTGGTTGATTTGACCTTCCGGTGAAGAGGCCCTGTTGGCATCAGGTTTGGTTTCCCCACTCTCCTCGCCTGACCCCCTGGAGATGCTGGTTCGTTGACACTGGATTTCAGCATGAGCGGTACTAGGCGCTGGTTGTTGGGTTCGATCTTGACCTCGGCAGATTCGCTCCTCCTTAAGGCCGCAAAGTCGGGAAACTCGGTATATGGAGAAAGAGCCGGCTGGCTACCCGTCTCCCAACCTGCCGAAGCATTTGGGTAGGACATGGAGTCCTCGGGCGACATTGATGCTGCGCCAAAATAGTCGCCACCATGGGGATATTGTTCGTGAGAAGGCGTCACTGAAGCAACACTCCAGTCGGCGGCGAACATGGATGCGTTTGGATCATGGCCGCCCCATCGCGGGGTGCCTGTTGGTGTCTGGTGGTTTTCCCAGGCGTTGAAGGGAACACCTTCTGTAACCACGGGCATGGGAACGCTCATGCCGGGTTGTGTCCATGGACTCGTGACGATATTTTGGGTTTCCCATGCTTGAAGGGCTTCGTTCGCATGGACCTGGGAGGTGGGCATCTGAGAGTCAAGAGATGGGTTAGTGTAAGTTCTGATGCATGTGCCTTGCATATATGTACATGTCAAGCAACGCGTAGGGAAGGGGACTGGAGCATGATGCGCACCTCTCCCAGGCCATTGTCGTTGGGAATGTAGCTGTCTGCCATCATTCCGGTGTTGCTTGATGCAGTGCCTTAGCTCCCGAGTTCAAAACGCGGGGCGCAACCGCGACTTTTGAATGCGAATCGCTGTGACAGGTACAGACAGCTACAGTAGCGTTGGACAAGGTTGCTTCTGTTGAGGTTGGACGGGGCGTGGAGTGTGACGTTGTGGTGGTGGTGGTGCCGTGATGGTGTGGTGCGTTCCCTGCGAATCGCCAAAACCTAAAACGAGCGTGTTGTTGCCGGTGTTGTAACTTTTCACGAGACGGAAGCGTTTGAGGCGAGCTACCAAGTCGAGTCGTCGTCGAAGGTGTTGGTCGCAGTAATGGTGAGGTGACTTTGTTCCTCCGTCTTCCCGCCTCGGTTGGTGCTAGTGGTCAGTGGTGGTTCGTTGGTGATTGATGGTGCTTTGGCGGTGCTTTCTAGGTGGTGCTGGGAGGTGCTTGGCGTCCGATGACGCAGGTGATGGAGCCGTGAGTTGGAGAGCAGCTCAGCTGTTGGACGCCCAACTTGTCACTTGGTGCAGCTGTCTGCTTGTATCTGCACGCGTCTGCACGGAACAGGATGCCGACTAATTAACAGCTTTGGATCTGCAGGGCCGATGCCGCGTTGGGAACTCAAGAAGAGGAGTCAAGTGTTGGTGTTGTTGGTGTTGTTGTTGGTGTTGTTGTTGTTCGTGTCCGTACGTGGTAATTGATTTCCCTGGAATAACTGCCTGGCGGTTGTCGCGCTGCGAGTTGTCGAGTTCAGGCTGTGGAAGGTCCCCCAAAAGTCGAAGAGTTAGGTTGCCAACAACGTCATTTTGAACACTTGCCGCAACAGAAGTGGAAGTGGTGGTCGCACATGCGACCCGACCTGGCGGCCGACTACTTTTATAGCTCTAATAGCTTCGCCTTTCATCCCAGACGCATCCCAGACAGCACGCATCTTAGCATCCCAGACAGTCGCGCGGGGTGGGTGTGGGATATTGATCATATTGGGATACTAGTGCCGAAGTTGCAGTTTTTTTTCCTTATTTTTCGCTTGGCGCTGCGATCGTGATCTCCCGTCGGCGCATCGCGTCTGCACATGCCGTTCGAATGCCCATCGCCGATGTCCATGCTAACATTTGGGGAGAAGCCTACAGTAGCGGTTGACCCAAAGGGGCCCGGGTCCCCTTGCTGAGTGTTCAGTTGGGAGTGGCTTAGAAAACGGCCATCCATTGCACCGGCGCAACCTCCGTGTCGAGAGCGCATTTGAGCATTTTGATATTGCAATCCCATATTGCACTCTTTGGTAGCGACAAAGAGAGGGACAAGCCCATCGAGATTGGAGATATCGAGATGGATCTCCCAGGTGGGCAAGTGGGATCACCACCATCATGTTGTCGTCCCTGCATTGGATTTGTCTTATTGGCAGCACCTGCACTGCACTGCCCGGACAGAAAGCGGGTATCTGCCCCGTTCCGCCTCTAGCGACACCGGCACCTGGGAGAGGTGATAGATAAGCGCTTATCGCAGTCTGCCAGCCCGTTGCAGACCGCAGCGGACCGCAACCGCGGCATCCCCACTCGCTAGCGTGCCGTCTTCCGGTGGATGCGGTGGTCCGTGGTGGGGTCGTTCGGCCATGCCGTGCATTTTTAAAGACTGCGGGCACCTATCCAACCATGGTGATGTGTCCGCGAAAGAGATGCATTCAACGCTCCAGCGGGTCTTTGCAACGCTACAAATACGAAGGTCTTGAAACAACCGAAGGTCTGAAAAGCACAGAAAAAAATGGATTTCAAATGGACAGATGGACAACCAAATCCCGTCCAAATGGTTCAAATCGGCATTGTGCTGGCACGACAAGGATAACCGTGGTTGGCAACCCGACCGGCCTCAGCGCTGTCTCCTGAAGAGGATCGGAGCACTGCCCGCCCGCCTGATGAGCGCCCGGAATTCGATATCTCCGGCCCCTTTTGACACATTCCCGATCGCATCTTGCAGCTACCGGCGCCGGGTCCGATCCCCTTTTTCTTGTTTTTCGGTGAATGAGCCCCCGAATACGGCCCACGAGGCTCCCGGCTCCCCTTTCCCATCGGACCCTGCGCAGCTGATGATGGCCCGATAGACCGGCCACATTCACATCCATTTTTACATTACCCTCGGTCACATGCTTTTTGCGCTTGTACCGTTTCCTGGAATCCCAACATACTCATTTGGACAGCATAGCTCCAGTTGGTGACCAGATGGCGGTTGGCATGCCCTTTTTCAAGAGAGGGAAGAAATCCACAGACTCATAAGTTAGTTGGTGCTCATTGCCTCCCTGTCGAAATCACGTCCATCCAGGTGAGACATCACGACGGGAGTTTTGGTGCATCAGATGTTGACGTTGGTTCTTTCCCGGTGTTTAAGTGCGGTCTGCGTCTCCCGTCCTTCCTTCCTTCTTTCTTTCCAACCATGTACCTTGTCCCTTCTTGCTTTTTGCCTTTTAGACTTTTCCTACAGCAGTTCATCTCCACCCACATTCTCTCCACCACGGTCCCGGGTTTTCGGCCACCCCGTCAACCGGTCAATTCCCGTCACCGTTCCACATTCTGTTGGAGCTTGTTACGAAATCTTTGCAACGAGACTCGTCGAACTTCACAAACCCACAGAGTATCCAAAATATTTGCTCATGGCATCCTTCACAACGCCTCGATTTCCAATCCAAATCTTTGAACCGTCCCCCCCCCCCCCCCCCCCCCCCCCCCCCCCCCCGCCCCCCCCCCCCCCCCCCCCTCCTTATTCTTATCCAGACGGCCGAAGTTCGCGCGAATGCAGCCCATTCATCCCGATTCCGCGTCGATCACTTCTTCGGGTTCCACTGCTCTCAATCCCTCATCCTCGATCTCAACATTCACCACCATCCACAAGTCACGGGAGCCCTACAGCATCACGAGCAAACTTTTTTGCCGCTGTGGATTTCATTTTGCGTAAGCTCCATAACCTCCATGCAGTATCCATCACAGTTTTTACCCGCTGCAAGCCGAGACATCGGACAGCATCCGAGCGGTCTTGTACGTAATCAGACCGGCGGCGCTATCCGGCGGCGCTATCCACCCCGGCCACAATTTGAACGACAACCGCCAAGCCGAACGGGCCGTCTTCCCGGCCTCTAAGCCCGGAGCCCGGTTGACTCACTTGCCCGTACCCAGCGGCAGAGTGGCGGTTGCCGCAGTTACATCCCGACGACAGCCGCCGGCTGGTTTTGAGCGATAAGGCACGATGATCGGATGGATGATTGCTCTATCTACAGGGTACGCTAGCGCAGGTACAGTTGCCTACCCGTCGTTTTCCTGCCCGTCATGAGATCGAAACTTGTGTGGTGTACCTAGGTGCATGAGCCAGGGCGTTCCTAGGCAAGCGCATCATCAAGAACTGCCGGCTCTCATTAGTGACGGGAACATCAGTGATGCACCTCATGCAGTAATGTACCTAGAACTACTGGGTAGCACCGGTAACGTTATCGGGTTGGATTCATACCGCTTCTTTGCGCCCAAGGGCAGTCTGGTTCTGCGTCACGTTACTTATCCGTTCGGGCTCCCCTCCTGCGAGTCCTCAAAAAGACCCCAGGCCTGTGTATATGCCCAAAACACAAATCCCGAAGCGTTCTCCGGTTACCGGTCAGTGTCTGGATGATAGAAGATCCCCCATCCTTGGACCTTGGACCTTGGCAAAGCTTGTTATCAATCAAGCTTTTCAACGAACACGGATTAGCCCAGGCCTTTTCCCAACCTTCGATCTGCGTATCTGTTCCTCAATGATTCTGGACTCCATGACACAAAGCCAGCGAAGTCCGTTTTACCACTGCGAGAAACCATCTGAACTCAAAACGTGGTCGCGCATCTCGAGTCTCACTACATCTGCGGTGGCTCTTACTCGTCATGCGAGAGCATGCGAGAGCGGTCCCCAACAACCAAGGCCCTGGCAAATGTTTGTACGTCTGATATCTTCCAAAGAGCCAACATTCACGCTAGCGAGGAATCAGGCACGAGTTGGACGTTCTGGCTACGCAACAAGGGCAGGGGCACTCTTTTGTCCTCAACGGAGGCGGCGCAACTTGATGAACCCTGGTAACAACACATCCCTTATATCACAAAACACAAAGCACAAAGCCTCGCCTTCTCCCTTGTATCTGGAAGGGAATCCGGAGATTAATCGCGAGCACGGTCCCGGCTTATTGGTCAGGCACATGGCAATTTTTGTAAAGATATCCCCCTCTACCCCCTTCACCCCCATTCCTGTGACACCCCGTGAATCGAACTTTGTACCATCAGGCCGCACTACACTTGATCATCAGATGGACGACCGCACCGCCCGCGTTCTTCGGTCTCACAAAGATCAGGCCCGAGGCCCCAACCAACCACACCTCATTGGCGGGGGACAAGTTTAGAGGAAGCTATGGGACTGAATAACACCATTGTTCCATTGTTGAACAAATATCAATATCAGACGGTTGGCCAACAGGTTAGTGACCACCTAGGCACCGTTCCCGTGTCAGACAAATCTGTACCTACCTAGCCCCCCCGGCAAACCATCATGCCGAAAGGCCCAAGTGACCAATGCCCAGGTGAATGAAACAGAGAACTCGCTCGAATCAATGAATTAATAGGAAATAACTTCCATATTTCTCCGCCTCCGGACCAAGAGGCGACGGACGGATGCTTTCACATCTCCCATCCGCCTCTGCCTCTCCCGTCCAACGTTTGGGCAGCACAATAGTAGGGCGCGATGAGAGCAGTATTTGGCTTTGCCTTTCAGGTGTTTTTGTCAACAATCATTTTTCTATGGCTAGCTTCGACTGCAACATGCGTTCAAATAGCAGTCAACGTCACGTATAGCGAATATGTCGGGGAAGAACTCGGCAACGGCGTCAGCCAGTGGCTTGGTCTCCGGTACGCTGCACCGCCGGTTGGTGCCCTGAGGTTCACTCCTCCGCAGGATCCGCTGTTTAACTCTGTGCCTCAAGCGGCAAATAAGGTGAAAGCTCCCATGGCCGGATGGCGTGAAGGCTAGAGAATCACGATGGCTAACCTCGAGGCAATAGCACGGGAACTGGTGTGTTCGAAAGCCGGGTAATTCCCTGACTTCGGAGGATTGCCTGTTCCTTGACGTCTACGCGCCAACAAATGCGACCACAGACTCAAAACTCCCAGTCTTCGTCTTCATCCAGGGCGGAGGCTTCAACGACAATGCAAACCCCAACCTTAACGGAACCGGGCTCATAAAGGCTAGCTCAAACAGCATCGTCGTGGTTACCCTCAACTACCGCGTAGGGCCATACGGGTTCCTCACCAGCAGACGGCAAGTCGTTGCCAACAACGGACTTGGAGACCAGCGCAAGGCCCTGGAATGGGTGCAAAAGTACATCAGCCAATTTGGAGGCAACCCTAACCATGTTGTTCTCGGAGGAGCCTCAGCCGGCGCGGCCAGCGTCGCTTACCACATGATGGCCGACAAAGACGGCAGCAGAAAGCTCTTCCACGCAGCAGCCGTCGAATCCGTCTCCTTCGGCACCGTCCTCACCGTCGAACAAGCCCAGTACCAGTACGACAACCTGATGATCCGCCTCGGCTGCGCCAGCAGCGACTCCGCCGCCAGCCTGGCCTGCCTGCGGTCCAAGACCCAAAAAGAAATCGCCGATAAGGACGGCGACATCCCGTACCCTGGGTCGTCCAACGGGCCCATCTACATGTGGTCCCCCGTCATCGACGGCGACTTCGTGACCGACTACCCCTACTCCGCCTTCAAATACGGTATTTTCATCAGAAACATCCCCGTCATCTTCGGCGACGACACCAACGGCGGCGCCGGATTCGCCCCGGACCGCATCAGCTCCCTCGGCGACAGCAACCAGTTCATCAAGGACCAGTTCCCCACCATCACCTTCGCCCAGCTCGAACACCTCAACAAGCTGTATCCCAACCCGCACGCTTCCAGTTGTCCCAGCATGGGCTGCTGGCGGGGGCAGGCGGGAAACGTCTACGGCGAGATGCGGTACATGTGTCCCGGCTTGTACCTCAACGACGCGTTTGACAACTACAACGACGACTACCAAAAGGGAACAAGCTCATGGGCGTATAGGTGGAACGTCGAGGACCAGGAGCAGATGGCGAGCGGGCTGGGGGTGCCGCATATTGTTGAGCTGAATGCCCTTTTTGGACCGACGAACATGTGGAATCCTGGACAGGCGCCCAAGAGTTATTTTCCTGGAGGAACGAACGCGGCGGCGGTGCAGGTGATGCAAGGCTATTGGGTTAGCTTTATCAAGACGTTTGATCCGAATAAGTTGCGGTGTTGTGGGGGCGTGGAGTGGAAGGCTTGGAAGAGCGGCGATGAAGCGAGTGCACAGCATCAGAGGTTGTTGTTTGGGACTGGAGGGAAGACGGCGATGGAGATGATTCCTTTTGATGAGGAGTTGGGGTTGAGGTGTAAGTATTTGCAGCTTATTGGGAGCAGTTTGCTGCAATGAGGGATGGGGTCATGATGTGGTGTTGATTGGGGATTCTTTGAAAAGGGAAGGCAAAGGGAGGAGAACGGTCGGGTTGGGTTATTTGCTTCCGGAATTGGCCATGACCAAACGGGTGAGGGAGAGGGTGATGGTGTGGCAGTTTTCTCCCTTCATCATGAGGCAAAGCATGCAGAGTTCCCTGAGATGTCCTGGGCGTACAGAACATTAAAGCAACGAAGATTTCTCGAATAAACAGTTCCTACCAAAGTTGAACCTCAAGAGTGAAGATTGGAGAATATCGTCGATGGCATAGGACGTGATTCTTGGCCACGAAGTTTGTGTGTCGTTCGGGTCGGAAGCTGTCAACTGGACTTGCACAGTTCCGCAGCGTGCTTTCCCCCTGAGCAACTTGAAAGAATTTTCCTTCCCTTGCACAGTTCGAATTCTTCCGGAAGGTGCAACACCCCAAGCCGCGCGTACACGAACACTCCAGTCACTTCCGTCAAGTTGAACAGTCGAACAAGGTGCAAGTGCAAGTGGAAGTGTGACATCGTGATTCTGCTGTTCATCGTTCTTTCTCCCCCTTTTTCGGTTCATGAGGTCCGTGCGCAGTGGAGCATGTTTCAGGCTGTCGCATAAATGTTAGTGCGATACATCTAACCTCTCCAAAACAGCGTTAGCTGTGGGTACTTCCATAACATAAAGCTTGGAGGAAAACGCAAGAGGTACTTTCCACCTCCATCGTCCCACGTCATGCCAACTTCCAATGGCAGCATCCAGATTGTTTCCGTCTCCTTTTTCACAGACATCTTCGTTTGACTTCCATTCCCATCATGGCTCTTTGCCAAGTCTCCGTTTTTTCCGTCCTCAAGTCTCAATCAGTCTTCGGATGATCCGGCAAGCATTCAACAACACCAAAGACAAGCAACGCTCCAGATGAACCTACAAACGGAGGATACCGACGGGATTCGGACCCGGCACCGGTCACTTTGAAGACTTGTTCGCCCATGGGAAAACCAGGAACGCCGTACAATGCCGGGACAGCGTTGCATGACTTGCAAGGGTCCTGAACTTAAGGACCATCGGCGGATCGACCCTTTCCACGCTTCACCCAACACGGCTACGGAGATTGTCCATCCGCGGTCCAAACCGAACCATGGCCCCGGCCTCCCCGACTTCCCCGCGCCGCTGGAAGCGTCTCGATTCCCAAGAACCGGGAAGCTCAAGCTCCCACCTGCACTCACGGGCCGACAACCTCACGCTTAGTCCAGAATGGGCATCCGGCCTGCGCTCTACCGCCCCCTTCATTGTTCAAGGCAACTTCGGCGGATGTCTCTCCTCCAAGACACTCCCCAGGATGCCGGCCCGCAACCTCTACACGCGCAACCTGACGTGATCCAAGGCCTCTGGATGCCACGCTGCCCCATAACTTCACTTCGATAGATCGGAGACGAGCTCGCCACTCCCCTAGCATCTCGCTTCATGGCGGCGATGTAACAACCAGCAACCGATGAAGGATGGGAACAAGCTCCGGGCCTTGAGCCGCATCCTTGCCTAGGCACCAGTGCTTCCTCGGCATCGACATCAAGCCTTTCGTTATGTGTATAAAATGTCGAGATCACCGCCGCCATCTTCTTGGTCCTCTCTTTCGGGCCATCGCCAAGGATTCTAGTTCCTCAGATTACCCTCCTCCAATTCAAGATGAAGGCTACGATTCTTGCCAGCACCTTCGCCGCTGGTGCCCTCGCCCAGAGCGGTGCTTGGGGCCAATGCGGCGGTAACGGTTGGTCCGGCGCTACCACCTGCGTATCCGGATACACCTGCTCCTACGTGAACGACTGGTATAGTCAGTGCCTTCCTGGTACTGCCGCCACCACTGCGCCTACCAACACTGCCCGCACCACCACCCTCGTCACCTCGACCAAGACCGCCCCTCCTGCCACTACCACCACTGCCACCGCCTCCGGCAAGTTCAAGTGGTTCGGTGTCAACGAGGCCGGTGGTGAGTTCGGCGATGGTATCTTCCCCGGAAGATGGGGCACTGAGTTCATCTTCCCCGACACCAACACCATCCAGGTATGTCACCTCGCCTTGTTGTCATGGTATTTGGTTGCTTGATACTGACCTTCTTTGTCACTACAGACTCTCCGCAGCCAGGGTTACAACATCTTCCGTGTTGGCTTCTCCATGGAGCGCCTTGTCCCCAACACCCTGACTTCGTCTTTCGATAACGGCTATCTTACCAACCTCACCCAGGTGGTCAACTCTGTCACCAACTCTGGTGCCTATATTGTTCTCGACCCCCACAACTACGGCCGCTACTATGGCAACATCATCACCGATACCAACGCCTTCAAGACTTTCTGGCAAAACGTTGCTGCCAAGTTTGCTTCCAACTCCAAGGTCATATTCGATACCAACAACGAGTACCACACCATGGACCAGACCCTTGTCCTCAACCTCAACCAGGCCGCCATTAACGGTATCCGTGCCGCCGGTGCCACTTCCCAGTACATTTTCGTTGAGGGTAACCAGTGGTCTGGCGCCTGGTCCTGGAACGTGACCAACACCAACTTGGTTGCCCTTACCGACCCTGAAAACAAGATCGTCTACGAGATGCACCAGTACCTTGACTCCGACAGCTCCGGTACCAGCACCGCCTGCGTTTCCACCGAGATTGGTGTTCAACGCATCGTTGGTGCCACTGCCTGGCTCCGCGCCAATGGCAAGAAGGGTGTCCTCGGCGAATTCGCCGGTGGTGCCAACTCGGTCTGCAAGGCCGCTGTCACTGGTCTCCTTGACCACCTCAAGGCTAACTCTGACGTCTGGGAGGGTGCTCTCTGGTGGGCTGCCGGCCCCTGGTGGGGTGACTACATGTATAGCTTTGAGCCTCCTTCGGGCACTGGCTATACCTACTACAACAGCCTCCTCAAGACCTACACCCCTTAAGTGACGGGAAGTTGTGTAGAGTTGCTGTAGTAACAGCGAGGAATCGCCCAACGAGAACAAGTATGTCTTGTCGTTGGAAAGCGTTGATCCCCTAATCGTTTACTCCTTCTTGTACATACTACCTTTGAACATATCATATATCATTACTTTGCACATACAATCAGCATGACTGCATTTCAAGTTATAATGGTGGAGAAGGACCTAACCGTGTTATAGATGCCAGTCCAGATTCATCTAACTATAGCAAAGCTGTACTCAAAGCACCTAAACAGCGAGCGGAAACAAACGCAAAAAGAACCGCAAACTCGAAAACGAGCAAAACCCGGGAGCAACAATCACGAAACCCTCTAACAGGAAGAAACGGTAGCAATGCCAACCATGTCCTTCCATTGACTCCTGTCGCTATATAGAAACCAAAACACCCGCCCGAACTCCCCAACTTGTTAAACATCAACCTTCTTATGAATTGGATCCTCCTCGCCCAAAGCCGCCAAACCGCAAAAAGAAACTTCCAAACCTGCCGATGGTACTGGGGCCTCCGGACATCACCATTGCGTCTTGACTGTCGTCCTCCCTCTCACCACCAGTACTTCCCATCTCTACGTCCGATTCACTCGAGTCCTCATCATCCCAATTTACGCCGAGTATGCTGCCGTCGAATAACAAGTTCCTTGCCTTGTACCGTTCAAACTCGAGCCGGCGTTCCTCTAGCTCACGCGGAGTCAACGGGACGGCTGGCTCTTCCTTCAAGTGTTCCCAACCAACTATAAGCGAACTAGGCCCCCTTCGTGGTATCGATGATATAAGCTCTTGCTCAGGTTGCCCTGACCCAGGTCCTTGCCTAGCCTCAGCAGCCTCTCCAGCCCCATCGTCTTCCTCCTCGGGTTCCTCCTGTATCGCTTCTGGAACCCCAGCCTGTTCCGCTGCAGCTCCACGTCGGCCCAGCTTTAATCCAGCAAACAGTCCACTCCCTGCCCTCCCGGCTTTGCCTCCTTCGGCCAGGTCCCGCGGCGTCCAGGCTTGCTGTAAGCGGCTTGGACCTGGGCCCCTCAAGAGATTATTCTTCCGCCGGCCCCTGATATCGTATTGACCACCGACTTTGCGGTTTATGGGGTTTAGGCGACGTACGAGTGGTGTTGGTGGTCCTGGTGGTCTTGCGGGTGGTAGTGCCGATCCGCCTGGTCGGTTCTTGGGCAAGATGAATGCTGTTGGGAGTTTGAGTTGGGGCTGTTGTGGCGGTGGTTGTTGAGGTTGTTGAGGAACCGGCACCTGAGCCTGCTGCAGTACTTGAGCCTGCTGCGGTACTTGGGCCTGCTGAGGCAACCAGTTCTGTTGAGGCGGCTGATTCTGCTGAGGTGGCCGGTACATCCCGCCCGGCTTTCTCTGCCCCTGAGCTGCCACTCTGCGACCAATCATATTGAGGAGTTGTTGCGGTTTTCCTCGAACTGTTCCCAAATCTCGAGGCAGGAAGGGCACCACGGCATCTGCAGCGATCGGAGGGGGGGTCTGGAACCTCACTTGCTTTTGAGGAGGATTCGGTTGTAGGGGCGTACCCTGGCTGGCGCCGGATTTGGTATGCGGAAGGAGACGGACGCCTGCCCCAAGTGCTGTGAGTCGTTTGTTGGTGGCAGGTGATGGCGCTCCCTCTCGTGCCGCTCGTGCTCTCGATGACGCTTGTGCTATTGCGGTTGCCACTGCGGCTGCGGCTGCGGTCGAACTGGTTACCGCGGTGGAGTCGGAGGGCACGACGAAGGTACGGACTCGTCCGGCTACCGCGTTGGTTCCGGCCTTGGGCGGTGGTAGTCGCGGGATTACAGGTGCCGGTGCGGGTTCCGCTGCGGTTGCCTCTAATGCTGCTTGGATGCGCTCCTTTGGACTTAGTTTCTTTGGTGGTGCTGCCGCTGCTGGGGTTTGAGCCACTGGAGCTGCGGGTCGTACCGTTGCTTCTTGGTCGGGGCCTTGGGAATCGGGAACAACTTTTTCTTGTGGAACTGGGTTGGCTTCAACGGCTTTAACAGCTGCCTTTATCTGTTCCGCTTTCACCCCACTGGATTTTCTGCGTGGACGCCCAAAAGGACCCTTTTCTGGGGGCTCTCCCGCCTGTTGAGGAGCAGGATTTGGAGGGTTTGGCGCGGCCTGTTGAGGATCAAGATTCGGAGTGTTCGCTGCGGCCTTTGGTGGTCTCGGAAACGCTGGTTTCTTCTTAACTTTGACGGGCTTGGTTGACTGGAGCTTGGGCCACTTTCCGGGGACCTTGAAAGTGAAGTCGAAGGTGCTGACAGTCTGTTTATTGGGCGACACACCGGCTAACTCGGGTATCTTGCCCCAAGGAGGTCGGGAATTCTTTGCGGAACTCTCAGCTTTATCTTCCCCTGGCTGCTCAAAGACGGCCGGCCTTGCTGGTCCTGGGATCCCTGGTGATTCGAAGAATCTTGCAGCCCACTGACGGGCCTCATCTTCCGACAAACCTTCCCATTCAGACGTTGTCTTCTCGTGGATCCAATCCCACAGCTCCTTTGCCTCAGGCCGCATGGCTGGACTGTCGGCCATGCACAAGACTATGGCGGCACGAAGGTCCTCGTCAATGTGATTGTACCTCGTATGATTGACGAGGCCACCCCAGGACCAGAATCTACCCTGGTTTTCAGTTCGACCCCAACGGCGGCCAGGAGGTCTGTGGTCTTTAATCCAGTACGGAAACGGCATTCTAGAGGGTTTGTGGAGCGTTACGAGACACCACATAACTTGACCGATCCAGTAAAGATTCGTTTTCCAGGTGTAATTACCGGCGATGGTAGGAGTGAAGTTGGTGGTTGTCGATGGTGTGTACTTGATGTAGTCCCATTCGGGGTGAAATTGCTCCTGGTCAGCGAAGACTATTGTGTTAGTTACATACTAACTTGGATGCTAACGCCAAGCTACCAACAGATGTCGTCGTATCGGGGTACCGAAAGAGTGTATTGGGAGAAGATGACACTTACCGGTGAGAGCCAGCCCGCCGTTGGCTTGCCGCAGAATCTTGACCCCCACATTTTGAAGCTAAGGAAGAGGAGAAAGTCAGCCAGATGTGCGTGAACTCAAAGCCGTGAGTTTGGATATCAAGAGGAACTATTATTGGTCTCGATGTTGTACTTACAAATCATTTTTCTCAGTGGCCATGTTCGTACCCAAGCCAAGATCAGCTATCTACAACCCAGACAAAAGTCATTGTCAGCAACTGATCGTAGCGTTCCATCACCATCATGCGGTCGAGCTCTCTGGCATGTCGCTCACCTTGATATTTGGCGTTATTGAATGCGAATCTCGAGTGGGCACGTTGAAATCTCCGACAAGGACTACACATTCACACATCAGCAAGCCGTTAGGAATCTACAAGGTCCCGGGAAAAGAGCCACTCACTATTCGCTAGATCTAAGTCAAAGTGTATAAAGGCATCCCTATCAAAGTTGATCAAATCCTCTCTATCCGGCAGTCGCTCTTCCATAATGGGGCCCGTCCTTCCTCCAGTTTCCCTATACTCATGATAGTGCCGAGGGGGGTGAGCCATAGCGATAACGCCCTTGAACACTGTTTGAGATTTTGGTCAGTATGATACTTTTCTTTTCCTCTATTCTTCCGCATGTGAGTCAACTGGGGGGTGAAACTCACAACACTCAAAGATCAACCAAAGCACTTTGGAATGAAACTTCTCTCCCGAGTGGGCCATCTTCCTCACCCACAGGTCGAAGTCACCACGCCACATCGGCTCAATGACGAGCAAGTCTGGATGTGTGTTGATGTCTTGGTCTCCGTCGCTGCGTCGTTTATTTGCCCCTCTAAGGTTTAGGGCCTCTCTTGCTCGGTCGAAGATAGCCCTTGCAAGCGGACCGCGGAGTGCTTGTCTGGGCGACTCTCCTGAAGCTGGCGCCGCAGCAACCGGCCTTCCACCACCCGGGGCTTGCTCCTCTTCTCCCGTTGTCAAACGCGTCCTCTTGGCGACCTGAAAGGCGGAATCCGCAGCATCGCCAGCGTACTTCCTTTTCATTGCCGGTGCCGCTGGTGGTGCAATCCTGTTAATACCAAGTCCTGTTTTCTTGTCTTTGTTGTCCTGCCTGTCCTCCACCACGACACACTGAACCACGTGCGCGGCTCTGGCCACCCGAATGTGATTCTGCTTCTCCTGCCTGAAATGCTCTCTACCCTTATCGAGCAAGTTCATCTTGATCACCACGTTCTGCGACTGCCCTTCCCTCGGCTGTCTCAGCTCAGCAAGTAGCACCGCACCCATGCCACCCCAACCCAGCACCTTCTTGATCCGAAAATCCGAGTTCGTCTCCAAAAACTGCCTCGTCCTCGCAATCGCCTCCTGGACATGCTGAGGCTGCTGCACTTTAAACCTGTCGCCCACCTGCGGTCCCGGTGCAGCCTGGTTAGGGTTCTGGGGCATACCCCGGCGCGAAAAGGGAATGATTTCGTACATCTGGTTGGCGCCGTAGAACGGGTTGGTGAAGTGATTTTTCCACATGGGACCGGGAATGGGGGGTCGCCATCTCTTGCGCAGCGCTCGGTGCTCTTTGGTTTCTCGCAGATGCAGCTCGCCGCGTCGGTAGAGGACGCACGGGTAGCCGTTGTCTTGTTGGTAGCGCAGCATTTCGCGCTGGACGGCGCGCTCGCCGTAGAGGTCAGCTGTGCGAGGTTCCACCGGGTCCTGCCCTTTCCCTTGTCTCCAGGCTTGATGGTGCGCCATGTTGACTTGAAGGTCGGGAGAATGTGGTTGTGGTTGTGTTGTTGATGAGTGAGTAAGGAGGTTATGGTTGTTGAGAAGAAGGCGAGACAGAGAGAGAGAGAGATGTGTGAATGACGTTGATTCTTTTGAACGTGGGCCGCAGGGCGTGCCTAACGAGCCAAACAGTTGGAGGTCGCAAAGCAGCAGATCAATGAGCTCCAAGCCTTAGCCAGAAAAATATCGAGTCTCGAGATTTCCCAGGGCACCGCTTGCTAGTAAGCGGAGCAAAAGGAAAGTGAGAGCGGTTTGGTGATATTTAGGTGATGGCGGAATGATGGCACGCCGCCACGCGTTGAGAAAGTGCCAAAGAATGAGGTTGAGTTTGATGATGACGAGGAGGAGGAGGAGAGGAGGTCGAAGTGCTGTTCTGATGACGGTTGGACTGGCCCGCGATAGAACGAAGTTATACGACGCAGGCTTGCTGGTATTGTTGACACGATTCTGACAATGGTCCCTGACCGCACTTATCGAACCACTCCGTTGTAGTGGGAGTTGGCCGACGTCGCGGAGTTGACAAGAGAATGATTTTAGTTGCCGGCGTGGTCGACGCTGGATGGAGAGGAGCCGACGGCGGCGGCGGCGGTGTTGTCGCCGCCAGGAGCGGTCTTGTCGCCCTCGTCCTCTGCCTCTGCCTCGTCGTCGGTGATCCAGCCCGACTCGGTCTCCTCGATCACGTCTTCCTCACGTCGTGTGTGAGGGCCTGCGATATGGGTTGTGTCGACGGTGATTTTGGGGGCTCTGTGGATGCCGTCCTTTCTCCTGAAGATCTTCTTGATGGTGATGAGCTTGACGATGGTGATCTTGGTGGTGATGCGGATTTTCTTCACTTTTACGAAGATCTCGTTCTTCCCAGCATGTGGGTTGGGAGTGGGGTATTTGTCCTCCACGTCTGTGCTGCTGTCAGAGCCGAAGTTCGACTCGGACGAGACGTACTGGGGCTGGGGCAGATGCTGGTGCTGGTGGGGTTGGTGGTGATCGAGGAGAAGTTGGTCCTCGACCTCGGGGGTGGTGGTGGTGGACTGGCCATTATGGCTGTCCGTGGCCGGGCTCTGCGCCTCGGCAGTGGGGCTCTGCTGCTCCCGGTTCTGGTTCATCTTGGCTAATGAAGCTGATTAGCTGGTTTTGGTCGTTGAGAACAATGGAATGTTGTCTTTGAGACAAAGAAAACTTACAACTTGGTGTGAGTATGTGGTGTTGTTCAAAGAACTGGTGGTGATGTTTCCGGGAGGGGCAACTGGGAGAGAACAAAGAATGGCAGTGTGAGAAGGGTTTGAAATACCGGCAGAGCTTGGAACAAAGACAACGCTCAACAATGGGCGGGCTAATTCTGCTTTGAGTGAATACCTCTAGTGAGCTACGCGTTATTGCTTGTTTGCTATCTGAATTAGGCAACGCACATTGTGAGCTTCGTTGCCCAGCCAGCTGGGGCACCTTCCAAGTTCCGCAGCATCTTTCACAATAGGATTTTTCAAGAGCCCTATTCAAATGATTGGATCCTATTGACTCCGGTGACTCTGAAGGGTTCAGATGAAATTTCTGGTCAAGTACTGTACATAAAGTCAAACGCAAGACGTACAAAAACGGCTAGTCTCGCAGAAAGATAACTCCACCTGTGTCTACTCGAAGGTCTTCTGATATTCCTTCATCTGATCTCATTAAGCAAGAACCCGAGATGAGTCACGGGTGCTCTCTCTAAGGCAGACGGTCTGGAAGCGTATGGAAGTGCTAGCTTCCCGTGACCTTTGAGCTTGAGCTCCCAGGTCAGACAATGGAATACAGCTCATCAATTGTGGGCGGTAGCTGGAGTGGAGCGAGCGAGTCGGAAAAGAGTGCCTCCGATTTGCTCAGGCAGGCTGTTGAGGAACCTACCAGCCGGCAGGCTAGCAAGTGAGTGCGCATGTGCAAGGAGAGCGCATTCGCCCAAGGATCATTAGGGTCAAGTTCCTTCAGGAGGGTGATTGTCTTAGCGGAAGCGTTATGAAGCGCCTTCTGGCGAATAAGGTTTATCATCCTGGCGTCAATCCTCTTTCGAGGGATCCTAATGTCATTGACCATGTTTATGACCGTGTAAGCATCCGATATGATGCTGATTCTGACCGTTCTCATATTCCGGCTGGGACTGCAGCTGTTGAGGTACTGACAGGCCACTTCAAAGGCTTGAGCAATGCCTATTGCTTCCCCAATGGTGGTGTCGTCCATTTCGGGCATGAACCAGCCCATCTCATTGTGTTTACCCTAATGCGGGGTTCCCGGAAAGAAGTTGTCGAACACCAGGGGCATCGAGTATCCTCCAGGAGCAGGACCAAAAACTGATGAGCTCCGGATAGTTGACCTTCCCACTCTGCAGCACGCATGGCGGGCGCGGGGAGCGGAGGGAAGTTCCTGCCGCTCTGCGATGGTGGTGATGGTGGTGTTGAGGCTGGCGCCTCTTGGCTGTCCCTTGCGGGCATTGTCGCTTAAGAGTGATGAAGAACATTCTGCGTTGTCTTTGCTCTACATCTACTTCAGTTCCGGTTACCTCTGCCTTGTCCATTATTGCCCTGTTCATGCACTGCGAGTACCAAGGTTCAAGCTCTGGAAAGACTGAACTTGTTTATGCCGTGAGGAGCAGTGCTGCCCTTCAAGACCTCACTTGATAAGGTGGATATACCTAAGGTAGCTTCGCCTGAACGGACTGGAGGTTCTCGGCAGTCTTGCCCGCGGATTTCTTGCTGTCTCCAGCTTTTACTTCCAACCGATTTTTTCCAAGGAGATACCTGCTGTTCTCTGCGAATTATCCAGGATATAAATAGCCTAGTGTCTTTACTTGAACCTTAAGAGTCTACTATGGTTCTGAGAGTGTCTCACTTGCCGTACCCAGCGTATTTCGACTTCACTGTTCGGTCCACACGCTTGAGGAACACCCTTTTCTTTGTGGTGTTGAGATACTAGAGGTACCGCCATTGTTCTTTGAAGAACATCAAATAGTAGAGTTTGCAAATTGAGGGCATATGATGACAAACCTGACAAAAGGGTTGAAGGCTAGAAGGCAGTTTATTTGAGGACATCCGAGTTTATAGAGCGTTGTTAAAGTCATTGACCTTGTGTTACTCCGAGGAGCTTCTTTCATGATATTTCTAGGCCAAGGAAGACCACCCTCATTTCGCTCTCAACACGCCACCCGCCAAGAAGAACGTCGAGGAAGCCCTCGAGCAGATCACCATGGCCTGGCGGGAAAAGGAAACTGGCTTGGCCCAGAAGTTTGCCAACCACGCCGACCAAGACGCGTGGTGCGAGCACTTCCTCGAGTGCCTCAAGAAGATGGAGCAGGGGCCGGCTCCAAAGGCAGCTTCTATTGCATCGTGGGGTTTAGAGCTCAAAGGTCACGTTCACCCTTTACGACCATATTTCATTTCTAGCTTGTAACCCTTGATCTTCCATAGAAATAGTTTCAGGCCTACCCGCTTAAATCAACACTTTAACCTCCATTCAGACACCCACCGCCACTCTACGTAGCCTATAGTGAGCTTTAACTCACACGATAGCAACTAAGCTTCTCCATCTTGATTTGTCCATCCACTCATGCTTCTCCTTTTCTGTATCTAGGTATCTTATGTATTTTTTGCACCCACGACGCTGTGTCAAGAGACTCCTCCATGTTGGCTGGGCGGTTAAACGTTCGGGGCCATTCTTCTTCTCCTCGTGGCGGTGTCTGTTATAGTGGGCTAAAGTCGTCAGTTAAGAACTCGGCAGCCAGATCGTGAGCAGAGGTGGGGGAAAATAGACTGGAAATAAAACGATACTCACGATTTTGGCCACTTGGCTGTCCATACTATCCTTCACAGGGCTGGCCCGGAGCAGAGATGGTCGGTTAAATGCCGAAGATGCTTATGGTCGTCTGGAATCGACCTCAGGGTATCCTATACGGCTCGACCAACTTCGCTTAGCGCTACTGATGGATAGCCTGGTAACTTGGTCGAAAGTCCTCGGTGGAAAAGACTGGATTTGGGGGTCTAGGTGTTCGAGAGACCAGGAAGTGAGCACGGCGCTCTCAACTGCACGCTGGAGGGTCTGGAAGCTTCTGCCTTCGAAGTGGACAGTCATTTCCTCCGACGGCGAGCTCATCATTGCCGGAGAAGTTGGAGAGCCAACGAAGGTCGAAGACCCGCTGAGTTGGCGGGAGCCACTGCCCCTGCCAGAGCTCGTGGGAGGCGAAGTGATGTCCGAGGAAGATGTCGACATGTTCGGTGGTTGAACGAGCCGGGCGGCGAAGACAGCGAGCTCTTTGGATCAGCGAGACCATAACCATCTGACTCCACGGTGGCACTGAGTTAGGCGGGAAAGGCCACTGAATCCTATTCCCTTCAGCAATGGGACAGTCGAACTCGAGCCAGATCAGCTCCTGGGCATGTCGGCTTAGTCTAGCGCTGGAGGCTATGCGCACAAATGTGGCAAGATCATTCCCATAGGGGTTATGAATTTTTTTTAATTTTTTTGCAACCAGATGCTTGATCGTATATCGTCGGCGCAGATCGGAGCAGTAGAAGTTGACTTTTTCCGTCCGGTGGCGACGGTCGTTTTCCTCGTCTTGTCCCATGGCGCGCTCTCTTGTCGCTTGGCTAGACGTTGTCAGGCGGTGTACTGAGCTGCTTTTTTCGCGCGATCCCTTCGTATGTGGAATTTTCGAGCACTTCCTCGGAGCTGTACCGACTGCTGGTTGTGCCTTTGGCCTTGGAGATGAAGCCGTAACTCGGGTATGGTCTTGTATCGGCGCAGAAACGAGCGAACGAAGATTGAATGCTTGCGTGGAGGAACTACCGGAGCTTGTGTACGTTAGTACTTAGGTAATAAAGAAAGTGATTTGTGGGTGGCAGCAAAAGGACAACCAAAGTCTTACTTGGATTCTCCCCAGGTGAATAGCGAGATGGGTTCCCATTCTGGTTGCTCATGCGGTCCAAGGCCTTCGCGTACGCGCCGCCAGTCGGTCGACCAGCGGTTTGTAACGGCGAGAGGCAATCTAGGCGAAGAGGTAGCATGTTAAGCTGGGCTACTACTCAGATCTGTATCTCTCGTCATGGTATAAATCGTATCTCTGTAGAAGTCGTTGATTCTGATGTGGTGGTTCCTTCGGGAGTTCGGAAAGCGGGGGAATGTCGAGAAGTCTCGAGGGTTGGAGATCTGGAAGCAGGAGGACCGCGTCAGCCGAGACGACGACTTGAAATCGATCAGGTAGTAGAGTTAGAGGGGAATACTGACTTTTGCTTGATCCATTGTCATGTTAATGTCTAAGCCAAGTTTGAGGGCGCATCAAATGTTGATGGATGGGAATTGAAAAAGGGTAGTCGCGACTGCGGTTCCTGCATGCGCCAACAGTTGCAGCTGCACAATGCATTTGGTTCTGACAAGACTGCATGAAGACACTTGACCACAGCACATTCACGTTTCCATTCAGCACCAGTATTTTCCCATAATGAAATGCATCATGGTAATTTGATTCTTTTCATTGTCCTATCAACAATGGCATACGCCTCAGAAGCGACACTTCACAGCATCCAACGGATTCCCGCGGGATGCCTTACCAATATCCTTTATCTACCTTAACATACGGACAAATCCTTCTCATAAAAGCAGCGCACAAGAGAGGGAGAGCCTGGAAGGAGCGCTTGTTTCATGGCCACCAGTCGTGGTGTTTTACACAAGTATGGAACACATGTTTTCACAGCGAGATCCAGAATCGCATCGCAGCGCTGAAGATACGAGGGGAACAACACATGAATGTTTGGATACGTTGTTTATGTTCTATCTGAGCATGAAAGCAAGAAATCTCCCTCTGATGACAATCACCCAAGGCGTGGAGAGCTGAGCCAGGACGAACAATGCAGAGGTTTGAATCTCTCTTTATACGACACACAGCCAACGTATGGTGAGAGGAAGACCGGGGCGAGCGCGAAGGGAAACATGATCAAGTCAGCGATCACCAAAAGGAAATGTCCCTCGCTCCTCTACAAACCAGAGACACGGAGATGGTCGGGGTTATTTAGGAAGAGGTATTGATGTTCCCACTACGAACCACAAGCACTGAGAAAGCCAGGGTCATAAAAGAAGAGGGGATGTTCTAGCCCGTTTTCACCGACAAGCCATGGGGAGGGCAGGTCGGGTCGGCTGGGGTGCACAAGGCTACCCAGGGCAAAGAATGATCATGTGAAAGAATGATGGGATGTTCCTCACTACGGACCACAGACATGGAGAAAGCCCGGGTCATAAAGGCAGAGGTGTTGTTCTAGCCCTGTGACCGAAAAGCCATGGAGAAGGCAAGTCGGGTTGGCAGCGGGCGGATGATGAAGTCAGCTATCTACAACAGGAAATGTCCCTCACTACGAGCCAAGGCATGGGAAAGCCAGGGCATTAAAGGTTTCAGAGGAGGTTATTAACACCTTGATCTAGCCCTGATACCGACGAGCCATGGAGAAGGCAGGTCGGGTTGGCAGCGGGCGGATGATGAAGTCAGCTATCTACAACAGGAAATGTCCATCACTACGAGCCAAGGCATGGAAAAAGCCAGGGCATTAGACGTGTTAGAAGGAGCTTTAGGGCCATTGATCTAGCCCTGTTTACCGACGAGCCATGGAGAAGGCAGGTCGGGTTGGCAGCGGGCGAAGGAATGATCAAGTCAGCGATCAACAAAAAAGAAATGTCCCTCACTACGAGCTCAAGGCATGGGAAAGCCAGGGCATTAGACGTTTTAGAGGAGGCTTTAAGGCAATTGTTCTAGCCCTTTTGCTGTGAACCGAAAAGCCATGGAGAAGGCAGGTCGGGTTGGCAGCGGGCGAAGGCATGATCAAGTGGAAGTGAAAGAATGATGGAATGTTCCCCTTACCTTTGACCCTGACATGGAGAAAGCCAGGGTAACTGTTGATGAACAGTTGTTGCGTGGGAGAATTTGTTCTAGCCCGTCATGTCCATCGACAAGCCATGAAGAAAGGCAGGTCAATTGGTAGACAGTCGAGGCAATACAAACCTTATGAAGAAGAAGAAGAAAAGAGGAAGAAGTTCTGGGGGCGAGGAGGACGATATTAAATACCCCTCGAGGACTGGTCTGTGCACGAGTGCAAATTCCCTGTCACGAGTGCAAATTCCTAATCAGCGTGTTTGTTTTCGTCAGTGACAGCCGGGAGTGTCATCTGTTGCCGTGTGGCAGGATGGGAAATCGGCTGGTTGACGGGCTGATTGCGCGGCTCGAGGGGGCGGCCGGCCGGCCTGGGTCGATAATCTCCGGGACCTTCTCAACTCTCCCCCAGACAACACACCCCCGCCAGCCTTCCCACTTGGTGACGCGGCGAAAGGGGTCTGATGAGGCTTCATATGGTTGCCTCGTGCTCATGAAGTTATCCAGGCGAGCTGGACTACCTCTACTGGACTAGATAGCGTGATGACATGAGCTTGACTTCATCTACGAGAGTGTCCCTTCATCTGCGACGGCTCCTGAGATTTTTTGATCACCATATGATACACGAAGTGAGGACTCATTGTTCAGCGACGCGCGCATGCCAAACTCAAGGTATTTCTTGACAAGAGGCGGGCCAGCTTATGCGCAAAGGTGACGCTGTCCTCAGCATGCCTTGGGATTCAACATCTCAACTATAGATCATACGAAGTTATCATGACTTGATGGCAACGAAACGTAATAACGCTTATCATCTTCCTCGCGCGTCATTGCTGTCCCGCTTGGAGGGCTTGCCTTGGCGGAGGGGGCCTCTGTGCGTGAACTCGAATTGTGGTACCTGCCGTCTTCCCCGGCGTGACCTCCCAGTTCCCCCACTACTGCCTGGACAGCTCAGCCATCCGTGACAGAACCAGTTTGTGTGAGAGAGAAGCAGCATTTTGTTCTATCTCACAAGCTCAAAATGAGACCCTTCACGTCGCGATTCGACTAGAAGCAACTGAGTGTATGTCACCTTTCTTTTCCCTACTCTGAGCTCTTTCACACTTTCACCTATACTTCGTCATTGCCCCTCTGCCTGACCACTTCAGAATTTGCTGACTTCCTGGATGACAGGTACGTGAATCGCCATTTTCACATAGCGAAATGAATCCCATCGATGGACCTCGACGAACGACGCGACATCACTCGAAAAGAAGAAGAGAACAGCAAGCACACCGCGAGACTCGACGACGATATATGTGTTCTCAATAAGTGGGCTTTACAAACTTCAGTTTGCGGTGGGAGAGGGGGTTGTTGTGGTAACGCGACAGTCCACCAGTTCTGAGAATAAAGGCCATGGCGAGTATCTGAGATCTGCTGACTACGCGCACTTGGATATATACTTCTAGTAGTTAACCCTAAATACCTATCTACTTCAGTTTTGAATCATGGAGCAATCAACACTCTATCTTATGCGCACACGTATCATCTCAGAATGTTTGGCAACCAGCCGACACCTCAGAGGACACTCGGCTCCTTCATGTGCTGACTTGGAAAGGAATGGAATGGAATAAGCTACCTACATACCTCTACGCGCGACTTAACACCCCCACCCGACCACGAGGGTACAATACCTACTTTCTGCACTTTTTCTATGTCCAGTTCAGGAGGGGAGAGCGAACATTTGAGCTCCATGAGCCACATACTACCCCTAATTGACACGACAAACACTCACAACATCTGCGTTCCGGCGAGCATAGAACCAAGAACTCCTTCAACATCTGCCACAGATCGAATGTTCCAAGTCTCCTACTATACCGGAAAGAAATTCCTAGCCACAACCACTGAAGCGATCTGCGCCAAAAGCTAACAAGGAAAAGAACTGCGCACTTTGAGCAGCTGTAAGCAGACACCCGTGTTTCATTCCCCATCATCTTTGAGGTTGCTTCTGACGATAAGGCTCAAAGGCTCACAGTGAGAACCCCAGAGACACTCCGCGATACGTCACGAACCAACCGACGAACAAGTGAACAAAGACCCAAATATCAACTGACGAACGGACAAATCACCGATGTCTCCGACCTTCCTTTACGAGCGAATGCCTTTCCGAGACACAAGCTATCGAGCGAGTAGGAAAAAAAACAATCGAGCGCAAAAAGGCACTGTATCTCCTGAGATCCTGAGATTGGTCCTCTGCGAAGAGGTCGAGGCTTCCACGACGACGTTTCAACGTTGACGAGCATGATTCTCTATCCAAAAGAGTACAAAGATGGAAAGTCGCAAACATACCTGTAACTCCCACAAGAGGCCGACACGACTCTCGTACCCGACAACGCTGACCTGAGCTTGACAGGTAGCTCCGGCACCACATCGTCCAGACGGATCCGAAACCCTGGAGAATGGCTACCATTTTCGCTGAACAGGATTAGACTCGACTTTTCTCCCAACACGAATTAGGCGGGGTGAAAACAAACCTAATAGTTGGAAGAGGGAAATAAAATCCTGGGAAGACAGACAGGTTCGCTGAAGACAAGCACCAGACGTACATGAAGTTGACTTCTGTGAACAGAGATAGAGTAAAAAGAGCCAGCGAGCCTTCTGTCATCTATTAGTGTACTGTACGCCACATAGAGTCGTTGTAATCAACCGTTGAGTTCATCTGCAGGCGGAGTTTTCCCAACAACGCGCGACCTGGTGTGGAGAGATGGCAGTTGAGCGTTGCCCGGTCTTTGCTTCTTTCAAAACGAGGATCCAATCGAACCGCCTGCATGATGGCTCTTTGATCAGCCTCCTTGTCGTCTACTGTAGCTAAGGCGCATGACGGATGACTTCGATGTCGTCATGTTCATTGACCCTTTCTTCCTAGTGGTCCTCTAGTTCGTAGGGGACCACGGTGATGGTGTTCGGGTCTTCTGGGTCAGACCGTCAGTGAGATCATCGTCACTGTCGGCGACATCCTCATCATTATTGGAGAAGGCAGCTCGAGGCCGAGGGCAGCATGAAGCAGCAGTTGGACCATGAACACCGAGAGAAGGTCAAATAACTGCAGGCCCAACTTGGCCACGAGTGTGGAAGCTGGTCGAGACAGCTGGGACAGATGGAGGCCGAACTCGAAATAGGTCTAAGTGAGAATCACAACCTCAAAGTCACAACAATCACCAGTTATTTTGCCAGTCATGGAAAGAAGCGTGTGCGCAGTCATGCCCGTAGGCGAGGGCATTCCCCCCCTTGGTTTTCATTTCGAACTTCTGGTGATTCCTCCAGGGGCTCAGCGGTCAGCCCAAACCCAACCCACGCGCAGAAAACCCCCCCCCGATCCTCCACCCCAGTCCTCTCCCTGCCCCCATCCCTCCCCCCTCCTTCCCCACCCTCCGTCACCGAGCACCCCCTCCCTCCTCCAACTCCTCCTCCTCCTCCTCCCCCCTACTCCCCTCGGGTCTTGTGGCGGCCGGCGGCAGCCCAGACGGCACGGCGACAAGACGGAATGGTTGGTGTGGTGGTGTTGGCGGTGGTGTTGGTGGTGACGTTGGCGTTTGGTGGCGGAGGATACCGCCGGCGCCATCCCCTGAGATTGCTCTCAGAGGCGGCTGTAGCCTCGCCAGGACGGAGAGAGTCCGGGCAAGGGACGTCTGCCGCCGCGGCGGAGACGAGCCCAGGCGCGGTCTGCCCAGGTTGGGAGGGCGCCCCGGGGCCTTTCGATGGTGTTGGGCTGTATGGGTTGTGGTGTTAGCGGGTTCCATGTCTTGGGCTGTTGATTGAGTGGACGGAAGTTGATAATGGGATGACGAGGTAGAAGTGACAAAAAGGTGAAAGTGTTAGAAACATGAAAACTTACGCCCGGGTTGTCGTGAATGTCGGCCAAGAGGCCGACCGTGTCGTCGCCGACACGGACCTTCTTGGGCCAAGCAAACTTGACCTTC
Source organism: Neurospora sp. CHS-2018c (assembly GCA_009806235.1). NCBI lineage: Eukaryota > Fungi > Ascomycota > Sordariomycetes > Sordariales > Sordariaceae > Neurospora > Neurospora sp. CHS-2018c. The sequence continues at coordinate 269,754 of RAPC01000023.1, forward strand.
CTGGCCTTGAAGGCCTTGGTGGTGCCACGGGTGGTGGACTTCTTCTTCTTCTTCTTCTGCTTCTTCTTGTCCTCGGCGGACAGCTTCTTGGTGGTGCTGGCCCGAGGCTCAGCAAAGGAGGAAGGGGCTGGCAGAATAACCAGCCCCCCGAAGGGATCGGCAGCCACGGAGGCGCCGGCGCCAAAGCCAAGGAGACCTTCCCCGGGAAGGGTGAAGGCCTCCTTGACCTTCGCGGAAAGCTTCTTGACCGCGGAAAACATTTTCTATTATCAAGTGGGAAGTGAGTTAGATATGTGAATGTCATGAAGGGAGTAGGAACGCGTCGTTGGTTGGATGTAGTGGTCTGAACTTACCTTACGGAGGCAACTGGAGGAGGAAAAAAAAGCTTGCGGTTGCTTGTTGAAGAGGTAATCGTTGTCTTGGTCTTGATCGTAAAAAGAAGTCGAAGCTGGAGCAGTTTGACGAGACTAAGTTGTCGAAAGAAGAAGAAAGAGAAAAAAACTCGAGAGAGCTGAAAACTTGGGAGATTACACGTAAATAGTAGGTGCCAAGGATCATCCTCTACACTTGCAAATAGAATCCGAAGTACCTACATCATGATAGCTTCCATGTCCTCGTTTCATCTGAAGACAAGACTGGCAAACATCCTCGAATTAAACCAGCGCGTTATCCATCTTACATCGGACGTCTCGATGTGCATATTCTCAAACACTTCGCTTTCCCTCTCAACTCCACATTACTTCCCTATGACCATGTCATCTGAACTTTCCCGCATCTGCCTTGAGGTATGTAGAGGTATGTACCTGGACGGTTGGCGCAAGGAGGCACCGCCAAAATTTCTCGGGATAAACTTCTCGGGATCCTGCGCTTTTAAACGTTCAGACAGGGGCACTTTCTCTAACCTGGGGTCAGGTTTAGGAAGAACTTGGAGTTCCCAAGTCTTTGCCAGGACCTCGGGCTCAAATGCCAGGTGCGCTGGGACTTGGACTGGCCCGTCCGAAGTCATAAACACCGTCATTCCCAGGGCAGTGGTTCTGTTCTTCAAATTAGTCCTGAACTCCTCGATGAAGACAATCTTCAGGATAGGATTCAAAGAACTTATCTTGGTCGAATTCTGCGATGAAGTTTTGAAATCTCTGCGAGGGGCGGAACGGGGAGTGCTAGTCATTAACACTCTTTTCCATTGCTCTCCATCGCTCCTTCCTGTATACCCTCCGACCGCCAGTCTAAGGAAAGTGCGATCACAATCTCCACCAAGCCCAGAATGAACCTCACTAATCTTCTGACTCAAATGGCCTCCGAAGCCAGTGTTGCCCGCTTTCAATGACCTATTTTCGAACGGAAAGCCTCCAACAATCACTGACTTGAAGGAACTCCCAAGTCACACTACCGAGGAATGCTTAGATATGCGCATATGGGCAATCTATATTCTCGTTTTAGAACACCCCGATCAACGCCCAGCGATATATGTCGATAGCGGTACGGATCAAAAGTTGGGTGTTGCAGCCCGCTTTGCGCGTCCCTCCGCACTCTTTGTCTAACTCTGGAGACCGACCCTCGCAATGGACCCCAACGAGCTTCACCAGTTTCGCGCTTGGCAGGCTGCTCAGCAGCCGCAGCACGTCCAGCAACAGCAGCAAGCTCCGGCCGCGCAGCCGCAGCCAGTCACTCCGGCGACTCCTGCTCCTGCCGCTGCCCAGCACCAACCCCTCGCGACTCCGGTCACCCAACACTTCCCGGCTCCGGCCGCTCAACCTCAGTACCCTCCCTACGGCTACCCCGCGAAAGCTCTATCAACAAATACCCAAGAATGGGTGAATAATGGGTATACGATTGCCCATAGGGCCCTAGTTTGCACTTCGCCACTCCCTCCTGACGATATTCGCCTTGGGGTACGATCGGTTTTCAAAACTCTTGAAACAGTAGTCCTTTCTCTACCTAACCACCAAATCCACCACCATCAGAGCGAAATCGGCAAGAGTCAGCAGCAAGTCCACTACCATCAGAGCGAAAGGGCAAGAATCGCCGGGCAACGCTAGCCAACGGCAACCTCCTGACCAGCAGCGACACGCAACAGCCTCGCTACTATGGGTCGAGGAGACAAAGCCACGGCCAAAGCTAAGCCCAACGGTAAAGCTAAGACGGTCGTAGCTAGTAACAGCATTATTCCCAACCCCAGGAAGTCAACGCGGTATACGACCCTCGAATCGGCGGATATTAGCCTCTTACAGGCCCTCCCACACCCCGACCTTAGTTACTATCGAAATCACGACAAATGGAGTAGCAATACACCAAAACCCGGGGGCTCGGTATTGGTTGGGAGACTTTCATATCTTCCGACGATTTACAACTTCCAGGCCCGTGGCCCCGTGAGGCCCTACCTTTTGACGGGCTATGCAGCCATGGAGCAATAGCCGAACCGGTTGATAACAGAAAGCGAAAGGTACAGCACAAGAACTGGAATGCACCACCCCAGGTTGCGGACGAACTTTCCTGAACATAAGTCATCTACGCCGGCACATGAAGCTACAGGTACATTCCGAAGATGTAACGATGTACCCATGTCATTTCCCGGGGTGTGGAAAAGAGTTCAATCGTTTGAGCAACTTGCGGCGACATATGATTTTGAACGACACATTCAACGCATACCACATGGCGTTCAGTACCAAGACGACTATCGAACAACTCCTACCAACAATGCTGGAATTGTGGGAGGTAGTAGAGCTCACAGCTCTACAATTCGCAAATGGTTTACAAGACATCTTACAATCGCCTACACCACCAACCCTCGAAGACCTCACAAATCTGCCAGAATACAAAACAACAGACCCATACGCATTCACATGCTAGAAGAAGTCGAGGCATGGCTCCCAGTAGTGGAGGCGGCCATGGACGGTAGTATTTCTATGATTGGGGAGGTCTCCCAGTCGGGAAAGACCACGCTTCTCCAGCTCCTCCGCGGCCAATACCTCTGCTTTCCGCCCTCTCTCCTTCATCCACCATCATCAGCATCAACATGGCATCCGAAACCAAGCGGAATGTTGTGCCCGAAGCGCTCGCCCGTTTCATATGGGCAGCCACAAGCCACGCCAAGACAGTCCCCGAAGTCCGCTCCCTCCTTCCTTCGTATGATGTTCTCACATCACTCCTAGCTACTGTTGAATTCGCCCCTGGCATCTCGGACATCCTCGATACGGTAACTTCAAGAAGAGGGCTCGCCCCTCCGCCCAGGAGAAGGGCAAGGGTAAGGCGGTAGCCTTTGCTGGACCCGCTGCTGCGCCTCCGAAGAGTGCCGCCGCCCAGCTCGGCGATCTGCTCTTCGACATGCAGGCGGTGGATGTCGCGGACGAGGATGCCATCTGAGCTCCTCAGGTATGCTGATTTCAGCGTTGAACACGGAGGAGGATATGGAGGGACAATTCCGGCATTGTAGCCGAAGGCGCAAATGCGCAGAAATGTACATAGTTGATTATGATAGATAGACTTCGGCAGTGACTATCTCTCGGTGCCCCGGGAGATGTTACGTGTCGAAATGCGCCGGTGTATACTTGGCACTCCGGCCGGACGGAATCCTTTCCTTCCGCCACCTCCTTGGCAATGAGGGACAAGCTTTTCACGTCGGCGTTGAGGTCGTCGAGACCCTTTTTGACGATCTCCTGGGTTCGCGTGAACAAGGGACGAGGGACCATGACACTGTCCATTTGCTCAACTCGAGTCTTCAAGGTCGACAGCGTGGACAGGCGTGTATTGACATGATTGTCAACTTGGTCATCCGACGTCCTCAACACCCCATCCTCGTCTAACGCCTCTTATTGTGGCCCCTCTTGCCCGAACCCCTGCCCAACAACTCTTTGATGCTCTCAACGGTGCCCTCGCCCAACGCCCCGTTGTCCTCAAGAACTCACACATCTGGAAATAGATAGTTAGACTCAGGTGTGCCTGTTGTGTGTCACTTCACTGACTCAGAGATGATGGCATGGTTTCCGCTGATGATGCAGCTGACGGCCTCTGCACCTGTTGCTCTTGCGGCGGCTCGTGCGCAGGCACCTTTGGGGCACCATTATCCGAGGGAACTGGGTTGTTGTAGAAACGTTGTTGCGCGATCTCCTGTACTGGAGGAAGTGCCACCTTGGGCTGGCGCTGGCGTTTATGCTCCCGAGGAGGCCGGGAGGGTTCAAGTTTGGGACGGAGTGGTGAACCTCGGGGGTGATAGCTGCTGGCAGCTCTGCCAGTTGGGCAACGATGGAGAGGTTCTCGTGGTTGAACAGTATCTATGTAAATGGACCGTTTAGTAAGTAGTGTATGCAGCCCAGTTTTCTTCTTCATCGTGGTGATGCGGCCGTTGGTGATACGGCCAGTGCTAGTGCGGCGGTTAGCAGCTCTGTCGTTAGCAACTCTGCTAACGGGCTGCTAGTAATGTGAGGTATTCTAGCACAAGACACCCATCTTAATTCGACGGAGCCATGCACCCTGCCACATTTCATCCATGGAGGCGAGGGCGCACATCTCTGGTGAATATAAGTAACTCATTTAACCGTGAAAGCCGAAATGTTAGAAAAGTACGTGTGGCTTTTCAAAAAGCATACAGCCGTTTCGGACGACGATAATCTAGAGAGCGAGCTCCATAATCTCATTGCTTCGACATTAAATGTAACAGCATTACCAGAAAATTAGAAAGCGGTAGGGAAGCACTTGCCTTTTATACGGAGCGAGACCACAGTTTACCAACGTGTAGGGTTATTAAGCTGGCCGGAATCCCTAGCCGTGTTGTAGGGGGCTGTTGTATAGTAGGTACCTAAGTATTGACCCACATTAATTGTTCGGAAATTTGAACACGGTACCTAGAAATAGGAACCCTGAGCGTCATAGCACAAGGGACCAACGATGCGATCAGTTGAATGAAATTCCTAGCGGTGGATGTTAAAATAAGGTTGGGTTAGCGATCTACACCGGGGACCGTCGGGCCAAGGCTGGGATCAACACCAACCTGAACGCCAAGCCTTACCCCTGAAGCGGGTAAACAAAGCACGGAATGCCCTCTATCTTCAGATAAAGTCGGCATCGCGAACTAACTTCGAGTAGTGTGTTCGGCGTACGACTTGATAAATGTATGCCTTCAACCGAGAAAAGCCTAGACAATGACTGAGGAGCATCACGGGGAGAAAGTCGGAATGGAGGAGGTTTGGCAAGGCAGTGGACAACACCAGGGATCAGGCCACCCGACCTTATTGGATCACGACTTGTATGCACCACGACCCACAACGGGAAAAAAGCAAGAGGACGTCAAAATAAGCTTTTTTTAACCAGTCCCTAACTCCCTACATCCCACTATCCCAGCTCCAGCCCCACCCTTTGGGAAAGACCTCAATAAAATATAAACGCAACGCCAAATGATATAATAGTAAAACTATTAACTGGCCAACCGACTCCAAAACAACGCCGAGCTCCCAAGAAGTTAAAGGCAACGCAAAGCAGTTGAGATGCTGCTATGAAGAAAAAAGAAATACAAGGAGGACCGTCTCCTATGGGATCGTACGGGAAGTGAAACCGATCACACGTCGTTGGGCACGACGACCGACATATCGGTAGCGCGTGGCGAGTGCGTTAGGGGACCGATATAGTAATGGCGTCCATGGGTATACCAGAAACCGAGGGCGAAAAAAAGTACGAAGAAGAAGACAACGATGGCGTAGTTCATCTGGAGGACATGTTAGCATTGCCGCATCCTTGGTAGGTGGAGCCCAAACTGATGAAGACGGCGGTACTCACATTCTCAGGTGTAACAGGTAGCCGCGTCGGGAAGAAGAAGATCACGGCCATGAACGTGTTCCAGGCAACCGCTACTGCATTGACCCAGATGCTGTATTTGCCCATATGCCAAGGCCCCTTCTGCATGCGCCCATAGACCATCTTGCAAATGATGGGTATGACATAGGACACGTTCAATGCAACCGTACACACATTGAAGACGGCGCCGATGGCAGTACCGCTTGCTAAGCCGAGAAGGTTGATGATAATCTCTAGAACAGCATACATCCAGACGGCGATGAGGGGAGTTTGTGAGCGTTTAGAGATGCGGACCCAGATGTGGGAGAACGGAAGAAGGTTGTCGCGGGAGAGGGCAAAAATGGTCCGACTGCCGGCTTGTATGCCGGGGATCGCGACGAGATTCATCACGCCGAAGCCGCAGAGTGTGAAAAAAATTGCGGGAACACGGCCCATGCCATTGAAGAAGAGTTGTGCAACCTTGAGTTGAAAACGTTAGTTTTGGAGAGGTGAGGACATGGAACCTCGACTTGGGAAATCTTACCGGTTGGCCACTGGGACTATTTACCAGGTCTTTGGGGTCGCCCATGCAGACAACCAAGACCAGGTTGAAAAGAAATCCAATGATATAAGTGAACGTTGTCGCATTGGCAATGGCCCTAGGTACAACCATTTGAGGGTTCTTTGCTTCTTCGGCAATACTGTTTCTGAGTTAGCCTTCTTGCTATCTTTTCCTACAGCTGTATTCGACAACAACTTACCGAGCTGTACCATCACAACTAGTCATGATCCAGGCTGGCGTAAGGCATCCAAAAAGAAAGGCAAAACCAGGAGGGCTCCATCCCGATGAAGGCTGGAAATCGGTAAAGGCATATTTGAGATCGTGTATATCGTTCCGCTTCTGGACCAACAAAGTCACACAAGCACCGAGTAGGACACTCATGTGGAAGACAACATAGCCGCTTGTCAACCGGTTCAACCACGCTGTCGGTAGAGTGTTGATCATGGCATGAATGATTGTAAGCCCTACCATGACACCCACAACATGGCTTGGTGTTGGCACGTAGCTGAAGTTGGATGCGATCGAAACAGCTGCAAGAAGCATTTGACTCGCGGCATACTCGGTGGAGGCACTACCAGCCACGGTACCCACGAAATTGAGATATCCTTTGTCATTCCAGTCAGAGACAATCTAGAGGCGAAGGTATCGAAGAACTTACCGGCGATCCAACACAGGAAGGGGACTTGCCCTTCGGGAGCGAGAAACTTCAAGGTGAAGTACATGGCTCCGGAACTGGGGTAGGCAGATGCAATCTCAGCGATACTGTATGCAAGTGCCCATGCGCCAGCGCCGCCAATGATCCAACTCCACATGATAGCAGCCGCGCCGCCGGCTTGCAGGCCGTATATCCATGTTGACATGAGTGTGCCATATACTCCAGATATGCTCATAGCAAAACTGAAGCTCGACCATCGTGAGAACTCGCGCTTGAATACCTGTGGTATGTTAGTAGAAGCCCCCGAATATTCGGGAGAGCGAGGCCCTCTGGTACTAAAACTCACTGGTGTATAGCCCAACGCCTCCAACGCCTTATCGCCATTTTCGGTAGAGCTTGCTGAAGGGGTTGGAGCTGCAGCTTCGCCAGAAGATGGAATGCTTTGCCGGGTTATCTCGGTCATCTCGATGGTGGCGTCTGCCGATTTGTCTGCCGGGGAAAAAGACATGGTGGTACAAATGGTGCTGAATGGGCTTTATGTAAAGGATTTGTTACAGAATCTTCACCGTGATTGATGACAGATCGGGGCCAAAGTTCCCCCTCTTGCGAAGCGTTGTGTTCCATAGACAAACAATGACAACGGGATGGTCGTGATTTTGTATGGACGACACCGACCAATACGGTTCTGACCGCCAAATCCAACACGAGTTGCTCACTCGAGATATTGGACACTTTGACCTTCGTTCGCGGGTGAACCACCCCGCACAGCTCAAGTATCTGATGTTCGAAGCATAGTAAGAAGACCAGGAGACAATCCTTGTGGGGTCGATCCTTTCAGACATGCACTTTGTTGCATGCCCGTGCGCCCTCAGAATCCGTACATGTGGGTTATGCACCGACGGGCCCAGTCTCCTTGCGGTGGCAGGTTCGTCTGGAGTTCTTAGTTGAAGGCTGGACCCATTAACCAGTTCGTCCCGTAGCGTCGTCCAAGCTGAGAGTCGAGACCCAGGAGTCGTAACGGTCGAGTCTCTGGTGCTCAAGTCACAAAAGCTGATACTCGATCGGTCAAGGAGATAGACACCGCCTTGGTCTTGGCCAGTCCGTCCGTGACGGTGAGTTTCGAAAGCTGTCAGTGGCCCCTTCAGGGCTTCCCTCTCCTTTCCTGGGCTTCTGATTTGGTGTTCTTGTAGTGAAAGGCAGCCGTCCGATTGCTGATGCCCCCGGATGGAGGTGAAAGAGTCGCGTCCTGCCCATAGTAAGATCCGCTTGTCCGTGTTCGAGGAATTCCGATGTCGGTACTCGTCGGCTTGGGTCGGTTTAAATCGGTTTGGTCACCTCATCCATCCTCTTCCTCCTATGTGTAGTGTTTTTGCAAACTCCTCGCCCTGATGATGGCTGCGGAAGAATGACGCACAATGTTGTAAGACCGGTAGGATGTTGGTTCGCGGTTTCGTAGCTTGTTGTGTGTCAAGGGCTCCACCTAGTACACCGAGAGGCTTTGGATTATCGTGAACGATTGTCAAGCTTGACTAGCAGGAAGTGTTCAACATTAGCGAAAGATTGCCAACACATTCAGAACACTACTTGGGGCAAGAGGATTCGCTAGCAGACCCCTTAATCACCGTCTCTCATTCGTCCTGGTTTTACCGACCAATGGGCATACACACATACCGTAGTCACGCTCGTGACCACCAAAGTTATCGGTCACTCCTGAAGTGGTCCAGACTCTAATACAGGCGGTGTATGCATTGGTCACGCTTCAAACAAACTATTCATGGGCTCGAGCGGATTCCTAGCTTACATGTTCGGACGTACAACTCATGTAGGTCGCGCACTGGCCGGAAAGATGCTCGGTTCCGAGCTGAATGGTGATAACGCGTGGGTGTGGCCAAGTGTTGGGTCTGGACTTGAAGTTCGAATGTCGAGCAAAACGTGCTGTCGAGTTGGGCGACGGACCCCGCAGGCAAGGTATCCAAAAGAGGAATTCAATGGCGTCGGATAAAGCTACTGAAGTGATGTATGAACGGTGGACATATGAACGAAAGAAATTGATGCTCGTGTAGAGGTAACAATCTTGCTCCTTAGAAATGGTTCTCTTGTTGTTTGGTGGTTGCTTGCAGAGGAAGTGTCCTAGGTCAGAATTTGGATGTTTCCTTCTGGATTTCTGGGGGCCGCTGCAATTCACAGCGGGAGCTTCCACCGTTGCATGATGCGATCTGCCGCATGGATTGCCCATGGATTACGAGCTGCGTTCGACCAGTCGCGCCTACCCGAAGACCTGAATTCCTTTAACAGCAGCAACTGGTTGGAGGAGCTCGTCTGTTTGGAAAGAGTGCCGCGGGTTAGGGTTGATGCAGGTACGAAACCTCCACGTTGTGATTCGAGTCTGCTACGGACCAGTGGCTCATGTCTGAAGTCATTTCAAATCTTCATTTGGATGGGAAAGGCAGATATGCTGTATTACATGAGTGAGTATCAACGTTGGGCTCAAAATCAATGGCACCACAGAGCAGCACCGGATCGGTTGCCGGAGGTTTGGACCCACTTATCGGTAGGTGGGTCTCCGCTTCGGCGGCTCGACCGGGTCAACTCATTTGGTACTCCCAGGAAGCCGTAGGCCTCCGTTCCAATTAAAGATGCAGGGAGACTTTGACAGAGCCGGTTCATAGCCCGTCATTCCCTGTATACAAAAGTTGATAATGGAAATGCGTTGAGAAACCTACAAATCGACCGAATATACAGGCGTGGTCAAGCTGGTAAGGGACTGAAACGCTTGGGAGGCTATGTACGGTGAAGAGGCTCAAAGTTATCATCGATATGGCTTTGGCAGATTCAGGCACTTGGATGTTTCCCGATGGAGATCATGTTTCCCGACCTCGCCGACAAGTCCCACGGCAGGGGCAGCTTCCTTCGGCCGCCATTTGTCCTTGTTTTGGGAAACCATCCTGCCAATTTGGCGACTGCCATGAACGTGATCATATGACAGGCACGAGTGGTAGCTTCCTCTTGTCAGCTATGGGACGCTATGGGGAATGCAGCTGTGCCTTGGTTGAAAAGGGAACTATAGATTTCGATGCAATCACTTTCGGGAAGGGGGAGATCAAGAACGGCCAGAACAGGAATAGCGTGCTCACGGCCCCGCTACATCGACGTCATTGAAGCCAACGACCCTTGCTCGCAATCATTTCGGTCAGCTTCAGCGATTGCCAACGGCCAACGCGCCAATTTCATTGACTTTGACAGGCATGGGAAAGTGTCATCCGGCAGTCAGGGATGGAATGACAAGGAGTGCGTTGGAGGGCAAACGGCAGTGCAGGAGTCAGAGACAGGCAGACACAAGAGATGGCAGACGGGACATGATCCACCGTGCAGCGATGACGTAGAATGGCGGGGCAGCTTTGTCTTTGGAGCTTGCAACAAGCTCCCAGCAAGCTCCCCCCCCTGCCTTTGGCTGCCAACCATCATCATCATGCAACCGCAACGCAATGTGCACGGTGGGGTCCTTTCAAATGGTCGTACAGAGATATAAGAATCGCATCGGTCACACTTGAAATCGTTTTGTGTGGAACATCATCACTTCCAATCCATTCAAGCCACTCTACTACTACAATCAAGAGAACATCTTTCTCCAACCAACACGACAAACCACAAAACCACACCCGCAAAACACCAATCCCATCAAAACCATCAAAATGACCACCAACCCCAACAAGCCCGGTGCCCCCCTCTACTCCCAGGCCGTCTCCCAAGACGCCGGCGAGCCCGTCTCTGCCGAGCAGATCGAGAAGGCCCCTAAGACGCTCCGCTCCCTAGAGAAGGAGCAGAAGAGCTCCACCGAGAAGAAGGATACCCAACAGACCGAGAGCAAGAAGGATACCTCCTCCGCCGAGTCCTCTGAGCAACAAGAAAAGTCCCCCGGCCTCCTCTCGAGCGCCACCAGCACCGTCACCGGCGCGGTCGGCAGCGTAGCCAGCGGCGTCACCAACACGGTCGGAAACACCACCTCTTCCGTCGCCAACACGGTCGGCGGCGTCGTGGGCGCTGCCTCGCGCGGCATCGGCGAGACCATCACCAGCGTCACGGGCGGCCTCGGCAAGCCTGTTGGTGAGACCATTGCCAGCGTTGGTACTAGCTTCGAGGGCGCCGTCAGGGGCAAGGGCGAGGAGAAGGACGAGAAGAAGACCGAGAACAAGAAGGAGGAGAAGTAAAGGATGGGATACCCCACACATTTCGCATAAGGAGTTTGTTGTTTTCGGGATGCATGCATGGATGAATTTGGGAAAGCATTTTTGTCGCGAAGGACATCGATTACATGGAGTTTCACGAGCCAGATCACTACAGTACGGGAAGCATGTTTCAGTCCGTCAGTCGAGGATTCGCATTTGGGTTTAGGTCCATGGAGACTTGTGTATGTTTATGAGATGCAATAACACGATACCCCCTTTGAAACACTTGATTTCTGTTCCATATTGTTGCTTTTGTGTTTGATCTACCATCTCTACCAAGTTATTCATTGTTCCGCTGTTGCAGTTGTTATGAGCGACGGCTCGTTGAGGATACAAAATACGTGTAATAACCATGATTCGCGGAGAAGATATCAGGCCTCAAGGAGGTTCGACACTATCATTCAACAAGCACCGAGAACTGTTTGCGTTCACTCACGACGGAACGAGTTACAAGAGTCACCGTATAATTCACTTGACTTCACAACATGGCGATGAACCACGAGAGCTTTGAGGCGAAATTCGCATGATATTTCTAGACTGCCCTGGTTTCCGTTTCTCCTCTTCGGTTATCACTGTACAGAATCAAACACATTTTCTGTCGTCGCCTTTCCACCTCCCTCAGTTCTGGCAAGCTTGGTTTTCGTCATCACGCAGAGTACCGTTGAGGGCAGCAAGCCCACGCAACTTCTGCCCAGGTTTGGAGGTCGTCCCGGGGTCGTTCGACGGTGCTCATCTTCTTTTCCTTCTTTTCCTTCTTCTGCTTCTTCTCCTTCCGCAAGCGGCGCTTCCTCTGTTCTTCCGTCTCATTCGGATCAGGAACGATAGGGCGAAGACTGATCCCACCGATGGACTCGTTGCGAGGGAGTCGGCGGCCGATGACAAGGTCGCTGACGAACTCCAGCGAGCGGTTTCCTCTGTTGCTACACCTCCAGGATCCCAACTGGATCTTCTTTTGCTTCTTGCGCTCGGCCTTCTCCTCGGCGGTCTCGCCGTCGTGCTTCTTGCGCTTCTTGCTGTCGCCGGCCTCCTCGCTCATCTTCTTCTCCTTTCGTAGAGCTTTTTGTGAGGGCAAGGCATCTTGGTTGGTGGTGGTGGTGGTGATCACGCTAGGTGATGAGTTGATCGTTGATGAACTGGTTTAACGATTAGTTGATGTCTCGAATAAGAAGGGAAGCGAGGGATCTACAGGTAGGTACTTACCGCTCAACCCCCCAGCTTGATGTTGAAGCCGTTGGGTCCAATAAACCGGCCGGAACGGGACCTCGCTCGGTAGGAAGGTCCGGACTCAGACTGCCCAGACAAGCGACGTCTGGCAACTTCTTCGGTTCTGCCGCTCGTGGTCATCTGTCCCATCATACTCGGGAAGAATCTCGACGTCAGGGAGGCCATGTGAGGGGTGGCCTGAGTTGAGGGCCCCCTCAAGTGGTGCTTTGAAATGCCCCTCGGTGATGTCGATGATCTGTACAGACGAGTACACACGCTCCTTGACCTTCGCGGAGAGCTTCTTGACCGTTGAAAACATATTGCTGCGTACAACCAGGGCACACGCCACCACTGTAGTGGAAAAGGGTGTAGAGGGGGTGCTCGGCGTAGCGTCTCCACCGGGCCTGATCCTGGTAGCAATCAACCAGTGATGGCGTGTGCCTGGATTCGGTGGAGGTGGTGGTGATGCTTGTTTTTCTTGGCCGATGACGGGGCGGAGGTTCAAGTTGTGTCCCGTCATCGGCCGGCCACTATCGAAGAACCGGAGATTTGACCACTGTGGTTCATGAATGGTCAGCAACCATATACAACGGCAAAAGAGTGACAGGAATGGGAGCGGAACTTTACCTGATGTGGCCAAACAGCACAGTCGTCGCCGACAGGGACCTTCTTCTTGGGCCAAGAAAACTTGACTTTCCTGAAGGCCTTGGTGGTGCCACGGGTGATGGACTCCTTCTTCTTCTGCTTCTTCTTGTCCTCGGCGGACAGCTTCTTGGTGGTGCTGGCCCGAGGCACATTACTAGGTAGTAAAAGGCAGGTCAATCAGATGCACTTTATTGTGTTGACATGATCGTAAAGTGAGAAAAGCTTGAGTGTCCACTGAGCTTTGTGGGTCGCTTTGCCAGACCCAAACGACCCAAACTCATGGCGAAAGGTGTTTTCAAACACGCAAACAGGTGTGAAGCAGATGGAGACGCGCGTCAAGGCAGTTAATGGAGCTCATACCTCATACAAACAGTGGATCAGCAACAACTGTTGAGGCGCGAAAGACAGCAGTTGGTTGTTGTTCCTCAAAGACCGCCTTGGGCAGCGGGAGCGAAGGAGATGTCTAGATGAGTCGGGAAATGTGTTAGCACTCCTAGTCAACTGCTTGGTGCGTGCCTCCAAGGTACGAATACGTTGGTGTTGGATGATCAGACTTACCTCACAATACTTTGACAGGAAGGGGGCGCCCTTGAGGAGGGACTCAACCCCTGGTCAGACGTGCCCTGGTGGTGAGCACAGGAAGAGGGGAGCCCTTGAGGAGGGACTCAACCCCTTGCGGCACGACGTGCCTTGTTGAGGAGGAGGAGGAGAGGAGAAAAGAACAAGGCAGCCATGAAAGCGCCATGAAATATCTTCTTGCAGATTCTGACAGCGAGGTGAGGGGGCGGCTTCTTCTTGTCCATGACTCGCATGTACTTCTTGCGGATCAGCTCCAGCTGCGCCGCGTAGTACGCGTCTTCTTCAGTTAGGATCGGTTGATTGGGGGGCCTCATGCTGAAGCGTCGCAAGTTCTCGTCCTCGTCAGCTTGGGTGGGGGGCCTCGTCCTCAAGGTGCGATCCCGCGAGGGGGGCACAGGAGAGTTCTCATTGCTGGGAGGGTAGAAGAGAGCGTCCTCCGCGCGAGCTCTGGTAGAGGCAAAGTTGAGCTCTGAGGCGTTGGAGACGGGCCCGTCAAAGATGTTAAGCCAGGGAATCTGGGTCATCTTGAGAAGTTGAGTGCAAGTTTGGGATTGTAGATGACGTGGAAAGTTGAAGGTTGAAGTTGAAGAAGTCAGTGGGATGCGAGAGAGAATTCTTGATGGCTCAGATTTGAGAGGTGAAAAAAGTTCAAGAATTTGGTGGGAAGGTCGAGGAGGTTGTGCGGGGAAGTAGGGCAAGATTTTTTTGCAAAGACCCAAAGTACACCTGAAACGGAGCAGCTTGTAGGCAGACGAGGAAGGCACCTACGGCCTATGAACGGTCCGACGATACCTGATAACAAACGTGCCGTAAGAAAAGACGGTACGGTACGTAAGGAAGACATGGAGACGGCCAGCCATATACCTCCCTAAGTAAGCAACGGTCCCAAGCAAATACCGTACTTAGTAGCCGCCCCGGCTAGGACATGGCCTCAGTTTCTCTACCTAACCGTTCCCTCGTCTTCGTTTCGTTCGTTGCCTTCCAGTTCCGTTGACTCTGTTGACACCGTCCCCCTTGAGTTTCGTTCGGCTATTCGTTCTTCACTCTGTCCGACATCCTCAACCGGAGCCCCGACTTGGGCTTTCTCTACCTCCATTCGCCTCCGCCGTTCCTCTGCAAACCGGACCACCTGCGCTCGGTTTCGTGCTATCCGCCTCTGCCTTCGCGCCCTGTTCTTCAACACCCCTGAGTACACACACCCAACCGAAGCCATGATTACCAACAACGCATGGAGAAAGCTGTGTTGAGAAGTCCTGAAGTCAGCAACGGTATCAATGTTAAAGAGGGAATGTCATTTTAACTCCTGCGTCTATACGATGTTGGAAAGGAGCAATCGTCGATGCGTGTCTTCCCCCCAAGACACTGCGTTGACCCAACAAATCGAGACGGCCACTTACCAAAACACAATCATGAAGATCATGGCTTTACTCTGGTCTTTCTTCCATCGTTCTCGCGTGGAGTCCGTTCTAAGTCTGTCTTGAACTGGGTCGTTGTCGATAAGCCCTAGAAGGAGGAAGCAAAAGGTACTACCAGCGCAAATCAGGATGTCGAAGCACACGGCAATGACATTGATCGGTCGTCGCCGGTCCAAGCATGAGAAAGAGACGATCTCATAAGTGTTCACAAGAACAGCCACGCCCAGCTATGCCTTCAATGTCAGCAAGCGCCCTACAACTCCAACTTTATTAGGTAGTACTGCCGAGAGACGTACCGGAAAGAAGCACGGGAAGATCAAGTCCACCCTCGCGTTAGGATTTCCTTTCCATCCATGGTACCACCAACCCATTACGGCGAGAATTCCCGCCTCATACATCAGGGCCAAGAACCGGGACAGGATTTGCGACAGCTTGAAGACAAGCCCCGGGCCAGCATCATACCTCGAAAGGCTTCGAGGACCCCGTTCGACATCCATCCATACCTTCCACGCACGTTCAGTCCTGTTGCTGGCACCTTCCAGTCCTGCCTCCACCCCTAAACAAGCCGGAACTGTGAAACGTCGGGGAAACTCTTCGGAACTCGGTGTTGAAAACTCGAGGTTGTCGGGATTGTCGAATGAGTCCTTCTAGAGGTCGGCTCCAAGCCACCAACCACCTCAAACTAGGTCCTTCTTCAGTCTTCCCAAAAGTTGGTTTCCTTCAACACTGCTACTTTCCAAGCATAAGCTAACCTCTAGCAGTGCTCAGCGGGTTCCAGATATCGAGTTGTCGTCGTCGTCGTCGTCGTCGTCCGAGCATTAACAGAAGGGAAAAGAGGGGAAAACACAAAAAGAAGCGGTGGAACGTTAAAGAGGAGGAAGCCATCGTCATAAAGGCATCCAGCCATCAACAGCGACATGGAGTCTCAGCTCCCAACGTCAGCCAACATGGGTACTACGGCACCAATTCTCAGCACTAGCGGAACAGGGCCCAGCGGTTGGCCCAGCGGTGGCCAGCAACCGACGACTCGGAACAGCGAACGAACGGAAAACCCCAGCCACCAAAGATTCCTGCGAGACCCAAACCAGGTCGTGAACCCTGCATGTGCAGAGAGGCTGCAGCAAGCAGCACGCCTGTACTGTGTACATAACGGGCTGTTGCCTGTCTGAAAGGGGAATAGGGGCAAGCCACCTTTGGGGTTGGGAGAGCTTGGCGAAATGCTACCCACACACGGTCCCTCACAACCAGACGATTCCCGATCGAGAATGCTACCTCGGATATAAACACGACTGCACATCTCGTCTTTTCGCCGTGTTGGAGACGACTACAGTCCGCATTTTTTTTTGGCAGGCGATGTTTTGGTTAGAAGAGTTCGGTGCTCGCTTCCGTCCGGTTTTGTTCTTGAGGCAAAGAACGTCTTCCATGTACATAGACTTTCAACCGCCCAGTGTCCCTAGAAAAACAGTCAAGGTTGGATTCCCGCGGTACCTCTCTTGAGCCACTGCCAGTCAAGAACCTTTCCTCTCCAGAACCCGTGGTTGGATGCTTCCCGAACCAACGACAACCTAAAACCCGGACCCGACGTCACCAGCGACCCCTGCTAATAATGACGGCCGCCTACAGCACTGTGCACTTGGCACTGCTTACGAGTGAATGCTTTTCCCCTTGCAGTTCACATATCTGCATGTGCTGTGGAAGCTGGTGATGGGTCAGGTGGCCATGTTACTGGGTGCTTGTCCTACAAATGGCATGTGGTGTTTGTATCGATGTTGAGCAACCCAGAGGCGAGCGATATGTGGTGTTCACTGGCCTTTAAATGTCTGAAAAGGGTAGCATGTTGATGTTTTGCTTCTTTGAGCGTTGTGTTCAGGGGTAGCAGCGGGGGGGCGGCAAGTCAACCGTGGTATCATTGAAGATCATCCAAAGATAGTTTGTGGCCGAATAAACGATGAAAAACGCCGTTCAAGCGATGAAGGTCGTCAGGAGAGGTATATTGGTCAGGCCCAAGGGAATAGCACGAGACATGAAGTTCTCTCTTTCAAGGAAACGATAGTCGACAGTAGATCAAGGGCCGCTCAAGGCTCAATTGCAAGGCTGACCACCAAGCTTCCAAACATGTGATGGAACGAAGTTCTCCTCCGTCTTAAACAAAACAGTTTGAGCTGCATATTCTTCTTTTTTTTGGTCTGCTACAATCATGATCATCTTTCTTTATAGTACCTACCCTCAAAGATCGACTCTCAAGTGTCGGCTTACGAGTGTCAACATCAGATTCGGCCATGTTCCAGCTGCTGTTGAGCAGACAGCTGGCATCACCCGCCTGATAAGGCATCGTCCCTCCCTCCCTCTCTTCCTCCGTTTCTTCCCTCCGTTTCTTGAATCTCCCCCCCGCTCCTTCCTAATGGCTGCCTGGTGCCCCTCGGTCCCGAGACGCCGGGCCAGCCCTAAGGAAGGAGGGGAAGCTCAACAGGCACCCCGTCTTTCGTTGAGTGATCTCACAGACTTACCTGCCCCATCTCCAACAATCTTTACGGTCGTGCCTTCGTCATCGGATCCCCTAGAGATTGCGAGGCGCAGCTTTCCTTGTCATCTGAACCGCCTTGCGGTCCATTGAGTTTGTGTATAACCCAGAGCCAACGGGCCCATTTGGCAGGCGCCAACAGCATTTCCTTTCTGGAATCTGGACCAGGGGCAGCAGGCAGGCACAGGAGGCAGACACTCCACTCCACTTTGACTGCCTCATATTTTTCATTCGTCCAGGAAGTTGCATTTGGGCGGACAAAGGCAGAGGACCTTGATGGCTACGGTCCAAATCCGTTTGTTCTCGCCTTATTAAACTGCTTGTTAGACGTTCCAGAACTCCCAAGGGGCTCGTCGGTTCATGCCAGTCAAATGACCCCACCCCGGTCTTTCCTTCTTATCTGTGCATACTGCAAAGACCGGGATAGCAGGCTTTCCCATGAACTTCGGACGGAAGCTCTTCCACCTCCTTTCATTCCACCCAGACCGGTAGACCCCCGATCTAGACCCCACGAGTCACTTTGTGGATCGGGTCACTCGATCTCCAGAGTGCAGGAGGAAGTGAAATCAGTAGAGCGGTCAAGGGTGTAATTTCGAACAGAGAGCGGTAGAATAACAATCAGCATTTGATCCCGATTGGTTTGAGTGACGCGTTAGGTTGCCGCTGGCTATCGGTTTAGGGCAGTGACGTTCAACCCGGAGCTTTGTTACCGGCTGGCAAGGCTGGCGTGCGGTGTAGGCAGGCACCTTCCAAGTCAAACGGGGGAGGATGCCAGGCCAGAGCAGTGAGGAGGCCCGAGTAAGTGGAAGTGGTGTTGTTAGCGGAACCGGAGGAAACTCTAGGAGGGAAATTGGAGCACTGTAGTCAACAATGCTCCTAACGTACCATCTTGTTCCCGTCATTGGGCACTTGGAGCTTGGAGGGCAGTTTAGAGAAATTTGAAATATCGGGTGATGTGAAATGAGGTTGCCGAGAAGTCTGAGAGCTCCAAACCGACCGTCCCTATAGTAATCCGTGTCAGTAAGGGCGGAAATGAGCTCGGCGTTGAGATATACCAGTCACACTTACTCAAGTCATATGCTCATGTGAGTACATGCCTGCCCCTATTTGTCATATGTTCCTTAACTTGATCCTTTTCTTCTCCCTTTTTTGGCTGATAGTTCGTCTCCGGGATATGGATGGTCGTGACACAGGTAGTAAAAATCCGTCCTGTGAATGGTCAGCCATAGCCATGTATGGGAAGGGCTCGGGCTTGGGAAACATTGGTTGCAGGTACCAATATTAAGCATGAGGGGAGCGACGCACGATGCATCAAGCATAGCATCAGAAGCATGAAAGGATAATCAAGATGAAGGGCACAGCAAAGCTCGGTGGAGATCATAGCGAAACACCAAGAGCAACAAAGGACAAAACACTGCGAAGCACAAAGCATAACGAAACGAAGTATAGTGAAGTGATTTAGCGATGCTAACCCGTAAATGATCCACCACACGCACAGGAAACTGTGAAAGCCAACCTAAGCTAACTCGTGAGGAATCTGTCAAGATATCTTTGTATCTGGGTTGCGGAAAATCTTCCCATCGCTCGATCGTCCAGCTGAAATGAACGAAAGCAACAATGCTCGCCGTAAAACCAATCTAAAGACGCATTGACAAGCAATAATTTTGAGACTAGACCACATCCTCTTTCCGTCGTAAAACCCATGATCATTTTGAAAAACTCCGCGCAGCAAGCCATTTCGTAGAGTAGACCAGAAAGACCCGTACGACGCCCCAAGCAAACCCCAAACGACAAACAACTCGAGCAAAAAGTGGCCACCTTGTCGTGGTTATCGGACCGAGAAGAATGATGGGAAAGGCTCAAGCCAACCGGTTACCTGGGGACGTTTTGATTGCCGATACGCCACACCCCAACGCCGAGCGATGATCAACCATAAACATAGGCAGAGCGTCATTACTATTAATGTTGTTGTTAGCACAGGCTGAAATGTTGTTGAAAAAGAAGAACAGGTTGTTGAATGAAAAGAACTGAAACGTTGGATTGAAGAAAGTTGTTGTTGTTGTCATGTTAGGTCGTATGGGTTGAGTGAGTTCCAGAGGTTGTAAGGCTCCCTAGTCTCATTTCATTCCGCCGCGGCGGAAGAAGCGGCCACCTTGGCCATGTGAACCACTGGGTCCATTCTTCTTGGGCTTGTTGATCCGACCGTTGGTGATACGGCCGTTGCTGGTATGGTGGCTTGCAACTCTGCCACTAGCAACTCTGCTAGCGTGCTGGTGGTGGCGTCCAGGGTTGGTCGCCTCCAACGTCGCCGGGAGGGGGGTCGGGGGAGCCGAGTAGTGAGTTGCGTAAGTTGGGACAGGCGCGGGAGGGGGGGGCGGGGGGCCCGTAAGCTGAGCTGCGTAGGCCGCAAAAGGCTCGGGAGCCGTGAAAGCAGCCGGGGAAGGAGCCGTGAAAGCAGCCGGGGAGGGGGCCGGGGTATACTGGTGAGAAAGTTGGCCTACCAAAGCCGGGGGCGGTCCACCGTTGCCGCCGAAGTGGGGAGCGCCATAAGGACCAGCAGGGCCGGGCGGGGGAGGAGGGCCCATGTAGTGAGGCGGAGGGGGAGCGGGGCGGTAGGGAGTGCCGACGCCGGAGTTGTTCTGGGAGCGGCCCCAGGAGAGACGGACGCGAGAGTTGCCGATCGGGTATCCCTGCATCTGGTTGATGGCCATCTCGGCAGCGTGGCGGTGGACAAACTGAACAAAACCGCATCCCTTGCCGGGAGGGATCTTGACGTAGGTGATTTCGCCGAAACCTTGGAAGAAGGAGCGGAGCTCGTCCTCAGTGACGTAGCCGGAGAGGCCGCCGACGAAAACAGTCGTGTTGTTGGGGTCGGTGAACTGGTTCATGGGCTGCATCGGGTTGAAGCCGGAATAATACGGCTGGGGGGGAACTCCCCACTGAAGGTTGGCCGCGTGGGCGGGGACAGGAGCCATCATGGCGTTGGCAGCATGAGGAGCATGAGTGCCGTACTGGTGAGTTCTGCTAAGAAGTGTTAGGACCACATTCAGAAGTCTAAAAGGGCAAAGAACTAACCTAGTCTTCGGAGTCGCGGTGCTAATTCTCATCGGACGATTGCCACAATAAACGCCTTGCATCTCGACGAGCGCCCTCTGCTGATCTCCTTCGTCTGAAAAGCGAACAAATCCGTAGCCGCGGGATTGGCCGGTCATGGCATCGGTCATGATCTTAGCTGACTTGCAGGACGGGAAACGAGACTGGAAAAGCGAGACGAGGACAAACTCGTTGACCTCGGGACCCAGATCGCCGACGAAGATGCTATACTCGGGGCCACGGTCGTCGCTATATTGCTATTAGTGACATGTTAAAGGATGGGAAGCAAATATGTACGCACCGACGGTCAATCAGACCACCGCCGGAAGCCCAGTTCAGCTTGAAGGCACGGTTGCTGTTGGGAACCGGAGTGCCGTTCAGGTTAAGGGCCTTCTGAGCGGCCTCGGGGGTGGCAAACTCAATGAAGCAGTAACCGGCGTTACTGTGAGTCAGATAATGTCAGTATACAGCAGCGGCAGGACGCAAGGTGATGATCAAGTAAAGATAGCGGAGATACTCACCCAGAGTTGCGATCGCGAATGACCTTAACCTGGACGGACTCGCCGAGGACAGTGGTGAAAACGTTCTTGATAAAGTTCTCGTCCATCCAGCCTTCCATTTCGCCCATCCTGAAACCAAAGTCAGATCTCATTCAAAAAGGCCGCAGTGAACACAAGGTAAAAGGTGAGCCTAACGGCTTGTTACTTACCACAGGGTCTTGCTGGCGTCGTTGGTGCCGGTCTGAACAAGGGCGGCGGGGGCCTGGAAGTTGGCCTCAGAGTTGCCGTTCATGGCAGGAGCGGCGTTGTTGGTGCCGGGGGCTCCGGGAGCAGTGTAATCGGCCATGGTCCTTTGCGCTGTCAGTCTAGTTCAGGAAGCGACACGAGAGCATGAGATCTCGGCGACAGGTGACATTTGTGGTGAGGCGAATCCGACAGAAGATCGAAAAAGGAATGATGAAGTATAAGACGAAGCGGGGAAGATGAAAGACGCGTGTGACTGCTAGCTGAAGGGTCCAAAGTAGAAAGATAAGAGAGGGGATTGTTGCCACGGGAACAATGAAGGAAGCTGGGAGAAAGTGGGTATGGGCAAGGTAGCGTAGGAAGGCAGATATAAGCGCGAAGCTTAGTGAGATGGCAAGAAGTGTAGACGGCTGGGCAATGGCTGGACTCGTCCTTGTCCGAACTCTGGGCTGTTGTCCTGGAGATGAACAAACGTACCCGAAAAGAACGCGGGGCGGGGGAGATTCAAGGATGAAAACCGCGAGGGTATTCTTCTTGAGTGTGAAAGAAGTGGTGGAAGGGTGCAAAGTGAGGCCTTACCACGTCGACAGCAAGTTGGTTGCGCAAGGCAAGGGTTGCTGAGGTGGAAGAGTGGAAGGTAAGGCAGAGGTCAGGGCATGTGGAAGGCGGTAGTAGTAGGTAGGGTAGGGTACGTAGGACTCGAAGGCAGGAACTGCGAGTGAAGAACAAGGATGGAAGTTTGCCAGAGTGGAGAAATTTTCGAGTAATGCTCTGCAGTCCCCGATATTTTGCCAAAGATGTGGGCACTGCTCAGTCACTCGGCCGAGTCCAGACAAAACCCTCTTGCCAGACTGCGCAAGCGCGCCTGCAGCACGCGCAAGCAGCTGGGAAGATGGCAGGAAAACTGGGATATCAAGGGCCGGAGATAAACAACAAGATCAACACTTACAACAAGTTGCGTAACTCGGCGAGCGTGTTGCTGCGAGGTTTAGGTGTAAGCGGTATGTGCCGCAAGTGCGTGACGCGTCTCTGAAAACGCCTCATGTTGTTAGCTTTGATGAGTGTTGTGACGAGGGTTGTGAGAAGGAGACGATCCAGGCCAGAAGGACTCTCCAGGAGACAATTTATAGCCCGACATCCAGACTGAGCTGCCTGATCCTTTTAAGGCAGAGACACACAATAGGGCCGTCTGTGACGCAATAGGATTCTGCCAATATGCAAAGGCCCAGAATGCGAAACACCTAATGTGCTCAAGTGCTCACCACATGGGATGAAAGAGAAGTACAAACACAGGAGGGAAGGAGGCAGACACTCACCGGTGTCGGGCGGAAGTGGACTCAACAAGCAATATGTTGAGCTGCAGTCGGATCGAGCGCTACTTAGAGTACCGTTACGCCTAACAAGAACGTACTATGACGAACGAGTTGGCCGTGATGAGACGACAACTGCGAAGACGAGAAGATGGTGATTACCTGTGTCCGGCAAGATTTCCGGACGAAAGAGAAAGAACAGCGGAGACCTGCGAAAGTCGGAGCATTAGTAAACATTTGAGATAGCATGAATAGGCCGGTCCGTGCAAGATGAAGGCGGCATCCGTTGGCAACTCTGTCATCCCAACTTCAATGTTTGCTCGGTTTATGCAAAGCAAGTCCTTTGCACACGCTCTCAGCACTAGCGTGGGTTTGGCCAGGCCGGCCACTGACGGATCAACCCTTGAACCAGCTTAGAGCCACTGCTGAGCGAAGCTCGTCGTAGGCCACGGAGGACGAAAGAACCTGGTATCGGAGGGTGCGGCATAGCGGCGTCAAGACCGACCACTTGCCCATCTGCTTGCCGTGTGCCTTGTAGATGTAGATAGCGTCGAGTCCCATTCTTGATCCATCTCTTTGAAAGCCCGCCCGTGTACCGTCTCACACGCCGAGTAGCAGGCGTCCCGTTGCGGCCCAAGCCTGGAGCGTGTAGGCCGCGAAGAGATCGTTGGAGACTTGGGAGGTAGAAAGTCTCGCCGATTGGAGCGTAGATGTTGGTAGCCGGGATATGAATCTTCGCTGCCCACAGATACGGCCATCGAGAGGAGAGGATATCGAGAGGAGAGGATCGCTGTAGCAAAGGATCTGAGAGAGGGCGTGGACACCACGAAATCCTCCAACGGACTATCCAGAGACCCATTTGTCCTGAGAACACTCAGAAAGATCTCTTGGCCTGTGAGGTCCTCGACGTGGCCCACCGATCTCCATGTATCATGTTCTTGTTTTCCTCCCTCCTCGATTATCAAGGGCCTCCTGTTTCCTGTTTTCCATCTCTCGCTTTGGGACGTAGTATTCTATCGAAGCAGCGTTGCAGCGTGTCGTGTGGGTAGTGTAACGAGGTCTGGGAGATCGGAGCTCGGGATGACGTCGGAGGACGGAGAGGGAAGTGCAGTTCGGGAACCCTCGGACCTCTGAAGGAGTGCTCGTGTCTTCGAATCGCGTGTAATCGAAGTCGTTTGTTGGGGGGATGGGCCAATCCGGTAGATGCCCTATAGCTCTTTGCCAGAGAGCTTGGGAACAGTCACATAATAGCCGAGCTTCGCCGGGCACCACGCCGACGAACAGGATATCGCTTGCCGCGGCACACGGAGCTTGCGAGCACGGGAAGAAGGGGAAACGAGACCGGGTTGGAAGCAGGACATAGTCAAGTGGTTGAACTTACTCTTTAACAGCACTGGAAGCTGAGCAGTGTCCTTGCGTGTTTTTTCCAACTGGAGGAAGGGACAGGACCAATTGCTATGGGAGCCGCCAGTTCAGCATGGCGTCGACGGGCACCAGCAGGAGGAGGATAGAATACGGACCTTGTCACGACGCTAACGACGACTTTGGGGGTTGCTGGCGGTACAGGAAAACAACCGCAAGGCACGAGAGAAATAATCGAAGAAAGCCGAAAGCCAAGAGGACGTTTGGTGCGAGTAAGGCAGGAATGAAACCCTCTGGAGATGTGCACCACACACGGCAAAGCAAACGCAGACGACTCCAATGAAAAGAGAAGTGAAGAGCGGAAAGCAGATGAAGAAAGGTGGAGGGAGTCCTTGCTACATGAGTGGTGGTAGAAGTAGAAAAGGTGAAGAACGAGCACGAGGAATAAAATGTGGTGGAGTTTTTAAGTTTTCGGGCAGAGCAAAGCTAAAAAACGTAAAAACTGGGAAAGACCGCGCCGCTCCTCGCTTTCTGGCGTGTATATTACGGTGCGCCGATGTATCGCCCGACGCGGGGACCGACCAGCCCCGGAGCAGATTTTCACCCGCAGTGGGTGTCAGAGTGTAGGTACTGTGTCCGCCATACTTTTGCCCGCTGATGTACGGTTTGTTACTACCTGCAGCGAAGTCTTCTTTACGCCGCTAACGAGGATCCTGGCACAAGCCGCGATGGTGGGCATGGTGGGGAAGGGAGGGGGAGGAGGCCGACGCCATGACCGCGTTCTAGCGCATTGATGATACTATCATGTGCGGATGTACCCGAGACCAAGGTGTACTTTTTCGCACGACCGATTTGGGGATGCCCGTTAGGTACCAAGCTTCGCTGGAGTGACTTGCATGAACTTGCACCCTGTTAGTGCAGATCACCAATTGCGTAGGGAAAGAGCTAACGTGGACCGGGATGAGAAAAGACATTTCTCAGAGCAGGTAGGTACAGTTCACCCCTGGTTTGTTCGTTAGCGTGGTACTTGCAGAGGGCTCTTTTACCACTTTTAGGTTGGCTAGGCGGGACTGCTGGCGTGAATAGCATCCAGTTGGCTATTGCCCGCTGTGAATGGAGTCAAGTTTTGGTGCATGTGTCATTGTATAGTACGACACAAATCGCTCTTCCCACGGCCTCAACATCCAGCGTGGCTTCCTGCAATTCCCACTTCAACCCGGGCAGGAACTTGAAATCTTCGGACACCCTCCCATCGGAGTCCGGAAATGGGAGAAGCATGAGTGATGGGTCCCAGCGGTTGTAAGAGCCGGTGCAAGGCCTCTCCCGTCCGACACTCATAATGCACAGCAGTCCTCAAGGATATCCTATCTGGTCTCAACCCATAAGACACAGGCTGGAAGACGTCCGTTTTTTGAACGGTGGGAAGTGTCTGTAGCAGCATGTCTGTCCCTTGGGCGTAAACATGGCCAGATATGACGGAATCGCTCTCAACATGTCCGCACTAGCACGCGCATGATGAATATTATCGAGGCCCGGTATATATGCACACCCCTCGACATTTCACGCTTCTGCCAGCTGTGAAGGCAGTGAATCACACATCGGAGTTGCTTGCTTCGGGCTTCCGGCCTTCTGGCTACCGGTACCTTGGGCGCCCAAAGTCTCCAACATCTCCCGGTACCTTCCTCTAGTCAGTGCGCTCCATCTGTATGTATGTGGGAGGGAGAGCCGGGAGTCAAGGCTAACCATTTCCGTGGCAAATTGCAGTTTCGTTCGGTGATAAGAAGCAGATGAGATGATTCGTGATCATTGGGGGCCTGTGATGGAGAGCAAGTGGTCGTCGGACTGGACTAGGTAAGCCCGCGCGCCCATCATTCATGTGCCTTTGGTGCCGGTGGTGAAGAGTGGAATAGACGCTTGGCTGTCACAAAGCACTTCAAATTCAGTAGTAGAAGTGTGGTCGGCTTTAGAATCCTTTGGAAAAGCTCCAAAGGCTGCTTCCAGTAGGACGGTGGCAGCATGGTTACCAGGAGGGAGAGAAACGATACTACGAATCTTGTGGAGATATCGGTAGGGATCTGAATGGACCCCCCAACCAGTGCGAGTCGCAAAAAACGTGTTGCTCTGAAGCAGGTGGACGAATCAAGAGATGGGAATTTCACCTTGACAGGGCAAAACGAGTGTAGAAAAGATGCTTCTCCAAAGGTTCCAGAACCCGAATGTCGTGCATCTCCAGCTACCACGCGGCGCCGCCTGTCACTAGCGATTCGTTGTCTGTATGTACACCGATCTAGCCAGGTACTTTTTGCTGACTGGTGGGTTTTGTCCCCATGTGCCGAACGCTCAATGACAATCCCCATTCTTTAACCCCGAGATGCCTCCTGCCTGTTACATTGAAGACTGGACACACAAGGCTAAATATTGCCCAACCGTTCAGTCCCAGATCTGTTGGATGGAAATCTTCTCGTCCGGCATCCCCGTCCAGGATGAAAGTGAACATTTTCCTCGACTAGAAGGAAAGAAATGGATGTACGCGAGAGTCGTCATGAATCTTCCCAGACCACACTGTTTGGTGTGCGATACAACCTTCCCCGGATCTACAGTTACCTCAATCGGCGTTTACAGCCAATAATGGCGGAGCTTAACCGCCACGTCCGAAAAGCATATCTTGGACGTGGATTCAGTGACCACAATGCTGGTAGTGTATGCCTCAGATTTCCTTATCCGCGTGCCCATGCTACGTTCCTTGATATTTCGACTGTTCGCAGCAAACAGTGCATGCCCCAGGAACTGCGGCAGAGAGATTTGTAGCCACAATCCGGAATCCGAAACATATCACACCACTAACGGGCATGACGACTGTGACCCGTTGTTGTTGAGGCAAATGTGCTTGAATCATGCCCTTGGCGTTTGGGCCCCGGAGGAGTGAAGGAGGCTTGGATGTTGAGATGCAGAGTACAGACACTATATAGACGCAGCGGCCGGTATCCCTAACAATTTTATACGATTTCAGCGCGTGTAGACGCGAAACCCCAGCCGGTGAACACGTGCCTAACGATAATGGATGCTCACCAGAAGAGACAGGCAGGCTTAACACCGCGGGACAAGCAACCTAGGGAAGCGTGGGTTCGGGGAGATGGTCGTTCAAGATCCAACCAAAGGATCTGCAAGGCAAAGAATTTGCAAGTCCACGGTCAGAAGAAAGCGGAAGGGCATCTTGAGCGGCTTGCTAGACATTGGTGTCTTTTTCATTTTCGCGGAAGAGAGCTCAGGCTACAAGCAGGCAGGAGCATCTCGACAGGAAGACTGGGAGCTTGAAGTCATTGTTTTGCGACCTGAAGCCGGACAGGTGTGAGCAAGTATTGAATGAGTTCCAAAGATGAAAAGTCTTTGATGTATATCTCGAGAGGGCCTCAACTGCCATGGAAGGTAGTTGTGATCTTCAGTCCAATATCGGCGATGGAGGAGGTCGACTCTTTCCTCCATTGACTTCAGTTGGGACTTCCATCTGAAGCTTGCCCCGAGCAGTTGTCCAATCGGCAGGCCCGGGTTGGGCAGCTGCTGTCGGCCCGTGCCCCACTTCCTAAGCCGCCAAGCCTGATTAGTCATCCATGGCGGGGTTGCGATACGTACCTCAAGGTACCTGCCAGCTCGCGTGGGCGTTTGTTGTGCCTGCCAGCGACCAGCTCGTCCGGTCAGGAGCGCCCCTGGTTGTCAGTTGTCATTCACCACGATGATGAAGTGAGCCAACCGACAACTATCGAAGCATACCTCTAGAGATACACCACCATACCACACGAAGATCGCCAGGCACAGCTGGCTGACGAGGAATTAGAACGTGGCGATACTTGCCTAATAGTGTAATTCACCTCACCATTTTAATTTGACTTTTATTCTCCAGATATCTTCTCGCACACGCGCATTGCCCTTTTCAACTGCATCTCACGATTTCTTTGCGATTTGCGACTGGCGCATCCTTGGGTGAAGCCTTCATCCGACCCCCACCATCACCAGAACCAGCAACGATATTACTTTAATTACAGCAAATAGTGCAGTATGGCAACCTCATCAGCCGAACAGAGAGAGCTTGACCTTGTAGAAAAGGTGGACTTCCGCATTCTCGCTGTGGCCAACAATGAAGAGAAGTTACAGCAGCTCCTCAAAACATTCCTACCGCCCTTACTCCTGAAAGCCGGCAGCGACTATGCTTCAGTCCGCAACAAGGTCCGTCATCATATGTCGCGTTCGTCTTGAGAGATCCAACCCGCGTGAAAGCTCACATTGCCATGTCCGCAGGTCGTACAAGTATGCCAAAGGCTTACCACTTTCATCAAACAACCCAGCATTGTACTTCCCGTTGCCGCTTTGCTTGACCAATACAAGGCCACAGAGTCACAACTTATCAAGCACTTCGATCTCGTCTTCATACAGCACAGTATCGTCAGACTAGGCCTGGTAGAACGTCGAGAGCTCATCCCCAAGATCCTCCCTGGTATCGATTCGGATGTGAGCGCTTCAAGAGCCGGTTTGTTCAACGTCTTCCTCCGTTGTCTCCGTGACTTCAAGCTGCCGCCCAGGGGTAGCAAGGAGGATGAAACCCTCCGTGAACAAATAGGCCTCCAGGATCCCAAAGATGCCAAGTTTGTCGCCGACTGGTTGGGAAAGTTGCTATTGTTGCGTATAAATGCACAAGGCTCTACGATTTCCCCTGGGCTGGCCCAGTCGGATGTCCCTTTTCTCACACTGAACAAACCCGAGACTTGGAATCCTGCCGAGTCCGGTATCAGCTTGCCCGAGAGTCGAATCCAAGCCGTCAACTTCCTCGCCAGCGGTGCTTTCACGGACGAAGAACGTTTCCTCCCGGCCATCTATGCTGCCTCGAGCTCCGATTTCCGTCTCGCCGGTGTTGGCGATGATATGCTCAAGAGAAGCAAAGTGTCGCTAGAAGACCGAGAGATCGTTCGCCAGCTCTTTGAGGCTCACTCAAGACTACCAGCTCCGTACAGGATACGTATCCTTGGCCTGTTGAGCAAGTCGGAGATATCTACTACCTTCACCGACGAGATCCTAGCAGCTTTCCGTCTAGATGTGGCCACTCAAAGAGAGAGTCCAGACGCTATGCAAGTCGATGGCCCATCACCGTCTGCTTCATCGTCCGGGCTTGAACTTACCAAGGTGCATCGGGCCTTGTTTGAGTTCATCAATTGGGTCGCCCGCATAGGCGCCAACAAACCGGAATTCTCCAAGATCAGATCCTTACTCGTCACACTGCTCCGGCAGTTCGTCGAGGCACAGGGCTGGCCTAAGCCTGAACGACAGTCTCTTGACGACAACACACTTCGCTCCAGGGCCTACGAGACTATTGGCGTCCTTGCAAAAGGAACGGCCATGTCCGACACAGAGCGTATGGTTTTGGCCCAATGGCTGTTCAAATCTCTCTGCGAAGATCCCACCGCGGACGTCGTTGTCAATATTGACGCCGCTCTCTCCAGTCTTGCTGCAAACTTCAAACCACCTCACAACCCCGACGTGTCTGAACAGCTTCATGCTTTGATCCTGGAGGCAATGGCCAAGACCGAAGAAGGCAACATTGTTCGGAGTTCTCGACACGCTGCAACAAAATGGGCCAACCAATGCTTGCCATTTTCCGATATATACGCACGATGGGTCGATATCCTTGCAGTAGCTGGTCGGCGGGGTGAGCGGAGTGACGTTGTTGAAGAGGGTCAAAAGGGATTAGACCCTTGGACGTACTATGCCAATGAGGAAAAATCTAGAACGCTTCCGGCCTGGCACGACATGGTGGTTACCTTCTTCACAAAAACCATATCATACGGTGGCAAACCCGACGCCGATATGGATATCGACGAGGGGTCATCCTTTGGCAACTTCCCTGGACAGTGTATTCGGGCCTTTCCTGTTGCTGTCGATTATTGCAAGCGGACTCTCTTCCTCACTGCATTAAAAGACTTCACCATTGAACCGGGCTGGGAGCGCCAGTTGAGTGCAACCGTACACTCTGATCTCAAGACTCGGCGTGCTATCCGTGATCACCTGGCTTCCAGCGAGCATAGTCAAGCCATCTTCTTCCTCCTCCGTTCGGCGTTTGACGGTATGCTGTTAGAAGACACCGAGATCGCAGAGGGATGTGCGCGTTCTTTCGTAGAACTTGCTTCTTTCACTCCGAGCAGGATCCTCGCGCCATTGGTTTCTCGTGCAGTGGAATTGCTGTCGCTCATCACTTCCAACAAGCGGGAGATCCGCCCCCTTGCATGCTCGGCATTTGGCATCCTCGCTGCTCATCCGGCTAACAGCCCGGAATCTATCAACAAGTCCAAGACTACGTTGGCTGACATAGCCAAGAACCTCAAGACAGCCGTCGGGTCGGAGCTCAATGCGGTCGAAGGAGCGTTCAATGCGCTTGCGCATCTCATCTCCAGATCAGTGTACTACTCTACAGACAAAGACAGCAACGTCAACAGTGACCTTGGCGACGTGTTTCCTACCCTTGATTCGGTATCCTCCAGCACGCTCTCCACACAGGAGGCTTTGATAGAGGCCTATACTCAGCTCTGGACGGCGGGCATCCGCGTCCTTCCTGATGTGGACAAGGATACGATTTCCAAAGCCTTCATTGACCCCTTAGTACTCCTTGCCAAGAAGGGTAATGAAAAGGCTATCACTGCCCTTGGGCGACTCGCAATGTCTTTGCCCTCTGCAGAAACATCATCTGATGAACAGGGCAGTGGTCTTGTTGCGCTCATCCTCGAGAAGCTATTTGCTCTCTATGAGCTGAGACAGGCAGAGGTACACTTCACTGTTGGCGAAGCCATCACCGCCGCCATTGCTTGCTGGGATTCCGAGGTCGTCCAGCTTACGCTGAACGTTGAAGCCAGTGGGGACTCGTACCGCATACCCAAGCGGTCTGGTCGGGTTACCGCGGTGTTGGAGAAGCTGCTCACTGACTGCAAGAACACCAAGCCATCTCTGCTCAAGGCCTCCGGTATCTGGCTCTTCTGCATCATTCAGTACTGTGCTCATCTTGAAGAGGTTCAGTCCAGGCTACGCGAATGCCAGGTAGCGTTCATGCGCTTGCTCAGTGCTCGCGATGAACTGGTCCAGGAGACTGCATCCAGAGGTCTCTCCCTCGTATACGAGAAGGGAGATTCGGCACTCAAGGGTGATCTTGTACGCGATCTCGTGTCGTCATTCACGGGATCCGGTCCGCAGCTCAAGGTGGATGAAGAAACAGAGCTCTTCGAGGCCGGTGCGCTCCCGACCGGCGACGGCAAGTCGGTTACCTCGTACAAAGATATCGTCAGCCTGGCGAATGAGGTGGGCGACCAAAGTCTTGTCTACAAGTTCATGTCCTTGGCGACGAACGCTGCCACATGGTCCACCCGCTCTGCCTTTGGTCGTTTCGGACTGAGCAACATTCTCTCCGAGTCGGAGGTCGACCCAAAACTGTACCCGAAGCTGTACCGGTACCGGTTTGACCCCAACCCGAACGTGCAAAAGTCCATGAACGATATTTGGAAGGCTCTGGTCAAGGATTCCAATGCGGTTATTGAGACGCATTTCGATGCTATCATGAAGGACCTGCTGAAGTGCATCCTTGGCAAGGAATGGAGAGTCCGCGAGGCGAGCTGTGCTGCTCTCTCCGACCTGGTCGCCGGACGACCCTTCCAAAAGTACGAGCAGTACTACAAGGACATTTGGATGGCAGCCCTGAAGGTCCTCGATGATGTGAAGGGCACTGTGAGAAATGCCGCCTTGCACCTTTGCATTGCTCTTTCTACAACACTGGTCCGCCAGTTGGAAGAGTCTAACAACACTGCGTCTGCCAGAGCCATGATGAACGAGGCTTTGCCCTTCTTACTTTCGGACAAAGGAATCGAGAGTGGAGTGAAGGAAGTCAAGTACTTTGCTACCCACACTGTCATCAAGATCTGCAAGAAGGGTGGGAAGGCACTCAACCCTTACATCGCCACCATAGTCTCAAATCTCCTCGGAAGCCTTAGTACGCTTGAGGCTGATGTTGTCAACTACTACTACCAACGAGCTGGAGAAGATGACAGAGACAAGATCGATAAACTCCGGAGCTCAGCGGTCTCTCAGAGCCCGATCACTGAGGCAATCGAGAGCAGTCTCAGGACAGTTGACGCAGACGTCATGGTGGAACTCGCGCCGGCCCTCGAAGAGTCCATCAAGACAGCCATTGGAATGCCGACCAAGATCGGCTGCAGTCGGGTTCTCTCTACTCTGGCAACTCGACATACCGTAGACTTCAAGCCGTACTCAGCCCGATTCCTGCAACTCATGGAGAAGCAGGTGCTGGATCGAAACGACGAGGTCAGCCAGGGCTATGCGCGTGCTGCAGCGTACATCATCCGCGGCTGCCCAGACGAGGCAAAGCTGCGTTTCTCGGATAGGCTTTTGAAGCTCTACCTTGAATCGGAGGACGAGGCTAGGCGACAGAAGGTCGCAGATGCCGTGCTGGCTCTTTCGAAGATCTCTCCGGACCATTTCAACGCACTTGAGGGCAAGCTTCTGCCTTTTGCGTACCTCGGAAAGCACGATACAGACGACTATGTCCGGAAGGAATTCGAGGAAGTCTGGGACAAGCACGCCGGAAGCAGCCTTAGCGTTGCTAGGTACGTGTCCGAGATCGTCGAGCTTGTTCAGCAATCACTGAACACGGCACAATGGGCACTCAAACATGCTGGTGCTCTCGCGATCGCGTCTGCCGTCGCAGGCATCACCAAGGCCAGCGATGTCACCGGCCAAGTCAACGTCGAGAACCTCAAGACCTTGTGGCCCGTCTACGACAAGGCATTGGTCCTGAAGACGTTTCCAGGCAAAGAAAAGCTCCTCGAGCCGTTCCCCGACTTCGTCAGCAAAAGTAAGGTACTCTGGCAGAAAGACGCCTCCTTCGGGGAGCAACTGAAGAAGATCGCCGTTCGCGAGGCCAAGAGGAACAACAACGAGTACCGGCCCCATGCGTTCCGCTGCCTGTGGAAGTTCGCAGCCGCAAGAGACGACTTGACGATGCTGCCGACCATAACGGAGATAGTTACGCCCTATCTGGACATGACCGAGGACGAAGATGCCATGGATGTTGACGATAAGGCGAATACCAATAACAAGGCGAGGGGTTTGGATCCCAAGAGCCAGACGGCGTGGGCGGCTATGGAAGCTGTGGCCAAGGGGTACAATCGTGCAAAGATGCAGGAGGATGCCATGGGACAGTTGAAGGAGATTGCGCTTGCTCTCGAGGAAAACGCGAAGAAGCCGGATTTCAAGAAGCCTTATATCGGCCAGGCTCCGTTTGATGCCATCAGGAGGGTGTTCTGGTATGGATGTGTTTTGGAGTTGCTGGAGGCAGCTATCATGGGAGGAGAGGAGGGAGCTGGGTCTCCAGATCCCCAGGTCCTCGAATGGTATTTGGCGACCTTGGACCTTGACAAGGCTGATACAGGAACGGAAGACCAGAGGCTGCTGAGGGCCAAGGCTACCATGGCGGCTGTGGTGATGGGGAAGCTTCCCAAGCATGCGAGTGGTAATGCCTTGTCGGAAATCAAGGAGAAGGTTGTGAAGGCGTCGACTGAGGAGCGTTCGTTGGACGTACAGCTGAAGTGGAAGGCGTGTTTGGTTCTGCTTGATTAGGGACTTTTGTGGACAACGCCCTAGTGTCAAATTC
The DNA here is from genome assembly GCA_009806235.1 of Neurospora sp. CHS-2018c. Taxonomy (NCBI): domain Eukaryota; kingdom Fungi; phylum Ascomycota; class Sordariomycetes; order Sordariales; family Sordariaceae; genus Neurospora; species Neurospora sp. CHS-2018c. Next base: position 303,531 of record RAPC01000023.1, read on the forward strand.
TTAGAAGTGTTGGCTAGGAAAGTATGATACGGGTGGAAAGACGACGGAAGATGGGCTTGATGTTGTAGTTGTACCGGAATAGGCAGCTTAGATATACTGGAAGGAACTGCCGGTGAATGGGAAACCCAGTAATGGCAACCCAGGGTCGGGAGTTCAACATTGTCCCCTTGCACAGTAATTAACATCTCCACACCTCGAACCTTGGTCACTCGCTATTTCTAAATCCCAAATTCTAGACCCCAGATGCAGGTTGTGGGTGAAGGTTGCTTGTTCAGAGTCTCACGTATAACCCTAACCCTCTGAATCCCGAGCCTAGAGCCCTTCAGGGCGTGCTGTCTCGTACAATACACCCCTGGAAAGTTTGTTAGCTCGAGACCTCAAGTCAACTTGTCCAGGCGTTTCCACATCTAGCTTATGTGTTTTCGTTGATAACGGGTGCTTGATATTAGTATAAATATGTCAAATCATTTACTAAAAACCTGTTTCTACCAAGCTAACAAACAAACCAGCATTGGACTGTAGAGTTGCCAAGGCCAGGGCACATGGCGGCAGGCACAGTGGCCGGGGGTCATACCTACCAGGGAGAAGCTTCCATCCCGCCGCTTGACTGCCCCCGAGAGCGGGCTCTTCGTGCGACAGTGTGACAGCTTCCACCCTCTTGCGTCACCAGCTTGGGCGCCGAACCCTTTCATTCAACCTTTGACCTTTCGAATTTAAGAGGGAAAAAGGTTTCATTCACCTTGCATGCCCGTTTGTGTTTACTGCCGCAGAACATTTCCATCCTTAATCAGCTTACCAGAATCCAGTTCTCCACAACATTTTCTCTTCCAACACGCACTCGAAACCGAAAGCACAATCGAGTTCCCGCCGCCGATAAACGAGCCCGACCAGGATCCCCACCTCTCCGTGGCCTCGAACATCCTCCCCGCCAGCTTCAAGTCACTGCGCGTGCGCTGTACAACATTGGTCGGTGCGGTCACAGCTTCGCGTTACGGCAGCGCATCCTCAAAATTACAGCAGATCGATAGATTCACCTTCCCGCATCCGACCTCGATTGCCTGCCCTCAACTCAGTCCTTTCTCAACCACTTCCCGACCCGCATCAGCTCCAGCTGCCAGAGACCAACGTCTTGTCCCCTCTTCCTGACAAACTCCCCACTCGACATTGGGCACCGGTCTCTCGCGCATTGCATTTCGTTTGGGAAGCTCCTGTTTACGGGACCCCCGCCTTCTCCCAAACTTCTTTGACTTCCCTTCGAACGCCATCATAACCGACAGTCTACACGATGGCTGATTCAGAAACTATCGTGAACTTCGCGAGCATCACCGGGGCGAACGACACAGCTGCTAGGCGCATGCTGGAGTTGTGTGGCGGTGATCTCGAGCAAGCCATCCAGCTCTGGTTTGCCGACGAAGAGCTCCAACGTACCCTTTCCAACCCCGCGACGGAGGCGGCTCCCGCTGCCACTTCTCGATCTGCTGGCGCCTCTCGCTCGTCAAGCCGGCCCAACCGCCCCAATCTCGGCCGTGAGGACGCTGCCGGCGTTATCCACATCGACTCCGACGACGATGATATCCAAATGACCGAAGATGATGACCTAGAACAATTCGACGACTCGGACGATGAGGCGACGAGGGCGGCCAACATCGCCCAGAGGGCCCAGGAGGAGGAGGATGCCGCCATGGCAAAGAGACTACAAGAAGAGATGTACGGCGGTGGTGGATCCGGAGCTGGAGGTCCAAGCGGTGAGGACGACGTTCGTGCCCCCATGGCCCGAACGACAGAGACTCTCGTTGCTCCAGGAGGTTTTGGCGGAGACGACGATGAAATGATGTTTGAGCAGTTCCGGCTGGAACAGCAGAGGGTGAGGCAAGCTCGAGGTAAGTTGCTCACAAGTTCCAAGTCACTGTTTCCATGTTTTGCTAACACTCTTCCAGCAGGGCGACCCCATAACCCGTTCGCACAGCCCACTCTTTGGGATCAGCCTCCCGATCCCGTCCCTGGCTCCGCTGCCGGCGGTGTGGTCTCTCCCCCTACAGGAACTGCCTCAACGCGGGCTGGTCGTCTGGCAGAGCTTTTCCGTCCCCCGTACGAGTTGATGGCACATCTTACCTGGGACGAGGCGCGTGACGAGGGCAAGGAGGAGAAGAAGTGGATCATGGTTAATCTCCAGGATATGTCTGATTTCAACTGCCAGGCCCTCAACCGCGACATTTGGAAGGATGAGCCGATCAAAGAGCTCGTTAAGCACAACTTCATCTTTTTGCAGTACGACAAGGCCGACCGCTCGGCCGAGCAGTACATCTCGTTTTACTTCCCGAACCAGACACACGAAAACCCCCAGAATTATCCTCACGTTTCGATTATTGATCCCCGCACAGGCGAGCAGGTCAAGGTGTGGAGCGGCGTTCCGTTCCCCAAGCCGCTGGAGTTCCATGCCCAGTTGGCCGAGTTTCTGGACAGGTACAGCTTGGAGGCTCACGCTAAGAACCCCGTCCTCAAGACGAAGCAGCCCAAGCAGGTGGTGGATGTGGACAGGATGACGGAGGAGGAGATGCTGGAGATGGCACTTCGCAACAGTCTCGAGAACGGAGGCAATGGCAGCTCTTCAGCGCCCAAGGTCCACGACCCTGATGCGTTTACCAGGCCGACGGATTCGGCCAAGGGGAAGGGTCGAGCCGACGAAGAGCCTGCCCAAGCGGCACCCGAGCCCGAGCCCGAGGCTCCCTCCGCCGAGAACTCTGCTTTCGCCCAGATCGCCTCGGACCGACCGCATGTCGAACCCCCTGTGGACCCCGCCACCGTGACGAGGGTGCAGATCCGCAACCCCCCGCAGCGCATCGTTCGCCGGTTCAGACTTGACGAACCCGTCCGCCGTATCTACGAATGGCTCAAGGCCGAGCCCCTGCCGGGCAAGGAGGGACTCGAGTTCGAGCTCAAATCGATGCCTGGAGGCGTTAACCTGCTTGATGTTATCGATCAGACGATCAAGGAGGCTGGCCTGGCTAATGGCACTGTCATGGTGGAGTTCATTGAGGAGTAGGATGGTCATGAGCCCGTTGACGAACTCACAGAGAATATGGGTAGGCCTAGGTGGCTGGATAACTAGAGACGGCTTCATTTCTAGACGGGTTATTATACCTTTTTGAAAGTACAAGGAAGGATATATCGTTTGTTTCCGCACAGCGGGGAATTGGCGTCACAAGGAGGAATTCTGGAAGGTACACTATGGAGGACAGAGGAGACGTCCCACAGCGGAAGAGGACAGAGAGAGGACAGAAGGAAACAAGGCGCATCATGGGTCATAACATCAGCTTTCTTTATTTTCTTGCTCGCTTTGATTCCCCCTCTTCCAGTATCGTTACACATATTTACGGTAAACGCAAAACAATAGATGACTTAAGCTACTACTTCTTCTCATCTGAATGGTCTTCCACTGTTACCAGATGCCATCCGTTACCAGTCATCCGACATTTGCTGTGATGGCTGCCCCCGTGGTGGTGGTGAAGAATGTTTGTTGAATGTTTACCCCACACAAAACACGCGGGTAGGCAAGGTGGAAGCTGCAAGCCTGCAACTGTCACTGCTGCAGGGTACCCTCTGATAATTGTTAGTGTATGCACATCGTTGACCCCCGCATGTGAATGTTGCAACGCTCGCTGAACCCGTCCACCATAGGAGCACATGACAAGATATTATAAAAATCCAACTAAGATGACGTTTAATACAATGTTCTAATGTTCCCAATCGCGTTTGTAAACTTTTGACGATTCACGGTGCCACTGTGTATGAACATCATGAGCGGTGGTGCTAATTTAAGCAGCAACCACCCGTACCCATTCAGAGGGGAACATGCCTGCCCCACGAATGAGACCCCGCTCCTCAGCCAACCCAGATTCCCAGATATTGCTTATTTTGTACCTGGCTGCCCTCCCTCCCTTCCCGGTTTCTATACTACTTCCAAGATATCTTGCGCGGACCTGATCGTCCAGCCGATTGACGAATGGGAGGTATCTTCATAATGTGTAACGTGAAAGGACATCCAGCATTTTGCTTTCCTCTGTTCCTGATTGCTGATTCGTGAGCTCCCGCACCCTTCAGCACAGCATGGACTTACAACGCGCTACAGGTACCTGCTGGTAAAACGGCGCTGGACACAGTGCGCGTGGGGAGGGATCCATTCTCCAACATCGAGCGGCTGGGATCCCGCCATTTCTTATGTAACCTTCTCCGGGTCCCCTGCCAACCACCGACCTGCCTCCAACTTCAAGGTAAACATCGGACACCTCCTTCCAAGTCCAATTCCTTCGTTCTGATCAACCTTCCTCACCTTTTGCGCTTGCGCCTTTCCAACCTCCGGAATTCTTCCCTCCAGCACAACCGACTTCCACAAGTCCCCAGACTGCTTCGCGACACTCGTCCTTCGAATTGTGCGGTCAGCGGGGCTGAACTGGTCCCGCCAATTGTTCGAGCTTCCCCTTGCTCCCCCGTCCCGGGCTGCGCCTACAAGACCAGAACATCATAGTCACCCTTCGCTCCCGCCCTTGATCGCCCTCTCCCTGGTAGCCTTACGACGTGTGCTTCTCGTCGCGCGTCCGTCTTGCCCACCACAACAATCCTCTGCGACCCTCGAGCGAAATCCCACGAGAGGAGATCCGACCCAATTGGCGCACCGTTGTGACCCAGGCAGACCAACCCATGCGACCCTCGTCCGGCCGCACCACCACCGTCTGAACAGAGCCACCTCCCCTCCCCACGCGTGATTCGAGTTACGCACGCCATGGCCGACCGCGAATATGACGAGCACGAGGGATCCGTGGACCCCGAACTCCTATACACCAAGGAATTTTGTATAGGTTGGTTCACCGAGCGTCCCATACGCCATGGCCCTCGGCACTATTCAAGCGGCGGTTGCTGACCAGTAGACCGTGATTTGCAGGTGGAGGAAGTTTTGGCAAGGTCTACAAAGGGTACCGTACCTATCCCGCGTTTCCTCATGTTCTGACAAAGTTGCATACTAATCTATTTACTCGAAACGCAGTGTCGACAAACGGAGTGGCCAGGCCGTAGCCATCAAGGTTATCGATATCGAAAGCGCCGAGGACGAAGTAGAAGACATCATCCAGGAGATCGCAATCCTTTCCGAGTTACAGTCGCCCTACGTCACCAAATACTATGGCTCATATGCCAAAGGCGCCGAGCTATGGATCGTCATGGAGTTTTGCTCGGGGGGTAGCTGTGCCGATTTGATGAAGCCAGGCCTGATTGGGGAAGACTACATTGCCATCATCGTCCGTGAGCTGCTTCTGGGCTTGGACTACTTGCACCAAGACAAGAAACTACACCGAGATGTCAAAGGTAGGGGCAATGACTGGCAAACATGAGTGTCCCGTCGAACAGCTTGCTGACTTGTAGTAGCTGCCAACATCCTTCTTGCTGCTAACGGCCAGGTCAAGTTAGCTGATTTTGGTGTTTCCGGTCAGCTATCGGCGACCATGACAAAGAAAAACACATTTGTAGGCACCCCATTCTGGATGGCCCCCGAGGTAATCAAGCAGAGCGGCTACGATCACAAGGCCGATATCTGGTCTCTCGGTATCACGGCCCTTGAACTCGCCAAGGGAGAGCCACCCTATGCCGATATTCACCCCATGAAGGTGCTATTCCTGATTCCCAAGAATCCGCCTCCACGTCTGGAAGGTAACTTCAGCAAAGGGTTCAAGGAGTTCATTGAGTTGTGCTTGCAGCGTGACCCAAAGGACAGGCCAACCGCAAGAGAACTTCTCAAGCATCCCTTCATCCGGCGGGCAAAGAAGACGAGCTACCTGACGGAACTCATCGAGCGGTACAACCGGTGGGCAGCTGCGCACAAGCAGGATGACGAAGAGTACCATGAGCCGGAGGAAAACAACTATGTTGAGCAGCGGAAGCATATCAATGAGGACATGTGGGACTTTGGCACAGTGCGGCTGGTTAGTGACCGCGGCGGTGTTGTCCACAGGCCCGGCATGTTAAACCCCATGGACGAGTCAACACTCAATGCGAGATCTGGGAGAGCCAACGAGAGCGCGGATAACCGAGACGACTGGAGGAGGGAATCTAACCAAGCTACATCCAAGCTTGCGGTTGATACCAGCGGGACAGGCACAGCGAGACAAGCATCACCTGCGAGGAAACCTGTAGGAACGCCAAGCACGGCGATGCCGCCTCCGACAAGAGTCCCTGTGCCTAGTTCACCTGTTAAGCAGCAGATACAACAACTAGAGCAACAGCAGCACCAAACGAGGGAATCCGCAACGCCCCGCACATCACTAGCCAGACCAGTGTCACACGTACCATTAGGCAGTTCTCCAGATTATGATCGTGTGCTTCAGGAACAGTTACGACGGGATATCGGGGGTATGAACCTCGGACCAGCTATTCAGAACAGCACACAGCCACAACCAACGTTCTCCACACCGCAGTATAACCAACAACCTTCGTCTTCATCGTCAAGAACTGGTGGTGGACCCATGAAGTTGCCTGAGATACCCCCATACAGAGGAGGACAGCAGCCCCAGCAACAGCCACTCCAAAAACTTACAAACCAGCAAATAAATCAGCAAGCACCAAGCACAAACAAATCCTTCCAGCAGCAGAAACAGCCCCCCCTCTACCATCAACCTTCGCGTGAATCACTTTACCGGCAGCAGCAGCCACAACAACCACAGCAGCAACAGCGTCAGCTAAATCATCAACCTTCTCGCGAGCAAGTGTACCAGCAGCATCAGAGACAACAGTCGCAGCCGTCGATGCTCTATCATCAGCCCTCGCGCGAGTCATTGTATCAACAACAACAACAGCAACAACAGCATCAGCGACGAGATTCAGAGTATCAACAGTCCTCTGGACAGTATCAACCAAACCGGTCTAGCTATCACCAGAGTCAGGGTCTGAGCCCCCTAACATCAAAGGAGATGCCACGGTCGTCGCCATCAGGGAGCCGCATAGTCTCTACCTCATCCAACTATGGCGGAGCCAGTACACCGTCCTCGTCATCAACATCACTTGCGGCGTTCCCTTCGCCTGATCCACCGAGTCCGAGCGGCGAGTTGGACGCCCTTAACGACGTGATTTTCCCTGCGCTAGAGGAGGCGCTCAAACGTCGCCAAATAATGCTGCAGCAGACGTACCGACCGGAACCTGGATATGCTCCAGCCCCGCCAACGCCCAAGCAGCAGCGCGCTGAAGCGGCTAACGAGAAGATACGGAAGCTGGTGTATAAGCTGGCACATGTGTGCAAGGAAATCGATCACTATGACAAGGCGGAGCCGGTGGGGATGGGCAAGGATGTGGGCGGCTTCTTGGAAGGGCTGTTGGAGGAGATTTTGGTGAGGGTTGAGCCGCTTGATGTTTTGGGGGAAGATGGGCATGGAGGTTAGCGAGAGGGACATGCATGCTAGGGTTAAGGGTGGAGACTGGGAAGGCATGTTTCTGGAGTGGAAATAGAAGTTATTCGACCGTCAACGATACTATGATGTGTTATGATCAGCATGGACTGGGATAGGGAAAAACCAAGGGTTTCAACCAAGTCTTGTTACTTACTGTTACTACCTTAAGAGCATCCGTTATGATAGGTGTTTTGAATAGAGTACAGTACTTATATCTGGGAATGGAGAATGGGAACATGAATTCTTACTGTGGCAGATATCATCATATCCAGGTCTCTTCCTCTCCTACATAGTACGAAGTCTATATCGGGGTCAAAGTCTCGTAAGACTCTCAACACATGGGTTCATGTTGTCAGGTCTCAGGCTTGTTATACAGTATACTGTCAGTCACTCTTGTCTTAGCTTTCGGGACCGGATCTAGTGTCTCTATTTTCCGGGGATCACATGGGCTGAAGGTTTACGTTTACTCCAGTCATTGACCAGTTTAGTACTCGTTGTCTAAGCCAATGCCTGACCGCGACTGATTGTCGGATGTTGAACTGTTGCAATTTGGTTGATACATGGAGGTAGCAAGATATCCGCAAAAGAGCTGCTGGTTAGCCATCTTTGTGTTCCAACGAAAGGAAAGAACATTCTGATATCACCAACGTACCTTGGCAAGCAAGATACACGTAAAAGAGCCTCTTATTCGCTATCTTTGTGTCCCAACGAAAAGAAGGATCACTCAAATACCTTACCACTACCCGCCGCGGCTATCCAGTAGTTCTAGTTCATCGTGTGACTTGGGCGGTTTAACTGGCAGAGAACAGTGATCACATGCCACCAGCCGATCATAATCTTGAGGATGTGGTGCGAGAAGAAAATGGCATTTTTGGACCACTGATTTAATGCCACCGGGAATTTTATTTTCTGACGTGCTGGTTACACTGGACATGATTTGCGGTTTGAAAGGGTCGTTCACATCAGCTGTCACAACGTAGGTACCCTTACACTGATGAACGTCACGGATCCGTGGTGTAACTTGATGTTGATGCGAGAACTACCGTAGTAGAAAAGTCGGATGCGGATCCAGTTCCAGTTGAATGACATGTCGTGGTCAAAAGGAAGGCGTGCCTGCTACAAAGGAGAGGAAGAATGACATGATGAGTTTGCCCAACGATTAACATTTCCCCAGATGTTAACGTTCCTCGAACCTCCTCCACATAACAAACCATCCATCAGCCACGTCCCGTCGTATAAAAGCGAAACGTGACCTCCACCAAAATAACGTTAGCACCACGACACCGCCCAGAGTTCTATTGGCTACGGGATACGAGATTTGTTAGTTCATACGATATGTACGGTTCACCTTAGTTCCGGTTGTTGGGTTGTTGGTTGTCCCTGCCACAATATCTCACTGCAGTCAGCGTCGTGCCTCCCTTAGCTTTCTTTCCCGTCCGCAGCACGATCGTATCGTGCTTGCCTCACTATATCGGCCCACCTACGATGCTACCCCGTTGACGACACATCCGTACCTCTGCCGTCTTCAGTTGCAATCTTCCATCTTGCACATTGGGATCGAGCTGACACGGGACACTTCAAGTTATGGGGAATAGAGAATACGATAGTACCGTACCGAGCAATCAATCCGATCCCAGGAGTCCCAAGAGTGTGGACTGGAATAGATTGTGGTGGGATACGAACTAAGTCGGCGAGAGTCGTCCCGGGATGGGTATATAAACTGCCTTCGCTCCTCCCATCTTTACGGAATTCAAAAACTTCGAGTTCTACAAGCACAGAGCAACACTTACCTGCCTACTATACCTTCCAGACTTGGCCAATTTTAACATCACCTCACCTTCCGTCAAACCCAACAACCCACCAGCAACCCATCTCGCAAAATGACGACCTCAACAACCAGCCGCCGCTCCGTCCTCCTCACCGGCCTCTTCCTTCTCCTCCGCTCAGCCACCGCCTCCCCCGTGCCTGCTCCAGCACCACCAGGCCCTGTCGTCTCGATCCAACAATCCCCCAACCCAGACCACGCCATCACCGCCTCCTTCCTCACCAACGACAACCTCCCCGCCGGCTGCACCAACACCTCCCTCCACGGTCTTCAATGGACCGTGTCCGACTTCCACTACTCCTCCTCTCTGACCTACACCACGCCCTCGCACCGCGTCAACGGCGCCACGGTTAGGTTCAACCTCACCAGCAACGCGTTGCCGGAGCTGAACGTGTATTGCGATGCTTATAGCAGTGATTTTTCGGATCCGTTTTATGGGCAGAGGGTTTATGATTGTAGCACGGTTGTGAATTCGACCGATGGGAGTGGAGTGGAGGGGAGTGGTCAGTTCAAGACGCAGTTTCGGTATTGGAAGAGTAGTCAGAATGTGGAGGTGAGGCAGACTTGGGAGTGTGATGATTTGGAGGGGCCGGCAAACATGTAAGTTCTTATGACCGCGCTTGCGCATCTCCTCCTTTTGCTTCCAACCTTCTTCGAATGTCAGCTAACATTCATGACTTCCCCAGGGCCATCTTCTCCGCCAACGGTACTTCTGCCGAGCAGACACCCAACTGCACCTTCGAGGAACACCAGACGCCTCCCGCCGAGTGGAAGAACGGCGATACCTACTACTGGAACGTCCAGGCTTGCACTCTCCCGGAGTTCTCGTTTGCGCCGTCTGAGCTTCAGGTCTTTGCGTAAGAGGAAATGGAAGACAACGAGACAGGACACATCGAGGAAAGGACGCCCCGATGCGGAGATGACGATAACGGCAACGGAGTTAATGATGGGGGCGGACGCGGATGGGCATGCGGGTGCGGGAACGGGAACGGGAACGGGCAGTCACAGACTGCTGGGTGATGACGGGTAGCTGATGATGAATCTGTTCGATGTGATGGGCGGTTGATAGACGTTTGGGGGTCAAAATCTGGAGATATTTGCTGCAAGCTTGATGATAGTATTAATGGTAATATGGGAACTTGACTCGGTCATGGATTTCAATGCTCGTCCCCAGTGTTGTTGTGTCGTAAACGATACAATCTTCCGAAAATGGTAGCCAGCAACAGTCCACTTGGTAATCAGCAAGACTCCGGAGAGGCACCAAGAAGATTTCCATCCCCAAAGTCACCAAGCTCCGGTCGCAACGACATCATCAAAGAAGGGCCAAATGAACCGTTGTTCCTGGCGTGAGTGTCTCTTGAGGATCCAGACGGAGCATCCTCCAGATGTCATGACATTTTGGGGTCGGTTTTCGCTTGACATTGCGCTTGACCTGACACCTGTTATAGCCGGCGATTGGCACTGCTCCAGAAAAACCCCCTTCAAGCTGGAGGTGTGGCCTCATAAGTATGGGTATACAATTCAATACTGGTTTGTTTGTTAGTTTGGTTCTTCGGACTGGGGTTGAACAGGGGAGATCTATAGCTCTTATTAGACTCCCACGAGCGAAACTGGTCTTCGTTTGAAGCATTATGGGACAATGACAAGGGTTTAAGACGCCACAGAAGCCTCTTATGTCTCTCTCTGACTCCTTCAAGACTGGAAGATATCGGTCTACGGTGGTTAACCGATAGAAAGCCGAACGCTTTCCTATATCCAGCAAAGTTGCCGTTTTTTGTACCAGACTAACAAACAAACCAGGGCTGGATTGTACTATTTGTGTTGGTCGTGCTGGTTACCAAATGGACTGTAGCTGGCTACCGTTTTCGGCAATGTTCTAGAGGATGTCATCAGCAGGCTCCGATCAATGCCAGACGATCGTCAAAAGGTGTCGACGGAGCATTCTTGACAGCCAATCACACGTGGCGTACCGACAAACAGCGAGGAGAGCAAAAAGGCGGGGTTGACTGTTGGGCGGAACTGCATATTGCAATGTGGCAGTGTTTGTTGGTTGCCTTCACGGCTTCGCCCCGGTGAAGATTGAACGATCCCCTTCAGACCCCTCATCTGACTGTTGTTCCGTTCTTTGCGCCTTCATGGTTTTACCTGGCTCACTTCTCTGGGAATCAAACTCATCTCGCCTTAGAAGGAACTCCTCCTCAGAATCTCCTACTTTCCATAGAGAAGAAGACAGACTCAGAAAACATGACGAACCTCAAGTCAAGCCCAGAGCCGTAAGTAGAGATACCTGTAAGCAACGATCTCAGAACCATCAGCTAACTTGCCTTACTTAAATGCAAAAAGACCCCCATACTACCCGCCCTCCATCGCCCAACAGATCACCGACGACTTCCTCTCCGAATCCTGTCACCTGCAGCGCGAACTGGCCAAACTCAGCCGAGCACTCGGGCACGAAGTCATCGTCGAAGCCGACTGGCAGCGTCTCCTGGACGAATACGGCGAGCAAAACGACCCCACAATCGTCAAAGCGGCCGCCTTCATCCTGAATGCATGGTGTATTGCGTTGCGCCTAATTCTTGCTGACCCAAAGAGCAATGATTGGTTGAACAAGCTTCTCAACCGCCTGGTCGAAGCCGGGGGCAAGCTGAGGGTCATGTTGGACGTGTGGGAGGATGTTCAACCGGGTACCAGTTGGTCCGAAGAGAGAAATGGTTTCTTCGTGCACTTGCCGAAGCACTTCTTGTTTGTGAGGAGGGTGTGGGACAGGGCACAGAGTGTGACTCTCGAAGAGTTCAAGAAGACTTTGCCGTTGTGCAGTTTCCAGGCGACGGAAAAGGGAAAGGAAGACTCGAAACCCGAGCCGGGGAAGGGAGCGGGAACGGCGACGGAGTTGGAGTCGGGGTTGAAGCAGCTTAGCATGAGGGACGAGAAGAGAAAGGTGACCGCCGCGAACTCGAAGACGACCACGACCTCGTCCGCGTCCTCTACCCAGCCAAAACCAACCCAGTTCCCTACTGTCGCATCCCTTCCGTCGCTCTCCGAAATCTGCTCGAAACCGCCCTACCATATCACCATCGAGGACATCTCAAAGCCTGGTAATAGTTGGATCAACATTCATGGGAGCCACGGCTCTTCGCTCAAGCTCATTGACCAGTACATCAGCAAATGGACCCCAAGCGTTGTCATGGGGGAGAGCGAGGATAACCCGCCGACCATTGATGGCGAGGTGAATGGGACGTTGTGTACGCTGACGGTCAGGAAAAGGGTCAACGGAGTGATGGCACTGAGGCGGCAGTCAGTGACGATGCCGATGGTGTTGGCAATCGTAGAAGGCACGCTGGGCTATGAGGTCGTATGGCAGGGAAGCGGGGAGTACAGGTTGAGGAGAGATGCGCCGTTTGTGTATGAGTGAGGTGACCGCCGGGTGATGGTCCTCATGAGCATCCGCATTGTCAATCGTGTTTATCGGACAGGAGGTCGATAAGGCGGGTCGAAGGTAACGATTAACAAAACAAAGCCCCTGAGACAGGACCCTGGGTTCCCGAGAGCCTCATTGCGGATCGCGACTCGGAGTGGTGGACCCTGTCATGGTCGATCAATGGACATGGAGCCTATTTCTAGTGACGGAAAGGCATGGATAGGATAAGAGGCTCATTTTGTTCGGTTTGTGCGGAAGTTGCGATCATATGTAAACTCGGACCCAACCCATGTTGTTGTTTGATGAGTTGCGTGTGTCTTGAGTCGTAGACGCGAGAGACGTGACGTCGGAGATATCGTGGGGTTGAAGCGATAGCGCCGACGGGACTCGGCCAAGGCGACAGTTCCCTAAAATCTTCAGGCTGAGAACACAACAGCTTCGGTGGATGCTTCAGACAAATGAAGAAAGGCGTTTTATCTCTTGGCAGCCACACTAGCAACCGTCAAAAACAAACTACCAAGCGCAATGGATGATTTGAATGGCTCAAGTCAGATATCTCAAGCGGTGCCGGGTACTTAGGTTATTAGGACCCCGATCGCATGCCCTCCGTGTCCGTTCCGTAGGTTGATCCCGGGCCGACTCCTGTCGCCCGGTCGGTAGGAGCTATGCCGGAGCCCATCCCAGCGGGACTAGCAGCTACCTGACAGAGCTGTCAGATGCCCAGACGACAGCGAGATGGAGCGCTAGAACACACTGACAGCGGGCGCGTGGAAGGTGCAGAAGGCGGGAAGTACCTAGAGGTAGGTAGCACAGAGGACGTCACGGTGGGGCCGCTTGATCCGTGCACCCACACGCCGACCACCCTGTGACGCTAGCCTTATCCAAGCCAGCGCGTCGAATTTGTTCTTGGTTTCTCCGAATCTGGTTCCCCACCAAGGCAGGGGCAGGCGTCCGGGTATCCTGTAGAGCGCGGCGGGGGCCATTGGAGGGCATCATTGGCGGGAAGCACTGGCAGCAGACTGGCTCCAGGCTCTGCATGCTTTTTGTGAGGCATTTGCCCTGCCTGCCCTGGGAGCCAAATCTGTCAAATCTGCCAATTCACCCTCCTTGACCTCGAACCTCAAACTCCCGTCCCTTTTCTCCAGTTCGAATATTTTCCTCCCTCACCCCTCGGCCGCCGCTCCTTCAATCCCTCTCCGCTCTTGTCCTTGGTCATTGGCAAACCAGTCCTTCAAAATGCTCTCCAGAAACTCCATGGTATGTTTGCTGTTGCTCTGTCTTGGCTCCTGTGCTTCTGCTGCTGCAAAATCTGCCACCCGACGTCATCCCCGCTCCCAGCACGAGAAAAATCAACAACCATCAGATGGCGGGCATATTGGTCGCGTACATGACGCCCGCTTGTCAGACTTGCGCCGTGCCGCTACCGCTACCTGCCATGCCAGCACATGCCCACGATACCTACATTGGCCGACGCACGCGACTAACATGTGTCTCCCATACAGCGCCTTGCTCGGGCCGTTGCCCAGCCCACCCCCCGCCTCGCCCGCGGCTTCGCCAGCGTCCAGGACACTCCTGCGCAGACCCTCCAGTCCGATATCTTCAAGCCCACCAAGTACGGCGGCAAGTACACCGTCACTCTCATCCCCGGTGACGGTATCGGTGCCGAGGTTGCCGAGTCCGTCAAGACCGTCTTCAAGGCCGACAATGTCCCCATTACCTGGGAGCAGATTGAGGTTTCCGGTGTCCAGGACAACGCCAGCCGCACCGAGGCGGCTTTCCAGATGGCTGTTGCCTCTTTGAGGAGGAACAAGCTCGGTCTCAAGGGTATCCTCCACACCCCCATCAGCCGCTCCGGCCACCAGAGCTTCAACGTCGCCATGCGCCAGGAGCTCGACATCTACGCCTCCATCTCGCTCATCAAGAACATCCCCGGCCTCCAGACCCGCCACAAGGACGTCGATCTCTGCATCATCCGTGAGAACACCGAGGGTGAGTACTCCGGCCTCGAGCACCAGTCCGTCGATGGCGTCGTCGAGTCTCTCAAGATCATCACCCGCGCCAAGTCCGAGCGCATCACCAAGTTCGCCTTCCAGTTCGCCCTTGCCAACCAGCGCAAGAAGGTTACCTGCATCCACAAGGCCAACATCATGAAGCTCGCCGATGGTCTCTTCCGCGGCACCTTCAACCGCCTCGCCAAGGACTTCCCTCAGCTCGAGTGCAACGACATGATCGTCGATAACGCCTCCATGCAGTGCGTCAGCAAGCCCCAGCAGTTCGACGTCATGGTCATGCCCAACCTTTACGGTGGCATTCTCTCCAACATCGCCGCTGCCCTTGTCGGTGGCCCCGGTGTCGTCCCCGGCTGCAACATGGGCCGTGACGTCGCCGTCTTCGAGCCCGGCTGCCGTCACGTCGGTCTCGATATCCAGGGCAAGGACCAGGCCAACCCTACCGCTCTCCTCCTCAGCGGTACCATGCTCCTCCGCCACCTCGGCCTTGATGACCACGCCAACCGCATCTCCAACGCCGTCTACGACGTCATTGCCCAGGGGTAAGTCCTACTGCTGTTCTTTCGAAGAAAACACGTGCTAACCCCCTCACAGCAAGATCCGCACCCGCGATATGGGCGGCGAGGCCTCCACCCACGAGTTCACTCGCGCCATCCTCGACTCCATGGAGAAGTCTCTCTAAAGATACCCGCAACGTAGGACAAGCCTTGGCCTGAATAGAAAAAGACCATGTGTTTAATCCGACTGCATCGCACTCATTTCCATCTTTCGCCTTTAATTTACACTGTATAACGGCCCAGCCGCCGCCGGCTGGTTGGAGATACCACGACGGAGGTGATTATTCGTTCACGACCCGGACGAGTAGATTGGGAGAGAAGGGAGCATACACCACCACATATCATCCCTTGTATTGTACGTAGAGTTGGCTATACGAATTCCATTTCATTTGTCTGCTATCTATCGGCGATCTTAGGGCGGGGGACAAATCGTGCAATTTCCGAGCAATCCGAAGCATTTACACAGAATATAGGAGTTTTTGATCTTAAAGGGGGCTTCCTCCATGGTCCCTTGGTTGACATTGAATCGTGTTCACAGTCTCCATCAAGCTCTACCGAGCGGTCCGCCTTAGCTCTTCCGTATCTCCATCGCCTGTACGGAGTTTGGTTTAGTGGTGGTCCTCTACCCAGGTTCGCTGGTGGAAACATGTTGTCACTTAAACCCCGTCAAGTACGCTACCGCTAGTCAGGTCCTTTTTTAGCGCCCGGTGTCCACCGCGGCCGGCATGCAGCTAGCGCCAAGAGAAACAGGGCTCCCGGATCCCGTCTCCCGAAGCTGAAGCAGCCCTGCGGATCGGACGACTTGTCTAGACTTTGGATAACAACAGATGATGAAGACATCAACACTAGGCAACAACATCGACAGACCAACAACACAATATAGGATAGGAAGAGGGGGGCAGGCAGGCAAGCAAGCGCACCGAGAATGGGCTGTGTCATCCACTCGCTGTGCCCCGGGATACCATGGATGATTTAAATGGGATGAATGGATAGGGCGGCTCGTTGGTTGTACTTCCTTCCCCATAACTCTCTGGGTCCGGTCAAGATGTCTGAAACCAACAACTTCACAATTCATATTATCCCTTTTCAACCCTTCGGTCCGGAGAAGACCCCAATGGGGACATGGGAGGGGCTGGCCTGGATTGAATGCAGGATGAATCGGTATGGGGTTGCATACCGCACAGCATAGCATGCCGCGCGTGCAGCGGCGCAGGTCGTATGGCGCAGGCCGCGCAGGGCGGAGGTGTGCGTGAAGTGGGCGTAGGCTGTAGATGCGGATATCAACCACTCACGGGGAGGATGTAAAGTGACGTTGGCCAGCTAAGTTACGTAAGTAGGGTCTAGTCCAGTCCCTGCATGAAGTGCAATTCTGCAAGTGTAGGGCTGAAAGAAAATGGCTTTCCGAAAGTTTGAGACCATGCCTAGGACTTGGACTAGACCCTGACCTGACCTGACCTGACCTGACCTGACGTTTTTGTGCCGGGGTCTTTTGAGGAGGATTCGTGGCATTGTAAGCTCACTCAATGCCCTCTTGGATATGTACCTAGCATCTGGGTGGGTTTGACCGGTTGAAGATACTGCTTTGCTAAACTATTCGCTTTCGCAGGAAGAGACCAGAAGAGTAAACTAGTTGGTAGGACAAAACGCCTAGAAAGGTAAAATGCGGAGAAGCAAGACATGGGGCTTGAAGAAAGCTTTACCGCAGTAAGAGCTGTGAGCTGTACGGAGCTGTGAATCTGACTGCAGGATTCAACCCCTCAAGTGATTGATTGATTGACTGACAAGAGCTGAGCCTCTTGTGAGCCGTCGGTCCTATTGCTGACGACAGACACACTCATTGACACACCGACTCCGACTAACAACTTGTGGACGCCACCACCAAACCGGGCTCCGGGGAAAACTCGAAACAAGCAACCCGAATGGGTAAACTAGTAGTGGGGAAAAGAAACATGTTTCCTACCTCCAACGAGGCTGAAGAGAGGTAATCGGCTGATATTGATTGACTGGTCACTTGCTTGTTGATGGAGGCTGACGGCGGGATACCCGAGTGGAAGATCATGGGGCTGGGGCCACAGTGACTCGGGAAAGATGATGACGTCTGTTTAGAAGTGGAAGTTGTCTGCCTTGGATGTTTGGGGAGTATTTATACTTTGGTTTTCCCTTGTCCAGGATTTGTCCTGAGACGGGAGAAGCCTTTATATATACGGCAACCAGCAGTCTTCTTACGATAGACCACCAAGCAAACCATACCCAACAACGAACCAACTTCGAGACACTCAACACCATGAGCACCGACATCAAGTTTGCCATCACGGGTGTTCCCACCACTCCCTCCAGCAATGGTAAGCCTCCTCACCCTCGACACATGCCACCGCCACGATTGCCTATACTAACACAAACCCACAGGAGCCGTCCCCCTCCGCCGCGAGCTTCGCGACCTCCAGAAAAACTTCCCGGAGCAATTCAACCTCTACATCATCGGCCTCCGCGACTTCCAAGGCCTCGACCAAGCCAAGCTAGCCTCCTACTACCAAGTCGCCGGCATCCACGGCATGCCCTTCAAGCCGTGGGGCGGCGTCCCTTCCGACACGGACTGGTCCAAACCCGGCAGCAGCGGCTTCGGCGGCTACTGCACGCACTCGTCCATCCTCTTCATCACCTGGCACCGCCCCTACCTGGCTCTGTACGAGCAAGCCCTCTACGCCTCCGTCCAGGCCGTTGCCCAAAAGTTCCCCGTGGAAGGCGGGCTGAGAGCCAAGTACGTCGCGGCGGCCAAGGATTTCAGGGCGCCGTACTTTGACTGGGCTAGCCAACCTCCAAAGGGGACGCTGGCTTTTCCGGAGTCCCTCTCAGCGCGGACGATCCAGGTGGTTGATGTTGATGGGAAGACCAAGTCGATCAATAACCCGCTGAACAGGTTTACTTTTCATCCTGTCAACCCTAGCCCGGGCGACTTCAGCGCGGCGTGGAGCCGATATCCGAGCACGGTCAGGTACCCGAACCGGTTGACGGGGGCATCGCAGGACTCGCGAATTGCGCCCATCTTGGCCAACGAACTGGCTTCGCTGAGGAATAATGTTAGTTTGTTGTTGCTGAGTTACAAGAACTTTGATGCGTTTAGCTATAACAGGTGGGATCCGAATACCAACCCGGGCGACTTTGGTAGTTTGGAGGATGTGCATAATGAGATTCACGATCGGACGGGCGGGAATGGACATTTGTCGAGCTTGGAGGTGTCGGCTTTTGATCCGCTTTTTTGGTTACATCATATGTAGGTGGTCCCTTCCCTTTTTCTTTTCTTGCTCTCACACATGACAGCCGAGGCTTGTTTCGTTGCTGACATTCTACCTTACTCTCAAGTAACGTCGACCGCCTCTGGTCCATCTGGCAAGACCTCAACCCAAACAGCTTCATGACCCCCCGCCCCGCTCCCTACTCAACCTTCGTCGCGCAGGAGGGTGAAAGTCAGAGCAAGGACACGCCTCTGGAGCCGTTCTGGGACAGATCTACTGCCAACTTCTGGACCTCTGAGCAGGTCAAGAACAGCACAACCTTTGGGTACGCGTATCCTGAGACTCAGAAGTGGAAGTACTCGTCTGTTCAAGAGTACCAGACCGCCATCAAGAAGTCTGTCACGGCGCTGTATGGTAGCAACGTGTTTGCCAACTTTGTTGACAATGTCGCCGACCGGACACCGGCGTTGAAGAAGCTGCAGGCTACTGGCGAGGAGAGCAAGAGCGTTCTGTCAGCGGCCGCCGAGGCTGTGAACCTTTCTGGCGCCAAGAAGGTGGCCGCTAAGGTTCATGATGTGTTCCATCAGGCTGAGGAGAATGTGCAGAAGCCGGTGGTGCCTGTTGAGGAGACAAAGGCCGAGTCGAGCACGCCCGACGGTAAGATGATATGTTCAAGCATAAAAAGCTCATCCAAGCTGACTGTTTCAACAGGCCCAATCCCAGAGAACCTCAAGTACCTCGCCCCAGACGGCAAGTACACCGACTGGATCGTCAACGTCCGCGCCCAGAAACACGGTCTCGGGCAATCCTTCCGTGTCATCGTCTTCCTCGGCGAGTTCAACCCCGACCCAGAGACGTGGGACCACGAGTTCAACTGCGTCGGTCGTGTGTCCGTATTGGGACGCAGCGCCGAAACCCAGTGTGGCAAGTGCCGCAAGGACAACGCCAACGGCTTGATAGTCTCAGGCACCGTCCCCTTGACCTCCGCCCTGCTGCAGGATATCGTGGGCGGCGAGCTCCAGAGCCTCAAGCCTGAGGATGTCATCCCGCATCTGCGCGCCAACTTGAAGTGGAAGGTGGCCCTCTTCAATGGCGAGGAGTACAATCTGGAGGAGGTTCCGGATCTCAAGGTCAGCGTTGCCTCGACGGAGGTGACTATCGATGAGGAAGGCTTGCCGCACTACTCTCGTCAGTATACGGTCTATCCCGAGATCACCGAGGGAAAGCCGTGCGGCCACGGCCCGGAGGATCACATCTAAACGGGGATCCAATATGAGATCGGAGAAAGGTGCAAGAGGGTGTCCTGTGTGATGGGATCAAGAAACCGGGTATCGTTATTTCTGCCGTAAAGAAAGGCAAAATCCAGAACAAAAAGAAACAATATTTTTTCATCGCCGTAGCCACCCAAACGCCTTCCCAATGCAAATGAACAAGAGATAACAGACAAGACCACCAGTGCCGTAACGCTCAGAATTGGATACGACGCGTGCGTCCAGTGTACTTGGAGGTGGCCTTGACAATCTTGCCCTTGCGCTCCATCTGCTCCTTCTTCTTGATGATCCAGCCCTTGCTGCCCTTCTTGATCTCGCCCTTGCCGCCCTTGCTCTTCTTTCTCTGGTCGACGATATCGACACCGTCCATGTTTTCCACGACAGTACTGATATCCTTGCCGTTGGTAGCGTCCTTGCCGACCGTGAGGACCAGGTAAAGCTTGACGTTCTTGGTGTTGGGGTCGTCCTCGAGCAGACCGGCGCCGAAGCCAGCCTTGACGGCGGCGGCAGTGATCATTTGCTTTTGTACGTCGTTCTTGGGGTAGAACTGGCAGACGGCTCTGCCACCACGTTTTAGCGAGGCGTAGAGGCCGTTGAAGAAGCGCGAAAGTCTGGTGGAGGGGGTGGTGTCGCTGGTTTCGGCGTTGCATAGCCACTGGATGGCACTGATGCTGATGGCGGCGTCGAAGGAACCGGCGCGGAATGGTACGCCCTGGCCGATATCTGCGAGGAAGAGATCGCCCTCGACGTCGCGCTGTAGGGCCGTGTCCAACATGGAAGGGCTGATGTCCATGCCTACCCAGACGTGGGGGCCGCCCTCATCTTCGGGAACGTCTGAGAGAATCTCGCCGGAGAGACCACTGCCGCAACCGATGTCGAGGATAAAACTGGGGGACTTGAGGTCGAGGAGCTCGAGGGCACGGCGGGTCATGGAGGCCTGAATGTTCTGGATACGAGAGGAGGTAGTGTACTTGCGGGCTTCAGTGTCGTCATAGTGGACATCGGCCGCGCTGGGTGTTGTTAGCTTTGGGGAACGAGGAGGAGTGCTTGTCGTGAGGCTGTCGTCGAGTCGTGAACCTACAGGGTATCTTCGGGGCGAGACATGTTGGGCAGGTTGGATTGAGACTAAACAACTATGGAACAATGCAATTGGCGACTGGGTAGAAGAGAGAAGTTATCTCGGTCCAGGAATGCGACAAGCAGTAGGTGGGAATGCACCGATAGTGATGGATGGTCAGCCTGGTCCTGGTGCTCGCGCTCTGCTCCTGCTGCGGTGCTGGTGCTGGTGAGCGGTGTGGTGGGACACAAAAAAGTTTCGATGGGCCCTTTTGCATGTGGGGTTGTTCTGGGGTTCTGCGCCAAGGGCGATCGCTGGTGGGATTGGCGGCAGGTTATCGATAGTCTTATCTTATCATACCTTAACGGCCGCCAATTCCAGCCCATCCCTTTAACGGTGCACTTGTATCATTTTTTGCCAAGATTCTAGGACTTGCAGTACTTAGTGACTTGTTGATGCCGCCAAGTAAGCGCTAGCCAGCCTATCCATGCAAAAGATCGACGATGACAAAAGTGTCCTTTTTGATAGTAAAATCAGCGATTCTATATTGTTTTTCAAAGATTGAAATAGACTTACTCTATTATATTGTCTTTGATTAAATATTTCCAAATCGTTGGTGGTGGTGGTGGTGTTGTTCTTGTTGAAATGAATATTTCATCGATTTTGAGCTCGTCCCCTAAGAAGGCCGTGATTGGCTAATTTTGGCTATCGGACTCCATATCCATTGCAATGTCAAAAGTGCTGCAAAAGCTGGCAAAATGCAGGTATCCTGCGTGGCCAAGAGGTAGAAGTGGATAAAATGAGGCCACCCGACTGGCCACACCCAGTCTTGGCAAAAAATGATACAAGTGCACCGTTAAAGGGATGATGACATTGCCATGTCTGTCAACTGTGGCCCCACTTTAAAACGCGGTCTGTTTAATTGAACACGTCAGGGGTAGAGCAGTGACGGTCCTTGGAAATAGGGACCGGGACAGGAGCTCCAGTCCATAGAAGGGGTTCTCTCCAGGTTCACCACCGCAGCCTTGAGCTTTCTCCAGAACAACATCTCCATAACCGATTGCCATTCGACCTGACCTCCACACCACCAGCCAGTTCCCATATTATGCCCGTCTAATTCCAACCCAACATATTGTCAAGATGTGGATTTTGCCTCTTGTTGGCTATCTCGGCTCCATCGTGGGCTTCTGTTTCCTGACCCTAGCTATTGGTACGTGCTGCTCCTTGAAGCTCCTGCGGGAGACCGGCATGCATTTGCTAACAAGGCGCCCATTGCCTTTCAGCCTCGGGTCTATACTATCTGTCCGAAGTCGTCGAAGAACATACCGTTGTTGCCAAACGCTTCCTTACTCGATTGATCTACACCATCATCGTCATCCAACTTCTACTATGCCTTGTCGACCGATTCCCGTTCTTCCTCACACTGCTCAGTGTCGGCTCCCATGTTGTCTACTTGGGTAATATGCGGAGGTTCCCCTACGTCAAATTGACAGATCCGCTGTTCATGTCGTCATGCGGTAAGCTTGGGCAAAGAACCCCCTTTTCCACCCTCTATCTGTCCCATGTGCCTATGCTAACCGTTGGCTGTCCCTACCAGGCCTCGTTCTTGTCAACCATTACCTGTGGTTTAAGCACTTCTCGGGTCACCAAGAGCGCGCTTACCAAAACATGACTTCTTACTACGACATGCCATCGAATGTTCCAACCTTTACCGAGATCGCGTCCTACTTCGGCATCTGCGTATGGCTGGTTCCCTTCGCCCTCTTTGTCAGCTTGTCTGCAAGTGACAATGTCCTGCCCACAATGGGTAACGAGGCCTCTTCGAGCGGTGGCGCTGGCGGCGTCGGTGGTGATGGTACAAGGGCAAGACGAGGACAGGGCCTGATCAAGTCCGTTGTGGACAACATCCTAGGGGCTGTGGGAGGAGTCACGTCCACAGTGGGCTGGAAGAAGTCCGACGATCGGCTATAGGAGGTCTAGGCACCGTGAGAAAGAGGAGGGCGAATTATCATTAATTGCATGTAAGTTCCCGTGTTTGGCGAATCATCAATTGTCAACCGAAAGCTAATCACATCCCTAGATGAATATCAAGCAAAAACAAGCGTATCATTCTTCATCCTTCTTCGTCCCGCCTATGTCTTATCAAGCGTCCACGGCAAAATGAGCAACTCTGCTGAACTGTTTGACTGCATCCTTCCATGCTACCCACACCAGTCCGCCCCTATCCTGGGTATCGCATTCTGCCATAACGAAAAACGAAGCCGCCGTTGCAAAGTTACCGCCCAATATCTGATGCCTCTAGTTACTAATACAAGCTCATCCATAAAGGTGTCTGCCTAGAAAAGGAGATCCACGGTCAACTCTTCCCACGCCTGGTCGCTTCTTCTATCTGGTTCGCTTCGCGGATGAGGCCACTCAGCCGCCTCATGCCTTCTCAGCTCTCGATCTTCGGCCCTTCGCAGCTCCTTCAGGATATCCTGGACGGCGCTAAGATTCCGAACCGTCAGACAATGGCAGGCCTCTCCGCTTATTGCATGGGCACACCCCAGGTGCTCGTCGTCCACATGAATGTCGGTCGCGCCAGTCAGGTCCAAGGCAGGAACCAACATGACATTCGCCATCGGCTGAAGAACCGCTAGTTCGACCATGCTTCCGAAGTCTCGCTCAGATACCGTCGAAGGGAAGCTGACATCCATAGTCAGTTCGCTATGCTGCGTCAAGAGGTCGTTAATAGGGAAATCACCGCCAGTCGAGACGCTGATTGTTGTGACGTTGGAAGAATGCTCCCGTCGCGATCCGCTATATTCGCTGTCCGAGTCGGAGTCCGAGCTCAAACCATCTGCCCACACGGCCCGGAGTGAACCAGACAGCGCCATGCTGGCTCCGTCGGTTGTACTGGCACCATCGTCATTGTCGTCGTAAGTGAAAATAACTGACGTGGCTTCGTGGTATTCTTCGTCATCCTCTTCATCCTCGACGTAACTGATGTCGAGAGGGTAGACGACGCTCAAGGTTTCATGCCCAAGATACCAATCGCTGGAAGCGACATGAAGGGTGTCATCATACTGGATGGTGTAGGCCATTCTTTTGGCTTTTGGGCGCCTCTGCCACGGCCCAGAAATAGGGGTATTGTTGGGCTTGATCCAGTGCGGTGTTGGATGTCTTTAGGGGGTTTGAAGCAAAAGGGAGAAACCAGCAAGGTCAACATTCCGGTGAAACAGGGTTTAAAAGGCAGAACAACAAAAGCCAAGGGTTCGCCCTAATCGGCCTACCGGCAGAGGATCCCGTCATCGGTTCATCACCGGGCATCAAGCCCCGCCATTTCCCCTTCCCATCCCTCAGGATATCTTTTCCTCACGGAACGCCTAGGGCAAGCTTAGGCCTTTTGACATTCCACCACCATGGCAAACTGCATGAGTGGCGTTGTGTGGCAGACCGCTGGTAACCATAGAGGGCCAATAGCACCGCTCTGCTAACGAGAAATCTGCCGTACCGTCCTGAGCACGCAATCGTGGAAAGACGGAATTGGGGGACAGTCTTGCCCATTGGAGGGTGATGGACGTTGGTGATGGGTTCGGGTCTTTTCCGACACGTTAGGATCGGTATCTCGCAGCTGTTTTCATGTCTGTCTCAGATGTATAGTGGCTGTAGAAGGTTTTGGCAGCAGAGGACTTCTACAAAAACCAGGGGAAACCTGGGAATCCCAGATATCACCTCTTAGCATATGGCCATCATTGGCGCTCTATCACGAATCCCAATACTTTTGCGCTCTGCCTTTCTTGCACCTCTCGGAGCAACGGTCAATAGCCGAAGGAAGCACCACTAGGGCCACCATTAAAGCCTCCTCACTCAATGCCCCAGCATGCCATTCGAGGGATCAATGTCAAGAACGCTCCGCACCAACACGTAAGGCACGCCACAGCGGATATCATAAAACCATCCACGCAAATAAACGACTGATAAACCCTGTCATATGCCACACCGTCATTGACCGCTTCACACCGCATGAGTCCCATGACCCCAGTCTGCAGTTCCAGTCAAAGAATGGCCGTTTTCCCTTCTGCATCTATCCGTCCGCGCATCTCCGCGCAACAAGGTTGTGCGATGCAAACTCCAAGAGTAGAGGTAGCTATCATATGTAAAAAAAAGCCCAGCAGCTATCTCCCGTCTTTCCCCTCACCCATCCGCCCGTGTCCTTGCTACCGGATACCCTGCAGTAGTTCTAGGTCCCTCTTCCCACCATCACTTGCCCTCTAACTCCGTGGAAGTCTTCTGGAAGCCGTTATCTTCTTCTCTCACTCACGGCCGGTTGTTTACATGAATAAATGCTTGACGGGCACTGGCACTCACATCCATTCTCACGGTCACGGTCACAGCTATACAACTTGACCCATTCCAACTTGCCCTGGAACATCCACAGGGCAGTCAGTCTCCTACCAGACCCTCCACATTTTCCCACCCTCTGTGTCTTCCCACATCCCCTTCCATTTTGGTGGTTCCAGCATCAACAAAACAACACTTTCCCTTCCCCTCTCCATTCGCCTCCCCTTCCTACGCCCTATTCCATTCTACCACTAAGGATCCTGTCATGAAACACTTCCCCACGGGATACCAGAACACCATAATGTAACAGGAGATCGCGCAGGATACCGACGGGTGTTTGTGTGTACATGTACCTCTTTGTGATCTTTGTGTTAAAGGACCATGCATGCGTTTGCTTGCTTGCTGCTTGCTACGGTTTCTGCTGGTGCTGGTGCGCTGGTAGAGTTTCTTCGTCACTTTGAGTCCCAAGGTGGTGGATAAGTCTATAAGGTACCTGTCGAAGGCTTCTGTTGGCGTTTTCCTTTCTTGGCAGCTCTCTGCTCCCTCATTTCTCTTTTTCCTGATTTTCATTTCTCTGTTCTTCATTGTCTCTCTGGTTGTTTTGTCGCCTCCCTTTTCGGTTACCCTTTTTCATTCCCACTTTCCGTCTTTTCTTCTTTCTTTCACTTGTATCTTCTTCTGTGTGCTTAGGACTAGGAACTCCATGCCACTTGCTCACCCCGGACACAACTGAACCACGGGTTGGAGACTCGGTGGTCGCATTCTTCTGGCATTCTTTGTACAATGAATCTCCATCAATATGGCACCGTACAATAGGCATCTGTCTGGTCTCTCCCCCTTTTCTTCACGTAAACATCTTCACCTACCCTCTACTTTATCTGTATCTCCAATATGCGATGATATGAAAAGGAATGTGCCATGCATTCACAAAGATAACTATAGCAACTCCCCTCGCCGTGGCTGCCGAACAACCTGCTCTGTCATCCGTGGATCCAAAACAGCAAAGCCAAGCCGGCCACTTCCTTCCACCACACCATACTGGATCATCGGTTCTCTAACCTCACCCGTCCCCTTCCTTTCTCCCGTGCAAATATGTTTAACCAGTTGCCCCGCCGAAGCATTACTACTGCAACCGTTAAAAATATCAGCCATCCGTTGCTGCTCCCCTACCTGCCGTCCCTCCTTCGAACCACCAACCGTCTCACTTCCTTCCAACCCAGACCCAGACCCAAACTCCTTCCCCTCCACTGCTCTCGTCGAGCAAACAAAAGCATTAACCAACTCCAACGGACTCAACGAAAACTCCCTCCCCAAATTCCACCACCCCCAAAACAGCACCAGCGTAGCCACCGGCCCCAGCAAGCTAACAACAACCGCAACCCCCAGCGCCGCTCGATCCGCAGCGTATTGAGCCCTTTGTCTCGCGCTCGTATACGTAACGTTCTGCTGCGTGAAGGGCATCTTTGTCCCGTTTTGTACCTCTGGTAGGTCGTTGTGCTCGGCTGCCGCGCGGATGGACATCCGGAAGGCGATTTCCCTAAAACTGTTGATGATGTCGTCCATGGGGTCTTGGAAGGCGGAGTCGCAATTGGAGTAGCCGCCGACTTTACCAGTGTGGTCCTCTTGTTGTGTGTTGTCGTCGTTTTTTGAGGACTGGTCGTCTTTCTTGTAGAGGACGGGCATGATGCCGGTGTTTTGGGGGAAGAGGAGAAGGCCGTCGTAGATGACGATGCTTTTGGAGTCGAAGAGTAGGTTTCCTAGGGAATAGAGGGGGATGAGAGTGCTGTGGCTTGGCATGGATAGGGGCCAGAAGCTGGATCATCGTGTAAAGTGAGCAAGAGGGTTCAATTACCGGGTAGGCAAAAGAGCTAGAGAAGGGACTTACAAATCATCAATGTGCTCATCATCAGCCCAACTGCCCGACTGAAAACTGACGTTTCCCCTGTCCAGAAATATATTATACATCATCGAACCTGGCGTTAACAGACATTTGTGACTGATGGTTTTCCCGACAAAGAGGCAGGAAGAAGTGTTCTTGTGTATGACTTGAACGGAAAGACCATTTTGGAAGTCCTCGATTTCAGGCCCATGCTGGTAGGCATCGAAGGAGATTGCGGTCTGGAAGATGGTTGCGTTCACGTCCCGGTTGCGGACGGTTCCGTTCTTGTGGTACTGAAGGGTTAGATTGTATGGGATGTAGGATGTTGAGCAGTTGACGACGTGGAAGCCGAATGCCTAAGCAAGATCACAGTTAGTTAGTTGGTTAGTGCAGAACGCGTTATGGCGTCTCTCCTTCCCAAGTCTAACTATGTACATGGTAAAGGAATCAATTGCTTACCGGTACGCTTATTGAACAGTTCTCGCACGGCGGTGTATTAGGTATCCGAATGGGGGTTTTGGCTTGGTACTCGCGAGCAACGCTGGCAAAGCCAGAGTTGAAGTCGACACCGCCGTACCCGCTCTCTTTAGTGTCGGTCACGTAACCGGCCCAATCACTGCTTATGTTGGGCATAATCGCTAGGTCCATCTTGCCTGTGTCCAGCACGCTCACTGTCTTAACAAAGGACGCTCGCTGCATCAGGGGCCCGCGGAGTAACGATGTTAGGGCCACAAGAAGGCAAACTGCGTGTCCAAACGTGTTAGTAACGGAGTGAAAGTTAAAAGCAGAATAAAGGGGTGTTAGGGATTGACGGACAATGAAGTGAGTGGAAGAAAATAGGAGGAAGATAGAGGTAGGCACCGGTTCTTACCCAAACTAACACGCACAGCCCTCGCTCCACGTAGTGCCTTGCAAGCGCCCACGACCCCCGTGGTACCAGCCCAGTAATAATGGAGGTTAGTTATCGGCATCTTTCCCTCCACTGCTCTTGACCAAAAGCATATCACCGAGGCCTCGGCAAATGCGACTCCCAAGAACGTGTTGGCAAACGTCGAAGTGTAAGCGAGAAGCACACCGGGCTGCATCTTTCCGGACCACTGGCCATCGACCGGTTGACCGTCACTGGATAGGACGATGGCCATGGCCGCGCCGGTACCTTGAGGTGGCGTTAGCTGTTCAGGCTTGCGCTCTTGTTAAGATGATGAGAGTATTGGTGTTGCGTGGGTCTTGACTTACAAGCTATGCTCAAGAGCAAAGGGAGGAGAGCCAGGTATGGAAACCTCCTGAAGCCTCCGGACATCCATGGGTGTTTCTTGAATTCGTCAATCGCAGGTTGTGTGTCTTCTTGCCCATGGTCGGCGTTGTTTGGTGGCTGTTGTGGTGGATGATCTGGGAGTGGAACTGGCTCATTGATTGACGCCTGAAGCGGCTCCTCTGTGTACCTTGGTTCATATCCGAACGGTGGATGGTAGCGAAAAGAGTCTTCGCCTTCACTGGCCGATGATGGCGACTCAAAGACCTGATAGTCATCGATGCTCAATTGCTGTAGATATTGTTGGGAAAGGAGCTCCTCTCTTGAGGAAGCCATGGTCAGCTATAGAGAGGTGATGGCAGGTGTGAAGGCGGTTGCCAGGATGAGACAAAGATCGTGTAGTGAGATGGATGCCGTCTGAGGCACTGTTTCCTGGGTCACTACACCGAGAGCAGGTCGAAGACAATCCAAACGTGGACCATAGAAACAGCGGTATGCCCTCTATAAGTGCCAATTGCTCGATCATTATGAGCTCGATAAACACTCGACCAGGTCGCTTCAAGGTGGCCCTGTGGTATACTCACATTGTCACGTCTTGATGCCCGTGGGAGGCGGTGCCGAGAATTGACGATAATTTGGACCGAAATGCACCCGTGTGATATGAAAGTTTTGGGGGCTACCTTGTTAAATCCATAAGGCACAGTGTATCGTAGGTTGTCGCCAGGGCACACAGGCAGGGATTGTTGTAACAATCTTTTAGGAACTCGACAGGAGGCATAATGCTGTGACTCGTCGCAGCAAATGAAGAAATGGCTGGATATAGTAGCATGAGATTTTAGTCCGGTGATCTGTCCAATGTAAGGCCATGACTAGGTAGCCTAGTCCAGGTTATGCTGATGCCGTGGAACCGAATAGGCCTTTCTCTTTGCTACGCCAGGCCCAGTGCCTCGCCCCCATGCTGTAGAGGTTTTGAACAAGGATGAGAAAAAAGATCAGTTCGAATTTGAAAGCAAGAGCTGAGAGACGAGAATGAAAAGATGTCAGCTCTTCCTAGGTAGAGGTAGGTAGCATACGCAAGGAAAGACAGCGTCTCGGTCGAAGGCAACCATACAGGTACACAGTCAGAGTTTCCACAGTTACAACCCCCAGGTTTCATGCAGCTTCGTGTTAATGCCCATCAAATCCGAACAGGAACAGAGTCTCTCCGAGCAAGCAAATGGCCCTCAGCAACCAGCGAGTTCTTGCACGGCACTCTTCTGATAAAGTCTTCCAAATTCCGGCAGCGTCGACTCCGCAATCTCGGTTAACGCCTCCTCTGTGAAGAAAGCCTGATGCCCGCAAATAATCACATTGTGGAATGTTGTCAACCGCATGATCTCATCGTCCTGAATGATATGACCACTGTGATCCTGGTAGAACAGGGCGCTCTCTCCCTCGTAGACATCAAGCGCGAGCCCACCCAGTTGATGGCTCTTGAGAGCGTCAATGACTGCTTTCGTCTTGATCAGCCCACCACGCGACGTGTTGACAAGCATGGCGTTCTTCTTCATCTTGGCGAGCGTCTGCTCGTTGATGATATGCTTCGTCTGGTCTGTCAGAGGACAGTGGAGAGACACGAAGTCGCATTGTGGCAGCAGCTCGTCGAGACTGGCGTACTTGCCGTACGGCTTGAAGGCGTCGGTAGGATATGGGTCGTAGGCGATCAGCTTGCAACCGAAGCCCTGGAGGATGCGAGCAAGGCTGATACCGATCTTGCCGGTGCCAATAATACCGACTGTCTTGCCATGGAGGGGTGCGGCCGAGCAGACCATCGAGGTTGAAGTTGCCCTCGCGTACGCGGTTGTAGGCTCGGTGAGTCTTGCGGTTGAGCGTCTGGATCAGGGCAATGGCGAATTCGGCGACGGCTTCGGGCGAGTACGAGGGAACGTTGGCGACGAAGAAGCCTAGACGCTCGGCTTCCTCGAGATCGACGTTGTTGTAGCCGGCGCAGCGGAGGAGGATGGCTCGTACGCCCTCTTGGCGTAGAGCCTTCAGGACAGGCGCATTAAGCGTGTCATTGACGAAGACACAGACGGCAGTGGAACCAACGGCGAGGGGAACGGTTTCGACAGACAGAGGGAAGTCGTGGAAAACGAGCTCAGTGCGAGGAACTTGGGAGTGCTGTGCATGGGAGTTGTCTGTGTTTGCGTGGCCGTAGCGGGCAGCGTGTACTTGGGAAAGATATTCCCTGTCGTAAGGCTTTGCGCTGAAGACGGCCACTTTCATGGTTGCAGACCCGCTGTGGGTGTCGACGTAATGGTTGGGGACGTCCTGGGATATTGGGGTAGGCTAGCGTCGGCTGATAGTGCGCTTTAGGGGCAACTCTATTTCGAGGTCAAAGTTGAAGGATGAACTGTAGGTCTGTATGGTACAACAGAGAAACGATGCGGTTGAGGAATGTAGCAATACTCTGTGTGAAAAGGATCGCAGAAGAAAGTCGTATCAGCGCAGGAGTAAGCAGATGGTTCCAAGATCCCTAACAAATTGATTCCAAATCGAGCGTCAGGAACTTGGCGCCTGCATCCTCCTTCCTGCGATGCATCATATCTGTTAGCAGAAGCCCCTGCCCATCCACTGAACCACTAACAATTTCCTTCAGGAGCTCCCGCCCCAAGCGCCAAGTAAGCACTTGGCTTACGACTGGAAGTCGGGGTTTGTCTCTCGTGACTGCAATCGCTAAGAAGCCACTGAAGAAACAGCGACCCCTGCTTCGGTTGGGATCACAGGGGGAAGAGCACTCGAGGCACGCAAACACGCCGTTTCCGCCCTTGAAACGAAGGAACAAAACCAATTTGGGAAATATTCGAAACGAAACATCTTGTTTCCATCTAGCTCGGACTGTTCCAAACGTTAACTGTGCTGTGCCTGAAGCACGATACCCCTGGGCTCTGGGGTGATCTGCACTAAATTTAGCGAGTGGGAGCTAGCTGGGGGCAGGACGGTGCTTCCCGTTGCCGACCCGTGCGGCCCGCTTGATGACCGTCATCTCGGGGGCGAAAACATGACTCAATTACCGTGCCGCGAAAATGGTAGGTAACGAACATGATTTGGCGATGAAAAGATCTATACCATAAGACATGGAATCAAGCGTTTTTGGAACGTTTCCGACCTGAATTTGTAGGAATATGAGGGAGTGTCCATCGAGTTCAAATGTTCAGATCGTGCCAAGCAAGTGGACCCGCGCTCAGGGGTAAAGTAAATAAATCATTGATGGATTGACCGGCTAAAATATGAGAACATGGGCCTGCCCATGATACGGTATCGAAGAACCGAAGAACGCCTTCTCCCCTATCCATAACTCCTATTCATACCATGTATATGTCTTTTTCATCTATCCCTAACACCTAGAACAATACGTGAACTCGATACTCCTCCGTCACGGCCGGCGCAGCCGGTTTCTTGGTAGTAACCTTCGAGGGACTTGGGGATGTGCTGATGGATGACGAAGCGAACGTCGGGCTTGTCGATATCCATGCCGAAGGCGATGGTGGCTACTACAGCTCAGAACGCCTGCGCTCGAGCTGAGGGAAGTCCTTGGCGAGGCGGTTGAAGGTGCCACGGAAAAGACCATCGGCGAGCTTCATGATGTTGGCCTTGTGAATGCAGGTGACCTTCTCCTCTACTCATGTTGCCCCTTATAACCTCCTCAATGCCTGTTGTTCGAGCAGTCGTGGCACATGTCGCCGGGGTACTGGACGCTCTCGCCGCAAGTGCAGGCTTTGCACGCGCAGATGTATTGCCCGCCCTCCGAGGGGGGCTGGTACTGGTAGTCGGAGGAGTCGCTCCCCCTACGGCTCTGGGTGCTAGAAAACCCGTCGGAGAACCCAAAGTAGGGGTCGAATGGTGTGGCGGGGGCGGGGGCGGGGGCCTCGGTCTTGTGGCCTTTGGCCTTGTTGTCTGACTTGAAGAAAGGCATTCTTGATCTTGGCAGAGGCAGCTGCTCGCGTCGTTGCTGGGTTTGGTCTTGGTGGTTTCGGCTTTGCGAATATCTTTGAGGTCTGGTCTTGTTCTTGTGATGCCTCTTCGAGGTCCTTCAGCGACTGAATAAAGTTTTGGGGAGGGCTATGTCTTTCGTCGCGAAGGTTAGCGTGTGTGATACTCTGTAGGAGGGGAGTAAGAACCGCTGGCGTACCTGCTGTGAACTGATGGTTGAATATTTAACTGTCACGATGAAGATGTCAACGACGAGTGAAATGAAAGAAGGTCGAAAGTTCAGTCTGGAAGCGGGGTCTTTATCAGATGTGGGAGGTCAGCTGTTCCTCAGAATCATCTCAACTGCAGTCCGTTACAGATTCCTAAAACAGTTTCAAACATCCAACATCTGGCAGATGTTAAATTAAGGTTAAGGTCAGGCGTCAACAGGTCTCCACTCTCTCCTATTGTGGTATCAGAACGTGTGTATAAGGCTGAATTGCGAAATCCCAATCTCGTTGAAACTTGGGGCTTCGACTGGAGCCAACACAGTAGAAGGCATCCCGGACGAGGCAGAAGGCGGTGAAAGCAGGGTTCCCAAGTTGAGCCGGAGACCGGTCGCGGTTGCCTTATCGTCACTTGCATGCCGAGAATGCTTACCTACTCGTTCCTACCTTGACTGCGCTCTGAGTGGTGCAGCTGCACATTCGAGGCGGGCAGATCGCATGCTTGATGGCAGAGTCCAACCTTCCCAAACAGTTGCGTGTATCAGCATCGCTTCGTGTAAATAGAAGATATGAGTACAATCAAGATGGTTTTGCGAACATCAAGTCTCCAAAGTCAAGAATGGTATAGAATCCTTGTTGACGAGGCCTCCACGGTAAGGTACCCGACGACCACATCAACGGTGTCGAGGACCAGGAGCGGGCCGAGGCCGGAGGAGAATGCATGCCGTCGAAAAAAAAGATTGGTACGGGTAGTAGCGACTCTTACCCTACTCTGCCCAACTGCCGTCATTTCCATCGGCAGCAAGGGATGGAACATGACACTTTTCTCCGAGATCACACCACTGCATTTAATTTCACGGATCTCCACCCGATCTCGTTCCTTCCACTCATAAGTGTCCTGAAGCCAAATGGCCAATGGGGATATGAGTGTGACTGGAAGTCATATGCAAGGCACCAGGCACCAAATGGCAAGCGCGATAATCGAACAAGCGCAAGGAAGGAACCGAATAGACAAGACAGCGGAGTAGAGCGGAAGGTTGGAGAGCAAGTGACAGGCACGTGAGGGCAAGAGTAAGCCGTCGTTGATCCCCAGTCGGCGAATGCCGCCGGTGGCTCATGGATGAGCCGCCAAGAATTAAATCGATCGGTGAAAGAATCGAAAGAGACAACCTGCAGCGGCTGAGGCGCTTCAGATACAGCCTGGATGCTCATATTGAAAACTGATCCCAATAATTGCTGAAAAGTTGCGGCTATACCTGCATGAAATTAAAAAATCTGTTGTTGATTCTTTTCCGACATCTCATCCATTGACCGAAGATCCTATCAAGCCACTGGAGAAAAAAAGGGTCGTGAGGCAGGTGCATGCAGGCCATCATGCAGCCTGTAACCAAAACGTGGGCAGAAATCAGGTGAAGGTGATCAAACACGGTGGCATTACCGTTGATCCTTCCAATGGAGAACAACGAACTCGAGAAAAGTGCAAAAGGAAGGAATGTGTTTTGAACGAAGCAAGACGTATCCAGCAAATCGTCATTTCCACCAAAGGAATAGCGAGGCAACATCCTTCTCACAACCGGCCACGAATCGCGATTCATCAATCCAAACACCACCTCATTTGCCACACCAGTGCTTCAGTTGCAAACCCTAACACAACGATGTGCCTGTGTTACACAGAGCAATGTCGGGCAACACATGCCAAGCGACCACCAACACCAAGATATGATGTATCGTCCGAAAGGCAGCCTCACGTCGATCCCTACCTACCTTTTTGTCTGATAAGGAGGGGAAATTGGAAGACGTAGTTCGTTGATCGGAAGCACACCTGGCCGGTCCCCAGTACCCCGACCCCGAAGCCTGGAAGCCGAGATATCTGACAAGGTCACTGTACGAGATGCAGAATGCGCCCGACGACTGGGGGTGGAGGCGTTCTTTACCTATTAAGGTGATTTTTCCTTTCCACGCCCGTAGCGCAAGTTCCCTCGCCAATAGGATCGTTTTTCCCTACAAAATAAACCTGATAACAGGTGTAAATATCGATCTTTCTTGTACAAGCGCTAACGCACTGTGACAGACAGGGGAATAACACCTTTAAACCCGGGAGACGCAACGTCGTCCCGCAAGCACAAACCTCAACCTTCCATTCATCGTCATTGCCCGTTCGTACTCCCCTCCTCTGAAAGAATTGAAGCACACTGAAGCACATCCAGACCTTCAGAATGTCGCACAAGCAACATAAAGAAAACACTCGCTCCGTGCGTTGCGCGGTTGCGGACGGGACACAAAGACCTTCAGTTTCTTCCCCTCCCCAAGTTCCAGGATCAACCGTGACAATTTTGGGACATGGGACGAACTGACAAACTTCACTCCTCCCAAGTAGCAAGACAAGTCAGTGTTGATACCGTATCACAAAAACCACCCCACTTCTTTCCGTGCCGTTCTCTCCATCTCCTAATGTTATCCCCGTTCATACATTCCTTTCTTTTGCTTCAGTCTGCCACAACACCATCGTTACCACCCACTCGCCCGCCCTCCCGCCCGTACGTGTCATCCGTTCCGTCTGTCTGCCGATTGCTTTGCTCTGTTCGGTCCCGGCTTTCTCCCCAAAGCCAAATGCTATCTCAATTCCAATAGTTCGGTTTTGGGAGTTGCCCGTCCGCCCGTGTATGACAGAACGGGAAACCAGTTCGTTCGTTTCTTCGGGAACGGTTGACGACGGCTTCTTCCCCTTTATCATAGCAGAATAGACAATAAAGGGCGTCATTTCTATTAGCACGAAGCCGGGGGAATAAGGGAAGACATCACCGCCAATATTGGACGTATCGATCTAGAACATTCCTATCTCCACTCACCTCATCCTTCCCCACGTCTTTGTCGAGAATTGAAAGAAGCAGACAAGCAGGCGGGCAGTACCTTGCTCCGGCGATGACCGACAGACAGACGAAAATTTCAACGGTCAACAAGTAATTGAACGCCAGGTCAATCATTCTTCATTGCCATTGCCACTAATACTTGCCATGAATCTGCTATGAACCTGCCATGAACCTGCTGCCCTGAACATGGAGCCCCGGACCCGGACAGCTTTGATAGAAAAGTAGTTCAACAATGTTACCAGTTCATGTCTGCGTAACATTACCTAAACTAAATAAGATCACCGAAGCGTGGCAAGCTTGACCTTGCCTTCATTGCCATGCCGTTTCTCATGCAAGTCGCGGATAGAGGGCTTGACAGATGACAGTTCATATCACGGGCTGGGGAGGGCCTGGGAGGGAAGTAGGACGAGGACGACCACCAATACCTACTTCAGTGTCCAGTTTGCTCTGGTGAGCTTGTGGGAGAGTTGAAAAGGTGATTTAGATGTCACCGCGGTGATTCTCCACTCATTAACATACCTCTACCTTGACATGAATCTTGGAGCTATCGCACTTGCCATCGCACTTGCCGTGCACATGGTGTAAGAACAAAAACGACATACACTAACTTTAAATCGGCTCCTCCGTGATTTGGTTCTTTTTCCTACACTAGGGTGTGATGAGAGCATACGCCAATGCAATAGCCAGTATTCCTGGCCCAATACAACCACGATACAAAATGATGATGATGCCAAGTCCTCTACCGTAAAAACTCGGGAAATCCGGATTCCAGGTGTACAGAAAATTCCCTTTTTCAACGCCCGACCTCAAGCAGTATAGGGGGTATACACTAGTATATATGCTCGCCCAGTTTTAGCTGTATAGCCGTACAATATAGTGTTGAAGGTTCCCTTTTAGTCGGTTCTAGTCATGTCTTCGTTTATCCTTCTTTATAATTGTAATCGCGGTATTTCGTTGTGGTATTATTATTAGTAATCAAAATAGATATAATACGATAGCGGGTTAATAGCCCCGCTCCCCGACGCCTTATTCGCCGCCGTTAGAGGAGAGAGCCTACCCCGCCGCCTTCTGGCGATGAGTTTGACCGTAAGCGGCCTAGTCTACTACCGAAATTACACTATATTCGTAAAATTAAGAGGACTCGCCCTATTAAACGACTAAGAGGAAGTTATTCTAGAGCGAAGAAGCTATAAGTTAGTATATACCCTGTATAATATTTAAAGGGAGGAGTACTAATTAGGATAGTGATAGGTCATTGCCTACTTAATATAAATGCGAATCGAGTACGAGCGCCCCTTAGGACGCGGATTTCGAAGCCGTAACAGCGCTACTAAACTACGAAACAATTACCGCGATGTAAATTATTAAGAGGTGGTAACGTTCTATAAAGTAGCTGTTTCGACGATTTGTAATTAGTAGAATTAAAAGGACAAGATTCTAATCGATCTAGCCCGCGAGGGCAAAGCGGTATGGCTAGAGATAGAGGAGAAATTATATAAAAAGTTTTATACTAGAAGGTTATTCAACGGCTTAGTAATAATAGTCTAGTTTCGTCGCGAATCTAGACAATTTTTTGCAGAGATTTACCTTAAGATTAGCCATCTTTTCAAGTTCTCTCGTAGCTGGTTTAGCAATTTTCTCTATTATTATTATATTATACATCGTCGGATTACCTATTAAGTTTAGAAGCTCCCCGCTAAACTATATATAAAAGTTAATAATTTCCTTCGGTAAATTAATTATTCCTATAGCTATAAACTATCTTATAATCTAATTAGTATTTTAGTAAGTTTATTAAGCGATATAGTTAACCGACCGTCCTAGGTACGCGAACGCGGTTCCCCCCTTTTTATATTTTAAATTTCGATGAAATCCCTCTCCCGTTTGAATTTATCGACGGTTATACTTACGAAATTAAGGGCGCTAAAATTATGTCCGGCAAAACCTCCCGTAGCGGGTAGGGTAAGTAATAATATACTTTAATCCTCTACATTTTTACTAATAGCGGTTGGCGATTTAAACCGACGATTATCTTTTATAGGGAGGGGAAGGTTCGTGAGAAGGAGGAGAGGTTCTATATATAAGACGTATTTGTATAGTTTAATAAAGACGCGTACTAAAACGAGAACCTCTTCGCTATATAATTAAATAAGGAGTTTACTCCCGTTTTGAGAGAGCTAGGGGGCGAAGTATTAATAGTTATAGACGTCTGCCTATTTTACAACTCTACGATAATCTACGACAAAATTAATAACGATATACCTTATAAGGTAGTAACGGCTATAATTCTTAGTAGCCTTACAAATCTATTACAACCCCTTAATACGACGATTAACGTAATATTTAAAAAGATTTTGAGGGAGGAGTACGATTTGCTCTGCGTAGAGTAGGAGGATGAGAACCTTCCTTTAGGGAAGAAGTGGTCCGTCTCTATAAAGAGGATTATTATTACCTATGCTATTTCCCGCTATTACTAACGTTTATAGACGGATAAAAAGGATATTGTAATTAAGTCCTTTAAAGATAACGGAATTTCTATTCTTCCGGACGGATTAGAGAATCATTTGATTAATATTAAAGATATTAATAGAAATACCGTGATTTAGGACAATTGGGAGCGAGTAGTAGATATTCTAACCGATAAGTATAAAGATATTCCTAATAATAAAGACGACGAAGGTCTAGAATTTAACGTCGACGATAATGATGAGGAAAAAAAGAAGGTAAAGGAGAGAATGATAGAGAGGTTATACGAGAAGGGGAAGGCTATTTATAGTAATAGGACTACTATACTTAGATTGAAAGACTTATTAAGAGAGAGGAGGTTGTAAGTAAGAGGTTTTAAAAAGGACTTATTTATTCGCTTGGCGTTAGATAATAAACGATAATAATAATTAGTATAGTAATTAATATAGTAATTAATAGTTTAGATAATAGTAATTAAGCTTTATTACTACTATTAGTAGATTCGCTACTTTTAATATTATTATTATTACTTTTATAATAATAATAATAAATAGCCTAACCGTTCTACTAGTAATAAACCTTTTGGAGCCGGTTGTCCTAACGATTTTAGTATTTGCTAAGGTCTACGATGTAATAATACACATCCTTCCCATTCCTAATGTAGTTCTTAATAATATAATGGCTACTATTACGAACCTAGTTATAATACTATTCTTTATCGAAGTCTATAAGGGTAATACCCTCTAGTACGTTGGGAGTTAATAGGATTCGAGGGACGAGGAGATATTCGTATCTCTTACGAAATTAGCGGGAGTTAGGATAATCGTCGGTTATATTTGGGAAGCGTTAATATTAGGGGTTTGTTTATTTTGGATCCCTTTATTTACTTATAGACGACGTTAATGGGATTGAAATAGATTTTTTAGGAGGAAGGTATGGGGGCGGGGGCTATAGCAATAGGGGTGATGATAGGGATGGCAAGTCTGAATAGTGGCACTGTGATTGGGGTGAAAGAGCTAGAAAAAATGGGCTAGATTCCCCAGCAAAATAGAAGAAATCCCCCCGGGAAAAAGCATAGTGAAAAAGGCTAAGTTTACAGACCTCCGCCTAGAAATATTGCTCAATACTATAACTTGCGTACGTTCAAATGCACAGAGTCGGACTTGTACCATATAGACCCGTCAGTACTATGTGGCTGAAAAAGGGAATTTTCTGCACACCTGGAATCCTGATTTCCCGAGTTTTTACGGTATATCGTATCCAAATGTAACTTCCGATTGCGACCTTGACAAGATACCTACAAAAACAAAAAGAAAGGCAAAGGAAAAATGCAACCGTAAAATGCACATGCAACCCATCCGACCCGATAGAACACAACAATCCTACATAACCATAGCGCGCCACCCGCATCTGTAAAAATAGTCTTGGGTATGATCTTAGTGCGAGTGGATCCTTTTTCTACGGAGGGAAAATTTTACAATTAGAAAATCATACTAGGTATTATCCCTTAGATAAAATTATAAAATTAAAAGGGATAATTTTACAGATAATATAATTTATTTGTAAAATTATCGCTAGTATGCTTTTAAGTAGAGTAAGTCTTTAAATATTAATCTCATTTTGAATAGGAGGATTATTTTAAGCTGGGTTTAAAAGCTTTTACTATAAAAAGGAGTCGTTAACTTAAAATATTTTAAATTCAAGAATATCTTATTAAGTAAATTGATTATTATTAAATATTATTATAATTAAAGGTATTAAAACTAATATAAATTTTAATATATTATAGAATTTTACAATTATATCGCTCTTAATAACCTTTAGAATTTTACAGTTATAGAATTTTACAATTATATCACTCTTAATAACCTTTAGAATTTTACAGTCATCTCGCTCAATAGACTTTAAAATTTTCAAAGTCTTAAAAGTTCTTCCTTTAACTTTCCTCCCAAATATTACACTTCCCTTTTATAACTAAGAAAAATTAGCCCCTTCCTTCAGAAATAACTATTTGGCTTAGTAGCCAAATGGTTAGTGAAGTAGTTCTTCATTGTTAGACTCGTGTTCGATTCCTCGTTGTGACCAAAATTTTTAAACTTATTTATTTAACTGGAAAAAATGTTAAAAAACCTTAGCCTTCTAAAAAACCTTCTAAATTAGAAGCTAGCTTTCTAAAAGGCCTTCTAAATATCTTCCTAATACTTTTTTTACATTTATATTTACATTTAAGATAAATTCTTTTATACTAGATAGTCTTATCGTAAGAAAATAGATTTATATTTCAAAATCAATTTTAAGATTAAGAAATATTACTAGAAAAGCTAATCTAATAACGAGAAGAAGAACGTAGCTATATAATAATTTTTACAGTTAACTAGTATTTTACACCAAGATTATCCATTGTGTAAATAATGAATTTTTACAGTCTATGAATTTTTACTCGAACTGATCCATGGATCAGTTTCAAGTCAAAATGAAAGATAACTGTAAAATTGTTCCGAGGATGATTTTCTACAACCCGGGTGGCGCGCTATGGGATACCAGCCCTTACACCCCCACCGCCTCCGCTCCTTGATAGCAACCATACCAAGATCTAACCGCCGCTACAAGTTATGAGCAAAATATGATAATACCTAGTGATGATGATGATCCATCTTCGACTTGTGCCCTGTCTAAATACACCAAGAAAATTGCTATAACCCATGGAATGATGGAAAAACACAAGAAGATGAAGTGAAAATCAATACCGCCTACCCACGTAACTGTCCATACATGTATCGAACCTTGCGGAAGCGGCTCTAACCGTACCGATTCCATTATAACATCACCATGTAGCCATTCATATTTTCTTTCTTTCCATCACATAAGGTAATGATCGAAACATCTTATCTCCCCGTCCAACTCACCCGCCTAGCCGTATCCAAAAGCCATCCAAAATGAACCCCCATCCACCACATCATCCAAACCAAGACACACGCAAACCTACCACTTGCCACAGCTGCCAAATTTGAACCGTCCCTGGACTGCCCTGCTCAGGTAGTATAATAGAAATCAGGCCTCATATCCCCCAACTTATCAATCTGCTTCTCATCCAGGCCCTCAATCCAATGATCCCTCTCGCCCCTCATCCTCTTCCCATTCTCCGCCCTCAGGAGCGTCGTCATGAGAATGGACCCGCCAAAAAGAAATACGGCCAAGAACGCCATCACAATAGCATGGCCCGTCTTGTGGTTAGCGTAGATATTACTGCTGATGACTCCGGACAAGTTACCCCAGCCAATAACAAACCCGAGCACAACACCGCGCTTGTACACGCCCTCGATGTTATTCGCCATCCAGGTGACGGTGTTGGAGATGCAGGGGTAGATACCCAGCGCAGCCAAGAAGACGCCGGCGTACTGCACGGCGGGGGAGTTGGAAGCCAAAAGCATAGCGAAGCCGACGACGCCGATGACGGAGACGACTATGTTGC
The DNA here is from genome assembly GCA_009806235.1 of Neurospora sp. CHS-2018c. Taxonomy (NCBI): domain Eukaryota; kingdom Fungi; phylum Ascomycota; class Sordariomycetes; order Sordariales; family Sordariaceae; genus Neurospora; species Neurospora sp. CHS-2018c. Next base: position 344,771 of record RAPC01000023.1, read on the forward strand.
AGAGCCCGCGCTGGCGGGTACGGTCGGCGACGTAGCCGATGACGACGGTGAAAACGGCGGCGACGGCGTAGGGCGGTACCGACATGAGCTGCGACCGCACCGTCGACGTGTTCCAGCCGAGATCCTTAATGATGGCTGGAAGGAAGAGCGAGAAGGCGTACAGCGGCATGTCGCAGCCCATGTAGATGACCATGCCGAGCCACATCTTCCAGTCGCGCAGGGACTGGTACAGGTACGCCATCTGGAAGGTCTCGTGCTCGGCCGAGGCCTGCCGGTCGACCTTGAGGCGGCGGATGACGCGGGCGCGGTCGTCTTCGGACAGGAATTTGGCCTCGTCGGGGAAATCGTGCACCATCCAGAAGGAGACGAAGCCGATGACGATGGTGAGGAGACCCTCGAGGATGAAGATCCAGGCCCAGCCAGGCCGGTTGCCGATGCCGTCCATGTTTTCGATGGCGGCGGCGAGTAAGCCGCCGAAGGAGCCGGAAAGGGCCGCGGCGGAGAAGAAGATGGCGGCGCGGATGCCGAACTCGGAGCGCTTGTACCAGCACGACAGGTAGTAGTTGACGCCTGGGAACAAACCGGCCTCGGCCAGCCCGAGAAACCATCTGGCTGCCATCAAACCATCCCAGTTGTAACAGAAACCCATGCCCAGCATGCTAGCACCCCAAAAAACCCTATAAATTTTGGTCAGCATATTGCACGGAGCACCTGAGAAAAAAGGAAGAAAGTGTGTGTAAACTAACATGATGATGGGAATGAAGATGGAAGGACGGAACCTCTTCAGCATAATATTCGTAATCGGCTCAAACACCGCATACGAGACGAAGAAAATGCTGAGAGAAGCGCTGTACTGGCCATTGGACAAGCCCAGATCAGTTTGAACACCGGCGATCTTAGCATTGCCGATGTTTGTGCGATCCAAGAAGGCGAGAAGATAGAGTAGGCATAGCTAGGATACATGTTAGATCGTTCTGAGCGGTGAAAGGCATGAACAGTATGGACTGGGTCGCTTACCCATGGAATGAGCATGAAATCGAGACGGCGAACGAGTTTACGGTCCTAGAGTATGTGTTGTTAGCATTACATGAGGGCCATTGCAGAACCTGACCAGGGAGAGTGGAGAATGAACATACAATTTCTGCCTTCTCCTCATCAGTCCGGTGAGCATCCGGATCAGGGGGGAGGTTGACGCCCTCTTCATGAGTAGAGACGCGTTGGCCGTCGACAGACGACTTCTCCTTATCTTCGGTCATGGTTGATGAGCTCTCGACGTAGTACTTCCCCTTGGATCTGAAGGAGAATATTCGGGCTGTGGTGTGGTAGAACAGAACGTGTCAGTTGTAACCAGCGACCGAGCTTCCACGGTGAGGTGCTGAGTTTTCGGGTGGTGCTGATGACGGGAGAGGTTGGAGCCTTGCGCGCCGTTCGTTGTCTGTCTGGATTTCCAAACGGCAAGATGTGATAAGAGGCCGATGACTTATAACGTCCTCGGAATTGCCTCTGAAGCTCTCAAAATAGGCAAAGCGGGAAAAATGATATTGCACGGGAAGAACAAAACACAAAGAATGAATGGATGAGGTGGAAGTAGAAAATCGGGATTCGGGAAGATGGGACGAGCTCTTATCTGCAAATGGCACCAAAAAGGGAGGGAGGGGAAGGCAGGGAATCATGTATCATCATAACGAATCAACAATGGCAATGATACGAATCGAGAATATGACGAACCCATTGCTCATGTTTGCCCAATACGGGGCAGCCTGATTCCGGAATTTGGCCGGCGTGGGTCTTTTTTTTTACTTCGGAAATCCTCACGCGGGAAGCGTAACTCGGTCCTAATCTGCCGAGCTGTCGCAATGTCCTTTTCTTTTTTGCGTTAGAGGCTAGCGTCAAAGAGGGATTGTTAAAGCCGGTAGAGGTGGAGTTTCCGGAGCTTTCCCCAGACGAGGGCGAACGAAACAGAATTCCACGTTGCCAGGCTTGACCCACGGGCAGTTGACAAAATCCGGGGGATGTAGATCGGAGCAAAAGAGGAGATTGGCGAGCGTCGAAGTAACCTAAACCGGAAATTCCGCCGCGCTGACAAGCTTTTGGCACTCCTGTCTTGCAGTTCGGCACTCTAACCTGGATAACTCGCCGGCCAGGACGCAATTGGTCGATGGAACCCTCCTACTGCGTCGAAGAAGCCCTCTTCAAATGTTGACCCTATTTGAGATTCTGAGGCAGGACTGTAGCCGGGCAACGATTGCACTGTTAGTGTTTGCTGTACCGGTACAGGCCAGGGAGGGGAATGGGGGTGAATTGGAGTGAGGGACAGAGAACAATGGAATGTGTGGCCCAAAATAGGATAGTCCCGAGGACGGGGACGATGGGTGCAGGTGGGGTTGATAATGCGGAGAGGAGGAGGCTAAACCAGCTGGGGCAGCTTATAAGTAGTTTGCAGCATATCCGACAGGCTGCATATGCGCCTACGGGCCCCACTGGGACGCCACGGACAGATGGCTGATGGACGGCAGATCCCATACGTATTGTCGCATTATCCTTAACCACCGATTACCAATGCACTCAACACCACCTCTACCCCTGCTCCTGGCACACCTCATCCTCGGTGTTCGTAGAGGTACATGACCGCCAGCCATGAAGGCATATCAATGATCGTGAGCATGGATACTGGGGTTGGGCAAACATTCACCTGGAAGTGGGCTCCCTAATGCTAGGAGCCTCAGGCTTGCTGCTTGCTCCCTCCTGCGGTTCCAGCATGTTGGGGTCCTGGTTGATATTATCCCCTCAATCTCACATGTTACCAAGACGCTTTCTAGCATCTGTCATTACAGAGCTCACCAGACTTGTCAAACCGAACTCCAGAGTGTTCTGTAGCATACGTTGTTATTCCACCAGGAATACCCCGCTTCAGCAACCTCAACAAAAATACGATTCGGGAGGGGTGCCTTGTTGGTTGGTCTCCGGACCGGCTTCTAGCTGACTTTCTCATGTCCGTGACCCACATATGGTGAGATTCTCTCGTCCGAAGACCAGGTGTTCAACGCGACCGGAGAGTCGGACAGTTATACCCAGACAGGGAGGTGCATTTTCATTTTTCTAGAACCCCCTTGGAACATCGACACCAGTGATGCCTGCTTCGTGGTTCGTCAGAGGCTAGCAAACGAGGGAGCAAGAAGTACTTGTGCTCGTGTCTGAACCGCCAAGCGGGAGTGGTGTGCTGTCTCACATCACTTGCTTGTTCCATGGCCTTGGAACATGGCAGCCGGAAAGTAAACCCTAGCAGAATTTTGGGAAGTGCGTAAGGGAGTGTCTTTTTCATACCGGGCTTGACGCCCATGTTGAGTACCTGATGGACCAGGAATGCCAGATAAATGATTTTTCTTGACCAAGATAATCTGGCATCCGTCATCTGTGGGGCGACATGGTGTCTCAGCAGGCCTTGTATGACCAAATCCTCAACCCCAGAAGGCCCCCTCAAGCGCACAGCAGCAACTGGTAACTTTTGGCCATTACGGCCTTTAGTGAGACTCATGTACCAGATTATTCATTGTTGACGGTCCGAAGAAGGGCATGCTCGGCGACTGCGCGCGCAGAATTCGCCAAGGAGGTTATTCATGTTTCAGACAGGAGAAGGGAGGTTTGACACAGACTGTCGTTCCGAATCTCTGGTCGTTGCTGGCAGAGTGTTGATTCGGGGAAGGCTGAGTTGATGGGCGCGCTAGATAAAGGAAATGCATATGGATGCACCACACCATCCCGTCCTGAGGTCAAGGTGTGTTGCAACCCGAGTATTAGTTCCGAAGAGAGAACGTGTTGTGCACTGTCTTGGTGGACAATCCGTTGAAACCACTTTCTTAGTTCAGGCTTGGCAGGTGTTTCTGTGTCTGTCCACGGCGCGGCATGGAACAAAAGCATGGCTTGTTTGCTCCTATGCGGACGCCACACGAAAAGGGGCAGATGACAATGCCCGGTTCGAGGAGAAACGAGTCAAGAAAGGCCGCGGTGTTTGGAGTTTGATTAGTTTTTGGGTGGACCAAGTTTGCTTTGTGTCAAGGTGCGGTCCTTTCGGTTTACCGTTGCTGGCCAGCTGCTGTAGTCCGTCGCCCAAAACGCCAACAAAGCGGGCGAGTATGGCACTATTGAATGCTTTGGGAAACTCTTCAGGCGCGTACCCGCTCAGGCGACAGCGTATGCCATGGTCATGACTTGTGGGTTATCGTTTGGCAGGTCTCGCCTGCAATAGCGGCCCATGAGCAAGCAGCCGCTGTCTGGTAGGACTACTTGCGATCCACGTGCTGAAGACGTTCCGCCAGATCTGTGGCTGTACTCAACTAGAAGAAAAGCAATTAGCTATGGGAATATTGACGACGTTTTTGGGAAATATCGAAGGATTTCCAGCTCCTGACACTAGTTGAACCGTGTCACCAAGCTGCTGCAAGCGGCCGGCTTGTCCATTGCGTCTGTCCAACCTGCCTCCAAAGCGAACCATGGCCGTCTCGCTAAGAGGCAAACTGTGGCCTCTTCTTTGAGTTTTCTGGACAAGGACAGAGGGTAGAGACGGTGGCCAATGTGTGTAGGGCTGTAATCCGGTACTTGTACGTGTCTATGACTAAGGGCATGGGCTGTAGTGTTTTGGGAAGAGGCTAGAGGACGCTTACCTGGACAGTGTCGGCGCGGCCAAGTCTCCTCTCGGCTTGGACGGCATCAACCCCATGATAGTGCCATCGATCGGGACGGGCCAGAGCAGCCTCTGGGCTAGCTCGTTAGGTACCGGTACGCAGTGGGCCAGGACAAGAGAGAAGCTGCCAAGACGAGAAGCGGTTTTCTAGCTTGCTTCTGTGCTTCCTCCCCTGGCGCTAATAAAGCCACCATTTGCTTGGTAGGCCAGTGCCAGACTAGGGACTGGACCTTGGACATCGGATCAGTCAGGTACCCATACCCAGGGGCCATGTGGCATGGACATTCTTTTCCCATGGCGGTTGGGAATTCGACTGCGGTGTTGTCGATGAATGCATGGCGGTTTTCTGTGCCTCGAGGCTCGAGGGCTGTGCGGTGAAATGATATGGCTGCAGGAGCAATTAGGAGAATTGTGCCAAACGACGAGCAAGATCTGCCAGCTCCCGAAGAGGGCTATGTCGAAGGTCTCTGGAAAGGTGCAGTGCGTCGGGTGTCCGGCTACACGACCAAGCGACTCGTTATTCACCGCTTGAGGTTGGCTGTTGGGCCCATGGCGATCCAGGGGATCCCTTCTTGGGCTGCTGTCGTCCAGATAGGCAGGTGATGCGTATACTATGATTGGAGTATGGGTACGCTATGCGGTGGATGCTGTGTTGCCATGGCGGCAGGGTACCTCGAGGCTTTTGGTGGTGGTGGTATATTGGACTTGGCGTCATCAAACACCTGCACCGTCTGCGCCGTCTGCGCCGGAATGGCGGCGGCAAATGGCCCCGAACTTGACAAGCAGGCGTCGAGGCCAGATCTCTCCGTGGGGGCTGATGTCTCTTGGTATCGGTCCGGCTTCGGCTACTGTCATGTCTGTGGACAAGGCAGCCGACGGGGTCAGGCGGTCAGCTGAAGAGCACTGTAATGCTGGGTGTTCGTGTTTGTGTTGCAGGTCACTTGAAAGGCGAAGGGAATCAGATAGAGTTCCGATGGATAGGGAATGTGATTCCGGATCCAAAGCGCTGGGACCATACAGCTGGGAGCGTGGATTGAGGGTTGTGATGTTTGTCTTCGCAGTAAGGTAAAAATGGACGATGGCTGGATTCCTGGAACGGTAAGGTGGATGGATGTTTGCCAGACGGCACGCGGACCGTGACCGGCATGGAGCCCAAAAATCCCGTGCTCCACTTCAATTTTCATGACCCGACTACGTGGAGGCTTCCGTGTGCGTTCGGACTTCGGACCGGCATGTTGTTGAAACTCGGTGCCCTGGGAAACAGAGGCAATTAGTGGGTCACTAACAGTAAAAGAAGTCATTTGTTACTTGTCTTTGGGGCATGCGACGGCACAAACACCCTTTGAAATGTGCAAAACAGGTCGTTATCTTTATCTGAGAGAGGTCTGAAACCGAATCAATTCGTTTGAGGCTCAAAATAGGATATGATGATGTATGATGGTGACGTCTGCCTTGAAGAGCACGCAAAGAGCGCAGGGTGGAAGTGTCAAAGATTTGGTCACTTGGTTGAAAGGTCTGAGGGCGAGGCTCTTAACAGTATGGGAGATATATGATTGTACCGAACTACCGACAGCCTACCTACCCCTCCATGGACAACGGGAAAACCCATTTTGTGAATTATTAATATCAGCGGCGACGATACACCAAGAAGGCTATTCGGTTGGCTGGAAAGTTACGCAAATGGTGCGCAAAAATGTGAACCGTAGGTAACAAGTTTTGCTATATTTGATCTTCATGCCTCTTTGCTCCCTCGTTCGCTCCCTCAAACTTGTTTCTTTTTCACCTCGGCCGTCGTCGGGAGCAAGGCCCCTGTAGGTAAGTCTGTGACATCTACCGGGGCTCCACTGTTAGTTGGATAGTGCGGGGGTTCATCTGGTGCGGGGAGATCTGCGCTTTCTCCATTCCCGCCTTAACCTTATCTTGACCTTCCCCAAACTGTTTTTCTTCCCCACAACCACGCTCCACCTTCCCCACTTTCAATTGGTCTGGCCCCTCACCCCTCAGTCTTTGAATCTGACAGCTGCCTGACATCGCTCAATGCCTGACGCCTGCCACACAGCTGTCAGTCGGGGACATCGGATGAATGAGATGTGACCCACTCGGTGCACTCGGTCATCAACCACACCCGACCTTATCACCAAGAGGATAAGACAGCCAGACAGCGGCCCAAATCTACACTACCATACACGACCTGATGATATTGGTGATCCCATCGATCTCTTAGTGGCGAGGCACATAAACTTCGGCACTAGGTAGCCATCGGTACTTTCTCCTTCATAGTTTGACGATCTGAGAGGTTGAGCTGCTTCAAAATTTCAAGCTGCTCAGCACCGCACGCCCCCGGGCCATATTTCCCAACCTGAGCTCCCTCGGACCGTCCATTTGCAGACGAGCAGGCCGGTCCATTTGCGGCATCATGGCGGCTCCAAAGAAAGTTTGCATTGTTGGTGTGTTTCTTCATGTTTGTTTCCACTTCCAGGCCATCAGCGCCTACCTCTGCCTTCTGTAGCTGCCTTCTGTTTCCATTTCTATGCGCCTGCCCTGCCTTTTCGTTGCTTTTCTCCTTCAACACCACACGCCCGCATGGGTTCTCAACACCAAAATCAACACATCTCGATGCACTTTTCCACTCATCCACTCTCATCTCAACGCCCAATATCGCCACACATCTCTTCTATGCAGCCACGAGTTTCTAATCATCTCCTGGCATAGGTGCTGGCCCGTCCGGTCTAGTTGCAGCCAAGTCTCTCCTCCACGACCAGCCCAAGGGGACCTTCGATGTCACCATCTTCGAAGCCCAGAACCGTCTGGGCGGTCTTTGGCCCTCGACGAAGGATGACCACGCCGGGCTTGTTCACCCGCTCATGGCAGCTAACCAGAGCAAACATACTGTCCAGTTCAGCGACCTGGCCTGGCCTGATGACGCCCCCGAATTTCCCAGAGCTTGGCATATTGGACGCTATCTCGAGGGATACCATGATCGATACTGCCGGGACGCCAAACTCCACCTTGGCGAGCGCGTCGTTCACTCTGAACTGCTGCAACCGTCCGACCAAGGCGTCGAGGGAGCCAAGTGGAAGGTCCGAACATGCTCTCAAGATGGCCAACAGCTCGACCATACGTTTGACTACCTGCTTGTCGCATCCGGTTTCTTCGGCAAGCCAGTGATACCTCCACCGGTGGCCGCCAGTGGTGATATCCCGGTTGTCCACAGCAGTCGGTACAGGACTCTCAGCGCGTTACTCGAACAGACGAAAGGTGCAGGGCGCAAGATTGTGGTGGTTGGAGGCCAAATGTCGGGTGTTGAGATTGCCGGTACTATCGCAACCCATCTCTCCTCGGCGCTGCACTCGCCTGTTTCAAGCACTCTTCAGGACTTAGACAAGTACTCGATCCACCATGTTTCCCAAAGGCCTGTCTGGGTCTTTCCACTCTTTACATCTCCAAAGGTGCCCATCCCCACTGCATTGGACTGTTTCCTTTCGGCACCTTGGGCTAACTACTGTATCTTCTACTAGCCTGCCTCGCCCGCACCGCCGTTCTTGCCCATGGATCTTTGTTCATACAACCTAGCCAACAGACCCGATAATCTAACCAATAAGCAAGGCCATGTCTCGACAGAGGCAGCGAAGACACTTCATTCAATCTACGAAACAATGCTGGGGACTGATCAGTCCGACTTCTCACCCAGTCTGGCCATTACAAACACCGACACGGACAAGCCCCCTTACCTGGCCGTTAGTGACACTTATGCAGACTTTGTCCGCAGCGGGCTCATTTCGCTATCACATGGAAAAGTAGACTCCCTGGCCGGCAGTACTGTTACCGTCACAACAGCTCGGGGAGAGGTAAGCAAAATCGACAATGTTGCGGCAGTAGTGCTAGCAACTGGCTTCGAGGCAGCATCGTCCATCTCTTTCCTGCCATCCTCTGTCCAAGAGATCTTGTCGGTGGTGCCCTCTGACCTGAACACTACTGTTGCCTTGGCCTTTCACGGTACCCATCATCCAGCAATTCCCTCCTTGGGGTTTGTGGGTTTCTACCGATCACCTTATTGGGGTGTCATGGAGATGCAAGCCCGCTTTGTCACAGCTTTGTGGGCGGCCGGAGGACCTGCTTCTTCGTCACTTCCTCCCAAGATGGCCGTCGCTCTTGGTGAAGATGATTCTATTGAGCGGACTTTGGCTCTGCGAACTGATCCTCGAGCTTCTCAGTTTCCCATGGGCGATTACCCATGGCTCATGCAAGAGTTTTCGAAGGCTCTAGAAATTGACCGCATACCACCGTTGGGGAAGATGCCTAGAGTTCCACCAGCTGACAAAAGCATGGACATCTTGACACCAGCACGCTATCCGGCAAAGCGCTTAAGCGAGGCACAACGTACAGAAGTCACAAAGTCCATTCAGCAGACTGAGAGCACAGCATGGTCTGGTGTTTCCTCGGCAAGGTTTGTTGCAAAAGCTGTCTTTCGTTCCCTCTTGGGCGAGTGGAAGCTTGAGAGGGATCTTGTGAGTCGCCTTCCCACTCATCCGAGCGGGCATTTCAGCGGTACTGCCAGGTTCCTGCTCAGGGAACGTACAAGAGATGGACGTGAAGCTGAGCACGATGCTGCTTTGGAAAGGGATGACGATATCGGGTTAGAGTATCTCTACGTTGAGGAAGGCATGTTCGCTGCCTCCAACGGCTTCTCTTTCCGTGCAACAAGGAGATATGTTTGGAGGTATGATGAAAAGAAGGACAAGCTGAGCGTCTGGTTCGTCAAGACGGACGATCAAAAGAGGGCGGATTATCTGTTTCACCAAGTGGAGTTCATCATTCCGGACACGGAAACCGAGGGTGCACCCCAAGCATGGCGAGCAAATGCTGGACATCTATGCATCGACGACTTCTACGACGTCGACTACCGCTTCAACTTCAAGGCCATCAACCTCAAAGATTGGTCTCTAGCCTACCGAGTCAAGGGGCCGAAGAAAGACTATATGATTGAGGGGACATACACACGGTGAATCGGCGATTGGGATTGTTCACATAGGAAGCAAGATGCAGTGTGATAATGGCACGCATAGTAGCGAGCCACAAATGATGCTATCACAGACCCTTGATGTGAGTGACCCTTGAGTGTCAAGAAAAAAGCAATAAAGTTTGCGTTGACATGTAGTCGATGTACCCACATGCGCATACATAGGTGGATGAGAGTGCCGAGAGTTGTGATAGTGCCACAACCAATATCATCTTCCATCCAGCAACCTGCTTAGTGGCGATGGAATCCTGGAGGTGCGATAAATGCGGTGGCTTTCAGGCCATTCGTCGTCTAGAAGCTGCAACGAGCAACCCAAGACAGGCGTGCAGTTAATATTTGCTCTCTGGCAGTTGTCTTTCCGACCACAAAGAAGGTTTCGGCCAAGGAAGCCAAATTGCCAAGTACATAATGGCTCTTGTTTGATGAACAAACATGATGTCGACGTGAGAGAACACCACAGACCACAGAGATGAGACGACTGAGAGCTGACGAAGGGCACTCAAGTGGTTAAGAGGCAAAACAATGTGAGTCCTACCTTTTGGCGTCTAAGACACTTTACGATTCTCACCAGTCAACGCAGGCCAGGTGACTAATGCAGGTACAGCTACGAGCGGATCTCGATGTTACAGCATCATGTCACTACAAAATCAAGGACATCAGGCCCCTGGCTGTCTAACGATGAGGTACGAAGAAGTCAGTACCCTCCAAAGACCGCAAGGGACGGCGAGTGGTCAGGGAACCAATGCTTTCACGGAGCACAGCAGAACGCTTTGTGTGTTTACAACCACGGAGCCGCTACCTCAGGTCACTGTTACCAAGACGTAGTACCTGTTGGTAAGAAGTAGTTGGTAGGTGAAAATGATCATTGCCCTTGGTGTTTGTGGCCTGGTGTTACCGCACAATAATGTATACTGGAATGAAGGGCTCCGATTTTATGCCGCTTATACAAAGCTTCGATAGATCACTAATCTTATAAAATCCCAAAAGGCCTGGGAGGCAGACCGTCGCTCGCGCCTACTGTCGCCTCATCGGCAACCTACCTGATCTGCCTCATATTCCTGTTATCATGGCTGGAACTCTGTGCTCGTTGTCTGCACCGCCAAGCCGGCAGGTTACTTCTGTAACCGTAAGTCCAGCAGACAATAGGGTTATTATCAGATTGGATCTGCACGTAGTGTCGTACCTTTTGGTTCAATCACCAATCGCGACTAGGATGAGGCGGCCGTTGTCGCATCCAGGGCACGCAGCTAACCGTCGAAACAAAGGTCCCGGGAAGTCATACACACCAGTCTGGGCACTCAAACCAACGGAACCTTTGTCGCGGCGTGAGGGAGAGAGGGCATATCTATAACGCTTTCTCTTCCAGTGGGTCGTCGTCTCGTAATGGTATGTTTGACTTCCCCTACCACCTCATGAATGACTCCCTCGCAGCTCCTGGCAACGCAAGTTTCTGAGCCGTAGGCCGTGGGCCGGCTTGGTAGGCTGTGCCATTGGTATCGAAAACGAAGAAAAGAATCTGTAACATGCCCAGGGAGGAGACGGGAAGGTGTGGTGCCACCGTATTTTTTGGATGGAGATATTTGGCTGAGAGATGGCGATTATTCTCGTCCTTGGAGGCTCCCGTGATTTGGCAGCCAAGAAAACCGTCAAGCGTCACCTACCCAGTAATCGTGGAGAACTGGTTTTGCTTTTTTTCTGCGGTTTCTTTGTTTTGGAGTTCTCACCGTTCCTTTTTATAAGATTCTCCAACCCTACCCATGGAGTTTGGGATACTGTCGGATAAAAGAGGTGACAGGGGTGGTCAGACCGCCCTGTTTTATGTAATCTGGTATAACTAGCAAAACCCGGATATTAGAGATTCTGTGTGAGGGATTTTCCCAGCAGATCTCTATACAATATACAATTTACACCCTACTTTCGTATATATATTTTGACCCCTATTCGTACTCGTATTCTACAATTAAGAATTTTATATACAATATCAACGATTGCAATCAACCGGGTAGATATAGTACTTAGTAAAACGATAAAGATAATAGATCTGTTCCCCCTATATTCGATAATATCTATCGATTTTAAGACCGCGGGCGAGGTTATTTTTAATAAGTCTGAAGATTAATATTTCTAGGAGAAGGGATTTAAGGATAAGGCTTTTAATAAGGAGCTTTAGGCTTTTATCGACCCTAATTTCAAGAAGAGAATCCCCTAGCCTATTACTCCTCTTAAACCGCTAGTTATTAATTTCTAAGAATTAGCCATCAAAATAATTTAGGAGATTTAAATCTAGTAATAAATTCTCGAATCTATTGAGGAGGAGGGTATTAACTCCGGACCTCTAGTGGCTAATACCCGGGCTTTTTAAACCGCCCGGTCCGCTACAGCCCTAGCCCTTCCCCTAGTATTTATTCCCGCTTCGGTTCGAATGCCCGTTCCTCCCGGACCGGCTATTAAGGTATTTTTTACTACTAAACGCTTAGGTTTTACATTTAAATCTAATTTCCGTAATTATAAGGCTGCCTTAATTAATTATTGCTACAAAAAGAAAGATTAGGATAAGTTTATTCTAAATATTAATAAAATTAAAAATTAAATAAAAAAGTATATTATTAAGAAGTTTTACTTAACTTACTTTTTAAAAACCTAATTTATTACCGTTTAGTACAATAAATTCTACGCTTCGATTAATTATAACCCTATTAGAATTAGAAAGGATGCCTACGTTAAATACTAGGAGAAAGTTCGCTTTATTCGTCTTCTTAAAAATTAGACCGTTTAATTTAAAGAGTAGGAGGGAATTATAATTATTAGTTAATACTATAAGGTTAATAAGTATACTAATATAAAAAACCGGCGTTAAGATTTCCTCTAAGTAATAAATAAATTCCCTAATTCTCCCTTTAATATTTGAATTATAATATATTACTAAATAAAAAATAATAAATTTTATATTTTTATAAATATAGCCCGGGAGTTCAAATAGGCAGTCTACGAAGTATTTCCGTTAAATAAAGGTAATTTCTAAGTCTATAAGGGCGGAACGTTTAGAGCTAGAGTTATATTTGCTAAAGAAATTAATAGGGACGCTCCTAGTAATCCTTAGGATAATTGAAGTAAAAGGCCGGCTAGAAGTTATTAGGATTATAATAATAAGAAGCCGAAGAGGGCTTACCCTATTTACGAATATATAGGTTATTAAATTAAATACTACTAGTATATTAATATTATTAACCGATTAGAGTATTTTAAAGAGAACTTTTACGTCCGTACGAAAGTGAATGAGAATTACTAGAAGGATTTTAAATTTATTTAATGCGTAAAGGAAATTCTAAAGGAAGTTTAAATTAAGAAGGATAAAGAAGAGGTATTCTATACTAATAGCGTTGGTAGCCTTTAATTTAATAGTTGGCGTATCGGTAATATAAATTACGAAGTGAATTTCTTAGTACTAGAACTTTATAATAAGGGGCTAAAATATTTATTAAGAGACTTAGTAATTTTTAATTTAAATATAATAATCTATATTTTTAATAAGGCCGGCCGGTTTGAAGGCCTTATATTTGTAAAGGAGGGAGACTACGTCTAGGCGGGAGATAAATCTATTATAATTGAGGGGTATAGATTAATCTACCTAATAGTAAATAATAATAAGGGTCTCCCTATTAATCTTAGATTTAATAACGTCGTATTTATATTAGGAATAGCTTATAATCTCGTATCCCTAAAAAAGTTATTAGAAAAGGGATTATATTAGGATTATTCTTTTAACTTTAGTTGCTTACGTTTCTACTTAGATAATACCTATTTTTGCCGTTTTTCTTTAAAGTTTAACTAATTTATATTAGAATATATACCCTTTAAAATATGTATTAACTAATCCTCTTTTTATATATAATTTTACCGGTTTATTAATAAGATTATTAAGAAGCCTTTAGAGGGCAATACTTTACGCTAATACCTTCGACTTAGTTATTTAGGATTAGAAACCTTAATTTAATTAATGGATAAAGAGTATAGGGTACGCCTTAAAAGCCCTAATCTCGTTTATTACAATTCCTATATAATAGTTAAAATAAAGCGCTAAGTACGAAGAGAGGTTTACGACGTATTAGAAGGCCCGGGACTACGTCTCGCTATCGATTTCTTTAATTATCTACCGGTAAAAGTACCCGGCGGAGGAATAATCTCTAATCTAATAGTCGTTATAAATTGCTAGTCCGGAATAGTATAATTATATTATTTATTAGACCGGATAGTAGACTCGATTATTACTATACTAACGTTATTATTTAACGGTCTTAAACTTTATTATTAAATCCGACTTAGGGTAATCGAATATAATAATAAAATAATTATAACTAAATCCTGCGTTACCGCCTTTTTAATAAAAAGAGGTATTATTATCGAACCTTCGGCTTTATATACTTAAGTATAGAACGGTAGCGCTAAACGCTTGGGGGGTATAATTAGAGAAAAATCGACGGCTATAAAGGAGGGGGTAAAACTACTTTAAGAACTTTAGAGAGAAATTATAATAATAGTAATATATTTATTAAATATAACCCTAGAGTAGGAATATAATTAGAAGTCCCTAAAAGAGCGCTTTATAGCCTATATAATTAATTGTAATAGTAGTTAATAAAGGGTAGTACTACGGCTATTATATTTGAAAATATATAATTATAAAGCTTTTGCGCTTATAGTTAATATTCTACGCAATTAGAAATAGATTTAGAAATTTAAGAAACGCGTTTAAATAGGATATTTAATTGGTTATTAGTCTAATAATATCTATTGTATTTAAAACTTATATATAAACTAGGTAATTGCGACCAAGGATGTAGTTTTTAACGAAGACGAGGTCTTTATAAATAATATTGAATAACTCTATAATACTTTTAATATTGCCTTTAAAGAATTAGCCGTATAATTAAATAATATTTATTAACCAGATCTTGATATATCCGACCTATTGCCGACTAGAAATATTAAAGTAAAGGATAAAGAGGCTAATCTAATCGTCGAATCCCTACCTACCGCCGATAGAATTACAACTTCCGAATTAACCGAGTCTATATATATATAAAAGGAGGAAAGATAAGTAAATTAAAAGGGTAAAAGTACTATAACTACCCCGGCGGTAGCCCTAGAGTTATAGCTATAAAAGGATTAATAAGTAATAATAATAAATAAAGAGGAGACGGGTTATCCTACTCCTCTAGAAAGTCTAGCGTTATTCCTTATTAATAGTCTTAACGTATTATACTTTTAAAAGAATTAGCCAATATATAATAAATACCTTTATTAAATCGGGTCTTTCTTAATTACTTTAAATAAAATAAACGTTAGATTGTATAAAGGATAGTCTATTAATAAGGAAACCCTTAACTAAATAAAGCGCTTAGGGATCGGCGAAGAAGAAGAGAAGTTCTCTAATAATTCGAAATTAATTAAGGATATTGTAAACCGTTATAACGCCTTTAAAACTTTAATTATACTTTATAGACGAGATTTCCCTCCTCTCTCTTATTTTTATAAAGATCTTTAGAGTTATTCCTTTAGTAATATCTTTATAAAGGTAGAGTAGGAGTATATAAACGACTACGAGGAAAAGAAATTATAGGTATAAGTTAATTAAGACGAGTAATTAATTAATAAAACTACTACTCCTCTTAACTCTATATAGGTATATACGTATAAATTTAATATAGAAGGTTACTTCCTTAAGTATAAAATTCATTTAATTATACGAAGAGATTAATAATTATACGATAACGTATATAAAACGTACGCTACTACCCTTATAATCCGGTCCTTCCGGATTATAATAGCTATTACTATATATTTTAATTTTGAATTTAAATAATATAATACTATTAACGCTTTTATTAACGTAGTACTAAACGAAATTATTTATATAAAGGTATTATATAGTTGGGTACATTAAAATAAAGTATTAAAATTACTACGAACCTTCTATAGTTTAAAACGTTCCTTTCTACTTTAATAGAAAGAATTTACTAAAACTCTAATAAAGGTTAGCCTAGCCCCTATCCCTATAGAACTATATATTTTAATTTATAAGAATATAATTGTATTCTTCTATATTAATAATATTATTTTCGCTTATAAAATAGAATATTCGTCGTTAGCTAATAGAGTAATTACTACTCTTAAGAGGTATTACTAGTTAACCGGTAGTTATAATATTTAATAGTTCTTAAGTATCGAGGTTATTCGAAACCGCTATCGCCGACTAATTTAATTATTTTAACGAAAACATATTTTCAAAATAATAGAAGGAATTATATAGATTAGGAAAGCCTCCGATACTCCTATAATATTTAAAGAATTAATCGCCTCGCTAGAGACCGCTACCTAATATTTAATTAAGGAGTATTAAAAGGCGGTTAGTACTATTCTCTACTTTACTATTATTATTAAACCCGATATTTCTTTTACCTTATTCTAATTAATTCGTTTCTTTATTAACCCTAGGCAAGTTTATTACTCAACGATTTAACGGTTAAAGGCCTACCTTTGAAGTACTAATTACTATACCCTCTAATTAGGAGGAGGCGATGGCTTCGAAGTCTATATTAATTTATCTTTTATTAATAACTCTTCGGATCGATAGAATTCCCAAAGTTTTGCAATATAATTATTTAGTAGTACTATCGACTAGCGAATTAATAAGTAAAATATAGTAATGACTTTAATAATAGAGGTTGAATTACTATTCCTCGTTTAAGGAGTAAAGGAAGGTATATAAGTAAAGAAGTTCTTCGACTCCCTTACCCTTCGACTTGAATTCGAGGTCGTACCCTTCGGGTATAATAATAAATAGATAATCCGCTTTATTACTAAAGAGAATTCTAAGTTCTAGATTAAATTCAAATACGTCGATATTTATAATTACTAATTTAGAGAGGAATAATAGCGAAGTATTATTAATATATATTACGTACTAATAAGGTAGATAATTGCTAATAGACTAACGAAGGCGCTAGATTTATATAAATACTTTGAATTTATAAGGTAGTTCAATTTAGTAGATATTAGAGAGATGAGAGGAGAGAAGAGGGAGCTATTGACGATTAAGGCGAATTACCTAATCGTAAGGATTAATAAGGAGGATTAGAGAGAGGAGACCTATTAAGCGATAAAAAGAAGGGATAGGTATTAATATAGGTATAAATTACCTTCTTATATAATACGGCTGAGAGGACCTTTATAAAAATAAGAGGCTCCGGCGCGGTAATATCTTTATAAAGTGGAAAAAGGTAAAAAGATTGGTCCTGGTAGGGTTCGAACCTACGACCTTTAGGTATAGTATTTAATAATAATCCGTTAACTATATTATTAAGAATACTTAAGAGATAGTAGACGGTTAGCTAAGATTCTATTCTAACGCTCTAACTATTGAGCTATAGAACCCCAATTATTAGAAATAGTACTATCGACCTTCTATATTTATAATATACGACTACGGGCAATACTTTTAAAGGTGACCGCTGGAGGAGATTGAGAAAATAGGTGTAGATTTGTAAATAGTTTTAGTTTCGCTAGCTTCCTAAATTGAATCCAGTTCAGCTGGGGGGGTGTATCGGATAAAAGAGGTGATAGGGGTGGTTAGACCGCCCTATCTTATGTAATCTAGTATAACTAGTAAAACCCGGATATTAGAGATTCTATATAAGGGATTTTCCCAGCAGATCTCTACACAATACACAGTCTGCACCCTACTTTCGTACATACATTTTGACCCCTGCTCGTGCTCGTATTCTACAGATACCCTTAAGTGGCTGGTTGCTGCTCACACGACGTGGACTCTTAGCAAACCTGGTCTGGAACTAAACTGCATACGTCCTCACTGACCTCACACTAGCGGGGCACAACGATGCTGTCAATCCCTCTGCAGAGGGCAAACAAGCATCCCGTACCTACAATGGCCCTACGCATATGGCCAGACCCCTGTTCAACACCAAGTTTTGTACAGAGGTACTAACGAATATCCAACCACCAAAATTATCAAAATCGAGGCCGGCAACTACAATCACACTGCTTGCTGACCAGTGTCCGATACAACCTGCATCTCTGGCAGGAGGACGTTTCGTTTTTCTTAACAAAGACTGCCGGCCAACATTGTCTTCATTCGCATCATCGTCCGCATCATGTTTTACTCCAACACTGGGAGCACCAGGAGCGCTCACATTGGCTCAGATTCATCATAGACAGAAACCGGAGCACCAGAACCGTCTCGTCTGGGAAGCATATTGCAGCTGATGGGTTCGATATGTTGTAAACCTCGACGACTTCCGCTTCGACCAATGAACCCGGCGCATACTCACAGCAAGGTCACACAAGTAATCTGGTCCGAGTCCGTCTCCCTGGCCAGACGGACTGGGACATAGCAGACCAGCTCAGGACCAGGAAAGCAGAACGACATGGAGAAACCGAATCGTGAGCCCGTCTCGGTTATCGAGTGTTTCCCCCGTGCACAACACGACAACTTGCCAGAGGATATCTGCTGTCTCTTGTTGGCGTTGGACAATAGTCGTGTTGGTGTCCAACTGCCATTTTGAGGTATGCCCTTCAACTCTAAAATGTGCTTGCTAGGGTGCTTCTGGTTGCTAACACAGTAATTGTAGATGCCCGCCTCTTCATGGGATGCGTATCAGACAGCTGGAGTCCCAGAACGCATTTGCTTCGCATCCGACCTTCACACAAAGACGGAAGGCAAGTTTGCTTTCCGACTGGACCGGTGGCTTGCATCATACAACACTAAATCTCTTGCAGGACACTGGTTGCTCTCCGCAAGGCCCATGCTACTTCCCTCGTGTTAGGGACGAGAGAGACGGATTCGTGCCTCGCCAGATGCTGGGAGGAGTACCGCGTAGTCCGAACTTGCTTATCATTTATACAATGCTCGGCCAAACATCAGGACCTGTTCAGCACCCAACAGCACTCCCGGAGCCCGGAAGCGCAACTAAACTGATACATGCTATACAGCGGGATTTCCACAGTTTGTTGAGCATTTTTCCTCAATTTCTTTGCGCATTGGTAGCGGAAGCAGTTGGAGTGGGATTATAAGGATCAAAGTCCCATCTGTTGGAGGTTTGGCAAATTTCAAGTACCGCGTCGAATTGCTGCCAAAAACCAAGACCGCCATCTCACACCAATTCGAGACCCAAGGCCTGTTGCTATCGAGTTTCGTCAGGGGAGGTCCAGTCCATTCGTGCAATCGACTAAGCGCGTGTTTTGTGGCTGCCGTTCAGCTGTCTTTCATCCCGCATCTTCCCCAGACAAACCATCATCCAAGCTGGAAGGTTTCTGTTCTCGACACCTTCCCTTCTCTTCTTGTCCACTGTCAACCCACAGCCAATTCACACCGTTGATCACACGACTCACTTGCCTAATCCCATCAAGGGACACCATATCTGCCGACTATCCATTGTCCTGGAAATAGAGGCGCCGTCAGGAGGCTCAATACTTGATGCGAATTGGACGGGAGCAAACATCTTCACAATAGACGGCTTGCATCTGATACTCACCTCAGCCTGAGATCACCAACGTTTCCGTGGCCGGCTTCCCGACCGATCGGCCTCTCGAACCGCACCGGCAGTGGCTCGTCATTGGTGTGTGGAGATAGGCGGGGCACGCTTCCAAACCTTCCAATTCTTTCCTTTTTGGTTTCTGGACGTGGGGAGTGACCGTTGGGTGGGTGGGCTCGTTCCGGATCCTACTGGTTCGATGAAGCCAGCCTGCTTCTACAGCCGCAAGAGACTCACGCCCACACACGACGCCCAGCTACCACCACACAGTCTCCAACCCCGCGGGATCTTCTTGGGCATTCCTGCTCGCTCTGCCGCTTTCTGCACTTGCAGCAGTCTTGCTTTCAGAAGCCAAGCCACGTGCGGTCCAACACATTCCAAATCGGGATCCCGAGCCTAGTTTGTCAGATTGCTACGCCGTCTCTCAGCCCAAACACAGGTCTGAAGCCAAAGACAAGGCTTGGCCAATTAATCTATCCCTGTTCCTAAATCCACTTAAGATATTTTCGCCTCCCCTCCTTCACCATGGCCGAGTTCACCGGCACCACCCAGGCTCAGGTCGAACAACCGCCTGAAGTGGAATACAGTCAAGGCTACATGAATCTCACACAGACACAGCGGGACACCATCGAGCATGTCGAGAGGATTGGCGCCTCTCTTAGCTTGCTTGGGGTGTTCCTGATATTCATCGCCTATGGCCTCTTCAAGCGAGTACGGACAGTACCCAACACCTTCATCCTCTTTGCGTCTATCGCCAATGTCGGGGCTAGCACGGCGTGCTTCATCGGCTATGCGGGTATCGTGGCCGGCGAGGACTCGGCGCTCTGCCACACTCAGGCGTTCCTTCTTGAGATGTAAGTGAGGTTATGGTGAGAATCATCTGAGATGGACAACGCGTTAACACACTTCTCCCCAGGTTCATGCAATCAGACCCGTGGTGGTCACTTGCCATGGCAGTAAACGTCTTTCTGGTTTTCTTCTTCGCCCTAAACCCCAACGCTTTTCGCGACTACCTCTGGTTGTATTGCCTGGTGTGCTATGGACTTCCTTCGATTCCGGCAATCGTCCTCCTCGCTCACAGTCCTTCCACCACTCGCTACTATGGAAATGCCACGGTATGGATCCCTACTCTTGTGGAGGCAGTTTAGTCATGAGATGCTGACTATCCTCATAGTTGTGGTGCTGGATAGCCGACACATGGAATCCTCTGCGGATTTACACCTACTATCTACCTATTTGGACGTGTATCTTTCTCTCTGGACTGGTATACCTCGCCGTGGGCTACCAGGTGTTCCACCAGCGCAACCAGTTGCGGAATTTGACATTCAGTAACCAAGGGAAGAACTGCTCTGGATCTGATCATAGGGAGCACATAGAACTAGGCGAGAAGCACAGTTACGGAATCAGCGCTGGCCGGAATTCGCCATGCCCTACTGTTATTCCCATGGTTAGTTGCGCTTTGGCAGCATTAGTCTTCTTCCACTTAGCTCCTTTGTTTTCTCCATCCTCCTCCCCATGTAACACCACGCTACGTCACTACTGTCGTACCACTTCCCAAGCATGCGAGATCTATGTCTACCCCTTGCTGACACTTCCTTGCCGCACGCATACAGGATCTTTCCAACCATCCAGGATGCTATGGCACCGTCACGACCCAAGTCGAAGTCAACATCTCTGACAACACCGACATCCAACCGATGACCACGACCTCGCCGACCCCGTCCATCACTGAGGTCCCCCTTGCCGCCCACCCCCCGGGCCAAAACAACAGCATCCACCCTTGGGCCTCCAACTACTCCTCATCCTCCTCCTCCAGCGAGGACCACATCGTCCCTCCCACCGCCGCCTACGCCGGCTCCGGCTCTCCGCCCTTCAGCGTCCACGTCCACCACGCCGTAAACAACGTGACCACCACCAACGGGGTCCCAAAATCCAGCCTCAAGAAAACAACCTACACTTCCCAAAACCGCACCTACAACCACGGCCCCGGCTACGGCCACACCTACTCCTCCTACAACCGCACCTCCAACACCACCACGCACGTGCACACCTCCTCCTGCTCCAACTCCCATCACCAAAACCGCGGGCAATCCTCGCGCTTCACGAACCAAACCCGCTTCCACACTCTCCTCTCCTCCATCCGGCGTCCCTTCCGCAAATTCTGGGCCAAGCTCCACCGACTCGACCCCATCAAGCTCGCCTACCTGCGCACTTCCTTCGTCTTTGCCATCTCCATCTTGGTCACCTGGACGCCCTCCAGCATCAACCGCGTGCACTCGTTGCTGTACCCGAAGAACACGAGTTACCCGCTTAATTTGGCGAGCGCGGTGGTGTTGCCGCTGCAGGGGGTGTGGAACGCGGTCATTTTTGCTGCGACTACTTGGGTCGTTTTGAAGGAGGAGGTGGAGGGGTTGTGGAAACGGAGTGTTTTGGGGAGGTGGTGGATGCGTCGAAAGCGACCCGGTACTGGAGAAGGAGGAGTGCAGAATGTGATGGGTGGACAGAGGGGGGTTCGGTTGGGGAGTGATGGGTTGCCGCCTTCTACTACCAGTGCCGGTGCCGCAGCGGGGGTTGATGGCTTAGGTGCTGGGAAGAAGAATGGGAATGCAGGAGGGTATAAAGCGTGGAGAAACGGGAATGGAGGCTCGTACGGGTATGGTATTCCTCATGCTCCGCATGCTATGAAGGATGATTTCGAGACGAGGAGCCATTGTAGTGGCAGTGGTATCAAGAAGAAGAGCGGCAAGAAGGGGCCGATGGATCCCAATCGGTTGGGCACCGTGCGAGTCATTAGGGGTGGCTCGTTATGATTGCCTCAAACCTGTTTTCCTTTTTTCTTTTATGTTTTCTTTTTGCTTTTTTTCCCCTCTGTGTATGGGTTTTCGGAATTCGGTCTCATGGCCAGCGTCGTATAATGATGGGATATCCAAAGCGGCTTTTTCTCTCAAATTGGTCTGGTCTGGCTCGTGTCATTGGAGCGCGTGTTGGCTTTGGCTCCTCCTCCCTTTTGCAGGCGTTCTGGCTTTTTAGTGAAGGAGCGGGATGAAAAGAGGGGAACAACGGTGAAGAGGGATATACCAACGATAAGGTGTCGTGGTTGGGAATTGCTGGGTGGACGGTATGCCCAAGTACGATAGTGTTCATGTAATATAATGTAACTTTGTAACTATCATAATCATCTTACTATGGATCTGAATAGTCTGTAACCGCCAGGTAACTGCGGTGATTGAGGTAAGAAACGTAGAAAAACAGTTACTAACGTCGTAAAGTGGATCAAAAGCACATGAGAAAGCCCTGCGAACACCTCAGAAGGTTGCTAGAAGAGGTTTATAATGTCCAAAACACTCTCCGATCCCGTAGGAACATTGTATAAAGGAAGCGAGATCTTCATTAGACGGTCCGAAAGAACTTGCTACGTTTGGAAAATGCGTACCACGAGAGTTCCTTTGCGTATTTAGAAAAAAAGAGAAGTTAACTGGAGCCAAATGCATTGAGAGATGCCAATCAGACCAAATATGCCACTTCAAACGCCCCAGTTAGCGAAGATAATGCCTCAGTAGCTCTTAAGCAAAAGTTTTCAACGTCCACGAAGCCTTTCAAACAGCTACACATTCCCTTCATGCCTTGACATCCTCTCTTTCTCCAATTCAAAGTAGCTCTATTGGATGAAAACCAATTTTTTGCATGGTCTTATACCTTAGTAATCACGACAGACGGTATACCTTACAAGTGGCAAGACCTATATCTATTTCACGTATCAAAGTAGGTAGGTAGAGATTTTAGGGTAAGAGAATGGGTGCAGGTCTGTTGCCTTGACACCACGTAAAACGTTCAATTCGAGACCAATCTAAAATAAAGAAAAATCTTCCCCAACGTCTAATATACTATCCATTACGCCTCCACATTGAAAATCTATCCCTCTAAAAATCAAGTCTATGCCTCTGCAAACAAAAACCAGGCCTCCGCAAATAAAAGTCATGCCTCAGTGTTAAAAAATGACCCCTCCAGTCTATGCGTTAGCGCCTTCACGGCGGGACATCCGCTCCCTTTCTAACTCAACAATGCCCAGTACAAACTTCCTAGGCAAAGCCAGGATCTCCTCTCCCAACCCCAACGCCTTATCATCGTTCAGGGCCTGTGCCAAGATGGCCCGCGAGTTTTCGAGGTAGCTGACTACAAAAGCCTTCCACGCCTGCCTCTCAACCTCCGACTCCTTCAGCGGCTTCGGGTAGTACGGGTCATTGAGCTTGACCGCTTCCACGGCCAAAGCAACCCCGGCATCATCGAGGGTAATATCCCTCACCTGGTTAAAGTCCAGGACCCACATCTCCGTTTGCCGGCAAAAGAAGTCGTCGAGGCCGCGGTAGGTAGAGGGGCCGACGTACTGTGGCTCCGTGGCATCTGCCTCGATATTATCGAGGTCATCCTCCAGTTCCTGGGGGACCTTCTCGGCCGAACTGCTGCCCAGCACAAATTCGACGTCCCGGGCGTCGGTCCTAGCCCCCCAATGCATGACGGCAAGGGCGATGCCCATTCTGGAGGCAAGTGCCTCGATGTCGAGGTTGAGCTCCGTGAGCTGGTTGAGATGGAGCTTGAGGTTCCGAAGGGAGAAGAACATGCCGCTGCTCTTGCCATTGGTGGAGCCAAGGTAGATCCGCACCAGGCAATCGCTGTTGGCCGGGTCGGCCAGCGCCTTCTGCTTGCCACGGGGAGCGCAGTACTTCTCGATGAGAAGATGGCGGGTGCTGCGCGGAAGGGGGAGGATGCGCTCGGCGATGAGGGCGTGGGTGGGAAGGGAGCTGATAATGGGCTCGGCGGCTTGGATGAGGGCGGGGGTGGCGGACCAGAAGGAGGTTTTGGTTGGGGGGACGTAGCCGAGGGGCTTTGGGATGTTGAGGGGCGGGTTGGTGGGGGAGAAGAGGGCGCCGAAACATTTGGCAACCTTGACGTGTTGCTTGAAGTCGTTCCATACCTCGGGGTCGTTGGGGTTTTTGGCAAGCTTAAGAATGACTGAATTGCCGTCCTGGGCAAAGATGGCGCCGCAGGCGCCGGCACCAATCTTGCGGTAGGGGGCGTCCTTGGACGGGGTGTGGTTGTTGTCGTCGTCGTCGGAGGAGGGCGGGGTGGAGTGGAGGGAGAGGGCCAGGCGGAGGTTTTTGTTGAGGGCGGATTCCTCGTTGAAGCTTTCGGTTGGGAGAGGAGTGGGAGCGCCCGGCAATTCGGATGCCTTTAAGAGTTCATCCATCTCTGCAGAGACATTGGGCGTCGAGGAGGAGGGGATTAGGCTGCGGCGGAATTGAAGAGGCATCTTGTCGTAGTCGAAAGGAGTACGAGTAGTAAGGTAGGCGACGATGTGTTGGTCAGTGCTGAAACGGCTTCGAAAAAGTTATTAGAGAGATTGGAGAGGGAAAATAAAGAAACGGGCCAAAGACAGAAGACGTGGGATTTTGTATCGGACGCATTCTTGAGATTTCGAAGGGCGTAGCTGCCGGCATGCAAGTCCTGATGTCCGATCCGTCATGTACCTGCCATGCATAAGCCACTGAGCCTTCCCAGAACTTCATAGAAGACCAAAAGTCACTGCCAACGCTGGGCCAGAGAGAGCCCATGGAAACAACACTTCGAAAGGTGAATGCGGCTTCGCATTCAAGTGGGAGGTGTGAGTGAAGGGACCGAGATAAGGGCTTCCACGCTACAAAATCAACGGGCGAAGGTGCAGTGCGGCCTGGGTCCACCCACTTACACGCGATTGACCAATTAGAGTACTTCCTTCCCAAGCTGTCCAATCATAGCACGAGGCCTGGGAAATCACAGTTAATGCATTCTTTCGAGCGAAGGAGCGCCGACAGTTGGGATGAACAGGCGGTTCAGTTGGTAGAATCTTGAAAGAGTTGGTTGCAGCTCGCGGTCACGGCATGTACTTGCCTAAACAACAAGAGAAATGATTTTGATGAAGTATGTGGAAAGCAGTGCTAAGGTTGGAATAACGGCCCTGATTTGCCGAACATTAGTGCTGCTGCATATAAACAAAAGTGTACTAGGAGTACAAGCTTCTCAAAGTCCCGCAGCTGTCCAGCCTGTGTTCTATAACCCAAACTCACAAATAAAAATGGAAGATAACAGGGTTCACTAATGATACTAACTCAACTAAGAACTCGGAATCGTGCAAAGCCGGAGACCGGCATGCAATTATCACTTGAAGATATTCCGGAACGAAGAAGTGTGCCTCTTCATGGGAGGTTCCGGGAGAGAAGGAGGACTGCCGCTCACAACCGAAGACGTAGAGGGAGGGCTGATTCCGTTCTTATCTTTATCAGTCTGCTGGTTTGCTTGTGACTTCTTCCGACTATTGTATGACGCATCTGACTGTCCGTAATTGCTTTCTGCGATCTGGAGCTGTCGCGGCGGTACCGGAGGTACAGACATAGGTAGTTGTGGCGGGCCACGGATCGTGGCCTCCGTAAGTGCATTTCCGCGCGTATCACCGACTACATTAGGGGTACTCGCAGGTAGTGGTCTTCGTCGAGGTGTGCTGGAAGACCTAGAGGCTTGATTTGTAGCGGATTGGGGTTCGTCTTCGTCAGATGTGCCATCGATGAAATCTCCGTACTCGTCCGATTGCTACTACGGTCGTCAGTTAGCTGCGTTGTATTTCGGGGAGGTCGGGTAAAGCTTACCCCTCTGAGTTCCTTGCGCATCGCCAAACTGGTGCACACATCTTTGGCCTCTTCAATAGCCTTGCGTTGTGCTGTCAAGGCTTGTCGTCGGTCCCGTGTCTCCTGATTCTCGGCAGCAATGGACTCAACCACCTCATTGGTCATCGCCATGACTTCAGCGGGGTTGAAGATGCCATACATGCCTTGGAGAAGATGGCGCTCAACCACCTGGGTGATGACGTTACGAATGAATGTTTTGGCAGATAGCTCGTAGAAGATTAGCATCTTCTCCAGAATCTCCTCGGATTCTGTGTAGGTTGTTCCAGTCTCAGCGGCCTGCTTCTTCCAGGCCACCAGACGTTCTTGGTATTCAGGGTCGTAAGGCTGAACCTCGAGGTTCAGGTCTTGCATGAGGTGTTTCAGTTCTTGGTCCGCTTCGTCCATCAGCGCCTTCATATGCGAGTCCAAGAAGTGACGGCGCAAAGGCTCTCGCATGCGCTGAGGCCAAATATAATTGATGACCTCGCGGAGAAAATCGTTGCAAACCGCTCCAACGTTATCCTTATGCTCCTGTGCTAGTCTAGGCCAAGGCTCCGAGTGGCTTTGGAATAACATGTAGACCGCTCTGGGAGTGGAATCCATGGGAAACTCGGATCCTCGGATCTGATGAAGGAGTCTGCTGACCTCTAGGCGGGCATATTCGGACTTGGAGAGGCCCGATGTGGATTGTTTATCGGCCGCCGAAGGTCCATTTGAAGCGGAAAGCTTGAACTTGCGGCCGTCAGCTCGGATTCTGGCCGAAAACCGATCATTCTCCTCGGCGGCACGTGCCCGGAGATTTTGCGCCGGCGTTCCCTTTGGATCTGCAGTTACACGGAAGAAATTCTTGTTGGGTGGGTTTTTGTAGAAGCCATGGGCTGCTGGGACAACGAGCTCATTGGAAGCATAGAAGAGTTCAATGAGCTCTAAGCGCATCTCTTCGGGGGTGTTTTTGGCGGTGCCAAGCGACCTGAGTTCGTCATCACAATCATCCAAGGCCTTCTGGATCTGTCTGCGTAACGCGTTGACATGTCTCCCAATGTGCTGCTGAAGCTGGAGACTTAACCTTTGCTTCAGAGCGCTGGCTCCGCACATAGATGCTGGAAGCGAGCTCCATTTGCCCTTGGAGAAGAAGTCACGTTCAGCCGACCGGCGCTGCTCCGCAGAAGGCCAGGGTTCGTCTTCACTTCGTGGACCGGGGTTCAACAGGACGTACCAGCCCAAACGAAAATGGTTACGCCGGTCATTGTTCTTGACGAGCCCGATGAACTTGTCCTCAAGACCAATGGAGTCGGTAAGGTCAGGCTTGGTGAGAACACCGATTGTCCGGGAACCGTTAGGGTCGAAATGACGGGCCTTGGTCAGGACCGGAGCTTGGACGTAGTCAGAGTTCCCGCCCACGACGGCAAGGATGATGGTACGGGGACTCCGCATGTAACGATCAGAAAGGGCTTCGATGATGCGGATATCTTCAAGAGACTGGTCCTTGTTGGGATTCCGTACCAAGCCGGGCAAATCCACAAGAGTCAACAGTGGCATGTCTGGTCCTTTCTTCTCCACCACCAAGATGTCCCTTGCGGCAAAGCGTCCTGCAATATCTTTCGGAGCAATGAGTTCTGCGGCTGCCATCACTGTGAGATCAAACGGGGAACTAAAACTGCTGACTAGGCGGCCAAACTCTAGCAGTTGTTCTTGCTCACTGGAGGGCCGGTTCCTGTCAGGAATGATGGATACGATGATGCTAGATTCGGCGGATCTGCGCAATCTGATTTCGGTAGCAAATCTCGTACACGCACCGGCTTCGCGTGGGAACGGAATTCCAGTGATCGCCTCGAGGACCGAGCTTTTTCCGGCCGACTGGTCGCCGACGACCACAATCTGAGGCAGTTTGACATTTTCGAGTTGGGCGTACTGGAGTTTCTCGAGCAGGTCAAGCAGCTGTCCCTGTTCACCAGCCAGCTCGCGGGCATCAATGGTCGAATCAAGTGAAGATGACATGACCACCTAGGGGACTTGATGACGAAGTAGGAAAAGCTAGAACAAAAGGGAAGTAGTGAATTTGATTTGTGATTATGGAGGGGGTATAAGAAACACAGTATGCCGTACACGTACAGAGCTCAGATGATGACAACAGCAAAAAAAGACTGGATGTTTGCTTTGACGGAAAATAGCACACCAAAGGTCTCATCCGCGACTTTTGCATTTCCACAGCATCAACGCGTGGTTAACAGGAAGAGAGTGCAATCTGAACATGCCTTAGTGACACTTGCCAAAAGACATGGTTATGAGGTATCACGTAGAAATCGTAGCCAGTGCAACCGCGATATGAATAAGCCAAGGAGAAGGCCATTTTCATGAATGTCCAGTAGAGCTTTCCTGATGGCAAGATTGACAACTCGAGGGGAACGCGACGGATATCATCCATGGCGACAAAGAAAGCCTCGCTGAAACATCTTCGGAGGATGTACGGAAAGTGGGATATAATAAAACGGTCAGAGTTGTTGGTTGATAGCTACCAGTTTAATGGTGGTTGCGATGACGATGAAGACTTCCATCTCGAGTTGCAGTTGTTTCGGTGCAAACTGGTGAAATCGATCCGTCCGACTCTCGGCGGAGCCGGCACTGATGTAGCTGTGGCTGTGCAGGAGCCCTGCAAGGCTGCCACGTGTGGCTGATTGCTCTTGGTCCACTTGTGGATTGTGCCCAACGGTGGATCAAGGAAGCAACGTCACCCCGCATGAGGGCGCCCAGCCTCCAGTCGAACCCCAGTTCGCAGCTGTGTCGACCACTCACTGTCACGCCTTCCGCCTTGTCGTCTCCAGTTGATGCTGCCTTCTGCAGAACAGGCCGGCGCTATCATCGTGGAAAGTTAGCGCAGGACAACACACCTGGCACCACTGCGGGCACCACTCCCACGCCTCCAAATCCGTAAAGTGAACCACTGCACTGCTGCACCACCAAAATTCCCATCACACCTCACGGCGACCCATCCACATCTTTGCGCCTCAGCCTGACAAGAAGATCTTTCCGCCGCTTTTCTCCTCCTCATCCTCTTCCTTCCTCGAATACGATGCGGCTGTACTAGAGCGACCATATCCCAATGTCGCCCTCGTTAACACGACCACCCGATCCCACTTACACCTAACCTGCCTGTTCACGCGAGCCTCGAACCACGAACCCGGAGGCTGAATCCGATATCCGATCTAGCGCACGCTCCCGCCTGTGGCCGGCCACAGCACAGCGACCGCCATGAACTGGATACTCGAGACTGGAGATGCCGACCACGAGAAGTGCAATGGCGATGATTACGTTGGCCCGGGAAACAAGGATACCTGGTACCAGTTCATCATCTCGGTCTCTCTGGGCATCTCTGCCTTTCTAGCTTTCTGTGTAAGTCGAAGCCAGCAACCAGGAATACCACGCGCGCGCCCATCAAGGTGTCATACCATCATCTGCTAACCTACATCTCCCCAATATCCAGGCCCTCCGACCACGATGGAAGTCCCTCTACGCTTCGCGAAAGAGGGCGTCCATGGCCGATCCCTCGATCGCTCTCCCTCAACTCCCAGATACCTTCTTCGGATGGATGGGCCCCCTATATCGCGTCACCGAGCAGCAGGTCCTCGCCTCGGCCGGCCTTGACGCCTTTGTCTTCCTCAACTTCTTCAAGATGGCGATGAAGCTGTTCGTCATCGTCTTCTTCTTCGCCCTGGCCGTTCTTGAACCCATCAACCGGGCTTTCCCCGATGACCTCGACACGTCAGAGGTCCAGACCACCGAACTGTTTCGCCAGTATACCTCTCCATACGGCCACACCACCCTTTACGATGACGACCCCGGGCAGCCTGATGACAGTTTCAAACAGAACAAACGCTACCTGTGGTCCTACCTCGTATTCACTTACTTCTTCACCGGTCTTACGCTATTCTTTATGAATCGCGAGACCTTCAAGGTCCTCCGTGTGCGCCAGGACTACCTCGGAACACAATCTACCATCACTGACCGGACCTTCCGCTTGGCTGGGATTCCAAAGGATCTGCGCACAGAGGAAGACATTAAGAATCTGGTAGAGAGATTGGAAATTGGCAAGGTCGAGAGCGTCACTCTGTGCAGGAAGTGGAAAGAGCTTGACGATTTGATGGACCAGCGGCAATCTATCCTCGCCAAGCTAGAGGAGACATGGACTGCTTACCTGGGCCAGAAACCAGTGCAACTAGCTAGGGGTCCCCCTCCAAACACGGCTGCCAATGGGGATCTTGAGAACAGTCGCCTCATTCCAGAGCTTGGGGATGAGGAAGCGGGCGAGAGCGGCCGTCTTCTCGGCAACGGCACTTCCAATCTCATCTCGAGCGAAAGACCGCGACCTCAAACTAGGTTTTGGTATGGCTTTCTCCACTTGCAGAGCCGCAAGACCGATGCTATTGACTACTACACGGAGAAACTCCGTGCCTTGGATGACAAGATTCGTGCCGCCAGGAAAAAGGACTTTGAGCCGACCGACCTTGCTTTCGTGACAATGGACTCTATTGCAGCCTGTCAAATGGCGATTCAGGCGCTCATTGACCCCCATCCTGGTCAGCTGCTAACAAAACCCGCCCCTGCACCATCCGATATCGACTGGAGGAACACCTACGCATCGCGCCTAACCAGACGTGTGCGATCCGTTGCAGTGACGCTCTTCGTCGCGTTCCTCACCGTCGTATGGCTTGTCCCGGTTGCCTTCATGGCCTCTTTCTTGAGCATTTGCACCATCGAGCATTACCTCCCTAGCTTCGCAAAGTGGCTCAAACAATACGACCTTGCCAGAGCGCTTGTCCAGACCGGTCTCCCCACGGCCGTCGTGTCGTTGCTCAACGTTGCGGTTCCGTACTTCTACGACTACCTCTCATACCAACAGGGCATGCTCTCGCGCGGCGACGCCGCCCTCTCCGTCATCAGCAAGAACTTCTTCTTCACCTTCTTCAACATTTTCCTCATATTCACAGTCTTTGGCGCCGTCACCTCTATCATCGATGTTCTGCGCGAAAGCCTGAAAGACACCACGTACATCGCCTACGCCCTGGCCGGCAAGATCGAAAACCTCGGTGTCTTCTACACTAACTTCATCATGCTCCAAGGCATCGGCCTGTTTCCCTTCCGCCTGCTGCAGTTCGGCAGCATCTCCCTCTACCCCATCAGCCGCATGGGCGCCAAGACCCCGCGCGATTTCGCCCAGATCGTCAGCCCGCCCATGTTCTACTACGGCTTCTACCTCCCCACGGCCTTGCTCGTCTTCATCCTTTGCCTCGTCTACAGCACCCTGCCGCAGGGCTACAAGGTCGTCGGCCTCGGCGTCGCCTACTTCACCTTGGGTTACTTCACCTACAAGTACCAGCTCCTCTACGCCATGGAGCAGCCGCAGCACGCCACCGGCGCCGCCTGGAACATGATTTGCTACCGCATCATGCTCGGCCTGCTAGTCTTCCAGCTGACCATGTCGGGCTACCTCGCGCTTCGCAAGGCGTTCACCGTCGCTCTGCTCATCTCCCCGTTGCTGATCATCACGGTCTGGTACGGGTACTCGTTCCGTCGCCACTTTGAGCCGCTCACCAAGTTCATTGCGCTGCGGAGTATCAAGCGCGGCGAGGACACGGGAGGAAATGCGATTCTGGATGAAGATCTGGACGGCGAAGGGGAGGAGACGAGGGAACGCATTAGGAGGGGGAGTACCGTGGATGAAGATAAGGAGAAGGGGGCGAGGTTTGTTAATCCGAATCTTGTTAAGCCGTAAGTTTTTTCCCCCCTTACTACCTAACACCTAAGCTAATACTAACCCTTACAAAACAGGCTCGAACCACCCTGGATCTTCAAAGACGCCCCACCACTTCCATCCGCCTCCTCCGGCCTTTCAGATTTAGAAGATCGCTACACAGACGAGGAATCAAACCCAGGGGGTGACTTCTACAGCTCTCGCCGTCCCACTCGCAACGCTAACGGACTCCGCGTCGAGACCTCGCGCGGTAGTTCGCAGAGTCGCGCAGAAACTGGTGGTTATGCAGACCTATTAGGCGAAGATATGTACGTTGGTAGGTTAGGCGAAAGAACGCCCCGGACTCCGGCTGACACGCCGAGGAGTAACGCATCTTCGAGTGCGGCTAGTCTTGGTGATACCCATATTTGGAGAGACGGGTTCTGAACTTTCTGAAAAAAACTTGATAGAGTGGATGATATGATGAAGAAAAAGGGGGTGTTGTATTCCATCGGATAGTTGTTTGGTGTTGTTGTTGTTGTTGCAGCTCGCTGCTGCTGATGGTCATTGCACTGTTTTCTTTGTTCTTTTTTTGGTTCTGGGTCGTTGGGACGGCGTAGCTTGTTTTTCGCTTTAGACATGAGATATGAGAAACGTACATTTTTATCACGGACCTGTCCACGCTCCACGGGTGTGGTGCTGTATATACATTACACATTGTAGACATTGCTATCGATCATATAGATGGCTGATGGTCGTCTAAATGCCTAAGATGCTTACCTACCTATGTTCGTCGGGCATGGACCTCAGGGTATCCTATACCTGATGTTTATAAGGATCCAAAGCGCCGTGAATACCGGTAAGCTTGATGGTGTCTTGCCGTAACGTGCCGTGTTCGGGCTACTCGCCGCGGATGGTCGACTGCAGAAGTTCGAGAAGTTGAGGGTGTTCGAGATAGGGTTTAACGACATTATGGGAAACATGATAAGATCATGTTATATGTGGTCGGTCTTCAACAACATCGACATAAATAACTCACTGTAGAGAGAAACGCACACGTTATTTTGAAGTTTTCTTTCTAATCCGACAACTATATCTACAAACTATTTCCCACTCGTCCTTGTATTCGGAACGGAGTGTTTACAAATGAGCAAGCCATTTCCGACCGATATTCGGCAACCTAGGACCGCCAAACTATTCGAACCCCTCTCATCTTCCTGGCCTAACATTCCCTCCTCCGTTTCTCCCTTCCTTGACCTCCTGTGCCATTCGAGGCTCCAGCATCTTCTCCTTCCTCATCCTCATCATTCTCAGCAGGCCGCTTCCGTCCACCTTGACTAACTTCCATAGCCTCATCAGCTTCTGCAAGACCACTTTCACCGGCCTCGTCAACATCCTCATTAGCCTCTTCCGCCTCGCCGTCTTCCTCTCCCTCCTCAAGACCAGACATCCTAAGCGTGAACTCGGTCTTCAACCTGTTCAGGTACGACACCAATGCGGCATCGTCCATGCTAGAGTCCAGGGCTTGTCTGATTACACCAGGCAAAGCCAGCAGGAGCTTGTTCTGTCTAGCCTCCCTTGCTTTTTCTCTACTCTGCGGTGGCCTCTGACCGTCACGCAAGACTTTCAGAACCTCCTCAGCCTTGTCCACTACCCATTCAAGAAGAACGCAGCGGGCTAGTCCGATGCCGTAGTCCTCGTTCTGCACGGGACCTCCGGCGAGAGTGTGAGGCAGTGTAATTTGGGTGTTTTGGCCGCCCGTTTGGCTTTGTCCTTGGAAGTGAACATTCAGGACATCTCTCTGATAGGACGCGTTCAAAAATCGAGCTGATACGATTGGCATTAGCGGTGAATAAAAGGAGAGGGATTTCCACTGAACCTACCAAGCGAAGTGAAATGCGTTGCGAAAAAGACGCGCGATTTCATCTTGATCAACTTCTCGCTGATAGCAAGGGCGAGGGCCAGACCATCTCTTGGCGAAGTGCCTCGGCCGAGCTCGTCCATGATAATCATGCTTTCTGTCGTGGCTTGCCTAGACATTCTGTCAGATGATTATCACCGAGTAAGTGCAGGGGAGGGAAAAAGATACCTCAAGATAACATTTGTCTCCCTCATCTCCACCCCAAATGTTCCCAGGTTGTTCTCAGGCGCATCATCCGTAGAGACCCTGGCAAATACTCTGTCACAGATGGAGATGGACGCAAATTGCGCAGGAACAAACGACCCCATTTGCGCCATGATTTGAATGAGGGCAACCGATCTGATGAACGTGCTCTTACCGCTCATGTTACCGCCAGTGATGACCTGGAAGCGTCCTGATTGATCGCCAGAGTAAACATCGTTTGCGATGTAATTGCTTTTGCGGATCTCCACAATGGGATTCCTTGCCTGCTTAAGAACCATGCTGTCCGTGATCATGGGTCGGACGTAGTCCTGGGTGGTGGCAGCTTGTGTGAACGAGCAGAGCATATCGAGCAGTGCAACAGCATCGCTGATATCGAACATGAGACTCGAATACTCTTGAAGTCTCTCTTTCAGCTCGATAATCATTTTATCGCTCTGCATCGTTGCGATGTCTGCCTGAAGCTGGATAGCCCTGCTCCTCTGGAGAAGCTCGGTTGTCTGACATTTGAAGTGCTTTTTGTCACGGGTGCCGTTGATAATGTCGAGGCCGGCGATTGAGACTTGCTTCCACTGGCTGACCTTGCCGAACTTCATCTTTTGAACATCGGATTGGTTCTTTTGCAGTTCACGTTCGACGTCCGAGTAATCAAACTTGAGGCAATACCGCCGGTTGCTGTCCATGCACAAGTCTGCACCATTTCCCAATACCTCTAAGCTGCGTCAGTGATGATAATCTTGATGCAGGGAGATTGACCTACCGTTGAACTGGTTGTTGAGCATATCAAAGTACTCGTTGAGGTCATTCGTAAGATCTTTGAATGACCTCCGTGCTTTTTCAAGAACGGCATTACGCCCAGCCTGACGAACTGTTAGCACCGTAAATACAAACCAAGAAAAGACGACTAACTTTGACGGCCCACATCCGATTGTTCCTCAATTCGATTGGGGTTTTGCCGTAGGCAGCATCCTTCTCTATCATCTCTTCCATGGCGCTTTGGATGGGCTCGGTGTGCTCTGGTGCAAACCTATCCTTGGCCCATCTCAATAGGCGGCTTCTGCACCCAGCTGCTTCAAGTATACTATGCAGTGCGTCGATACCACGAAGATATCCCTTTAGCATGAGCATGTAGTTCAACTCCTGTTCCGCTTTGGTAAGCTCCGTGTGGGTTGGTAGGAGTAGGCCTTGATTCGTACATCCGGGAACGCCTTCCTCCAGAGGCTGGCGTGGTTTGGGTTGTTCCTGGTTAATCTTTGAAAGAATTAGCATGCTAGAGGGACTGGACTGGAGAGTGTCTGAGAGCAACTTACCCATACAATGACGCGCTCAAAGTCAATCCGATCAAGATCTTTGAACGCTTTACGCAACTCACCAAAAAGCTCTTCGTTGGTAGACAACTCCTCAACAGATTCATACCGTTCTATAATCTCTTCCTTGTCTGTACTTGGCTGCAGGAGGGTTGTGCGTAGCAAGCGCTGTCCTTGAGGAGTTTGGGTACTGTTCAGTATACCGAAAAGCGTCGATTTCTTTGCGGTGGCTCGCCGTGTGTTCTGCAGCAGCTCCAACGAGGCAACGGTGGTGCGATCGATACCCATGGTGTTGAGTGGCTGGATATACCTGATTCGTAGCGCGTTGCTGGCAAAATGGATGTTCAGCTCATTCTGTACATATTTCATTGCCTTGATATTGTTAGCCAACGATCTATCTCCACAATGACGCCGATCACTTACAGCAGAAAAGGCACACGGAGTGTAGAAGTTGTTCTCAAGGTCTGACTTGAGGGAAATCACCTGATCCCGAAGTGCAAAACGCTCAATCATCCTGAGCCCTTCTGCTTCACTCCAATGTTCCCTTCCCCAAAGCACTATGGGAACTGCTGGGAAGTCTTGCTCTAGACAAGAAATGAGCAAAGACTTGCTGCTATTGGTCGTGACGCTGTTGACAACCAGGAACTTTTCCGGTTTTGACGGCATCTTCCACAATGTGTCTCCCAGTCGCTGATACATGTACTTGTCATCGTTCAGGACTCTGGCTAAATCCACTTGCCCCGTAGTGATATTGATGACTGCAATGCCAACCACTTCCGCAGAGCGACTCTCTGATACAGCACAGATGACGTGATCTCTTTCTTCAGAACTGACGGTTGGAGCTGATGTTTGGACAGCTGATTCTTTCTGTGGAGTCGTGATGAGAGAGGACGCAACTATGCGGTGTCTTCTCTGGAGGCTTGACTCTTCAGCATCTGAGTCGGAGTCGGAGTCACTCAAGACAGGCGTGAGCAAGGTTGATCTGGTGCTCATTGCACGACTCTTGGTCATGCGATCGTACAATGATGGGTAAGATGTACTCTTGGCGTTATCTTGCTGAGAATTGGCCGATGGGTAGGATGTACTCTTGGAGGTATCTTGCTGGGAAGTGGCCGGAGAGGAAACCATGGAGACGGGGGACTGGGTGTAGAAGCTTGGAGCAGCCGGCTTCCGTCTTGTACCCTCAGCCTTTTTCAGCTCAGCAAGACTCAACGAGTTGGAGGTGCTGCTCCGAGAGCTTGACTGAGAGATTATAGATGGAGTAACTACTCTCGAGCCGGCAGTCGTACCAGACGGAGTTCTGCTTGAGTACCTGGCTCTGGAGACACTTGCGCCGCGGTCACTTCCTTGTTCTTCTCTCCTATCCCGATGATAGGAAGACGAGCTTGCGGTAATATGCGGAGATGCGGGTACAATTTGTTGGCTGGGAGTTCTGGGACTGTTGCGACGCGCACCCATATTGGAGCGTCGTGGCTCGACGGGAGTAGAATATCGTGTACCCGTGCTGGCCGGCCGGCTTGGTGGTAACGGTCTGTGTTGGCGTCCACCATGGGCTGCGGGAGAGCTCGAAGCTGAAGTATTGCCAAAGTAAGGGGAGCTGCAAAGATCTCTTCTAGGCCCTTCTTCGATTGCCGGGCTTTCGGTAATACGACGCTGCGGCATGATGTGTGGTGGTCCTGATCCAGCACCCCAAGCTCTTGTTGCCGTGATGTTCTCAAAAGGAAGATATGGGCGACCCGCTCCCGCGGAGTTCCCGTTGGAACTCGGATAATAGTTGTGCTCGGGACCATGCCCGGGACTATAGCTGAAGTTACGGGGATCGGAGATCGGAGTGTGGGGAGCGTGGGTATTGACCGGGTGGAAGGGAACATGGCTACGGTCCATGGTGTAGTTGCCTGTCACATAGAAGTTAGCTCCTTGCTACTAGTTTTCTTCCTTTGATAGGTTTGATTCTGGGCTTGATGTCGTACCATGGGTATCAGGCAAGTAGCGCTCATGACTCTGGTACACAGGGTATCCGGGCAGGACTTGCCCATGACTCTGGTACACAGGGTATCCGGGCGGGACCTGCCTCCCTCTAGGATCCTGCCAGTCGTACTGGGCGGGAGGGTAAGCTGGCAGCTGTGGATGTCGGAACGACTCAGGGATCATATGGAGGGGCTGCCTGGGCTCGACAACAGGAACATCATTCATGAGCGCTGATCCCCTGGTGAAGGCTTGATGGCGTGGCTCGCCTCCGATGGCAGCACCGGACATGGCTCTCCTGCGCCAGTCATCGGACTGTAGGCGAGGAAACCGACTCTGGTGCGCTTGAAAGTCTCCTTCCATGGCGCCGGATGGTGTTGATGTCGATGTATCGGAATGAGGGCAAGTGGGGGTTGGTGTTTTGTGACTGGTGTTGACCTTCGAGTGAGAATCTGGAGAAAGTGCTGGTGATGACAAACGCGTCCTTGGATTGGGAAGAGTGCAAGTTAACACTGCCACAAATGGGAATCAGAAATTCAGCGAATGGCGTACGACGCGCTTTTCCTAGGTGCGGGCGAGGAAGGTGCGGGCGAGGAAGGAAGGAGCGCCCGGGTCAGTCAACTTTGTGCGTTGGAAGCTCTGCTCTATGCGCCTTCCTAGAATTCATAAACCTATGGTGCAACCGAGGGCCAAAAGGACATGCATTCGCACCTTCCTCCCAGGATCCAGATAATGAACTGATGCCTTGCACTTCCTGTAGTGTGACAAATGACGGGAACTCATAATCCTCCACTTCCTCCTCCACTCATCCCGGTCTCGTCGGCAGTTTCTTGTTCGGTGTAGCTCACTGACATGATAAGAAGCCGACAAAACCCAGCTGAGAATGCCCTCAGAGAATACATCGCCAGAACCGAACATCTTTCAAATCTCTTCATATCTCCTTGACGAAGCCTACCTCAACCAAACGATCCATCGCCAACCGCAAATTCGCAATCTTTGCCCGGGTGTTATCCCTGATCCACAAGAACACCGACAACACGAACCTTCGAGCAATCGGCGCATCACTCTTGATCCTCATCTGCTCCTTCCCAACCACGTAAAGAATCTTGGAAGCATACGCCCGGTCCAGACGAGCCAATTCTGCCGCCGCCTTTTCATCGCGGAGCTCAACGGGAAGTTGCACTCCATCAGGACCCGACGCCCCGGACGATTCCCTTTGGTGAGAAGTCTCTCCCTCTGTGGCCTCCCCCTCACCCTCGCAATCCGTATCCTCACCCGTTCTCAACTTCTCTAACGCTCTCACTCTCTCCATAGCCTGCCTCATCACAAACCGCCTGATTTGTTCGTAAATCAAAGCCGCCAAGTCAGGACTTATCACATGATCCATGAAACCATGCTTGATCACCAGTCTATAACACCCCGGCACCGCAGTGAAATGCGATACTGCATACCGCTCTTCCGGCAACACCGTCGGCGCCTCCACCGGATGCAAGTGGAAAAACACGGCCACCTCCGGGATCGCGACAAACTTGGTCACGTAGTGCGTGAATACCGCAGGCGTCATCACGCCCGTCTTGTCAAAGAAGATACCAAATCCGCGGATCGAGCTAAGCAGGTCGCCGCCCCATACTGGCTGCAATCGTAGACGACCACCCTCATCTTTGTCCTTGATAATAAGATGCGACGGCTTGAATCTGTCCTCCGCCTCGGCACGCCATTGGTTCTCCTTGCCGAAGCGCCAGAGCAGGAACAGCGAGGCTAGAATACCGGCAAGCGTGAGCGTAAACCAAGCGCCTTCGGGGACCTTGATCAGCGCCGCGGAGAGGTACAGTCCGTCTACGGAGGCGAACACCAGCCAGGGGACGAACACCAGGAAGGGCGAGAGCTTCCAGACAATGAGGGATACGAGCGTGACCATACAGGTGTCGAAGAAGGTAACGAACATGACGCAGACGCCGTAGGCATTGCCGAGCTTGACGGTGTCGCCGTAAACGGCCGTGACGAGGATGGCGCCAAGCATGAGGAGCCAGTTCACAAAAGGAACGTAGATCTGCCCGTGAAAGGTCTGCGAGGTGTGCACTACCTTGACTTGCGGACAGTAGGAGAGTTTCATAATCTGGCTGATGAGCTGGAAGGTTGCCGTGATCATGGCCTGGCTGGCTACTATGGCAGCAAGAATGGCGATGACCAGACTTGGGTACAGGGTTCCTGGAGGCGTCGCGTTGAAGAAGGGGTTCGTGTAGGCGTCCGGGTGATGGCTGATGTAGGCTGCTTGTCCGATATATGCCAGCAGCAGACAAGGGTAGGTGTAGCACATCCAGCTCAGTTGGATGGCACGAAGACTAAACGCTCCTAGATCGGCAAAGAGGGCTTCAACACCAGTAAAGGAAAGTAGAACACCGCCAAGCATCCTCCAGGCGCGCGTTTTGTGCTGGATGAAAAACTGGAAGGCAAAGTAGGGGCTGAAAGCCTTCAAGACCGTCCAGTCAAAGGTGACTAGGTTGTAGATGCCAAAGGAAAAGTTCAACCCCAGCCAGACGATGACGATGGGCGCAAATGTGGAAGCAAGCTTGGATGTACCGAGTGGTTGAATGAGAAACAGAAGGACCAGGATGCCGCAGGTTGTGCCGGTGACAGTGGACTTGGAGATATCAGGCTTAACGACAGATAACCCCTGGACGGCACCGAGGACAGACTGAGCCGGAGTCAAGACACCGTCGGACATAACCATGGAGACAGCCAATACGCCGATGACTTTGAGAAGAACGTGAGTGAACCTGCTTCCTTCGAGTTTGGCGCGCAACGTGCGGGTAGGCGGTTTGAGGTCGCTGGTTAGATGTCTTTCCATCCGCACAGTCACTTCTTCTCGCGGATCGCGCTCGGTGATGTTGGCCTGGATGTGTTAGCGCCCGGAAATCGTCAACGATGAAGACGCAAAGCAAGAGGCTGGCACTTACAAATCTGGTAAGCAACGAGTAACAGCTAAAGGTACCACCTTCGCCCTCATTATCCGCATGGAGAATGACAAAGATGTACTTAAACGTGACGAGAATAGTAATGGACCAGATGACAACCGACAGAACTTGGAGTAAATCCCTGTGGGTAGGTGGAGCAGTGAACGTTGACGAGAACACGTAGAGCGGACTGTACCAGAGACATGGGGTGGTTAGATCGACATCAACAGGGTAGGCAAGAAAAAGAAAAAAAGGGTTATACGTGTCGCATCACTCACCTCGTCCCGATATCTCCATAGATCACACCAACAGATTGGTAAGCCAACCACAACAAAGTCCTTCCCTTAAACACCTGCTTCTTCTTCTCATACCCGCCTCTCCAATCGTCGCCCTCTTCGATATCAAGATGCGAATGCGAGGTGCCGGCATCATTGGACGAGCGACTATCAGCCGGCCTTTTCCCGCGAGAGATGATGCTGCGAGGGTTGTATACGCCTCCGACTAGCTCGGGGCGGTGCGAGCTGGACATGGAGCTGCCTCTTGAGCGGAAGTTCACGCCGGTTGAGTGACCGGTGGTGGGTTCCTTGTCTGGATCGTCAGGGTCTTGATCCTCATGGCGATGGTGTAAGGAAGGCTCTTCGATCCTGATGGTTGTCGGGATGGGGCCTGGGGTTGGTTTTGCGGTGTTGTTGTCCATGTTGCGCTTAGGGGTCTGTTCGGAGGCACAATATGGAGGTGAAGGGAGGAGTGAATGAGAAGGACGACCGTAAGGGACGTAGTAAGGAGGACCTTGCAAAGGATCTGGATGGATCGATGGATAGATGGAGAAGAGAACCAAGCGCAGGGCAGGCGATAAAAGCACGACCACCGCACACAAAGAAGAAAACAAGAGATCCTACTACTCTTCGCTCAAAGAGCCTTCAATCCTCACAAGCAGCTCGAGATGCAACGTCGAGCTCCCTCGGCCGGTTATATATCCGGATGTCGCTGTTATCTGACGGGAGGATGGCAAAAACGAAGAATAAGAGGCCAACCAGTCCCGCCAGGAGGGAGAAACTCCCGTCAAAGCCTGTCATCCTCTTTGCTTCGGCTAGTCCAGTCCAATCTTCGAGGAGCGATAAGCTCTCTACTCGATAAAGCTAGCCCGGGGAACCGGCGTAGAGCGTAGAGGTATGGTTGGAGGTAAGGTAGGGGTAGCTACACGGTAGGGATGATGGGGGTCCGGCCGTCGTCGTGGGGGGACACAACCTGGATTGTACCTCAAGAGGTATCGATCGACAGGGATATCAAAGCCGGATATTCGTGGTATTGTGAAACGCCTCTTTTTTTTGGTTTTGCATGTGCTGTCGTAGGGGTCAGGAGTGAGAATGGCAGTGGATGGTAAGCCTCTCGCGCTTGGGAGATTCCTGATTCCAGTCCCGGTCCCGAATCACAGCATCTGACAGCAGACAGACAGCAGACGTCTCTGACACAAAGCAGCTGTGAAAACCCGGAATCGCATACTGAGTGAGCATGATGCATGCATGAAGCAATAACGCTTCTTGAGCGTGCGCCTGAGCTTGAGCCTGGCGTGCCTGGGCCATGGCTTCACTGCACTGGACTGCTCCAGCTGCACCCCACTGGGTGGTGCACGGTCTGGTGATGACGGGGAAGAAACACTGCCCGCTGGGTTTGTGATGGAGTTGCAAAACGACCCTGCCGATGTACCAGCGAGGTGTAAGTGAAGAGATACTGTATTACAAAAAAAAAAACAGTTGAACATGGGATGAATGACGGTCCATTCACATTAAAGCCCCCCTGGCATGATGCCGCGGGATACAAGCATACCGGTAAGTAGCGCGAGCCGGACCCTCAACACAGAGCTCCCGGCCCATCAGCATTCCATTCCATACACTCTTATGTCCAGAATAGGCAGCCCGAAACTTCAACCACTCGGAGGATGAAAAGGAGGTGGAGGGGTAGCTTTGAGCTCCCTCAATTAAGTTCCAGCTTGTCGTACTGGATACGAGACCCGAGGGATGAGACGAGCACGAGCCCTATGTTGGAAGCCAGGGACAGGATTGTAACCTGACATCCCAATGACAAGTTTTCCTTTGTCGATGTTCATCTCATTCATCCCACTGGTGATCCATTCTGTCGTATCCCTCACAGTTGATGCCACCCTGCCAAACCCGTCATGCTGGTTGAGGTGGTTGAGGTCCTCGAGTTCTCGCTTAGACTGCAACATTCCACTTGCATCCCGGGTTCTGCTTCAACGCGGCATTGGAGGGCATGTACGTGAAGCTTATCTGGTCCCTTGGTCTGCAACACTGCATTTGCATCAGTTGCATTCGCATCAGCACTGCCACCCGCTCTATTGAATCATTCGACAGCGGGCAAGGAGTAGCACGTGGGTTGGATGGATGGATGGTCATGTTGAATGGGTCGGATGGGAAGAAGATGGAGCTCTCCGGGAGGCCTCCTCACTCCCTCTTTGTCAAGACCGGCCGGGATTGGGAGTGGGCGATGGGAGTGACCGCGGTTGAAACAAGAAACAGAAAACAGAAAATCGCGCGCACACACGCGCGGGCGGCTCAACTTCCAGTGTCGGGATATGGAGCGGTGGGTCGTGATTGGTTGGGGCTGACTCCGACATCTCGCTTCGTTGGGGCGTGCAACCGTGCAACTGTGCAAGCAGAGGTCCAAATCCGGAATTCATCCTTTCAATGGAACGAAGCGAAGGTGAGGAGACCGGTAGGATCCAGATGGCCGAGGGGAGGGTCGTGGAGGTGCCTGGAAGAGTGCCGTGCACATGGGTGGGGTGAGACCCCGCCAAAAGACAAATCAGCAGCGCTCTGAGCGCTGACAGAAAGCGAAAACAAATTCACAGTAAAAAGAAGGACGTCGCCAAAAAATGGATGAATTACAATATAGTGAAGTATCGTTTGGTGTTGTTCGCTCTAAGGAGTGACATCGAAATAAGGTTGTTTCGCCAAGATAGGTAAGTAAACGCCTGGTGGTCTCCACCCACCCACCTACCCCCTAGATCGTCCCCGACCTGGGCGCTCTAGGCGGCGCCATGGCCCTTCCCCTCTTCTTTGCGCGGCTTATTGCGGGGAAGCTTTTGACGTTTTCTTTTTACGTTGATCGTTTGAGGAATATTCACGATATCAAATTTGATGAATTTGCACCGCCTCAAGCCATAGCTTCATGTTGTTCATTGTTCTTTCTATCTCCTGCATCTGACGTGGTGGTCTGACGCTGTCCCGATTGAGATGGAGGCACATCATGCCACACGCGACAGGGAACCCGCTCCAGACTCCAGTCCAGTGACAAGAAAGAAAGGAGAAAAAAGGTCAGTCACGTCTCCACCGAGGTTACACCTAATGTGCTTTTGCCTTTTGAAGAGTTCCCCTTTAGAGCAACAAGACATGTGATCGTGGTATCCTTCCTTCGGGTCCTGTCAAAGTATCCCCGTTCTTCTGATTGTCTCAACCAACCTCGAAGCCGAGAACATCCCTCTGCTCCCCAGAGAGTACCAGCCCAAAGTCCGCGAAAAAGTAGGCGCTGTATCATCTTGCCATCCTACCTCTAGGCCATACCCCAGGGAAACCCATTCCAGCTAGTCTTCTAATCCATCTGGTCAACGGTCTGGGCCTCCTTGCCCTTACCCTCATCAGGACGAGCCTTTTCTGCG
This sequence comes from Neurospora sp. CHS-2018c, assembly GCA_009806235.1. Lineage (NCBI taxonomy): Eukaryota > Fungi > Ascomycota > Sordariomycetes > Sordariales > Sordariaceae > Neurospora > Neurospora sp. CHS-2018c. The sequence continues at coordinate 388,470 of RAPC01000023.1, forward strand.
CCCTCTGCCTTCTTTCCATCCTCCTCGGTAACCGCAAAGCGCCAGCCGAAGGTGTCGTCGATTTTTCCGAGCTGGATACCCTTAAGCTGGGAGAGGAGCTTCAGGCAGATATCGCCAGCGTCCTCTTGACCCTCAGGGAGGTAAGTGACCGTCTCCTCCTCAGCCTCCTTGTTGAAGGAGACACGAGCGTGCTCTTGGGTAGCACTGGAGGAAGCGAGAGACTGGGGAGATGACGTCTTGACGCGCCTGGTGATGGAGCGAATCGGGACGAGAGCGGCGGCGGTGCCAGCGGCCATAACTTCCGAGAAGTTGGGGAGTTCGGAGTACTTGATCTGTGTGGATGGTAAAACAGGGTGTTAGCAACTGATCCGATCCAGATACTCGGTTGAGATCCGAGGGAGAGAATATCTCCGACTATTGTGGTACCATCCTTCCGTTCGGCAGTCGTGCTCCGGTCAAGGGGATAGATAGGTAGGTAGCATGGCATGCCGGTAGCATAGGCCATCCAAGGTCCAGACCTAGATGATGCCCTCCGTCGCACGCACTTCCGGCTCGGATCTGAATCGGCGCTTCCAGTCCACCACTCTTAGGCCCCCGATCCGATCTTGGCACCATGCCGTGATCACCGAACAACCAGCGGGAAAACCGGGCAGACAACAGCCTGTGGTGTAAACAAAGAGAAGCAGGGGGAAATCACTTACCGGTCTCTTCTCGACCTTCCAGCCAAAGCTCTTGCCAATCTCCTGAATGCTATCGCTCGTGACACTATCGATCACGGCCTTGCTGCTGGGCACGACAACCGTCACATCATCATCGCCTCCATCGCCACGAATCACACCAATAAATCCGCTGGTGCTGAACTCGTCGACCTCCTCGTGTCTCGCGCTATCAAGATGGAGGGTGATATCATACCCCTCCTTGCGTGCCTTGTCACTCCAGCGGAGCACAGGCGCATAGTTGCCGCCAACTTTAGCACTACCAGTACCATTGGGAGCCGCACGGTCGAACTCCTCCAGAATCAGGGCCTTGACTGGGTGAGAACCATGGTAAACACCCGTGGGAATCACAAACACCGAGAAGAGGTACTCCTCGGGCGGGCTGAGGCCGAGCTGCGCGGAGCTACCGAAGATCTGGGGACGGATGTACAGGGCCGCGCCCGTCTCATGGGGCGGGACGTATTCGGCGTTCAGGGCGACGGCGGCTTTCACGGCGTCGATGAACAGCTCGACGGGCACGGGCGGGATGCTGATGAACTCCGAGCTGTGCTGCATGCGTTTCGCGTTCTTGTCTGCGCGGAAAATGGCGATCGAGTCGTTGCCGGGAAGACGGAAGGCCTTGAGGCCCTCGTAGGCCTGTTGGCCGTAGTTGAGGGCGGGCGCCATGCCATGCATGCGCAGGTAGGGGTCTGTGACGAACTTCAGGGGGGACCATTTGCCCGTCTTGACGGAGTAGTGAGATTCGACATGGCCGTTTACTGTGAAGTGAAGATGGGTAGACGTTAGCGGACTGTTTCTTTTTTCATGTTACGCGTAGTCGCGGAGATTGGCGTCATTGTATCTGCTCGCCCACATGTGCAACCCGTGGACACGATATGGATGGTCGTAGAAGATGCGTAGAAGGGGACTGGCACGGAGAATGCAGGGACTCGGGTTTATTTACTACTCACCTTCGCGGACCTTGAATCCGACGTTTGACCAGTCGATGGTGCTGACCGGAGGAGGAGGGAAATTCGCCATGGTGCGGATCTCTTCTGGGACTAGACCTGGTCTACTGCGAATATTATTGAAGTGGTTGTTATGGTCAACAGTTCTGGTGGTGATTCTTCGTCAGCTTCAGGAAGGTTAGAGGGGGTAGATTGTTGCAAGGTCGCGAGTTGAATCTGAGAAAAAAGTTCGAGTCTTTGTGCAACACAAAGGATACCAGAATTATCCCTCAGGCGAACCGCAACAATCTGTAGGCCTAACTCGAAGAAGCATGTCACTTAAGGTACCTACCTATACCGCTGACACTTTGCACTGGTGAACTCAACGTCTTCAGAATTTGTTTAAGGTACGAAAAGAAAGGCAATAGTCAAGAAAAGCAACTGTCATCCAGTCCTCGAGGTTCCCAAGGGTCCTGCCGCTCTCCGATATAGGGCCGAGACGCATGCATCAATGCCGGCTATATGAGCACAACGTGTAAAGGGACGCCGATGTCGTTGCCGTAGGCTGACAGGGGTTAAATTGATGACACAGGCTTCCTACTGCCCCGCCATTTCTTTACCTGCCCCGCACCAAGCAAGCCCATCCCGCAGTGGGAGGTCGGGGAATGCTGTCCTTTTGAACAATAAGATGTGGACAGTTCTGGGGAAGTGATGTCATCGTCAATATCGCGAGATTTGTTTCGATGACCGTCTGTTTTATTTCTTCTTTATAATAGAGAGTCTTGAGACATGGAAATGGGGTAATGCCCATGAGCATAGTATCGTGCGACGGAGCAGATACGCGGGCGAGTGGTCTTCAAGATACATCGAACGCAACGCCCAGTGTATAGTACGATACACCTCTCTTGCTCTTGTTCACACATCACATCATGTCAAAATGCTGTTTGTGACAAGCTCAGATGGATTACTGTAACGACAATAGGTACTGTGAATAGGTAGAATCTGATTATGTGTTTGCGGCTTATCCCGATGCATATCACAATTTTTTCAACTTCTCGGCAAGACGAGAAAACCTCTTAAGAGAAATAGATGAAAGAAGCCTTTTAAGAGAAACCGATGAATCATGCCAGCGCCTGGCTACCTTATTCTATATATATACTACCTTGTGGTGCAGTGTAAAAATGATCATGATGCGCCCCGTTTTCCGTTTCCCATAATCCCATGCTTTCCATACCACCTGTCATCGTTGCCGTAAAAGAAGAAAGAGAACCACCACCATGTACACCGCCGCCCGTTGTAGTGTTCGTCAAGACCGTGTCCTTGCTGTTGCTAAACGAGTTCCCTTAGCTTTCAGATATTGCCATGCAGTGCTTGGTGATCGCAGATCGCTGGGCGTATGGATGCACTTCTGTGTGGTGCTGTAACAAATGTTGCCGAAAATGAAAAGAAAAGAGAACAAATCATAAAGGGGAGAAGGCAAAGCAGGCACCCCCAATGCTGGAAAGGGCTCGCGATGCAAATGCCAAAAATTCCACCAACGCAAAACGCCACGCAAAAAGGGGATGCTGCAGCAAAGCAAACAAGCAACGCCCGGATTGCTCACATATTGCTGGAAGACGGAAGAGATATAGAACTTCTCCGACGCCGATGCTCGGCAGGAACCCTATATGTCATTGAGTCGGTAAATGTGGCCTCGAAGAGAAGGCTACTGCTTACACGACTTGGGACAGCTTCTGGAGAGCTGTAAGAACGCCTACAAAGCAAGTTAGTCCCTGGTTATCAAACGAAAGAAAAGAAAAGAGATCTGCTCACCACTAACGCCCTGGGTCAACGTCGCCTTGGCCTCAGTGTTTCTATTGCCAAGGCTGACAGTCACCACCTCCTGTACTGTTCCCTCCGTGGCCATCTGGTTGGCCCACTTGAAGACCTTCTCGTCGTCACGACCATCGCCAATAACCATGAGGAAGTCAACCGGTGATTTGTGCTTCTCATCTGGTCCCATCCGTTTCTGCAAATCATCGAAGATCCTCTGAGCCGCGGTGCTCTTGGTCCAATCTATGGGCTCAACAAGCACGCAACCGTCCATGGGAATAGCGTGAACGCGTTGCTCCTCGCAGGCGTCATTGATATGGCTGGCTAGGTCGGCAGCTTGTGTAGCGGCCGTGTGGTAATCATCCGCAGACTTGTAGTGGAACACTAAGGAGCAGCGACGTTCCTCAATCGCCGATCCCGGCGTACGCTCCAAGTAGTAGCTCATGATGTCCTGGAGTGAACTCTTCCAAGAGCGGATCTTATTGGAATCGGCCATTTCAGTCCAAGTGTTGCTTCCGCAATCCTTGAGGTAGCATCCGCTTTCAGCGATGAGACCAAGGTTAGGAACACGGCGGAAGATACGGTCAAGCTCCTCTGGACGTCTACCAGACATAACATAAATAGTGTTGCGCTCATCGAGCAGAAGATCGTTGAGAACATCCAGGGTGCGTTGAGGGCTGACCGGAATGATTTGATTGACGGGTCCCCAGCTGACAAGAGTTCCCTCGAAGTCAAGGATGAAAAGGCGGCGTTCGGTGCGATTGTATTGCTCCAACAACGTGGTCATCGAGAGGCGAGGTACTGCAGTCTGGTCGCGGCTATGTTGCTCCTCGTAGACCTTATCCAAGCGGAGCATAAACTCGGAGAACCAGTGCGTGCCGGTGTGAACGTTGACGGCCCCGTACAGGCTTTTCCAGCGGCGCTCCTTCTCCTCGCCGTCCATCTCGAGGGCCTTCTTGATGGCATCTGCACAAGCCCTGTAGTCCCAAGGGTTCACCGACAACTCATTTCCACTGAACAACGAGGAAGTACCCGTGAACTCAGAGAGGATCAGCGAGCCGTGCTTCTTCTCGCTGAACTTGCCGTCCTGACAGAAAAGGTATTCGTGGGATGTGAGGTTCATGCCTTCACGTTGGCTGGTGATCATGAGAGCATCAGCGATGCTCAACAGCGCAAGGTACTGGGCATAGTCAATGTCCTGCTTGAGGTAGACCACAGGTTGATATGCCAGGTTGGCCCAGGAAGAGTTGACGCGAGTCACAATGTCAGAAACGGTAGCGTCCAACTCGCTCTTTTCGCTTGTTGAAAGGGCAACCTGAATGAGAACGACCTTGTCCCTCCACTCAGGGTTCATGTTCAAGAACATCTCGTAGGAGAGGAGCTTCTGACGCACGCCGCGGACGTGGTCGAGCTTGTCGCGGGCTACGATGAGCTTCTTGCCTGCGTAGCGCTCACGCATGATGTCGAGCCAGCGCTTAACTTCGCTCTCTTCACGGTGACGACTGAGGCTAACAGGGTCAATACCGATCGGGAGGTTGATGACATCGACAAAACGGTCCTCGAGCTGAAGACCATCCGGGGTGGCTTCAACGCTCAGAATGCGGCTGCAGGTCTGGAGGAAATGTCTGGCGTACTCACGGATCTGGAATCCGATGAGGTTGGCGCCGAGCATGCCTTCAAGCAACTCCTTGCGAACGGCCAGACATCTAAAGACCTCTGAAGACGGGAAGGCAACGTGCAGGAAAAACCCAATCTTGGCTTCGGGAATCTTCTTCCTAATCATTCCAGGGACCAAGAGGAGGTGGTAATCGTGGATCCAGACCGTGTCTCCTTTCTTCCAGTTCTTAACAATCTTGTCGGCAAACGCCTGGTTGACGTTCACGTAGTACTTCCACGAGTGATCCTCGTACGCCTTGCTCTTCGGGTTGTCCGGGATCTGGTAGTGGAAAACGGGCCACAAGATCTGCTTGCAAAAGTGGGAATAATGGCCGTCGAAGTCTTTGTCCGAACAGAAAACACTCAGCATGTCGTGCTCAGTGGCAAGTCTGTCCTCGATGTCCTGGAGTTGCTGAGTGCCCTGGAGGGCGTCCGTTGGCATACCCAAGGTGCCAATCCAGGTGTACTCCCCAAGCTTGCCATCCCTGGCAGCTGCCTCGGCGGCGTTGCGCAAGCCACCGTTACCCTGATCGGCGCTAACGATCTTCCAGTCGGCATGTGCGAAGACGCGGTCGTGGCTCTCGCTCCTAACGAGGCTCTGTGGCTGCGTAATGCCTTGGCGACCCAACTCTCTGGCCTTCTGGTTCAGAGCACGGCTGCTGTTGACCAGCGAAGGAGGGGGAGGTGAATTGGCACGGGACATCGGCTGGTCCGGCCGGCCGCCCCATGTCGGAGAGCTTCGATCGATTGGAGCACGGTAGCCACCATCGGGAGAGAAGGGCATTTGGGGAATCTGCACCTTCAATCCATCCTCGTTTGTCCAAGGGTCATGGTGCTTGCGGTCTTCCGTCGGTGTGTGCGGAGGAGTGATGTGATTATGAGCTGGTTGGAAGAGGCTGGGAGGTGTGTTGGGGGATGGCTTCTTGGCCTTGCTGGCTGGCTTCTGCGACGCCGAAGCACCTCTTGGCCGGGCACCAGGCAGGTTGAAATGAACGGTCTTGGGGAGAAAGCTGTTAAGGTTCCCGGCAAGTCAGTAAATGTATCCATGACCTCATTCCCGACATTTCATTGTTAGGATCCACCCATCCGAGAGGGGTAGACTCGGACAAGGTAGCCTGGTGCAGAAATGCAATGCAAACGCAAGGTGGGAAAAAGTTCAAACTGGTGAGAGCTTACAGCGAGGCAATAAAAACAGTCATGATGGGCGGCTGTTAGTGCTGACAAGCTGATAGGTTGAAACTTGGAAAGACTATAATCTGCTGAATGGTATATAGATTTGATGGAGATGATGGCGACCGGGATGTCTGCTATCGGTCGTCTGTCGTGCTCATCAGATACGGCAGTGAACGCGTCGCCGAGCTCGAGGGCGTCGAGGGCTGTATCGGGACTTTTAGGTCGCGTCGGAATCTGTTAGGCGCAGGAACCGGGCGTTCGATGTCGGAGGCGAACAAGACGAGATGGCGGTGCAGACAATAGACGTGCGTAAGGTAGGACGAGTCAAGTATGCGGGACTCGGCAGAAGTTGATGAGGTTGGAGATGGTCGAGCTTCCGCCTGAGGAGGGGGACTCTAGGTTAGTTAAGAGGGAAAAAGGAAGAATTTCATTTGGAATGTGAAATAAAATGACCAAAGGACATGGGACAAGCTAGTGATCGAGCATGACCAAGACCACGGGGTCACGGGCAGGGTAGGCAGCGTACCTTAGTTTCAAAAGCAGTGCTTGGGCTGGAAGGCGCGATTATTCTTGGGTCTCTACTGCCAGGGGATTATGCCGGTGAAGGAAGTGGCAGTGGATGGATGTAATGGACTGAGAGTTCAAAGACGTGAGAGTCTTTCTTTGGGAGGAAGAAGAGAGGAAACTGTTTTATTTATCGAGTGTCAGCCCAATTGCATGCAGTTCCTTGACATCTGCTGCCCAGACACATGCAGCGGGGCAGTTATTAGGTGAAGCTGCCCAAAAAGAGATCGAGATAGTTGCTCGTAGACGGCCGTCGACTGGACGAGCCGGGTAAACGAACAGGGCAATGACGAATGTGGTGCTGAGGAACTTGAAGCAGCCCGGCGTTGCAGTGGAGCCCAGCTTGAAAAGACTGCATTGACCGACACTGACGTAACAGCGAGCTAGCTTCCGGTGCTAATGCACAAAGAAACTGACCTCTGCCATCCCGCCGCTGGCCCATCTCCATTCCCATACGCCCACAGTACTCACAGTGAACAGAAAGGCAAGACCGGCTCGACAGCGTGGTAGTTTCCAAGCTCAGACGCGGCATGATCACGTCAACGGGACATGTGTACTAGAGAAACAGAGCTCACTTACTCGGAGAAGGGCAAGAACTATGGCTTTGATCTCGAGGGATGATAGGACCTTTTCATCCGAGGATGGGTCACGCTGCTGATGATAAGACAGAGGGAGCTTCAGGTATTGTGGGAAAGAGTCAAGGACGACAGAGTGGTGCATATTATGGAGTTCAAGATGATGAACGGGGATGTGAGGACTCCAGCAAAGAAACCGCGAAACACATGGAAGAGTGGAGGGGCTTCGGTGATTTTTATTTTGGGCAGCGGATCGCTCGATTCGATCGAGGATGTCCACGGGAAGGCGGGGCCGTATGGGCCGGGGATAGGTACCAAACAGAAACCTCACAAGCCACTCATGTCCGAGATGGGCTGGGCCATACAAATCCTCGAAAAGCAGAACGCGGCCTCTTTTCCGGTACCTCAACACTTTGCGAAAGAATGGTGTGGGTCCCGTCAACTGAAGAAGATCTTGAACATGCAATTTTCAGTCCTCTCAGCCATAATGGCTGGGTCATGGCCAAGCAATTCGCTTGGGTACCTACTTGGCAGAATTGTCACAGGCCCCTGTTTGCCTGATTGTTCTCTTGGCTCCTTCTGCCTTGCCTCTTCCAATACTCTGTAATATGACCGGCGTACGTATGCCTACCTTGTGCCCAGCCGCCCCTACCTCTAGGTTACTGCAACTCTGTCCTGTGGCCGGCCTATCATCTTGATAATGACTTGAAGAGGGCCAAGAAGGAAGCACGTTTTGGCAGTTGCGCCAGGGAACAGGTCGAATTTCCCCTGCTGATGACAGGGATCACGTTGGAATCGTGATGGACGCACTGGGCCGTGAAAGGTGGATGAGCACCGAGGTGAGGGGCCGCAGTCTGACAAGGGTTCGGGGTCCGGAGAAAAGTGACATGCCCCATGGTGGTTGTCTTTTTTTGTCAACTTCATATGATCCCGTCTCGACATGGAAACTCTTCATTTCTCCCTACAGGTATCCTTTGGTCTTGCCATCTGCCAGAAGCTTTAATCTTACTCGTTAGAGGTATCTTTCTATCTGACGGTCTGACCTGACCTCAAGATGCAGGACGGACTGCAGCTCCCATTTGACATGAGCATGACGTTCCCGTGCGATCCTCCCGATTCGATGTCTCGACTTTGGTGAGACTCGAGATTGCAAAGGTGTCAAACGTGCTTGCTTATCTCTTTCTTCTCCTTCAGAAGGTTGTACCCATCTTTTCTGGAATTAAGTGGTCAGCAACGAAGCCCAATCTTGCTTTGTTTCACCAACACCACCATCACTTTACAACCACCATCCTCTTTCCTGATATCCTATCACGTAATCCTACTTCTCATTACGCAGCTTCCAAAGGGCCACATGTCTGCGGCAGCTGATGAGCTCAAACAGCTGTTAGTAAATAGGCCTTGGCCTTACCCAAACAGCAAACCGGTGTAGCAACATGTTAGTCATAAAGATGCTCGTGATTTCCACAGAGTCCGCAGCCTGTGGCCGAGGGAAGGAGTAACTGAATGAAACCTACCTATCAAGGTTCTGAGCTCGCAGTCCAACAGATTTCTTTTTTCAGCCGGCGCTAATGTGACAATCGACGTGATGTGCTTGGCCCCAAGAGCCTCGTCCGTAATCGTCCATCGAGTGACATCCATGTGGAATATGTTAGTGACGAGATCAACACTGCGAGAAGGTTGCATATGTAGAGGTGATAATACTGGTCAGCACCGCGAAAGGTACGCGAGGCATAGAACTTGCGGTTCGCGGTTGACACTACACCTCTACGGGGGGAAATGGTTAATTCTCGTGAACTTCGAGTTAGTGCAGACCGGTGGCAGAAGACAGAGCCTTACAAAAGACTAGCACTTACGCCGGCGAGAAATCCTGGTTTTCTGTAGGCCGGAAGTATCACACTAACCGTTTCCCAACCGGCAGAGGTGTACCTTGTACGTCTGGATGGCTGCCGGCCTGGATCAAAACCTTCTCAGCATCATTACCTTCACAGCCCATCTATGATTCGTCCTTGTCGCCTATCTGCGGCCTCCCGATCGTGGAACCGAAAGTCTTCGATGCGGTAGGCTTGTTTATCTGGAGAAGTGCCAAACTTCCCACAAGGACCTATGTACGCCTTAACTCGCGATGTAGGGTGGTTGAGCGCCGTTGCCTTTTGAAATGTGGTGCACACATATCCGCAAGGCTGGTATCTTGGCCCAGACCGGACTATCAAGCAGCAGCATCGACGGGTATCCTTTGCGTAACAGACTGGGGATCGGGTAATCCTTGAGTCTAAACCGGAATAGCTCTAGTGCAAACATGGGGACATCTTGTACATTTGCAGACACATGGGAAGAGTATCACTGGGGAAGTCTTCCCTGTACAAGGACGCGGGGTTGGTTCTCTAGAAGCTGGTGTTTTGTTGACTCTTAACTGTCACAAAAAGGGCAATATTTCCTTGTCTTGGCCCTTTGCATTGACCGCGAATATCAAATTGCCTCTGAAATCTACGACTGATGAGATATTTCACCCGAATACCACAACCCATCAAAATGAGTTGAGACAAAAGACAGGGAATCGGCCCAGCAGCCGGCTGTAAGACGCCGTCGATCCGGCAGGCGGTTTGATAGTCAGAAACTCAGAGGCGCATTGCATGCTTCCCAATTTCCGACCTGGCAAGCGATGGGATGGGGTTTCGCCGATGCGATGCTACCAACACCAACGACCAACGGAGGTGCGGTTGTTTCGCAACCCATCCATCCATCCATCCATCCATTTACAGTTGAGCATCCACAGTACGCAGCACATGGCAAAGAAAGATCCCGACAAAAAGACGATATCTCCAGATTGGACCCTCAGACCCTCCCACACCCCTCTGCTCGGGCGTGCTCCCTTTTGTGCTTGGTCGATGGACCCGAAGAAAGACGGCACGAAGCGGAAGGGCTACACGAACACGGCATTGTTCAACAGACCTCTGTAAAATCTCCGGACTCCGGTCACGGGGTAGGGCAAAGAGGCGAGTATGGCATGTGTAAATGGCTTCCACTCTACAATGGGCAGAAGAAGCACGTTTGCGTTTTCTGTGGTAACCATGACATAGCAAACTCTCTATTGCCTCTACCACAGGCAGTTCTGGCATCGTTGACTTCCACTTTATTATTGTCGTCGTTGTTGTTGCGTCCAGTCCGGTCGGTCCTGTTACTCCGGCAGAGATGTCAATCTTTTCCTATCACTATATCTCAAAAACTTATCCGGCAGGCACCGTCGTTGGTACCTGCCTCTAGGGTGTCCAGTAGGATCGACAGCTTTCAAAACGTGCTGGACAGACTAATGCCCGACGACTATCACCTACCAGACAACTACACTAAAGTCGGGTCGTCGCTTCAATCCGTTGATCGGCAGATCTTCAGAAGGAGCGGCGGCGCTTACCCAAAGCCAAGCTGTAGTGGTGTACGTAAGCCGCCCATGGCTGATGACCTGGGATTAATTTTATCGTGAAAACCAAATGGTGAGAAGTGATGAGAGGATTTCGAATTTGGTCAGATGAGACTGGACTGACGATGGCTTCAGAGTGCAAAATGGAAGTCGCGGTACGCAAAAGGATGGATGGGTGTTGTTTCCCAGTCTTTTTTCAATCGACAATTCTATATCTTGGCGGTCAGGCAGCCAAGAAATGGGCGTTTACAAGGGAAATTTCCATGACAGCAGGAGCGGGGGATGGGGAGTTTTCTGTACAGGCCAAGCCCCACAATACCTCTAGGTGGAAGGCGCAGCTGTGAATGGCATCGGAACTTTCCAGCAGCAAGAGCGCCCAGAGCCAGAACAACGCCAGAGTTCCAGGCTTCCAGTTGCATGGAATCCATGGCAAAATCTATGCTGGATATGCGCTACCATCCATGGATGGGACTTGCCGTTTCAAAGGGGTGTGACCCGATATCTTCCGAGATGCCACTGCATTTCGAGGGCTGCGGTTGGTTCTTGACGAAGGTTGGAACAACATTTCCAACGGCAGAATTTGGAAAAGGCTGGTTTGTTCTGTGTTACAACGAATTTCTTCACGATGGAAACTTTGAATTCTTCAATCTCAACGTCGTATTGGTCGCTATTTTCAACGCCCTCATTCTAGGCCGCCTTTTCATGAAGAAATGGCTCACCAAGTGCCGATCAAAGATGTCATCGCGAAAAGCATGAGGCATAACCGAATGCTTCTTCATTGGTGTGACGGGCAAATGAAATCACAAAAAAACGCGTTGGGCATTTGACAACAAGAAAATGTGACAAGAAAAGAAGGAACAATGAAATCGATGACCGTTGGACTTGCCGTCTGATCTCCCAAGTCTTGGAAACAGGGCCATGGAAGTCAAGAAAGAAAAAGCGGGGCCGGCAATACGGCGACGGCGGACAGCGGCACGGCGGGGCGGGGAATGGAAGGCTCAACTGCTACAGAAACCGGGACCCATGGGACAATGGAAGCCTCTTTCCCAACTACCTTGGTGCGCTTCACAAACAAGAAATGGGAAAGTGCAAAAGTGAAGATGGAAAAGCGGCCGAGATTCTCCCCGCAACTCGCAAGACGAGACAGAAAAGGCCCGCAGTGTGCGTGGTTCATGCTATTGCTTTGGGAAATCTTAATCGCCATGCCGTCTTTGAAAGCGGTCTGCAACTCTGAACATCAACGAGGATCTTTTTACTAGCTCCAAACGCCATGATCAACCAACGTCTCTCTTGGTGAAATGCATATCACTATCCTTGTCTATATCGTGGGCATCTAACGCGCTGCATGGTCCGCGCAATGAGAACTTTTCCATCAAAATGCCAAAATGAACACCGCCGGGTATCGCTTAAGGTAACCACGCCCGTCTGTCTATGTGCTTTCCTCCAACTCCTTTGAGCGTCTTTCTTGGGTGAGGTCCAGGTGTGATCGCGCAGTTTGGTGACATTGAGCAGCGGGCTGGGAAATTTTACCGATCTGCAGGCCCATTCCATCACCGTAATCACCTTTGCCCGGCGATTCTGGAAGTTTGGCAGAGGCGCAGTCGGCAAACACTTATCAGCCTCACAACACCACCATCCTTTCGAGTCGAGGTGGTGTGCTGCCAATTTGCGTTTTTGACTCAGTCAGGCCTCTTTGGTGAGCCGATAATAGTAGCTAGGCTGACGTCCAAGAAACTTGGCTTCGTGAACATTGCCGTGAAAGTTGTTCCTGGCAGGTAGTATGTAGTATCCGAGGCCGGCACGCTCGTTCGTGCGAACTGCTGCAAACACCACGGAAGCAGGCCAAGAATCAAATCACACCGCTGTGAGGCCTCCACGGGTCAGGTTAGAGCCGGTGCTCCCGGGTTCCGACTGTTGGCTGTAGGAGGGTAGGATTCGTTCCCGCTCTCTCCTTTAGCTCCTCCATGTCCTCACGGCCTTGTCCTTTCCGCCAGATCCTACCATCTTGCCATCCGGCGACCAGTCCACGGCGTATACCTCGAAGCGAGTTAGAGATTTTCATGGAAATCACCGATGTCGGGGAGTTTTCGGTTCACATACCTCGTCTTCGTGTCCGGGAAGGTCCATGGCGAGAGTGCCAGTGCGCACATTCCACGCCTTGAGGGTAGTATCTTTGCTAGCCGTGATAAGAAGTCTGCTATCGGCGGACCAGGAGCATTGGTATACCTGGGATATGAACGCGTTAGAACTTTTCCGTTATTTTAGAAAGGGATATTGGAAGAAACTTACGGGTGCAACATGGCCCCTCAAGCTCTTGAGGAACTTGCCATCCCTGGCATTCCAGAGCTTCACGCTGTTATCCCAACCAACCGAGGCAATCAGAGTGCCATCAGGGGAGAACTGGACCTGGTTCACCTTGTTCTGGTGTCCCAAAAGTCTAGCAACGGGCTTGGTACCGTTGTTGGTAGGATCCCACAGGTACATGGTAAAGTCGTCACTGGCAGACACTATCCGCTCAGCAATCTTGCCATTGATCTTGGCCGCTCTCTCGAAACGCTCCTTAGCCTTCTCCCTCTTGCCCTCCTCGGTGGCAGGGACGTCCTTGGCGTGGTCGAAGTATGCGGTCCTAAGGGCATGGTCGCTCGACAGACTGATGTGGTTAATCCAGTGGGCATGAGATGTCAAGCTGTGTACCAAGGTGCCCTTGATGGCGTCGAACACCCGGATAACCTTATCGTGCGAGCCAGTGTAGATAAGATCGGTTCCACCCCATCGCACGCAAGCAACGGAGCTCTTGTGGCCGCTCAGGACATTCTCAGTGCGGCCTGTGTTGACAACCCAGATTCTGCAGGTACCGTCCTTGCCAGCGCTGGCAATCCTAGGAGTGCCGTCTCTCCACAAGTGGTAAGGCTGCCACGCCGTCATCAACACCCATTTGGCGTGGCCCTTGAAAGGCTCACCAACGGGCTTACCGGCCTCGGGATCCCATATCCTCACTGTGCCATCCATGCTGCAGGTCGCTAGTTGCTCTCCATCGGGTCTCCAGTTGACGCCGAGAACCCAGCCGGTGTGTCCTTTCAGTGTGTGCTTCGGGGTACCGGTATTTGTATCCCAAATACGGGCTGTGTTGTCGCCACTACCGGTAGCAAGGCGACCGGACGAAATAGGAGAGAATTGGGCTGCGAGGATGGGTTGGCCGTGACCGGGAATGCGATGGGCAAGGCGCGAAACTGCTTGTACCCTGAAAACGGCCTGGGGCTCGGCACTGAGTGTGATGGTGGTTCTACGCGGAGAGGTCAGCAAGACATATTCGTCAAATTGTTGCTTTCCCTGGGCTGTCATACTCGAAGGGGTTCTCGACGCCATGCTGCTTGAGAAGGCCGAGGAGGTCGGATGGGTACTGGTCGACAATGATATCCTTGCCGGGAATATGGATGCGGAATCGGTATGGGGTGAACTCTTCGCGGTCTCTCTCGAGTAGTGTGTTGAGCAAGACGGAGATGTTCTTTTCGGTGGCATCGGCAAAGTTGATTTCGATCACATCGGTCATCTGGTTGCCATCGCTGTCGACGAAGTTGGCCTTGAAGGAGCCGAGCTCAGGCGCCAGTATCGGGGCGACATCTAGCTGTGTTGTGGTGCGCTCGATCTCCTCTCTCTTCTGGCGCTTCGACGGGGGTGGTGCTACTGTCGCCATTTTGAATTCTGTTGTGCTGGGAGTTGTCGCTGGAATGTGTTGCGATTCTCGACTTCCAAGTGTTGATGGGATCGGGGCCTTCTGGGTTTGCACTGCTGCCCCTGCAAAGGCTGGACGCAGCAGAATGCGGGCAGTCCAAAATTTTGGCGGTGATGGCGTGCAAAACTCGCTTGGCATGTCCCACTTCCAATGGAGCTTTGACCCACAATTGCTTCCTCCATGTCTCCACATTAAGCTGTTTACGGTTTAGGGCTGTTAGTGCTTCTCCACGGTGGAGTTGCCTTTTCGTCGACTCCTTCCAGTTCGACATCATGAATCCAGACCTAAGGTAACTTCCAACTTGATCCATCATTGTCATCATCATCTTCCTCATCATCCCCTCTCCCAACATCAAGAACAATCCAATTCAACGTATCAACCATCAATGGTTCCTATAGGCACTTATCATTCATGTTCTCTTTCTATATTCTATAACTGAAACCAACCCTGACCATTACCCGGTTGTTCTTGACTGCTCCCAGAGCACATGATTCGACATAATGTCTTCTTTCTCTCTATACCACAAAACCATGAAAATCCAAGACATAAAAGCACTTTGCAACAATGATGGCAAGCGACAGCACACAGAGATTTCAATCCCTCCGTTTCCATTCTGATGGACCAAAACTCTCAGAGACTGCCCAGCCTCATAGTCGGAGGATTCGCTACAACTCGGAGGATGAGCCTATACCTTCGTTCGCTCTTGCTGGATGTGCCAGAAACGTGGATTTCTTCACGATGTTGAACCGCCATGCCCATTAATCCCCCGGGATTGATGTTAGGGCTTTGGAAACACTATATGCAGCTCCAGCACACGGCATCTAACGTACCGGGGCAGGTTGACTCGGGCCCCGGTCCGCACCAATCTCGCCATTCACCGGGCAAGGTTAACTCGGAGACGGGACTCGGGAAAGGAACAATGTTGGAATTCCGCGTTCTGGAGTCCCTTCACTGAGCAACTCATTCACCGGACTTCTCCTTCAACGGGCTTCTCATTGACCGGCACTCCCTTCCAATATTTCAGGCTGCCCGGGTTTCTGTTTCCCCTCTTCCATTACAACTACAGAGTCAAGCCATTTTCTGTCCTGGAATTTCCACATCCGTTGAGGATATTACACCCGGTCTTTTTATCTCCTGCCAGACACCGAGCCCTGTTGATTTGGGGACCCGTTCCGGAGGAAGGGAGGCACAATACCCGATTCAAACTCACAGTCTCTCTCCACCTTGGCCATCAAGAACTTGTACCAGGAGGCGCTCATATTTGACATCGCTGAGAAGGCCGACGTTACGAGTTCCGCGCAACTTAAGAAAAAAAACATACGGTGCTTCCTCAACGGCATGCCCCCCTCATCGTTTCCTCCTAGCCCTTTATCGCCGTCCCCACATCCTCAGCCCGATTTGACCACCTTTATGATGCTGCCATGGCGGCCGCCGTACCCAAGATGACAGGCACGGGCATTGCGAGATGAGATTGTGAGGCCTCTTGCGATTCAAGAGCGACACAGCCGCATGAGTCCGGCTCTAGGAACGTCACGCTAGAGTTTCCAGAGCCCCCATGGTTCCTGGACTCTTCAGTTCCAGTGTGGCATAAGATGTGGAATGGCCTCCAAAATCCAAGAATAGGACCAACTGACAGACTTCCAGTCCATGTTCATCATGGAGGACAATGTTTCGCACCAATGCATGAGCCTCGCCACAAAAGTGGACTTTCTTCTCGCTCCCTTGGATGACAGACTTCACACCAAACCGGCAAGCCTCCTCCAAGGGCTTCCGCCACTAGCCGGATATGGTCAGGGTGATATCGTCGAAAGTCGAGAATTGACAACAAAAGCATCAAGGCGACCGGAAAGCAAATTGCTTGCTACAGCGAGGTCAACCAAGGAGTCCAGCCTTCACGCCATGGACCACGCGATATACGGTGGGCTATCTAAGGAGTCCGTTGTCCGGTTGAGTGTTTCTGGCCCACAAACTACGAAACGACAGTTTTGCCGTTCAATCTTCGGCCAATCCGGCATGCCATGACCTTCACACAAGAACAAGAGAACTGACCGGGCTTTGGCTATATACCCAAAGCTACACGACCGTGCAAAGATGGCCGTCCACCGAACACCTGTGGTGTAGTTTGCCGTTCACTAATTTACTTTGAATTCGATCTGTCTTGATTGAAACTATGCGAGCTATGAAATTAGGTTTGGTCCTTCGCTGGATCTTCCGCTACCAATAAGGCAATTCTTTCCGTCACTATTGGTCCTCTTTTGGTTCCGGGCCTCCCTTTGCAGTTCAACCAACAAATTAACCACCAGATGCACAAAGGAAAGGGCCATAATGGTACTTATTCACCCAACACCACTTCCAAAGTACTGCGGCTGCTGCTGGTCCCAAGTCGGATAGGGTCCGGGCTGCTATGGCATATGGTACGGCCTCTGGTACGGCATCTGGTACTGGGTCTGGTACTGGGTCTGGTACTGGGTCTGGTACGGTACCTAGTGTACCAATGTGGCTGTTGACGGAAGCCCAAAACCTCCTTCGTCAAACAAATTACTTCTTCGGTCTGAGCCTTAACCTTAACCGTCCATCTGTCATCCGGATCTAGCCTACACACTCCAGCTTCCCATCCCAAATCCTGCCTTCACTCTTACCCAACAGAGCTAGCCAACCTTGGATTTGGCAAGTAAAACGCTGCCACGGCAATAATGAGGTAGGCAGATGCCAAAAGTGCTCCCTCGAGGTAGTTACTCCTCCCATCCTTAACGAGAAAGTTCACGATGAAGGTGCTAACAAACATGCAAACAGTCTCGAAGAGGGTAAAGTAGAGGGACATGTCTCGATCCATGATCCAGCCCAAGATAACCACTACGGGCGTCACAAACAGTGCAATCTGGATACTGCTGCCCAGTGCCACGCCCAGCGCCAAGTCCATTTTGTTCTTCAGTGCCACGCTCACGGATGTGATATGCTCGGCTGCGTTGCCTACAATGGGGATGAGAACCAGACCGATGAAGGCTTCAGAGATACCGGTGGTTGCGTTTGCATCCCGGGCGACGATTGCATCGATGGAGTCCACCATGAACTCGGCACAAAGGGCGACCAAGCCGGTCGAGGTCAGAAGAAGGATAATGGCGGCTTTCTGTGACATGGCTTCCACCTCCGGGGTCTCCTGGGCCGCTGGCTTTTCCTCACTGTTGCGAGGCGAGCCCGGTATGCTGTCGACCACAATGGGGACTACTGCCGGTAGCTCCGGCAAGGTGCCGCGCCGGGTCCCAGCCGGCATAGACTGGACACGCCGCAGTGACTGTCCTTGTGCACCGTTCTCCGGTTGCTCTGCTTCGTTGGGGTTCTCCAGCATGGAGGCAACAGCAGTTGAGATCGGCCGGAGCGATCTGAGTAGGAACGGCGCAGTACGAGGGGCCGTGTCCCGCTGTGCCTCCAAGTCACTGGCCAGGCCAAAACCAACATGATGTGCGCTGGTCCCACAATTCTGATCTCGACTTTGCAACGGTTCAGCGTCTTTAGTTTCACCCTGCTGGACCGTCCCTCTTGCGTCATTGACAGCGAACGTGTCAATATCAGGGTGGTTAGCACCAATGAGTTCCTGCGTCTGGTGTAGCGTGCCATCTGTGACAGCTGTCGTCCTTTCAGCGGCGCTGTGCTCCGTTGTGGTCACACCCCTACTGTTCTCCTCTCTTCCAGCTGTGCCACCATCTTCGTTCGACATGGCTTGGGGCGCTTGTCGCGAGTTCTCATCACGAGTCCTAGGTGGAGATGAAGACGAGTTACGTCTAGAGTTGAAGTAATGAGCTGCAGGGCCGGGTGCCGCTGCCTGCTCAATTACGTGTCTTGGCGTTGGCGCGTACAGATAGGAGTGCGATTGTAGTTGGAAGATGAGGTAGAGGAAGTAAATAAGGAGTAGGATGACACTGGTTCCCCGGCTGAGGGGTAGGACCTTACTATCCGCCTCCTTGACGTTTTTGAACGTGGCGTGGAACGCGGTTGGAAGCATCAAGCTCAGTACACTCAGTGTGAGCAAACAAGCGCTCATCTGGGTTACGGTGCTGTTGTATATCTGCTCGCGATAGCGCAGACCGCCCCAGATGAAGCACATCCCCAGGATCAACAGGAGGTTAACCAAAATTGATCCAACGAGAGAGGCCTGGACGATCCTGATTTCGTTCTTTACGAGCGCAATTCTGTTGTTCACGCATCATTTGTCAGCTTTGAGCTTTTGTTGATGGGCACAGAAGACGCTGTGGAAGATTCTGTAGCGGATCAGGAGCCACTCACATGAAGATGATTAGCTCAACAGCGTTTCCAAAGGTGACGTTCATCAGGGCCGCAACCGTGTCACCGCAACGACCGGCTACGCTTTCCGTCGCGTGGCTGAGGAGCCCGGCCAGAGGAATAATCGCAATAGCGTTCATGGCGAAGATCGCGCCAGCCGGCATGGACGTGAAGTCTGCAAAAACAAGGGAATCAGCAACCTGGGAGTCTCACACGAGCAGCATATGACGACTATGAAGTGCTACAAGTGTAGCTCATCCTGAAGGGTTAGGTGAGGTATCTCCTTAGAGCCTAGCCCTGAGAAGAGCCACTGGTGTACGGCCTTCTAGCCTTGGAGCCAGCCTAGACCGCCCAGTGTCCTACAGTGAGGAGAATGTGAAGGGGATCTGATGGACTTACGGACGGCAAATGCTACCGGTACAAAGACCAGGCCTATGTTCAAGAAGCTCGAGAAAAGAATCCCTTTAGCGCAGGAGTAGAAGCGCGCAAGTGCCGAGGGCTTCTTCGCTTGTGTCTCTCCACCAGCAGCGAACACTGGCTCTCCATCCACCTGACCAGATACCACTGAGCCATGGCGGTCAGTCTCGGCTGTCGTGATTGTGCCACGGCGGCTTCCACTCCCTCTCAAGATTGAAGTAGCATCAGACCTAGTGCGCACCAGAGGCGCTGGGCCATGAGCTTTTGCCCTTGCCCAGGTCCGGATTCTGTCTGTAACCCATGGTATGATGTTAGTGAACGCCGCTTTTCAAAATCTGATGCCGGTGAAAGGCGGATGTGAGGAGCTCAGGGCAACTCACGCATGACTGAACGGCTGTAGCACTCAGTCGTTGATCAGACTACCGCTCACTCTACTCTGAAGGAGGAAAAAGAGAAATCGGGATGAACGAGTGTTCGGATCAGATACCAAGAGCTGACTACTGACTAAGTTGAAGCAGAGCAGCTGCAGTTAAGAGATGTTGTTCTTTTTTATAAAATTTGTTTGTGCAAGAGAGATGTTGATGGCATGTTTTCTCGATGGCGGCATCACACCGCATTAGACTGCATCTGACTTGAAGCAGTCCACGGCGTCAAAGGAAGTGTCACGCTTATGCAAGATCAACTGCATCTAGGGGACAGGAGTTGCATCGATAACACGTCGGTGCTTCCAGGTCTCTTCTACAAAGTCATCTCTTCTAATGGTCAACTCCATCTGTGACAGAAAGCCAGAGAAAAGGGGAAAAATCAGGGAACAGTAACTGGCAGGCCATGCTGTGAACTTGAGTACAGAAAGGCAAACAATAACAAGCGAACATGTCGTGTACACAATACGTTATTTAGCAGTGATATCAGACACACGGACTCCGCGATCGTCTTCTATCCCGTCTACGATACGCTTCGTCGATGGTACAGACATCTGAAGTCGAATCAAACCAATCAGCCATTCCCTTGCGAGTTACTTCATCGCTGTTTCGAAACAAATGCTTAAATCCGGTGCCTAACTCGGTCTACCTAGCCTATCTGTTTCATCTGATCTAATGCCGGGAGTATCCTGGCAGATCTCCACCTCCAAGTTAGAGATCCGAGATCTACAAGTACACTATAGAGCAGGGATGGACTACCTCTGCAGCACTCATGTCCTTACTCGGTCGACCTATCAAACTCATCAATAACACTAACCGGCTTCACGAACCTGCCCAGAGGTTCGTACTTCAGGTGGTCAAAGCCGAACGCCTTGGGACCACCAAGATCGATGCCTCTCTGTGACCCTGTCCACTTGTCTGAAGCGGCGATTCCGAGAACGATGACCAGCAAGCCATACCGATACTCTGGAGTGCCCACGGCTTCACCGCTTTGAGCGTCGATGACCGAGATCAGGTCCGGCACGATCGCAAGTACATCCTCCTGCTTCTCCAACTCCTTCTCGCCGTCATCGCTGTCGTTAGAACCGCCCTCCGGTATACGGATTGCGGCGACGTTCTCGTTCTTGAACGGGATCTTAATCCTCTTGCCAGTGAAGTCCGCCTCCCCACTAACATCTCCTTCGCGTCTCCCTGTTCTCTTCCCTCCATCACTCGTTGTCGTAGTATCATCCGACAAATCCGTCCCCTCAATAATACACTCCCCATAAACATGTCCCATCCTCAACGTCCTCCTAACACCCACAATCTTCCCCTTAAACAACACCTTCGCCGCTTCCCTGCCCCCACACTCCTCCACAATCGTCTCCGCCACCTCATCCAACCGGTTCATCGCCCTCGCCCTCGCCACCGCCCTCCCCAGCCTCCACGCCTGCGACACCGTGTTCTCCACCACCCACCTCTTCATCTCCGCGCCCGTCACGGGGGGATCGGCGGCGCCCACCTGGCTGCCCATCTGGCTCAGCGCGGCGCGGATGATTTTCTCGACGGCGGCATCCGACGCCGCTTTGGGCATCACCAATACGTTCCCATTCCCATCTGCTACGGCGATGGGGCTCCAGATGGGACTGCGCTCGTTGAATACTACTGGTGTCGTCTGCCACTTGGTCGGGTACGCCCGCCCCATCCAGTCGCCGTCGACGCAGGGGATGTTCATATTGGTGCTGGCGCCGAGCGTCATGCCTTGGAGGCCGTTGCCGCCGCCGATTTCGAGGGCGATCATGTGCGTTGCTATACTACCCTGACCGGAGGGTAAAGCTTTGTACAGCTCCGTCTGCGCTTGCATCATCTCGTCGCCTTGCAGCTTCTCGATGCTCACGGTCGGCGAGCCGGCGCCGCAGCCACAGCCGACGGCGGCGGTGTCGGGTACGTCCGCAGGGGAGACGACCCGTACCGAGGCGCCGGAGCGCAGCAGTTGGCGGAGGAGAATCATGGAGGCGTAGGGCGAGCCGCCGCCGCCGGTGCCGAGGATGTAGCAGCCTGTGGAAATGAAGGTGAGGTCTGTTTCGGAGATGTGCCAGATGCGGTTGAGGACGGAGGGGGTGTAGGTGAGGACGTCGACTTCTGTTTGTGATGCTACAGGCTTGGTCTCTGTGACTGTTTGTGCCTCGGGCGAGGAGTCCTCGTCCACGGCCTCTTCGGGAACTCCCTCCTCGTTGCTTGACAAATCTGATCGTGTAAAGTCGAAGTCACCGGCTGCGCGGACGATGAAACGAGTTTTGTTTTCGACGTACTGGCAAGTGTCTAGTTAGTACTCGTTCGCAACATCCAATAATGATGCTAAGTTTGTTCTTACCTGCAAGGGCAGTATCTCAATCTCAACGACCTCGACAGACTCTGGCGAAGCACCAGCTGCAATGGTTCTCTCGATAGCCTCCTTCTTAATCTCCTCCAAGAACTGCTTCTCCGTCTTCGTCTCGGTCGACTTGATCGTGTCCACGACAGCACTAACCCGAGCAATAGCAGCCCCTATCGCGTTCGCAACCTCGGACCACCGGGGCTTAAGGACCTTGCTTGCACCCTGGAGCTCATTAGGAGCAATGACTGCACCACCGCCTACAAGAATGACTGGCAAGTCCTCTGGTGACGTCTTCATGTTATCGATTATCTTCTCGATCTTGCTCTTGACGATGGCCTGGAACTGCTGGGTTTCTTCTTCGGTCAGTGCGTCTTTGACGAGACTGGCGTTGCCTATGTTGGTGATATCGGGGTTGGCGAGCACGGTACAATCTGTTGTGGTAAGCGTGCTTCCGCCAAAGAGTAGCGCTTCCTTGTTGATCTTGTAGCCCACACTGTCTGGCCCAACGGTGATGCCGTCTTTGCCCTTTCGAACAATGGAGCCGCCGCCGAGACCGATGCTTCTAATGTCTGGGCATGAGAAGTTCTATACCCACAGTAAAGTCCAGGGTAGGTTAGCCACGAACATGAACACGGATCATTGAGCCATTCACGGAGACCATCTTGGGCAAAACAACATACCATTCTTACACCCGCCAACTCGCTATAAGCAGCCTGCTGTCTCGGAAACCCATTAGGCAACAGCAAGCCAACATCAGTGGTAGTCCCACCAATATCCACCACCATCATCGCCTCCCCTCCCTCCCCTTCCATTTTCCCGTTCTCCTCTTGTACCAAAAACGCCGCACCCCTCATACTATTCGTCGGCCCACTCGAAAAAGTCTTAATCGGCAACTCAGCCGCCTTCTCACCCTTCAAAATCGTCCCATCATTCTGCGTAATAAACACCGGTACACCTTTGAGTCCCAACCTCCTCACGGCCTCTCTAAACTCCCTAATCGTCCGCCTCGCAAACCTGAGTATACTCGCATTCAAAACCGCCGCGTTCTCCCGTTCCAAAAACCCCAAGTTCGCCACCTCCTTCGAGCACACCACATCCACTTCTTGTCCACCTAATTCCCGCCTCACAATCTCCGCCGCCCTCTCCTCCTGTTTGTGGACGGTATCAATAGGGCTAAACACGCCATTAACCACCACGGCTTTGATCCCGCCGCGCTTGCGGATTTCTTGGCAATGCTCCACGATCTCGGCCTCGTCAATATCGCGGATCAACGACCCGTCTACCTCCAACCCACCCTTCACGCGAGCGTGGTAGCCTAGGATCAAGGAGCGCATGTCCTCGGGCCAGTCGACGCAAGGCGGGACGTGCTTGGAAAAAGGGCCGGAAAGACGGAGGACGGCAACGCGCGAGAGGCGGGTGGGGTCTCGCTCGACGACGGCGTTGACGAAGTGTGTGGTGCCGATGGTGACGCTGGCGATGGCGTCTTGGTAATGGATGCTGGCGGCTTCAAGTTGGGTGAACATGGTGGTGATGGCGGTCATGATGCCGTCGCTGGGGTTGGGGGTTGTGGCGGTCTTAACGTGGGCTAGAATGCCTTTGGATGGTCCGGAGGAGGCACAGAGGGATGGGTCGAGGATGACGCCGTCGGTGTTGGTACCGCCGACGTCAACGCCGATGCGGAGGCGGCGGGTTGAGGGTTGGGATGTCATGTTTCGAGTGGTGATAACTCCCTATATGATTGTGGTTGGCCTAGCTGAATCAAGGTTGGAGTTCCGGGTTTGGGTGAACGTGTGGAGATTGGAGTAAGTTTAGAGGTAGTTAGCCGGAGTAGTTCATGAAGTGAAGACAGCGTCCGTTTGTCGTCAAAGCAAGACGACTGGATTTGTTGATGTTTGAAGAGGCAATGGAACGAAGGGTTCAGGGGAAAATATCATGAGCCCATCAAGAAGACAGACATGACGGTTATGACGCATGTCGGCCGGCCGGAGGTGTCTTCAAGGTGGGGGGAATGGAGACATTCGTGATCGTCTTCAGCGGTTTGCCCCACAAAAATACCGCCAACAGGGGTGCTTATCCCTAAAAGAGGAGTTGAAAGTGGAGATGCGCGATTATCTGATCATCAGATAAGGGCGGCCAACTAGACACGTTCCATGTCGCCCGTTTGTCATCTGCCATATTTTTCGCAGAACTTCTAATCCTCCCTCAGCCTATGTTTTTCCGAAGACTAACGAATTCTTTTTTTTGGGAAATAAACCCCCGACGCCAGAGATGTCACAGAATCTTCTTTGTTGAGGGCGCATGTCAACAACACAGGTAACCCCCGACCGACAGTCATTGCAGTCAAGCTCAATTCCCATCTTCTCTCGATTTCCAATCCCCAGACAGACTTGGTCTCCGAAACCCTTCATTAACGGAGAACTTTGACCTCGGTCTACCCTCGAAGTTTTCCGTTAATTGCATGCGGACTTGATGGTTAGGTCTCCCTCGCACTTTGGTCTGCGGTCAGCATTCTTCCGTCTGCTGTGTAACACCATGAAGACGATGCCGTGATGAGACATCGGATTTCTATCCAGAGGTCATTGGCCACCTTGACGCCAAGCGGGGGAGTCTTGATGGAATGTGCGCACGTTAGTCGTCAATTGTGTTACCGATCTCAAAGCAGCATATCTGCTCACCTTTGTACGTAATGGTGCTGCACGATTTGACCGTGTCGATTCGTGTAACAAAGAGATGAGGCTACCCCTCAGCCAACGATATACCACGTCCAGCTTTTGAAGCATTTCAGTGCTGTTGGGATCTTCTTTCTCCATTATCTCTCTTGTCTCTTGTTCCAACAAGAGTCAAATCCTTTCGCGATAATCGAAGAAACCAGACCTTAACCACAGCCGGAATCGATAACACCATGGCCAACACTCCCCTCAAAATCACCCAAGAGCCCTTCATCCCGTTCAACTCCCTCATCCTCATCACCGGCGTCAACGGCCTAATCGCCAGCCACATAGCCGACCAGCTCCTCTCAGCCGGCTACCGCGTCCGAGGCACCGTCCGCAACAAATCCCGATGCGCCTGGGTCGAGCCCTTCTTCACCTCGCGCTACGGCGTCAACCGAATCGAAGTCATTGAAGTCCCCGACATCACCGCTCCCGGCATCTGGAACGCCCACGTCACCGGTGTCTCCGCCGTCATCGCCGTAGCCGGGGTCGCCTGGCTCGACGACCGAGACGTGCCCAAAGCCGTCAACGAAGAGCTCAAGTGTCTCTACGGCCTGCTCCACGCCGCCAAGACGCACTCGAACACCATCGAGGCCTTCATCTACACCAGCTCTTCCTGGGCGGCGTATACGCCCAAGGTCGGGGTCCGCAGGACTCTGACGGAGGAGTCGTGGAATCATGAGGCAGTAACATTGGCGGAAGATCCGAGCATCCCTGATGCGGAAAAGGGACTCGCTCCGTTCATGGCTATCAAGGTCAAAGTCGAAGAGGCGCTGTGGGACTGGGTTGCGAGGGAGAAGCCCAAGTTTACTTTCAACGCGATGCTCATCTCCACCGTCATCGGGCCTATCCTTGATCCTGGGAATCAGTCAGCCAGCACAGCCGGGCTGGTTAGGGCTTTGTATGACGGGAAGCCGAAGGAGGCAATCGATGTCATTGCTACTCTCGGACCGCAGTGGTCCATTGATGCTCGAGACGCAGGTCGGCTGTATCTGGGCGTGTTGGTGTCGGGGCTGACTGGATCGAGGGTCTATGCGTTTGCGGAGCGGTTCAATTGGAACCAGCCTCTGGACATTTTCAAGGAGTTGTATCCTGAGAGGAAGGACTGGGTGGAATTGCCGGGATCATATCAATGTGATGAATCGGAGATTCTGGCGAACATCCCTCTGTCGTTGTTGCGTGCTGTCGGACAGGAAGGATGGACGAGCTTGAAGGAGAGCATCAAAGATGCGGCGGGGAGTTTTGTTTCGACTGGGCAGTCCTGAACGGAGACTTGGGAGCATGACATGGATGGAGCCGGGGAAGTGCATGGTCTTAGGATGGATACTGATGTCATCCGATGCCTCGGTCCCGAACATCTCGTCCAATCCATCTCGTTCTAAGCACCCAGTTTCGCTTGTCTCCTTTTTCTCCTGGTCGGCTTCTTTTCTTTTTTCAGCAATGTGTTCACGGTACCTGCAGTACCGTACAAGGTTAATCCAAACAAGCCCCAGACCCACTACCGATCATTGACGTCGCCTCGTTGGGCTGTCAATGGTTGTTCCGGGTTTCTGGTTCGTCTTATTGGGATCCACAAACTATTGGACTCTAGCTCGATGGATGAGGTCTAGGCCCTGATAGTCCCCAAAGCTCAGCCAGCCACCATTAAATTACCTCTCGGTCAATGGAAGGAAGAAGCCTGCTACGATCTGGACTGTTTACCGATACTTCGAGCGCTTGCTTTTCTAGTGTATGGTGTGAAGCGCCGATAGGTGCCATATAAGACAAAGCGTTGGGAACGTGAGCTCAGACAAAGAGAGACACCCGAACCTCTGCTCTCTTTCCCCGTTTCGCGTTCTTCCGCGTCCATTCTTTAATTGAATTCCTTCACGATCATCGACCATGCGTGCCTCATTCGCGCTTTTGCCAGCCCTTGCGGCCATGACTATGGCAAGTCGATGCCGCCCACGGACAACAACGTCGTCTTTGGCAACGTCGACCTTGACGTCAGCGGTTGTTAACAGTCCAACAAGCTCTGCAGACCCTACCTCCAGCGCTGTCAGCATCATCGAGAGCACGACAACCACTACATCAGACGAGCCTACAACAACCGAGTCATCGACCTTGGAGCCATCGACCACGGAGCCTGCTACGAGCGAGCTGCCCACCACAAGCGAGCCGCCCACTACGAGTGAGCCGCCTACTACAAGCGAGCCGCCCACCACGAGCGAGCCGCCTACCACGAGCGAGCCCCCTGCCACCAGTGAGCTGCCTACCACCACCGAGGCGCCTACCTCCACTGAGGCGCCTACCACCACCGAGGAACCTACCACCACATCCGTCGAGAGCATGACCTCGACCGCTCCCAGCTCTGCTCCAACAGTCACGGGCTTCTGCCTGAAAGCCATCACCCCTGATGTGGGCAATAAAGACTACCACATTCGTGTGCTCTCTCCCAACTCCAACCTGGTCACCGAGGCCCCGACCAGCTCCAATTTTGGCATGTTCGACCTCGACATATCTACTGGCAAGATGAGCATCAGCGGCGGTACATGGGCCGGCTATGAGGTGTACGCGCCCCCACCATTTGACAACCAAAACCTTCGCGTTATCCGGTTCACGAACACGCCGGTACAATATCCGTTGCGCTGCTCGAATCCGGATGGGGTGTATACGACTGGGTCGGTGTTGAAGTGTGAGGTGTCAGCCCCTTGGGCTGACGGTGTGACGAGGAGGTATTCCCTATGGAATAGCGCTAATAGCTCACCTGTCGGTGCGTGGAGCATTATGCGCGATGACTATGTGAGGGCTGGGTCCTATAACTATGATGTGGGCATGTTCTTTGGGGGCGATTGCAGTGCGGTGAATAACCCACAATGATGGGCTAGGAGAAACCGTCATATTTAGAGACCGTCTTGTAATACTAATATTAGAGGTATCATTCTCCATCATGGTAGTCTTTTCTTGTTGTATAGAAGTGCTTGACGGAGATGGCCGGTGCTAAATACTGCTACGCTGCTGGAGATGTTGACATGTAGCCGCAATCTTGCAGAGTCCTTCGTAGCTTTCGAATGTGTTCGGGGGACGTCTTGCAGCAACCTCCCACAATGATGGACTTCCATTTTCCTCTTTGACGTGCGGCTCTGACAACATTGGCTAGGATTGCTTCCCAAGGGGCCTGTGTGAAGGAATGAGTGTTAGTGCATGATCCAAAGGGCTTGTATAAGAGAGAAGAGACAAATAGTCGTAGATTACAACGTACCTCTAGCTGTTCCTGTCCTGGACGCAACTCCCAAGTCTTGTTGGCCGTGTTGTAGACCTCACCGTTTGTCCCGTCTGGATAGAGCACCAAGCTTGGCCAGCCCATCGGCTCTCCGTTGTCGATGCAGGTCTGGATCGCATCTTCGTATCGTTTGACTAAGGAGTCGAGCTTTTCCACCTTTGTGCAGTTGATACCAATTCCCCAGGGAGTCTCCAAGCCTTCCTTGCGCGTGAGAACGGCTTTGACGACCTCCTCTATTGTGCTGCCGTCCGGAAGCTTTTCGTCATCGTTTGGATAGAGAGAAGAAATCCAAACGGGGTGTCCGCGGAGGGATGTTGGGATCTTGTCGGCCGAGAGCAGATTTCTGATGGCAACAATCTCGTCGAGCCTGGGGACCGTTTCGAAAGCAATGTAGCTGACTTGCTTGGTATCGACGTCTTTGAACAGATCCAGCCGTTCCTTGTGCCATTTCTCCAAGGCCCGCACATCTTGATGTTCAGGGTCGTACCTGCCACTGTATTCGGTCGATGGAATCATGGTGGCGCCATAAGGACCGAGAGCCAAGGCAACTTTGCCCTCCCCGCCCGCTGCATTCGCGGCAAGAACAACTGCACGGTTCAGAAAGCGAGGGATTCCTTCCTTATCGATGTCGGGGGTTCCGCTTTTCGGGGCCTTGGTTGCAGCAAATGCGTTGATTGATGTTTGGTACGTGGCGGTGGAAATGATGTTCGCTCCTGCCATTTTGAAGGCCTCGTGACAAGTTAACAGCTTGTCCTCTTCACCGGACACAAGGAGATGCGATGACCAGAGCGGAGTTTCGAATGAGAAGGTGATGTGGTGTAAGTCTTCCAGGGTGGTCCCCAGCCCTCCATCCAGGATCTGGACTGGAATTGGTGTAGCCATTGCTGCAGTATTTTAACTTAATTGCGGGGCGTTTTAGTTCGTCGTGGTTAGGCGCTGGTTGTGGTGTTGCGCTCAAGATGTTTGAGGGGGAAGGAGTGAGTGAGTTGCGATTGCCTCGGGTGAATTTCCAAGTGAATCTTAAGAATGCAAGAGCTACCAAAGATGACGTTCAGACCGCCCCGCTACGGAAATTGTTAAGGATTGGCCCAAGCACGGCGCTGCGCTTTGTAATCACTTGTGCTTTGAGGTTGCAACGGCAAGCCTGGGCATTGAAGTCCTGCGGTCTTGTCACCTCCGGCTCAGTCTTGTCCAATTTCCACGCCGAGACCCGTCAACATCAACCGAGCAAACCATTCCCCAAAGCGTCGCACTGAGATTCTGGACAGGCCCAAAACGAACGCCAAACGTAAGATCGAAGAGCTGTATTTTGCCCTCTGATCATTGAAATCTGGCGTTTGTCGTTTGCGGCCATCCTCAATGACGAACCCTGCGTTCTCAGAGACGTCTGGCGCACGAAGATCGAGGAAGTTCTTCACTCTGGTAGCAGGTGGACATCTCACCATGACTTGTCTCCTGCAGTCTTATCCATGAGAAGATAACTCACCACCAACCCATAGAACGTGCTTGGTACGAGCATCGTGAAGCACAACCATATGTGCCTCTGTTGATGAAGCTGAGAAGATCAGGAATAGAGCCAGAAGATCTTCCGCTCTGTCTATAAAAGTGAGGGATTCCACCAAGGTATTGAACTTAATCCATGCACCCTGTCGCACTCGCACTAATCCTCACAATGGCAGAGTCAGTTTCCGGATCTCGAACGCCTCCACATCCCACCCATCACTTTGGAGAGTATCCACGACTTGGTTCTCTTCGAGATGTTCAATGCA
Organism: Neurospora sp. CHS-2018c; assembly: GCA_009806235.1. NCBI lineage: Eukaryota > Fungi > Ascomycota > Sordariomycetes > Sordariales > Sordariaceae > Neurospora > Neurospora sp. CHS-2018c. Next base: position 418,252 of record RAPC01000023.1, read on the forward strand.
GGTGCTACGAATATGAATCGGGTGAGGTTGAGCTATGGGAGCTAACTCCCTTGCGGAGTGCCCTCCCCTTTGAGGTCAAGTACCAAGAAAAGTGTCTAGTATCACAGGGAGTTGCTCGTGGAGCTCTTCGGATTGTCAGACAATTCAAACCGAGAAGCCAAGAGGCTCTTGTCTTTGCAAAAGAGCAGGTCGTTGCTATCACAAAGCCCAAGGTCTGTCAAGAGATCTCGACCAAGTCTGCTGTACAGTTTTCAATGTTCCGGTCATTACTAACCACCTTCACTTCGGCTTGCTTTTTAGTTTGCATACCACTTCCTTCAGTACCTGCAAGTTTTCCAAACTGATGACCACCAAGAGAACAATGGTATTCCCGACCTCCACCTCATGACAGAGGATTGCCCCCTGGGAAATCTTCAGTCATTCATCACGACCAATGGGTCCATACGGGAAGAGGAAGCAAGAACAATCATGCGTCAAATCTGCAATGGTCTAGGGCTCTTGCATCAGGAAGGCCTTGCCCATGGCGATTTGCAACTGTGTGTAAGTAAATCCCGGGAGATCGTCTCCGAAGAGATGCAGTGCAGATGTGGTCACTAACGTCTCGCTGTCCGTGCTAGCACGTTACTATCGTCCGTCTTCCCGAACGAAACACCCTTCAACATCACAGAGAGTGGCGCGTCAAAATTGGGGGATGCAGACTTCATTACCCAACGTCCCCCACCAGCTACGGCAGTCCCGAAGATTTCATCAACACTGTTGCCTATGGAAACCTTTCCTTCCTATCTCCAGAGGTTCTAAGGGGTTATACGCTGAGAACATCTTCAACCTTTGAAGGAGTTAACGGTATACAAGCATTCGATGTTTGGGCGGCAGGAGAGGTTGCCGCTCAGATGTTGACCGGAAATCCAACTTTTGGCTTGGATCTCCGGAAAATCTTCGACTATCAGGCCGGAACAGTTTCGTTTCCAACCAAGAAGTTGGATCAAGCGATGGTCTCGGCACTTGGCAAAAGATTCATTGCGACATTCATGCACCAAGATCCCTTCATGCGCCCAACACTCCGACTCGATCCAAGGCGAGAGGCCATTGCACAGTGGATTGAACCAGCCAACTACTGGCAAGCCAAGGAACTGAAGTCAGTTCCACTAGCGACACTCTACCACAACAAGATTCTACCGCCTACAATGCATTACACACCTGACGGGAGCAAGCTGGTAGTGATAGACCCCCATACCATTACCATTCGTTTAAGTTCCGCCGGATTCATTAGCAGCTGGATCTACGAGATCGACCGGCATGCCGCATACCGCGCTTCGGCTCTCTCGTCTTGCGGGAAGCGGCTGGCGGTGTATGACGCACACTCCAATGCCATCAAGATATTTGACCTTGCGAAGAGGAGGAACACCGGACCATCCATCTCCTACCCCGTTTCTGAGCCACTCACTACCACCCCGGTGTCCAATTCCCCGTTGGTGCAATTACAGCAGCCGCAAACAATCCTCAACTTCCACCCTACCGGCTCTACACTTCTTTCCGCCTCCCCCAGCACCTTCACAACTCTTGATCTCTCTGTTCTCCCGAATCCTGCCGACCCCCTCCCGTACCAGCCCAAGACTGACTCCCGAGAAGAACCAATTCTTAACTCTTGCTATACCAATGACGGCCTCGCAATGGTCGTTTCCCATAGAAACTATACACGGTTTACCTTGCTATCAAACGGACAAGTCACCCGTAGAGTGGCGCATCCCGTCCCCGCTCGTGTTGTAGCCATTGCACCCGACGGACACCGCCTTATCTTGGGGTCAAAAGATGGCGATATCTGGTCTCTTTCTACTTCATCGCTCAGCCGGTCAGAGGAAGGTTGTTGGGTACCGGTCTGGCGAGGGGTAGACGGATATCCTGTTGACTCTATCGACATTGCCCTGTCATCTTCCCCTTCAACTCGAGAGGGGGTTACTAGTGCTAACGCAGTTACGGTAGCGGTTGTTAGTGGGGAGAGATTGACTCTTCTGTCCATCGGCGACGATCAAGACGATTGCTGCTTGGGATGGGTAGAGTTCAAGAAGCGGAAGGCGCTGATTGCCAAGATTAAGCCCAGAACGGATAGAGAGAACCATCTGGAGATCGCGCTATGGAGTGGAGGTGAAAGCAGGATTACCTTCTTGAAGTTTGAGGGGGTTTATGAAAAGGATAAGGTTGAGAGTGGCAATAACTTCAAGGGGCCCCTAGAGCCGACCGTCGCCGGAGAAACCGAGAACCACAACGAGACCGCGGAAGAGCAAGAGAAGGAGCAACAGTATATGTATACAAGCACCGGAGGGATCGTGATTTGCGAAGGGGAGATTGAGGTTGGCGGCGCGAGTGAGGAGGAGGACGATGAGGAGGGTGATGATGAGGAAACCAAGAAGGAAAATGAGGAGGGGGAAGGAGCCAGTAGCTCTGGATGTGGGAGTTGGGTTCTTGATGGCTACACTGATGAGAGTAGTTAACCCACTTCTGAGCACACACGGGTATGGGAAGGAAAGGAGAAAGAGTCAAAGACGAGTGTCTTTGAGAGGTCTGGAATTATTTTCGGTTCGACGGAACGCAGATGTGGACGGAATGCGAAGATTGGAAGCTCATAAGTTGACGGGCTGCTACGTAGGTCACTAACTAGCAAGAAGTCTTTACTTGTGCGTTGTTCTTTTTCGTATATGGCGATTCATACCTCTATGGAGAATGAATCAGGTGGGTCACTCGAGGAAAAACACATGGCTGGATTCTACCTAGAAATGCCTAGAAATCCGAATGCAATGGCAACCTAGCCAACCCAACAGGGGCGCACTCTGTTTCTTGAACTCCGGGGCCGGGAACCGTTGAGTGTCTCGTTCGTTCCTCCTTTGTTTTGCAGTAGTGGCTCCAATGCCCTAGGCTTCAAAAAAAAAAAAAAGGCAGGCCCACCGTTGATTGCAACTTCCGCGCCTGACTCACCGTAGTTAACATGACCGAAGGAACCCGAGGCTTTGGGTGCGATGGACGACACATGGCTGGGAGTTCTGGAATGGAACTCACCGCAGTTTCGATATCGGTCACGTTTCCGAGGCCGGCTCCAGCCTGCCAAGGTACCCGGTACACATACCTCTTCGCATTTGAACAACTTCGAAAAGAAGCAACAAATGAAAAATCCAATAACTACACCTGAGCATCGTCAGTCGTCCCGAATCGCCTATCCGTTTTTCTCTCGATCCTAGCGGCGAAGAAGCATGGCCCGAGTTGGCGGAACTCACTTCCAGCACAGAAACATGAACCAGACCAATGTGGCATGGACTTCATGGAGGCCCGGCCAGCACAGAGAGGAAAACCACATCAAGGGTCCAGAAGCCGCGGCGACTGCCAAGATCCATAGTCACGATGGGAGACAAATCCTGCCTGCAGCGAAGCTTAAAAAGGGGCAGATCAGTTGGGGCTCCATTCAGTGCTCCAGTCCGTCGGAGGAGATGCCGTTGGAGATTTTTCTTTGGGACCAGACCAGACGGGACTGGAAGACTGGAGCCGCTCAACTGTCTGTCTCCTGCAATGCTACCCCCCAATCCCCCAGTCTCTTCGGGTCTCAGTCCTTCATCATTTGGGTTTGGGTCTGGGTCTCTGGGACGCTAGAGAGGCGATACCCGATACAGTACCGCAACAAGTATCGAACAAGTATGAGCCTAGCCTCATCCAGCCCTGGTTGGGTCGTTCTTATTTGTCTGGTGGCGACGTGGGTATGTTTTGGACTCTGGGGTATCATTTCCTCGTCTAGGTGCCAGACCAACGGCGTCTAAGTGCAGTGCGTGTAGATACTGTAGATGGAATTGCGGCTGACGGTCCGTGAGAGGGAAGCAAAACCATGTAAGGATGTCAGGAACACCGGTCAGAAAATAGTTTGGGCATCATCGATGAAGCGAGAGAGGCCTCAAGCCCTTAACGACTGCCTGCAGCTCCCAGGTGCGTGGCAGCGCAGGAAGCAAATGTTGATGATGTTGGAGCACAAGAACCCAACGTTCATGTTGAAGGCCGAAATGGGAAAGGTCCCGAACAAGGAGCTCGTAATGATGGTGCCCGCTCTGCCACCTAACTGGTGATTGATTCTACTTGGACTGGACTGGAGTACATAACTGGAGATGACAGGTCCGGCCTATGATTCCACATGATGAAGCATGGGATGAACCAAGCCGATCATGATGGCTGTTTACCAAATCCTCGGTACTTCATGCTACGGTTGCTCAATGCGACAGGACATTCCCTGCACAGCCGTTGCGGTACCCAAGTTCCATGTTCCTCAGCCAGGCACAGCCAACCGAGTCCGATTGTAGTTTGGAATGGAATGGTCGGATGTATAGTCCAGGCGACCCCCCTCCTAAATAAAATGTCACGTCTAACCCTAACCCTATTAGACGCTACATTATTATATAGAGTATAGAATATATAGAGCTACCTCGTATTATTATATATTTATAAGAATCCCGCATATGTATTAAGGCCTCCTATACAATACAAGTAAATAATTAATAATTTCGCAAAACGAACTGAAGGATAGTCGGAATAATAATAATCGGTTATTAACCCTTTATTAACGCCCTAAATACGCCGAACGCAACCAATATTTACTATTGAGAAGTATATCGACCTAATACTATAATTAATAAATAAAGGTATAAAAATATAATAATATACTTTTATAACTATATATCCACATTAAATAAAACGCTTCGGATATATCTATTATAATACCGTTTAGAGGATTTTGTAATATATATATCCAAAGAGCGTTGGTAAATAAATTACTTTGCTTATAGCTTATTAAATATAAATTTATTTTAAGGCCTAGTAAATTAATAAGTAATTCTTCGTATACGAATTAAATATAAAGCGTTTACAAATTATAAAGAAAATATTTACAAAGCCTTTGCAAAGTATTTATAAAGTTTTTACTATATTTAATAAAAATATTTAATAAATCGGGGATAAAGATTATATAAGAATAACGCTTTTCTCTTCTTACTTTACCTTTCTTATTCTTTTATTCGGAACGTCTATCTTCTATCCAATTTTATTTATAATAGGTAACGTAGGAAGTAACTTCCCTTTTAACCTTTATATACTTAATTAGGCCTTTAATTAACTATTATTACTTCTAAATCCGCTTAATTAAATCCCCTAAAGGTAATTCGCCGATAATTAGAATACCCGTAAGGGTATATTAGATTTAAGTATTAAAAATATTAAATTTTCGGAAATATAAAAGATTAATAAGGATATATTCGAAGAAGATAAAGCCGTCGAAAAATCTTTAAAAACTATTGGCGATTCTACTATTACTTTTAAAAGTATAATCGTATAGTAAATACCTTCGGACGAAGAAATCGAACTTATTCCTCTCGAAAAACTCCGGTTTATAATTTATACCTTTTCTTTACCCGGCCTAAAAAATATAAAATACTAATTTATAGTCGATAATATTCTATATTACTACAATTTTCCGAACTTTTTTAAAGATATTATATTTAATAAAAGTATTATATATATATACTATACTAAAGGTTTCTCTAAGAAGAATATATAAAAGCTTTACAACTAAATATATTATCTTCTTATTTTAATATCGGATTATTAGTTTTTTACTAACCAATTATTAATAAATTATATAGTATTAATCTTCTACTTATTTTAAATAGTAATACCGCAATATTAAAATCCCGGCCTTTAAGATAATAAACTTCGTTTGTATTAAAAAGGATTATATTAGAATTAAAACGTATTTTCGATTCGACTTTCGTTTTATAAAAGTAATTATATTATAAGAATTTATCGAAAAAATTCTTAAACTATAATATAATATATGCAAAGAATTAATAATTAAAGAATTAATAAAGTATAAAAACCCGAAGTAATAATTGTACTTATAAATTATTCGGATTATTTGCAATTAAAAAAACCTAAATATAAAAAAAACGAAATATATAAAATATTATAATAATTACAATTTAATAACCTTAACCAAACTAATAAATTTACCTATTTCACTTTTTCACATATATATATATATTAATTATTCTTATTTATTAAATTAATAAGGCCGAAGGTAGCCACCTGATTTACGCTATTTAGTACTATTTATAAAAATCTAATTAGTAGATAAAATAAAATAAATTAAAATACCTCTTTATTTTCAACGGCTATATTAAATAATATAAATATTAGTACTTTATTAATAAAGTTATATATTCTTACTTTAACGTATTACGTATACCGATTATAAAGACCTTCGGGTATAACCCTAATAAAGACGACTTTTATACGAATATTCTTTAAAATAGAGCGATAAAGTATATATATAGTATATTTTCCTATTAATAAAGCTTCTTTTATTACGGCCTTACTTTAACCTTAATTTAATTTAAATAAGACTTTATTAATATTTTATTTTATTTAGGAGCCGACTACCTTTTCGACTCTAAATTAATTTTTTCTACTTAAAAGCTATATTGTATTCGTTTTAAAATTTTAATTTCTAAGAACTAGGAAATAGTCCTATATTATATACTTCTTATATATAATAAATATAATTATAATCTTCTTATTCCCGATAAAATTCCCAAAATTATTCGACAAAATCTTGTAAAGCGGATTATAATAATTAATAATTTAAAACTCACTTCTAATATATTAATTAATTATTAACGTTTAAAAATACTATTAACGCCTATAATTAAATTCTACGCTTATCCGGTAATATAGGATTTTTATTAGTTTTAAAATATTAATTCTTTAAATGCTCTCGCCTAAGGATTCGCTAATAACGATTAAATTATAGTATTAATTAGAAAGGCAATTCTAATTAAATACTTTAATAAATTTAATAAAGTAGTACTCGAAATATAATAGAGGGGGGAATAAAATCGGCCTAATCAAATATATTAACCTTTAGTAAAAGTATTAGGAATAATTTACTAACGTTTTACTAACCCTTTACTAACCCTTTACTAATATTTTAATTCTTTACTAACGCTCTTTTAGTATATACAATACTTCTACTAAAATGGAAAAGCCCTTATTAGTATTTACTTCTTCTTTAAATAATTCGAAGAATTTTAGTAAATAGAATACTTTAAAATAAATATATTATTTAAACATATCCGCAAACCATTTTCGGAAATTACTTTTATATTTAAAAGCCGGATATCGAATTCAAATATACTTACTATCCTTAAACTAATATTTTATTTACCCTTAAACTAACCTTTTATAACCTATATTTTTACTCAAATCTATATTAACCGTTAATACCTTATATTCTACTATAAAACTTTCCTCAAACTATTCAAACTTCTCGAAAAAGACTATAATATTCTATAAAAATAACTTTACATCTATAGAAAAGGACTTACTAATAACTTTCGGTAGAAATTAATTATTTTTAATATAGACTAATAATAATTCAATAATACATTTTAAGAGCCCTTTAATTACTTCGAACTTTACTAATATTATTATAATTTTTAATACTTATTTATACTATATTAACCCTAATCGACTAAATTAGAAATACTATTTACAATATACCTTTATAAAATATAAAGTATATTTTAAAAGAGTATTAACTAACTATAGTATTACTTGTAATTTAGTAATCTAATAGAATACTAAAGCGCTCTTTTTAATTCAATATTATAATAAATAATATAATATTCTCTATAATTTATTAAGTAAATTATTTTACTTTTACTAAATAACCGGTAATAAAACCTATACTAATATATTATTTATATAAATAATAGAATATACTAGGACGGAAGGAAGTCGGTTTCGAAATAGGATTTAGAATTAAATTAAATATAAACTAGATATAATTTAAATATATGGGTATAATAAGAATATTTCCCTAATAGAGGAGAAGGCTTATTAGGGGGTTCCGGCGTATACTCAAAATACAGAAGTAAATTACTTAATATCCTATACTTATAGGACGAATTTACTTTTAATCCGGGCTTTTACTATATTAATACCCTTTTTTCCTTCCTATTTATAATACGTATTAATATCGATTTTAAGTAGACGGGTATATAATATTAGACTATACTTCTACTATTATACTCGTCTAAACGGTATTTATTATACTTAATCTAAATAAAAACATTATTACTAATAGTAGAAGAATAACCTAAATCAACTTATAAATAATAATATTAGGGAAATTATTACCGCCCCGCTAAAGGGTAAATTAAGCTAAATTAACGGGAAACTAAGGCTATAAATATTAATAATTATTTAAATATAAATACTAGTAAAAGCGAAGGAGAGGACAATTTTAATTATACTATTAATAACTTAATTATTATAATAAATACGGCCGATCGTAGGTTTAATCCTAGTAATCCTCTTATTATAATAAATTCTAATTCCGCTAATTCGGACGCTAATTCGGACTTTATATTTAACCCTTATAAATTTAAAATAGAACTTACGTTAAATAATCTAAGCTTACCAATTACTATACTAATTTATAATACCGAAAGAGAATTTTCGAAAATACTTTCTTATAAACGGCCCCGGAATATAGAATAATCGAATAATACTATCCACTTCTTTAATAAATTTAATTCGAATAATTACCCGCGCAAAAACAAATAAATAATATTATATTACCTATTAATAAAACGTATTTAATATTGTATTTAAATTACTATTCGGCCGTTATAAAAAACTATATTTATACCTTACTATAAAAGTTCTAATAAAGGTAAAAGGGAATAACGCTCTACCTATACTATATAAATTAAATTAGAAGGGCAAAAAAAAGGCTATTAATCCGCCCGCACTACGTAAACTAAATTAGAAGGGTAAAGAAAAAGTTATTATATAAGACTTAAAATAAGCTAAATACTAAGAGAAAATACTCTTACTTAAAAATGAAAACCTTAAGTTAAAGAGGGGAAATTTCAAATTTAAATTTTAACTTTACTATTAACCCGGATTTTAAAATTATAGCGAAGAAAATATTAAAACTAATAGAGTATATACCCTTACTAATTATAATTCTAATAATTATAATAATAATATAACCGGTATAAAGTAGGCCGACGATTTTAAAGACTAGGGTAATCTATTTAATAAGCCGTATAAAGGCGAAGGTGAAAAAGTAAGTATATTGAAATGGAGCGAAACCACACCAACAAAGGAAGAGAGCCTACTATATAATTGTACAGGTGAAGTATAGATCCGGAGTTCGTAGGAATTATTCACGGGAATTAAGTAGAGCCATTAAGCTATTACTATTAACTACTAAGAAGTGAGAAAAGGTAAAGTAGAGTTTTACTTCTTAATTTACTCTTTAGATTAGTAAGGAGTAGATTTAGAGGTTAATTTCTTTAAGGAGGTTAAAATTATAGAATATACTCAACGGTTCTAATTAGTAGGAGCGAAGTTTAGGTTGTTTTCTTAGTACTTTTATATCTTATTAAGAATTGCTTGCCTTCTTTTCTTTTATTTTAAGAGGGCTATTTTTCCTTTTATCTTCCTAATAATACTAAGAGAATTAGGGGCTTTATAGACCTCCAAAGCTATAGCTAATCTATATTTCCCTACTTCTAATGACCCCTTTTTCCTAGGTTATATTATTCTATAAGAAATGAAAGCAATAGAAAACCCCCTAAATCAAATCTTCCCTTCGAGTGTCCTATAGTCCCCTATAGGACACTTGTAAAAATAAATAAAAAATTAATAAAATAACCTATAAACTTATTTATTAACTTTAGCTTCCTACTTTTTTTAGTAATAAATAAGCAAATATATTTAAATAATAATAGATTAGCCGATCGGTACTCTATTGGCGGCGCTTCGCTCTTCTACGTTCGAATCTCTACTTTAGACGTTCCTACTTAATATATTTCTATTCTAAGGCCTTTTTAATTATAGTTTCTTCTTTTATAATACCCTTAGTTTCCTAGTATTCGTTATTTAATAACTTTTATAACTCTACTATATTAATTAAAAACGGTATTAGTAATAATTAGCGGATCTGTCCCTTAAAGTTTAGAGTATAATATTATTCTATAGTCGAGGTCTTTTTTCCTTTCGTTCCTTTAAGAGTAGGTAATTCCTTATTTGCCGAAATTTTCTAAAGTAGTACGAAATAGTTTATAATAAACCTATTTATATTTGTAAAGGCCTAGATTATACTTTACTCCCTCTCTTTCTTCGTTATTTTCTTCTTTTTAGGAGTTTTAGGTATTTTAAGTATTTAAATTATTTAATTAATCGGCTTTATTAAAGTTAAAGGTTTGGTAAGGGGCGGATTTCTACTATTTAGGTTGTCGTTAGATTTAACCTTTTTAAATTTATTATAATTGGGCGGGTTGATATAGTTTTCGTTTTCTATATCGAAGGTACTAATTTATACTTCTAATCCTTTATTAATATCGTTACTCAGATATTCGACCGCTTTTAAGTATTAAATTAAATATTCTTTACTTATCCCCCAAATAGGTAGATTGTATAAAAGCTTTATATTTTTCTAATTAGTAGATATATTAAGGATTTAATCTATATTTGGAAGATATAGCCCTTTAGAGAGTACGTTATAAGTATTCTCTACTTTTCGAAGCTTATTGTAGTAGTTTTGCAAGTAGTAATAAAGGTTTATTTAATGCTTTTTTAAGATTAATTTGGTTATATTCCTAATTTACTAGACTCTAAGATAGTTGTACGCTATCTTTATCTATTGGTGTACTATAACTTTTTCTAATTATTTAGTGTTGTTTAGCTATATTTAAAGATAGAAGTATTTTCCTTCCTCCTATTTAATAGGGAAAATAGTGGGAGGGTTAAAATTATAAGGGTATTAATTTACTTGTAGTATTTCGATAAAAAACGTACGGGCAGCTTTAAGAATTTATAGATTATAAGTCTAAAATAATTATTAGGTTGGGAAAAGGACGATAAATTATTAAGTCCTATTGGTTAAATCTATTTAGTATTATTCTTTATCCTAATAGCCGTATTAGGTATTGTAGAAAGTTATATAAGCGGTACGGATTAGCCCTATATATTTTCTATCCGGCGCCGAATTGTAATAATATTAGATTTGTTCTACTTAGTTAAAGATTGTTAGTAAGAAATAGTCTTAATAGTAAATCGGTATATATTACTATTTAGTATTGGTAAGGAATTTGTAGAAGTCGTTATTAGGGTTATTAAACGTTTTTTTTTTAATTAAAATGAGTTTAGGAGCGGGCGGAATATAAATTTAATTACTAAATTTTCGTAGTATAAACGTTAGGGCTATTATAATAGCGACTCCGTCCTACTAATTTCTTATATTAATATAGTACTATAAATTAACTATCCTTAACGTTATTATCTCCTACAATAGTCTATTTAATTATACTAGGTCGTCGTCCTAATTTTTAAGTAAGTATAGATTTATACCGAATACTTCTCTATATATTTGTACGTCTATTTCTTATTTAAATAAAGTATTATAGGGGGTTATTATATTAATATTAAAATTTATACTACTAATATAGCGTAGTATATGCTAATCTTTAGAAGGTTCTACCTTTTTTAATTCCTTTAGTCGAAGAGGATAGATTTTACTAAGTTAAACGTCGATATCTTCTTATTCTTTTACTTCTAAATTCTACTAAGTAATAATTAAGGATAAAAAACTATATAAATAGGGGTATACGTTGAGAATTATATCGTTTTAATATTAATTTACTCTTTTTAAATTATTTAAGCTTTGTAAATTAATTTACGAATTTGACGGTAAGTTTAATATTATAGTAATAGCGAAAGGTAAAGGAAGAAAGAAGGGTATAAAAAGTAAAGTAGGAATTTATTAGGAAAAGAAAATAGGGTATTAATTTATTTATTTGTAGTATAAAGGTTATAATATTTTATTTAGTAAGAAGTATTAATCTATTCGTAGTTTACTCTTAAAAGGGTAAGAATTTATCTAATAATAATTTATATTTATTATTTGTACTCCAAATTTTTGTAGTGTACTAGAAAAATACGAATACGTTATACTTTAAAAGTACTAAGAAGACTATTCTATATTATTCTATAATTATTATTAGAATTCTAAATACCCTTTAGGCGTAGATCCGCCGGTAAAGTACTTCGCGGCCCGATTATTTTTCTCCTAATAATACCTTTCTATTTCTTTACTCTACTTAAAAACTTTCTTGCCCTTATTATTTAAATAATATATATTTACTAATTTTACCGACTATATTTATAATTATTACCTTCTTTCTATTACTTTAAATCCCTACTTTATTACTTTTTTACAATTTATCCTCTCCTTATCCTCGCGCTTTTTAATAATCCTTTTTTTTCTTACTAGTAAATTAGCTTATTATAATTTCTCCTATCGATAACCCTATTTAGGAAAAGATTTAGAAGGGTAACGTCCCCGAAGGCCGATATAGTATTAATTTCTAATTAGTATACCTCAACGTTTTTAAATTAAATATATTTACTAAAAAACGCTTTATAATTCTAAATTCTAATAGCCTAATCCCTATATTCCCTTTATAAATTAAGAATAATCTGCTATATATTAATAAACGGCCTAATAGTAAAAAACAATTACTATTTAAGGTTTATATCTACTAAAGCTCCGAACTTCCTTATAATAGCCTTTAAGGCGTAATTAGTAACGAGAATACTGAAACCTTTGCTATAAAAGTATAGATCTACGCTATTACTAGACCTATATTTACTAGAAAGCTATATATAGAATAGATTTTTCCCTCTAAGCGTATTAAGGTTTATAAATTTATAAACGACTTTTATTTCGTAGATTAGTATAAATTTACCCTTATCTTTTATTTTAATTACAAAGACTTTAAAAAGGAGCTTATTTAATACGTTTTTATTAAGAAGAAAAGTATTTAGCCTTTTGGCTACTATATTACCTATATACGTATTAAGAAAAAGTGTATTCTTAATTTATTTATTTAAGCTTTTGGCTTGCCGTACGGATTTGCTCCTCTTTATATTATTAATTTCCCTTATTAACTACTTCGGTAAGAACCGGTACCTTTACTCTTATTATATTTAGTAAACCTAGAAGTCTTTTATCTTTATTTATATAGAATGTAATAAATAGGAGGTTATTAACGTTTGGACTCCTTTTATTAATTATATTTCTATACCTAGTAATATTAAAGGGGGGATTTATAATAATTATATATAGTACGTTAAAAAGGCAAATCAATATACTTCGTTTATTAATTATCTTCTTAATTTCGAATATCTCGCCAAGAGGGATTCTTCGGTAAGGGTAAATAGGTTCCTTTGGACTATAAATTCTAATTATAGTAATAGTAGTAATTTTCTAGAAATTAATAGAATCTTATAAAGTATTTAGGGTTATACTAATTAGCGCATCCTTTATAATTTAAAGTTTTAAGCCGAATACGCCGCTTACGAATATAATTATTTTAGTCTAAAAAGTAAAGGCCTTAATATACGTAATAACTATACGTCAGTAAGGCTTATTATTAATAAGAAGTCGTTTTAGGATAGGGGTGTAAATTTAGAGGATAAAAATAGTAATATGAATATAGACGGAATAAGTAATAAGGGTAATAATAATAAGTAAAGTATTAATTTATAATTTAGTACGGTTCGTTTTCTAGTATTATATAAATAAAATTAAAAATTTTCTTTCTTAGAAGTCATAAAAAATTTATAAAGGATAGGATAATCCGAATAATAAAAAAAGATAAAGAACAAAATAATAAGTAACCACTTCCCTTCTTCCCTTTATATAAATTTCTTTTTAACTATTATAGTATTTAGTCTTCCCTTCGAAAGTAGGCAGGGTCTAATCGACTACTTTCGTTAAATAAAATAATAAGAACGAATAAAGAAGTAATAGTAAAATATTAAATAAGGGCGCTAATATTTCAATCTTATAGCCCAAATCTACTCCTTATTTAAGAATATAGTCCTTCGGGTCTAATTAAATTAGGGCCGGTTTAAATTAAGAGGTCTTTTATATTATAAAACTAATAAGGATTTCCTTTAGTAAAAAAAGAATAATAAATATAAAAATAATAAGAATAAAATATTAAAAACGTAAATAATAAAATAAAGAAATAGGAAAGAAATTAATTCGTCGTTGTAATTTAATTGTAGCGTCGGGTACGGATTCAATCGTCGGAACCTTTTTAATTAGGGTAGCTAATTAAGTAGATATAGCCGACCTTAGGTATAGCGATGTTTTAAAACGGCCCGTCCGCCTGTTTTAAATTCCGAAAGAATTTTGCGTTCTACCCGTTAAACGGTAAATACCCTCTATACAATCTATACCTCTTTATAGCTTCCTAGGCGCTATAAAGCCTATTCTCCCTAAATTTACGCCTAATCCCCTAGTAATTTACCCCTTAATAATACTATTTCGAATTTAGAATTCTTAAAATTTTCCTTTATCTATTCTTTAAAAGTACTAGTCCTCGTTTTCCTCTTTTCTATAGTAGTACTTCCTCTACGCAATTCGGATTCGGGCCTTAATATTCTTTTTAATAATTCTTCTACTAATAATCCGTTATTAATTAGTTTAGGATTTCCTCTACTTCTTCCGTCCTCGGGAAAGATCTACTTTTACCTAAGAGTTGCGTTTAGGTCCTTTATATTTAATATTACTCTATCCCTAGCTATAAATTTCTTAATCCTTTTAATATTTATAAATTTAATAAGCGGGATATTATTAAGGGTATTAATATAGTATATACTTCCCGAATTAGAAATCTAATATATATAATAAGGGCCTTCCTAATAATAAAATAGCTTCCTTACCGAATTTATATTAATCCAACGCTTACTATTATATATTAAAATTAGGTTATTAATTTCGATTTAGCTGTTTTCGGGTCGTATTTTCTACTAGTCTTATTTATTATAGTAATTAATTACCGCTTCCCTTACTATAGCGACCTTCTCTATAGCCTAAGTGAATTTATATTCTATATCCTTATATATTTTAGTAATTGTATAGATTAACTCCTCTCTATTTATTAGCCTATCGTTATTTTTCTAATTCGCGATTCGCTAGGACAATAAATCGAATTTAATAGGGGAAACGGAGTTATAGCCGTATATAAATTAAAAAGGAGTATATTTATAATTTCTTTTAACGGTTATATAATTTGTAAAAAGAACGTAAAGGAAATACTTCTTCTAATTAATACCCTTCCCGCTAATTATCTTTATTAATAAGGAAGCGATTATTATATACCTTTATTTATTAGTACTATTTGCCTTAAAATTATAGGGTATAATATACTCTTTAAAGATTCTAAGTAAAAGTAGATACTTTATAACGGCCTTCTAGAATTCTATTCTTCTATCGATTAGAATTGTAAGAGGGTATTCCTACTTTAAGAAAAAAAATTTAAGGAATTCCTTTACTTTTATAAATATAGTATTAGGGAGAAGAGTAGCCTCTACGTAATCGGTTAAATCGTTATAGGCTTCTAAAAGAAGGGCTCTTCTACTGTTAATATTTAGGAGATACTAAATATTTAGGGTCTATTTACCGAAGGGGTACGAATTTAGATAAATTTACTAATAGCCGTCTTCAAAACGCTTTGGGTTAAATATTTAGTAATTAAGGTAGGAGCGGATCTACTCTTCGATTTAAGTGTATATACCCTTTTAATAATAATATTCTATAATATAGCGGTATATCTTTTTTCGGCCTCGATATCCTACTTTATTATAGTAGTAGATTATAATTTATTAGCGCTCTTTTAAATTATTTACAAATCTTCTTAGGCTTTGAATTATAATTATTAATTGCAATTAGAGAATTCCGTTTTGAATTATAAATTTAACGGTATTAGTATAGAATTAACATTTTGTAACGGTTCTTTTAAAGCGAATTAGTATTTCGTAAATTAGTAGGTATTTAGTAATCTCCTCCGACTATTCTAATTATTCGCCTTTAAAGATTAGTGTAGGGGGGTTTATTTAAGTAATAAAAATAGAATAGATTTATACGTCTATAAAATTATCAATATCCTATTTATATTCCTTCTTATAAAGGTTAGAAGGGCCTAGGGGTTTGCGAAATAAATTATTAACTACTATATTTTTATTACTAGGGATATACTTAATATTGAAATTAAAGATTTTTATCTAAGTAATTTACTATATTAATAATATTCTAAGAATATTATTCGTAATTCCGTTTAATTAGTAAATTAAAACTATAATATCGGTTTTAATAACGAAATAAATACTAAATAAATACCTTCTTAAGCATTTTATAGTATAGAGTAGCCTACAAAACTCCCTTTTTATAGCGTTATAGCATTTTTCAGCACTAATCTAAATTCTATTCTTAAAATAATATAAGTACTTTTTACTATCGGGGCTAATCTACTCTAGGATTACTCCTTATCCTTCTAATAATACGTTAATTATAAGGTAGATTATCTTATAGCATTTATTATTGTAAATTAAAGTAGCGAGGATTAGTACTATTATTATTATATATTAAAAGTATTCTATTGTAAATTATTCGTTTTTAATCTATTAAAATTTAACGTCTTTTTTAATTAAGTTGTAAAAAGGGATTGTAATAATATTAAAACCTTTTATTTAAATTCGATAATACCTAATAATTTTTAGGAAGGCGCGGATTTATTCTAATTCTTTCCCTTTTTTATTAAGCTATTCTACGTAGTAAATCTATTCGTTAATTTTAATAATTTTATCTATAGCGGGTATTCTGCCTTTAAACGTATATAAATACCCTATTAATATTACTTCTTTCTAATACTATTAAAATTTAGTAATAGCGATTATCCTTCTAATTAATTTAACGTTGAGAAGTACTTTATTAATATTTATAAAATACTCTAATATATATTTCCTAATCCTTTTAGTACTAATCTACTCCTTATTATAATTATTCCGAAGTCTTTTAATATAAATATTATTAAAATATAGTTAATAAACATTAGGGATTAGGTCGTAGAATATTCGGGTTATAATTTTTATAAATTAGGTAATAGAATTTATTCCTCCTTATAGTAGGGTAATTATCCGGAAGTAGCCGATTAATATTAAGAAGGTAATTAAGTCTTAGTTAGCTTCGTCGAAGGGGATCTAATTGTATTTAGAGAAAAGGTTTAATAGGGATATTATTTTATAGCCTCTAAAAGCTTTATTAAACTCTTTATACCTTAGCGGTAGGTTAGCGTCTTTTAATATTATTCTATTAATTTGTTAAACGTTATTAATAAGGCGTAGACCTCTGTCTTTCTTTATAATTAAAAATTAATTATTTTAATAAATTGCGTAGTTTTCCTCTAAAATCCCCTTCTTAATCTAATTCTTTAATAGATTATATACCTTATTATAGAGAGCCTTTAATATTAGAATAGATTTTATTTATTAAGCGGAATAAGGGATAGTATAGATCTCCTAAGAGGGGATAATATCGGCGTCGAATTTCCTATATTCTATAAAGTCCTATATTAGAGTTTTTTTCCAATTATAGAGGATATAAGTAAATAATTCAATTTCTCTTTCGTTTAGAATATTTTAAACCGTTTTTAATAGGGCTTAGAATCGTTCTTCGGTTAATTATAACCTTTTAATTAATTCTATAAACCTTAATACGATATAGCAATCCTATTCGGAGCCGAAATTTTTTAATAAAGAAGTAATCCGCTCTTTAATTATTTCTAACTTCTTTACTTTCTAATTAGGATCTCCTCCTAATTTAGAACTATTAAAAGCAATATTATTAATTGGATTAGCTTTTTAGGCTACCTTTTTATATATAGTATACGTCTACGCAATAATTATTAATCTTCCCTTTACGTCCGCCTTCTTATCCTAATAATCCTTTAGGATATTTAAATCCGTAGGTCGCTCCCTACTAAATACTCTTTACGGCTTAACTTTCCTTATTAATTTTAAAAAGGTCTTTCGAAGCCGTCGACGGACTTAGTAAAAGATAATTATTATTTACCGGTTTACGAATTTCCCTTTTTTAAAGGTCTCCTTCTAATTTTTAATCGTAATAGGATTAAATAATTAAATCCTATTTATATTAATTTCTAGCAGCCTATTCCTATTATAATCCCCTTCTATAATTTACTTCTAAATTTTCCTTAATTCTATATAACCTAGCCTATTCTCCTATAAGAAAGTTAATAGTTAATCTACTACTTTATTAATTAAGGGAGCGATCTATTCGTCGTCCTCCTTAAAATCCTATAGATTTAATTTAAGGTAAATCTTAATTAATATTTTATTATCCTCCCCCAATTAATATTTCTTTAGTACTTTAATATATTTATAGATGCCCAGGCCTATAATTATTACTACAATAGGGGAGTTAAACCCTTTATCCGCTCCTTTATTTATTTCTAAGAGTATTTAGGTTAGCGATTAGTGTAGTACGGATTATTACTCTATTAAAAGTTATAATAGCGTAATTCCTTCTACCCTCTTCGTATTTTATATAGATATTAGTATTTTAGAAGAATAGTAACCCTAAAATAATTTTATAATTAGGAAGGGCTTACTTAGTAATAAAGAAGTAGATTTCTTTACCCTTATTAAATAATTAGACCTTTTTATAAATTTTATTAAGGAATCCTTTCCTCCCTCTATTATTATCGATATTAGAAATTTCGGTAGTAATATTTTAAAAACTTAGTTTATCGGTTAGCGCTTTATAAATAGTATTGTACTTTATTCCTATATTTAATAAAGCGGCTACCTTTTTTCCTCCTTTAAATTTAATAGAAATATAGAGGGTAAGTAAAGGAATAAGGTAAGTAATGTTTCCTCTAGTTAATAGTAATTTATCGACGAACTTTATTTAATTTATCGTTAGTATTAGAATATTACAAAGTGAAATAATCCGGGTAAAAATAAATCTACCCTTCTTTTAGTCGTTGAAATTCTACTACTTAAATAAAGAGAAGATATTATTATTGAAATTCGGCCGGCTAAATATTAGATCTCCCCTTTTAAAAATAATTTTTATTAAATTCGTTAAGGAGTCCTTTATAAGGATTTATTTATTAATTAATATATTATAGGTTTATACTTTGGTTGGTATAATAAGAATGAATTTATTAGCCTTAGAATTATTATTAGGGGTAATATTACTATAGTATTCGAATTAGGTTATAGGGATTCCGTTTTTATTATAGGGGATACTAGAGAATTATTCGACCTAATTATAAATAGCTAAAGTATTAATAGGGTTATTTCGGATAATATTTTTAATAGTAACTATAACCTTAGTATTTATAAATTTAATTACTATAGGGTATATCTCCTTTATTTTAGCGAGGTTATTATAAGTTTTAACGTCTTTAACGGGGGGTTAATTTATATTACCCTCCTTTATTATAAATAAGACTTTTTTTAGTAATATTATTATTATTAGGTCTATTATTATAAGGGTTAGGGCGGATACATTCGTATAGGTTTTATTATTTAGGGTAGTACTAGGCTATTTAAGGGCGTTCTTAAGGATTTTAATAGCGCTTATATAAGGAATTAAGGCGAAAGGGGGGGTAATCGTAGATTTTAGGATTACTTCTTCCGTTCGGAACTTCTTTAATTCTCCTATAGTAATTATAGTAATTTGTTAAAAAGTATTAATTTATTCCTCTTTAATATTTAAATTAAAAATTTCTTCTATTTAAATAGAAATTAGGGGTTGGGCTTAAATAGTATAAATACCGGCTATTTAATTACGAACGAAGGAGGAAAGCCTATAAAGTTTATTAAATATTCTTATTTAGGTATAATTAACGTTAAAGTTAGAGGGCTTCTTCTAGGCTTAGATTTAGTTCTAATATTTTTTAGAACTTTCTAAATCCTAGAATAATGTAAAATAAGGGATGAAAAGGGGATTTTTAGGGTTACCCTACTAATAAATATCGAATTTTTACCTTTTAAAATCTCTATAGTTAGGGTAGTTTAGGTTTAAAGCTATATTAGAGCGGATTATTTTACCGAAAATACTATTTTAAACGGTTATTATATATATATAATTAGGAATAAAATTACCGAAGTCTATTATAACTCCTTTATAAATAGTAGCGCCTATAGATTTCTTTTTATTAATAGGCCTTTAAATAATAATATTATAGTAAATATCGGCCTCTTTTTTATTATAGTTATAGACGTAGTATTTAGAAGTATTATATTAGTAATACTATTATTAATACGCTTTTCCCTAATTTCTACGGCTATTTTTTCCTCTAATATTATTATTATAAAAGGTATAGGCTTAAAGGGAATTAGTATAGGTATTCAAAATCTGAGTAAGTTAATAGGGAGCGGGTTATTAAGGGAGAATAGGAGGTTAGTAAATAAAGGGGGCGTAAATAGCATTCCGGGCAATTATTAACCAATTTATACGGGTAATTAAATTATTTATAATTTTATTATCTAAAATAATAGTCGGTTCGGAAGGGATTACTACCTTAGTAACGGCTTTCTTAATAGAAATTTTGACGGAAATCTCTTTATCCGAACTATTAGAGGAGGAATCCAATTTAATAACCTACTTACTCTTATACTTACGCTTTTTAGTAGAGATCTCCTCCTCGCTATTATTAATTGAAACGCCCATCCTTCTACCGTAGAGGCGCTTCGTGTCGGGCCTACACCAGAGGTATCCCAATTGGATCCACACCAGAGGTCGTAGTCCGTAGGCCCACTCGAAGTGCCGCAACTGGAAGGAGCGGCGATTTCTGTCTATCCGGGTCCAATGTGCAGAAAATTCCCCCGTGCACGGACCCGGCAGAATCTCACCGCTCGCTCAAAAAGGAAATCATCAGGACACAGTCTAAATAGCACGGACAAAAATTTGCCAAATGGGTCTTTAAATCAACACTGGTCTTCAACCGTCGCGTGCATCAAAATATTCCAAGCGTCAGATTGATCACCTTAATTTTGCGGTCATTTTGGCATTTTGTGCACGTTGTCAAGAGGTCTGGTTGTTGAGAAAAGTCGAAAAGATTGGTTTTTCTTATTGAAATGCGATGCGACCGTGGTGCCAAATGATGAAAATTTTGAAAATGACCAAGTTAAATTGTTAAAGTGATAAGAAGATTGGCGATAAAGAAATTGTTAAGGTGATAAGAAAATTAGCGATAAAGAAATTGTTAAGGAGATAAGAAATTTGGAAGCGATAAGAATTTGGAAAGAAAATCTAAAATAGCCATTCAATAACCCTAACCCTAAAAAAAGGGTACCAAAATAATCAGAAGGAGATGACGAACATTTTGGTCTCGGGTATAAGTTAATCCGGCCATTGGTTGGGGAGAAAATCGGATTTGAAAAAATTTAACGAATGAGTCTTTAAGAAGAAAAGTCTAGCAAAAAAAARAAAAAAAAAAGAGAAAAAAAAAGGAAAAAAAAGGAAAAAAAAAGGAAAAAGAAGGAAAGAAAGAAAGGAAAAAAAAAAGAAAAAAAAAGGAAAAAAGGAAAAAATAAATCTAAAAATAAAAATATTCTTAAAATAATTAAAAAGGAAGGAAGGTTACTTTATATATACTTAGAAGTTATTATAGCCTTTAGTTAAGAAGGATTTTTAAATTAGAAATAATAAATAAGTAATAATTAAATTCGGGAGGGTTTTTAAATTTTTTTTTTTTTAAAAAAAAGAAAACTTTTTGAGGTAGAAGGAAGAATGGGCGTTTCACTGTCTTCCTCGGGCATATCCGGCTCCGCCCAAGGAAACACTATTTTATTAAAAGAATCGGTAGAGTCGACGTTATTAAACTATTTAACTATAATTTTAATTAATTCTTCGGAGAATTCGCTCTAATCTATAGCGTATAAATCCTCCTTTAATTTCTTTAAGTAATTAATTAATATATACTTAATATTAATATACAATTTCCTATAGAAGTTCTTAATAGCGTTATAATTAGCGCTAGAACAATTAATTGAAAACTAGTAAGCGAATAGGGCCGAATAAGTAATAATAACGTCTATAATCTTCATTTTCTAATTAGGAAACTTTTTAATATAGAATTTCTTTAGGGTAACGGATACGCTATCGGTCTACTCGGGATCTTTAGCCTTATAAATAATTTTAAACTTTTTAGCGAATTCTTTTTAAATATAGATCCCCTTAGATTTAAACTCGCTAAAGAGGCCTTTACCGACGTCCTTAGGCTCCTTTTTATACTATTAGAACTAAGTAGTAATTTTAAGCTTATTATTAAGCTTATAAATACCGACCTTCTCTTCGAATAGTTTAAAATATTTAAAGACTTTCTTACTATTAAATTTCTTTTTAGGGATAATATTGTAAATAAAGGTAGCGCTATTAGCGAAGAGGGTAGTAGTAGCATCGAAGGTTATTTTAGTAGTAGAAGTAGGAGGAATAGTAATAGGGGAAGTATTAGAGGGAAGAGTATTAGTAGAAGGGGTATTATTATTAAGTATATTAATTAGTATAAATTTACTAGTAGTAAGAAAGTAGTAAAATTGTAATTTGTAGTATTAATATTTAGGATTATTATTAATATCGGAATAGTAATTTAATAAAGTGCCGATTTATTACCTTTTATTAATATCTTCTTCTTCGTATAAATACTTTAATACTTATAGTAATAATATTTAAAAATTAGAATTTTATAGGAGTATTAATAATTAAAGGTCCGAAGAGCGGTAAAATAGGCGAATTATAATAATACTAACGACTTTTTCGCTAATTTTATTAACTTTAAGGATTAGGGCTTAAGTAATATTTAAAATATTAAATAAGGTGCGGATTATTATAATAAATAGTCCTATAATAACTTTAAAGAATTAGAATATAAATTCGGTATATAGCGTACGAATATCTAATTACCGGGTACTATCGGGTAAGGAGCGGATTAATTCCTTTCGGTTTTTTTTTGGTCTTTCTCGTCTTAGCTTATTTTAAGCTCTTTTTTAAGTCTTTCTAATCTAATCTTAATTTAATTCTTCATTGTAATTAATTTTTATTTTATAATACGAGCGGGTATTAAACTAATTTAACGGAAATAAAAATCTAGAGTATTTATTGACTATTATTAATAGATTATAAATTAGTTAAGGAAGCGGAAATCTATATATATCCGGAATTAAAGTTTTTATTAAGTCGAGTAAAAGATTCCTTTACCGAGGGAACCGATTAACTCTTTGCTATTCGGTTTTCGGTTCTTAAATTAGTATTCCGAGGTTTATAGGGATAATTTTCGCGTTTATAAGAAGTCCCGGCCGGAGATTTCCTAAATTTGCATTAGCCAATTTAATTAGGAGTTTGAAACTTATTTCGTCCTTATTACTATTTAAAATAGAGCGAAATTATACTAATAAAGGAAAAGAGCTTACTATATAATTGTATAGGTAAGGTATAGATTTGGAGTTCGTAAGAATTATTTATAGGAATTAAATAGAATTATTAAACTATTACTATTAATTATTAGGAAGTGAGAAAAGGTGAAGTAGAGCTTTACTTCTTAATTTATTCTTTAGATTAGTAAGGAGTAGATTTAGAGGTTAATTTCTTTAAGGAGGTCAAAGTTACGGAGTGTATTTAGCAGTTCTAATTAGTAGGGGCGAAGTTCGGGTTACTTTCTTAGTACTTCTATATCTTGTTAAGAGTTGCCTGCTTTCCTTTCTTTTATTTTAAGAGGGCTATCCTTCCTTTTATCTTCCTAATAATACTAAGAGAACTAGGGGCTTTGTAGACCTCTAAGGTTATAGTTGATTTGCACCTCCCTGCTTTTGATAACCCTTTTTTCCTAGGTTATATTACTCTATAAGAAATGAAAGCAATAGAAAACCCCCCAAATCAATATCCCTTAATAGAATAAGCTTAGGGATATTATTATTACTATTATCACTATAAAATAGTAATATATTATAATATATTTTAATAATAGAGTAGTATTATTTTGGTATAGAAGTAGTATTGCTAAGGGGTAAATATAATTTTAATTTAGTATTTATAAGGCTTAAATAAAGAAATATAAAGAAGATAATAAGAATATAGAAAGACTTAATTTTACCTTACGAATACTATAATAAATACGTAGTATTCCTTATATATATAATAAAAAAAGCCCGGGAAAATATATATTATTTCGGCAATCTACGTCCGCTACTACTTATTTATATTCGTATCGTCTATCTTTTTACCCTTTATTCTTATCCGCTTACTAATTTATTTACCGTTATTCTATTCAACCTATTCCTAAAGTTAATAAAATTAGAATTAGATAACGCAATACTTCTTAAGAAGAAAATCCTTCTTAAAAAGGCAAATTAAATTTTATTAATAGTATAATTTATTCTAAGGATAATAAAAAGGACTTCGTACCTCTACGCTTATAATATTTATATAATTCGTATTTATCGAAAATAAGAATACTTACTTTACTTTTTATTTCTACTTAAAACAATTTATACAAATTAATTATAACTTTCTATTAAATTTATAAGAATATTTACTTATACTCTTATTAATTACTAATAATAGAGTAAATAAATTAGTATAAAGTATTCCAAATCTATTTTACTCCTTATTTATATTATTACTAGGAGTGGTAAATAATTTATTAATATCGGATACTAATTCGGGTATTATATTATATTTAATTTAAACTTTACGCGGAAATAATAATAATAACGGCGCTATTTTACAACCTTCCTCTATTGTAGAGGTCGTATAAGTATAGGACTAAATAGGTATAGGTTAATAATAAATAAAACGTTGGAAAAGTTATAAATTAGAATATATAAATTTATATTTGTAAATTATTTAGCCTAAAGTTCGGGTCTATTCAATATTTCGAAAAACCGTCCGAATTTCCGAAAAGGGGATCCGAATTTCTATTATTAGAATTCGAAAAGTCAACTTCCAAATCCAAATTATCCTAAATTCGCTACTAAAGATAAATAGAAGTAATATCCGTAATTTATATATATAATATTAATATTTACTTATATTAATAAACAAATAATATAATTCGTATAAATCTACTATATAATTACTTTATCCCGGTAATACTTTATATACTAGACCTATCCGTATATATTAAACCCTTACTTATATAATCGCACTATTCGCAAACTCAATTAATAAAAAGGGTTCTTCTAATCTTTTGTATAAAATCCGGTAATATTATTCGGTATATTCTTAATCGCTTAAAATTATTTCGGCAAAGTAATTATAATATTTTAAATAGCGAAGGTTAATACTAAATAAAAAGAAGGATAGAAAAGATATACGCTTTCCCTTCGAA
Organism: Neurospora sp. CHS-2018c; assembly: GCA_009806235.1. Classification (NCBI taxonomy): domain Eukaryota; kingdom Fungi; phylum Ascomycota; class Sordariomycetes; order Sordariales; family Sordariaceae; genus Neurospora; species Neurospora sp. CHS-2018c. The sequence continues at coordinate 443,556 of RAPC01000023.1, forward strand.
ATCGTTAAAATACTAAATATACTATTATAAAATAATATAATCGTTTAACTTTAATTATAAAAAGTCTCGATATAATAATATAGTCGACGGGAGGTACGGAAACGCTTATTAATATTATAAACGATAATTATAATTCTATTAAAAGCGGGAAAATAATAATAAACCTCGCTAAAGGGAATAATAATATAACTATTCTATTAAATATTAATTTACCTTTTACAATAGCGTAGTAAATGTTTAATAAAGGTTAAATAACGTCTAATTTATTAGTATATCCTAAATTGGATAGGTTATAAAGCGCGTACTAATTGCTGTATATATCCGGTAATTAGGCTATAATATTCATTAGCGTATACAAATAGAATATAAAGATCGATAGGGTATAAGTAATAAAAGGAAATTAATATATATAATTAATTAATACCGTGTAAAATATAATATAGACGAAGTAAAGAGACGATATTAAAGGAAAATAAAATTGTATTAAAGTAATAAATTACTATATATAATTTTGAAATAGTTTAAATATTACGAAGACAAATACGAAACTAAATTTAGAGGTATAATGTATAATATATTAGCGTACAGTTTGCGAAATCTTAGTAACGGGTTAGTAAAGGGTTAAATAAGGGTTATATATAATTGAGAGAAAATAATAATAATATAATTAATATTTTCTATAATTATTTCTAAAGTATTTTTCTAAATATAGGGGGGTTTATATTAATTTTGGAATTAAATAAAATAGAGGTACTTATTTTAATATTTCCTTTTTTAATAATAAAATTAAGAATTATATTAAGATTTATATTAAAGGTTTAATTTATTTAATATTAAATAGTTATTTTTTTTTAATATAGGGCGTTTAAATTAATTTATTTAAATAATTAATTATAAATAGAAATTACTAAAAATAAATAGAAAAGGTTTAATATTTTCTTTATAAATAATAAATTATTATTTTGTATTTATTTTTTTAAAAGAGGTTTAATTTATTAAATAAATATGAAAAATTTAATAAATAAATAATATTATTTCTATTTTTATACATTAAATTCTATAATTATTCTTATTAATTTTTGGAAATTTTCTTTTTCCTAATTAAATAGGTATATAACTATCGAATTAAATAATATATATATTAAATTTTTTTTTTTCATTTAATTCTTAATTATATTTATATTTAAATATTATATTATATGTTAAATCTTTTATTCTTTATTAAATAAATCCGAAATAAAAGGAAGATTATTATAAGATACGTAAAAGTAACGTTTTAATATATATATTAATATTCGATTAATAAAGGTTTAATAAAGGGTTAGTACAATTTAAAGAAATTAAAAGGAAGTAAATTCTTTTATATTTAATAATAATATTTATTTCTTTTATATAGAATAATATTAATAATATATTCTTCCTTTATCATATATTTATTATTAAGAATTATATAAATTTAAATAGAATTAAAATGAATATTTTAAAGTATTAGAAGTACTACTATTTTATTCCTATTAATTATTTTAAAGTTTAAATAATAAATTAAATATATCCTTAAGAATTTAAAAAATCTAATTACATAATAACCGTTTTGTAATAGGTTAGTAATAGGTTATTAACCCGTTATTAATATTTCGCTAGGAATTTATTAAAATTGTAACAAGGACTAATTAATATTTTAAAAATATTATTATATCTTTTAATCTACTACCTCTCTTCTTCTCGTTTAGAATATAAATACAATTTTTATTATCTTACCTTATATATCTTCTATTTAGAATATAATCACGTTTTTTATTTAACTTAGAAATAAAGTTTTTTTTCAATATAGAGTATAGGGGGGGAAATGTAAGATAATAGATACCTCACGAAGTCAGACATACAAGTGTTCTAATTAATAATTATATAATTAATGATTATATGATTAATAATCAGGAGAAGTCTAACATCCAGGTCCGGACTCTCCGAATCCAATTTTATACTACGTATATACTAGTATATTAATAGCACTTACCCTAAGGCAAATCTAATTTACTATATAAATTAGGTATAACCTAATATTATCCTCCTCTTTAATACTATATTTAACCTCTAATAACTACCCTTTGTAATACTTTATCCGTCGTCCTAACGGATTTATATATCTTCTATATCCGTCTTATATAAATCCTATTACATTAAACTATTTATAAATAAATGCTCCCGGTATTTCTACTACTTTAAAACTCGTCGTCTTAGAATTTAATATATTAAGTTATATAAAATAATTTACTTATATTAAAATTCGTTATAATACTTTTAGGGCTAATATCTAATTTAGCAAGCTACGGCCGAATTAGCCTTAATTAAAACCTCTCTTAATTATTCTACGTTCTTAGGGCTGAATATATTATTATAATTATAGTACTACTCTTAGCTAATAAAGAATCCGTTCGGAATAGTAGCGAACTAGTACCCGTTTTTATAATTTAAATCCTAGGCCGGACCTAAATCCTAGTCTCCTTCGTAAAGGTTAAAACCGTCGTCTATAATTATTAAGTTAATAGTTTCCTAATGGGTCTTTAAATCGAATATAGTAATAATTTCAAAGTTTAGCTTTTTAATTATATTTATAATTACGATATTAACCGAGTATTTTTAGTTATCGTCTACAATAAAAATAATACTATAGGTAGTAATAGTAAGGGCCTACTTAAAAGCCTTATTCTTATTATCTATAATTATAAATAAGGCCTAGAACTTTAGGACTATAATATTGAATTTATTAACGTTAATTTTAATATTGTCAACCTTAATTTAATAAATTAAAACTTCGTCTTATAACCTAATACGAAATATAACTTCAAATCCTTTAAATAACTCGATAATAAATTTAATCGGCGTACTCCTTTTTAAAATTACTTTAGGTATACCTATTTTAAGGTTTAAGGCTACGCTACCGATAGAAGGCGTACGAATACTACTAGTAGCCGATATAAAATATTAGTTAAGTAATTTATTATTAGATTTAGCGTCGGTAAAGATTAGTTTAGGGATAGGTAAACTATTAGCGGTAATTATTAATATAGCGTGTTTAATAATTAGTATAATGGTAAATTTAGGCGTAATGGCTTATTTGGCTTTATAAATACTAATTTTATTAATCTTTATTAGGGGTAAATAATTATCCGTATCGGAGGCTAATAAATTAATAGAATTATCTAATTTAAATTCGTTTTCAGAAGATAATTCGATTACTTCGAAGCGGGCGTACTTTAGAACCTTCGTACTATTAAGCTTTATTATCTTCCTCTTCTCTATAGTAGTATCGGTCTTAGAATTAATGTCGAAAAGTAAAGGCTTCTAAGAGTACTTAATATTGTAATTGAAATTAATTTTAATAAGGCTAGTAATTAAGGTTATATATTCCTTTTCGAATTTAACGAATTCTAAATTATAATTAATTTTACGTATATAATTTAATACGATTAAAAAAGTTATAATTATTACTTTATAAATAATAATATACTTATCTTCGGTATAGTATTAATTCTATATTTAAACCGCCTTATTAAATATATAAGTATTAATTTTATTAACTTCGATTATTTAGACGGCGTTTATACCCGGGTCCTATTCGGTAATATAAATACCTTAAATAAGGGGGTATAACCTATCGAAATATTTTTAGAGGTAATACGTTATATTATAATCTTCTAAGCCTTTTATCTATATATTATAGGAAGCGATATTTCTTGTAATTTAATACGCGATTTAAATAGCTTAAATATAAGTAATAACGGGCTTATATAGAATTATATCTAAATATTCGCTTATATCCGTATTGGATTACTCTATTTAAATAATAATTACTTTAATTTTAGAATTATAGTAATAGTACTTCGCTTAATTTAAATTAATAGGAAATTTAGGGGTTATAATACGGACTAAAACTTTATTCGCTTTAATAGCCGAATTGGTATCGAATATATTAAAATATTCATTACTATCTTTAATTTCGGCTTCGCTAAAAGTACGTAAATTATTACCTAAATTAATAAAGGTATATCTTCCTTCGCCTTTAAAAAGCTAGGAAGCGTATTAGCTCTTGTCTATTTAATTAATAATAAGGGGTCTATTAGTAATATTAATTTAAAATTTATTAGTATTCGATTTAAAAGCCGGCTACTTATTCTTAGCGGCTTACGCCCTAATTCTACTACCTATTATAAAAAATATATTTAATTAATAAATTTGTATTATTATATTTATAATAAGTTATTATAGTGTTACAGGGTTAACCCTGTAACGGTTCATAGTAGCGATGATACTAGGTCTGAGCTAGAGATCAGCTTATAGCTTAGACTATTATATAAAGCTATTATAGCGTTCGTAATAACTTTAATTATTATCGTTATATAACGGTAGTATTAACTCTATAGCGTTTATAAGATTGCTATAGAGCTATTAATTAGGACTAGCCTATAAAGGTTAGTCTTAGAGTATACCCTTAGACCTTCCCCTTTCCTTTCCTTATATAATTATATTTATTCTTACCTACTTTATACCTTTGTACCGTAATAATTAATTATACTTTTAAATTATTGCGTTTTACGTATATCTTTTTCGACCTTTGGAATCGTATAGCGTTTAATTATATAATTTATCCTTTATATTGAAGTTATTATTAATCGCGGACCCCGGTATATAGAGTTATTTTATTAAACTACGGATTTACTAAAATTATAACCTAAACGCGGGCTAGTTATTACGATTATACTTTCTTGTCGTTATAATCCCTTTATATCGCTATAGAATTACGCAGTAGAAGATAGTAATTACGATTACGACTATTACTTTACTAGTAGTAATAATAGTAATATCTACCTACTTAATTACGTTACGCCTAGCCTAGGGTCCGGATTTAAATTTAACGTTTACGATTTAGGTGCGTTTTCCTAATTTCTTAACGACGAGTTGATCGACGATATAGTTGTTATAGGAGTAGTGCTATTTATTTTAAATATTATTCCTAATATTTAGAATTTCGTTAACGGTATTACGTTTGATTTCTACCCCTCTCCCGTGCCTAGGGAATATTAGGAGATTGTTATTAATATTGGCTAATAGCCGGCGTTTTGATTTATTATTAATACGTTTGGCCGAGTATTCGCCTAAATCTTTATTAATTATAATACCGTTATTACGGAATATTAGTAAATTTAATAGTAGTATTAGGAAGCCTAGTAGGTTATTGCTACCCTATACGAGTAAATTACTACTATATCTTCTAACGTCCCTTTAACGACCCCTACTATTTCTAATAAGGGCGCCCTAATTACGCCTATAGTAATTTCGATAGCCTTTACTACTTATTTCTTTAAACGTATTATCGAAGACCTTTCCGTTTTTATTAGTAAAGAGAAAAATAATATTAAATATTATAATACTTTCTATTCGTAGCGCTATTAAATTGAGGCTACTTAGGAGTTTAATATAATTTATTTTCCTAATAAGCGGATTAAAATTATAAGGGCTATATTCTACTTGGGATTAAATTTGCGCGCGGTATTTAAGGGTAGCCTCGTTAAAATTAAAGAGTTCTTTATTAATTCCGATTAGTAGCCGTAGAAGATAGGTGAAATCTTTCTTTAATACTTAGTAGATTGGTATAATAATATAGATATTAAATTGGATGCCTATAGGCGTTTAATCGACTTTTATTAGGGCGGTATACCGTTCCTATACTTCGAAATCGAATTGATTAAATTTATAGACAAATGCGGTCTTACTAATACTATAAAGGTTTATTACCTTTATAATAAGATTAATAAGAAGTTCTGTTAAATTTTAGTTTCTTAGGATTTCCCGGGTAATAACGAATATATTAAATAGTTATAGTTGATTAGAAAGGTTAATAGGAAGATCGAGGACGTTGAATATTGTAATAAGGTTGTAGCCGGCTTTTTAATTAATTCCGCTAATAAGGGTAGTAGTAGCGGTTCTAACGGTAATAATAATAACGGCGGTAATAGATTTGCCCCTCCCGCTTCGGCCGATAATAAAATAATAAATTAAGGAGGAAATTAGATAGATTTAAACGTAGTAAATTTATTTACTATATTCGACTTAGAGGTTTTTAGGGAGTGTAGGGAGAAAGGACTCTACTATTATTATAATTAGTAGGGATATATAGTTTATAATTACTTTAATTCGATTAATTGGGGTAGTAAATTTCGTATTGACGGGGTTCCTATTAATAAAGAAAAGAAGAAGAATAAGGATAAGGGACGAGGAGGTTGGGGTAGTAGAGGAAATAATAGGAGCGGATTAAGAAGCGGAGGAGGAGATGTAGTAAAAGTCCGGGCTATTAGAATTATTAGTATTAAGAAGTTTAATAAGCCTGCTATAAACGGCGAATATTATAATAATTAGGGAAATAAATAGCCTTTGTACTTAGTTGTATATAGAGGTTTAGCCGGTTAATTATATTATAGAGAAAATAAGATCTTTTTATTGGTTTGGAGGAGGTACGGATTTAGTTATTAAATAGTATTATTCTTCTAAATATAATTCTATTATTTATATATATAATTATTAATACGCGTAAAAATTATTGCATTGCCTTCGTTAATAGTAGGTATTCCGTATATGCTTTTATTGACTGTTCTTTCGTTTAAGAATATAATTTCCTTTATTTTCCGTTATTTTATTTTAAAAAGTTAATGTTCGCGGACGGTAATATTAAGGGTATTATTAAAATAGTAGTAAAGGGAAGGCTACGGATTGGTTATTACGAGGAGATTATTATTTTTTTAATATACGACTTCTATAAGAAATACCCTGTTATTTTAGGCTATTTTTAGATAGTAATTTATAAATTGTATATCGACTATGAGAATGGCGGTATATAATTCAATTATTCTAATTGTTATAACTATTGTTTATTAGTAGGTTTCTTTAGTAATTAAATAGAAGCGCTTCGGGTGCTCTCTAACCCTATTTTTATTATTGCTATTTGTATTTATAAGAAGGTATTTCTTCCCTCTGCTTCTATTAAGAAGGGTATTATATTATTTATATTTTATAAGAGGGGTAGTACCCTTCCTAGGGATAATACTAGTATTATCCTTAGGGGATATTTTTATAAGGAGGAGATTTTAGGGGCGGAGGGTAAGAGTTTACTTATTAAGGGATTTTAGTTTAAGGATAAAGGATTTGAGGAGTGGATTTCTATGTTTGAGAATAAGGGGGAAATTTCATTACTATTAATTTTGTATTATATTTTTATTAGTTATTAGGCGGGGGTAAAAGTTAAATTTATTATTAGTATTATTGCGGTACTAGTTAAGACTAAAAGGGATATATTATATTAATTTTATATTAAATTAGGTAGGAGGCGCGTATTAGTAGGTGATTATCGAATATTAATCCGGTTTAGTAAATTAATTGATAATAAGGTTAATTTTATAGATATTTATAAATTAAATACCGCTACCTTTAATTTTATTTATAAAAGAGATTAATTCTAATTATATATAATTAATTATACGTAGTTCGAACGGTTAGTAGTATTTTTAGAATTTAACGAAATGGATTTTATATACGAGGTAGTGTAAAATATTATTGAGGGGAAAGGAGAGTAATATAAGAAGGATTTTCTATTATCCCTTTATAATTTTATTAATAATATAGCGGGGAGGTACGGATTTAATATTGAATAGGAAGTAATAATTATTGTACGAGCGGTTGTATTGATAGGAGACTTTGCGAAGGACGTTCCGCTTTACGAAGCGATAATTCGACGCGTATATTTCGTTAAAATTTTAGAGGAAGATATATAGAAATTTATAGATAAGGCGGATAAGCCGTAGAAGATTAAGGAGGAGATTAGTAAGATATTATTATTTTATTATTAGTCTTATATTAATGCTTTTTTACTAATATTAGTAGATTAATTCCCCCTTTACCGGTTTTATAATTATAAGATCGAATTTTAGTTAGGAGAATAGGTATTATACGTTAGACCTAGGCTTATATCGTTTATCGAGGTTATTATTATTAAGAAGTAGATTGATGAGAATTTTAGGAAGAAATTTATCCGGCCTTTTTAATCCGTTTTTATAACGCTTATTTTATTGGTAAAGAAATTAGGGGGCGGGGTTTGTATTTATATAGATTATTAGGGTATTAATAATATAACGTTTAAGACGTAATATTTATTATTATTAATTAAAGAGATGTTGGACGTAATTTGTAAGGCGAAGATTTTTATTAAATTCGATATAATTTCTACGTTTAATTGTATACGGGTAAAAGAGGGCTACGAGTAGTTTATAGTTTTTATTATTCGTTTTAGGCTCTTTGAATTATTAATTTGTCTATTTAGGTTATAAAGAGTGCTAAGGATTTTCTAGAACTATATTAATAATATCCTATATAATATCTTTGACGTTTATACTATTATGTACTTGGACGATATCTTTGTTTATTTAGAAAATAAAGAGGAGTATATTAGGTATATTAGTGAGGTATTAAAACGGATAATTAATACGGGTTTATAGATTGATATTAATAAGTATAAATTTTATATTAAATATATTAAATATTTGGGGTTAATTATTACCCTGGGAGGTATTGAAATAGATTTAGAAAAAGTAGCGGTTATAACCTCCTAAGAAGTTTTAAATATTAAGAAAGCGCTATAGCATTTCTTAGGGTTCGCTAATTTCTATTATCAGTTTATTAAATATTTCTCTATATTAATTAATCTGTTATACGAATTAATAAAGAAGGATATTAAGGATTAGGAGTAGAGGGATTACTATTAGCGGTCTTTTGAAGTATTAAAAAAGGTTTTTATAAGTAGACCCGTTTTATATATTTTCGATTAATTAAAATAGATAATTGTAGAGATAAATATATTAAATTAGGTTTATAGAAGAATATTTTCGTAGTATAATAAAGATGGGGAGTTAAAACTAATCGCCTATTTTAATTAGTAGTATTTATTAGTAGAATATAATTATAATATTTATAATAAGGAGTTCTTTATTATTATTAAGGCTTTAGAGGAATAGAAATTAGAATTAGAAGAAGTATAGAAGTCGGTAGAAATTATTACCGATTATAAGGGTTTAAAATTTTTTATAATTAGTAAGTAATTAATTTTAAAGTATATATAATAGTTTTAATTCTTATTACGTTTTAATTTTATTATTTAGTACTGGCCGGACTCTTTATAGGTTTGCCCGGACGTATTAAGCCGTAAGTTAAAAAACGTTTTAAAGGATGTGGAAGATAAGAGGTTATTAGTATATAATAAAGTATTATTAAATAAGAATATCTTTATTAATAGGGCGTTTGTATTGGAGGAGGAGATTTTTACGTTAGGAGAGGAGATTTCTATAATTTTCGTCGGTATTAAATATATTTGCGACTTCGAGGTTATAGATGAGACGTTAGTAGACGATTTTATTATAAATTATTATAAGAAATTAACCTTTTTATAAAATGCGCGGGCCTATATATTAAATTTAGTTAAGAAGGCGTAGTCGAAAGAGGTAAAAAATAATTTTAAAAAACTTTTATTCGCGGAGTATTATATTATTTAAGGGTAGATCTACTATTATAGTTCTATCCTCTTTAATTTTAGCGATATAGATATTTACTATTAATTAATTTGCTGCGTTTATAATATACTAAGTATAGGGTATTTAAGGAGGGAGAAGACGTATAGCCTCTTTTTATAATCTTTTTTCTAATTAGGGATATATAATACTATTAGGGTTTATTATAAGAATTGCTTAATATATATAAAGATAAAGCTAGTACAATATACGCTATATAGGCTATTTAAGCCGTTAGTAGTACTGTTTACGCTATAGAAAAATATTTTAGTTAATTATATTACGTTATTAATATTATATAAATGGCGAGGGTAAACGTTTAAATACGTTGTTATAATTATAGATTAATTAATAAAAATATAGTATTTTATTCCTATAATCGGTTTAATAGTAGAGGAATTAGTTAATTAATTTATTGAGCGGGTTTATAGTATTTATAATTTATTTAATACTATTATATTAAATAGGGGTTTTTAATTTATTTTATAATTTTAGAGGGTATTATTAGCGAAATTAGAAATTAAGTTAATTCTTTCTTCCGCTTTCTATTTAATTATTAACGGATAAACGGAGTAGATTAATACCGAAATAGAAAAATATTTACGAACTTTTATTAATTGGGTATAAGACGATTAGGTAAATTAATTCCTTATAGTAGAATTTACCGTTAATAATTTTATATTAGAAATAACGGGAGTATTACCTTTCTTTGCTAATTACGGTTTTTATTTATAGATAGGCGTAGAGTTAGCTAAATTATACCCTTTAAATATATTATAAATTTAGTAGGATAAGTATTTTAAGGCTTTAGAAATCGCTAATTGCTTTAAAGCAATCTTGGATTTCGTTACGGCTAAGGTAAAGGAGGTTTAACGACGGTATAAGGATAATATTAATACGAGTAGATTAAATATTTTACGATATAAGGTTAGGGATAAGGTTTTATTAAGTATAGAGAACTTCGAAATAGGGAGGTTATATACGAAATTGATATTACTTTATAAGGGGCCTTTTGAAATTATTAAAGTCTATAACTATATTATTATATTCTACTTATTAATTAATATAAAATATAGTTTTACCTTTTATATTAGTAAGGTTAAACTTTAAATAGGAAGGATAAAAGGGGATATTAAGGCGAATTATAAGCGGATTATAAAGCGGATAAATAATAAGAAGGACTTTAAAGAATAGGAATTTAAAATTATCGACGACTATAGGAAGAATTTAAATAATAAACGATAGGAATACTATATTATATAAGTACCGCTATACGTACTTAATTAATAACTATATAAGAACGTAGAAATATATCCGGAGGAAATTAGGAAGTTCTATAATAATAACCCGGACGCTCTAGTACTACCGGCCTAAACCGCCGCCGAAAAACGGAGGGATTGCGAAGCGGAGGTTGGAGTAGATTAATAGGGCGGAGGAGTAGATTAGCCGTTAAAGGCTAGGGAGAATAGATAGTATAAGGGACGGAAGAGGTTGCTATGTAGGGTAGTAGCGGCCGTAGAAGTTTTTATAGCGTAGGTTAAGCGATTACTAAGTATTTTTAACGTTTTATATATTATTAATTAATTATATAGCTTCTTTTAGCCCGGGGTAGTATTATAGGGTTAACCCTATAACGGTTTATAGTAGCGATAATATTAAGTCTAAATTAGAGATTAATTTATAGCTTAGACTATTATATAAAACTATTATAGCGTTCGTAATAGCTTTAATTATTATCGCTATACAACGGTAGTGCTAGCTCTGCAGCGCTTATAAGACTATTGTAGAGTTGTTGATTAGGACTAGCCTATAAAGGTTAGTCTTGGAGTATACCCTTAGACCTTCCCCTTTCCTCTCCTTATACAATTACATTTGTTCTTACCTACTTTGTGCCTTTGCACCGTGATATATAGTACGAATAGTTTATATTGTAGGGTTAAAGTTTTAAATGCGTTAAGAAGTTTGTAAGCGATAGGGCTTTATATAATTACTATAACTACTTTAGGTTATATATTACTCTTATTATAGCTAGTATAAATAATATCGGCCAAAATTAATTCCTTCTATTTTAGACTTAAAAAGGCGATAATAATATTTAACCTTAATATATAAATAATAAATTTACTTTTAAAGTCTTCAATAGCCGCTATACCTAGCCTACGTAATTCCTCGTCTTTAACCGGGAACTAATATTCGTACTCCTTTACTATTTTTTAAATATAATCTATTAAGCTCAATTTACTTCTACTATATAATATCCAAATATTTTCTTTATATCTATATCCTTTCTACTTTATATAATAGAATAAAATAGGTTTGCTTTTAATTTATTTAATTTTCCGCTTCAATAACCTTTCTACTTCGTATAATTTATATTATTCGTTATTTCCCTCGATAAAAATCCTACTGGGTTTAATATTTATTTCGTAGTCGAAAAGGTCCCTACCCTTAGGATACTCTTATAAATACGTAATAGAAATTACTTTATAAATTCTCTAATTATTAAATATATTGAATTTGTATACGAAGTCGCCGATTTTCTTAATAATTATAAAGGGTCCGATTCGTTATTAATTAAATTTATAGGAAGGTTCCCCTAGGGGGTTATATTCTTTATATAGTCGAATTATTACCTTATTTCTAATTTCGAAATTTAATAGCCGGTAATATTTGTCGTATAGTAATTTCGACTTCGTAATAGCCTAATTGATAGCTTCGGTAGCCTCCCAATAATATATCTTCCGTAGGTCCTCTAAATTAGATTTAGTATAGTCTATAGGTTTAAAGAAATCGAATATAATATTAGGTTTAAAACCTAAGACGAACTTATTAGGAATTATACCGAATAGAATTAATAGCGAATTATTTATATTATACTATATAATGAATATTATATTTAGTTATAAAATATCGAAATTTTTTGCAGTATAATACTGTATAGCGAATTCGATTTCCTAATTCCTTCTTTCGATTTTGCCGTTTAATTAGGAATACTAGGCGGTTATATATATTAACTTTGTATTAAATTTAATAAAAACGGCTTTCTAGACTGTTAAGAGGAATTTAGAATCCTTATTACTAATTGCAATTCGGAATAGGCCTTAGTCGTATAATATTAATATTATAATAAATCTTTCCGCCTAATCTTTTACTATATAAATCGTCTTTCTTAGGATTAGTAGTATCTTCTTACTAAATACGTATATAATAATTATTAAAGCGTTGTACTATTTTCTTCCCTATATTATTAATAAATATAATTATATTAGTAGATTTATAATAAAATTTATATAAATAATATAGTAGGGAATTAATTCTAATTTAATAGGTTTTATTTACCTTAGGATAGTTTTATAATCTATTTTTAATTTCTTATACTACGGGCAATAGGAGATATAAATTCGAAATTTCCGAAATAGGCGAGGGAAAGCGAAACCTTCGAATTCTTTTACTATCCTAATAAAGCCGAAATAATATTTATTATTGTATATAGTATATAATATATCTTTTAAATAGTTATTCAGTACGTAAAGCCTAATAACGCTATTATAAATGTAGTAGTAGAAGAGGCCGTTATATAGTTAATAGGGAAAATATCTATTTTAGGGTAGGTTATATCTACTACTACGTTTAATATAGGTTTTAAATTTAGTAATAATTTTATTATAAATTTAATCGTCTTCGTGGCCCTTAATAAATTATTCCTTAATATTAAAGTCTATTTTAACGTAAACGGAATATATAGAGTCCTTCTATATATCGTCTAATTTACTATTTTCTAAATTTAATTCTAGGGTATATAAAAGTAATCTAAATAATATATTAAAAATAATATTAATTTTACCCGGTATATACCGGACGTCGAAGTCGAATTAGGATAAGTAAATTAATATAATTATAAATTTCGGGTTAAATTTAGTTAAATCCTATATTTATAAAGTTATTTAGCGTATAATATTTATTATTACTTTATAATTTATTAAAACTACGATTAGTTTAGTATAAAATTGGATAATTTACTATGTAATCCAATATACCTAAACGAAATATACGACTTCTAATTCTATCGGCTAATAATTTTTCTCTACTTTTAATAGGCGTTTATTATAAAATATAATCGGTTGGATCTTATTAATTAAGATTAATTTTCTATCCTAATCGTTTCCTTTAATATAGAAGATAATTAAGCCGAACCCAAACTCTTTTAATACGTTTATTTTATAAAATGTAATCCGATTTAAAACGTAGTAGAAAATTATAAACTCTTTACAAAATTAATCCTATAGGATTTTAAAAGCCTTTTTTTCTACTTCTATTAGTATAAAAATTATAGACCGGGTAAATTTTTACCTAACCGGCTAACTTTTATTCTCGGATATACGCCTATCTTTCTTTATTTAAATAATTAAAGTACTTTTACGGTTTTTAAAGGGTCCGATCTTTTAAATAAATTAAAATACGAACCTCTTTAAAAAACTTCCGATACCGATATAACGTTTAAAATTAGCAAAGTCTTTAAATATTTTAATATTTTATAATATTACTATACAATCTTCAGTAGTAAAAAGCCTAAATCCGTCTACTTTATAATTTAGAAGACGAATCGACGGGTATATAATAAAAGATTTCTTTATAACTATATTTAAATTAATTTCTTAGAAAAGCTTTAAAATTAATTTAAAGTATTTTAAGTATTCTTTAGCCGTATTACTAAATATAATAATATTATTAATATAGGCTACTACGAACGTTCTATACGGGTATAGCCTTCGGTCTATATATTATTATACGTATAGAAGCAAATTCTTATAGCCTATAAAAGCAATATTCGAATATTCGAATCTTCGTAGACTTATTAAAATTATTCTATTTTAGTAATAAAGGTATATTAATAATTAATAGAAAAATACCGACCCGTCGAATATATTAATATACGCCTTACTTCTTATACGGGCGATAATAGAATTTTAAATTAATAAAGGATATAAATCACCGATAATAATTCTATTAATTAACTTCTAATCAATTATAATTCTAACTTTATATTTTCTATCCACTATTTTCTAAATTATAAAATAAGGGCAACCAAACGGTATCGGACGCTTTATTTATTCGAATTTATCGTCTTCGTATATTTTATTTAGAATTTTATTAAAAACTTCTATATCCTTTAAACTTAATTAATATAATTAAAACGCAACTTTCTCCTTTTACCAACCTTTAACGAAATCGACTCGGAGTATTTCGTCTTCGTTTATTTTAATAATATTTATTCTATTATAAATATCGAATTTATTTAGGACGGCCTTAACCTTTTAAGTATAGTCGGGGTTAATATTACAAATTTTAACCCTATAAATAAATTTAATCTCTAGGACTTAATCCGGTTTATTAATTCCCAAACCTAGGCCTTTTAATTACAAATCTCTTATAATATTAAAAATATTATCTTCGGTTAGAAATCCGTTTAATATAGCCTCTTTAGCAATTTTACGTATTATTATATTTAATTTAAAATTAAGGGTAAGAATAATTTTTTCTAAGTCTTCTATATAGTCAAATTCTTCGCTAATATCTTTATCGACTACTACTAATATTACTTATACTTATAAAAGAGAAATAGACTTATAACTATTAAATTTAATATCTTTAATAATATTTAAGTATTAATTCCTATAAACCTATATCGATTTCGCTGTAGGATTATATACAGAAACTAATTTTATAATTAATATATTAAAGATATAACTTTTAGCGTAAATATAATTTAATTCGAAAATATAATCTTTTAATACTCCTACGCCTAATATATTTACAATATAGGTATATTCGACTAATACCCTTATTTTAGTATAAACCGGGATTACTATATTATATATAATTATAATTTTCTATTTAATTAGTTTCGCTTTACTAAAAGTTTTAACTGCAAAATTATCGTAAATAGGGATTTATATTAGGTTAAATTCGGCATCGATTTTAACCCAATTCGGTACTATCTACGAAATTCCTAGGAATAAATTTACCGCTAGACCTTTAGAGACCTAGGTTATAATATAAAATTTCGCTATAATAGGCTTACCCTTTATAATACCGGTTATATAAACGTTAAAAGTAGTACGCCTAATCAAAATAACGTTTCCGCTAATTATATCGAAATTTTTATATTTAGATTTATTATAAGTAATATTATTACTTTAAATCATCTACTTTTCGTCGACTAAAATATTTGAATAACTAATATCGACGTAAATCGACTATTTACATCCTTTTTTTATAAATTAAATATTAATTTAAAGGAAAGTATAATAATAGCCTTCTAATAAAGCTAGTATAGGCTCGGCTATAATTGTAGGGATTTAATCGGTATTAGTATTAGGGTATATAGATATAATAATTATATAAATAACCGGGCTTAATATAGTAGTTATATCTATTACCGGTAATACTTTAAAATTATCCGTCTTAACTACGGGGAAAACTATACTAGGTTTCCAACCTTTTGGCTTAGGTTTAATATAGTAATTGAAATTAATATAATAAAATATTTCGTTTCTAGAGGGGAAAGTTCGCTTATATTTCCGATATATAGTATAATTATTATCGCCTAGGAATACGTAGTAAATAAATTCAATCGAATTATTCTTAATAGTAATTATATATATAGCGCTATCATTTATATTTAAAGTTAAAAAAACTTTATCTTTTCCCTTATTAAAATAATAATCTACTTCTTCGTAACCTAATTCCTTAAATTACTTCATTTTATTATTTGAAACGGTATTTATAGTTATAGTCTCCCTTTTATTAATAATTATATAAATATTACCTCTTCTAGGGCCGAACTTTATCTACTAGTAGTAATATTATTTATAGGGCTAACTTCTACGTACGAAAGGTATTAAATTAGGCTTAAACCCCCTACTTTTACCTCTTATATATTATTTATCTCTAAATAATATATCCGGTTATTTACTATCCTAATCGAAATGATAGGTATTAAACTTAAATATTAAATAGCCGTTATAACCGGCCGTATACAATTCGAAAATTCGTTAATTATAAAGTAAGTAATCCGGATTTTTACCTTAATTCGCTATATTAATAATAATAATTGTAAAATTATTATATAAATTAACTACGGCGTTTATAACTTCCAAAAGTCTAATACTAAGCAGAATTAGTAGGGTTTTATAAGGGGTTGCCTCTAAATATATAAAAGGCTTACCCTTAAACTCGAAATAAAATATCTTATTTATAAATACTTCGTTGTAATTTATAAAGTTATTAAAAATATAAGTACGGTATATTTAAACTTTCTACTCGGCGTATTTAAAGAAATCGTCTAAAATTAATTCCTTACTAAATTCTTAAATAATTTCGTATAAATTGGGATAAATAGTATTCTAAATCCGGGTAATTATAATATAGTTATTACATTCGCTAAATTCTCGCGAATATTTAATAATTTATAATACTTTATCGCCAAAATATTTACTATTATAATAATCTTAATATATATAGCAAATCGAATCAAATATAGTTAAGGCTTAAGACTTACTTAAATACTACTTCGTAATAAGGATTTCAAACTAATTTTCAAAACTAATTTAGTAATTAGTATATTAAATATTAATAAATTAAATAATCTACTAAAATTTAATTACTCTATAGAATAGTTCGTAGAGGTTAAAATACAAATATTTGCGTTTAATTTCTATAATAGCGTTAATACAAATAAACTCTAAGAAGAGTAAAATAAATTTGAAATAAGTATTACCCTTATACTAATAGTAGTCCTTACCTTAATAATTTTAATTTAAGGTATTAGGGTAGAAATACCCGACGTTACAATTCTTTTAACCTTAGAAGTTTCCATTAGAACTATTATTATTTCTAACGCTTTTTAATTCTATAACTAAATCTATTAGGAATTTAATAATTTATTAATTATTAACCCTAATACTAACTATAATAACTAATAATAATAACCGGACCATAGAAGCCGAATCGTTTAAATTAATATTAAATAAGTCTAAGTTAATATTATTATAATTATTTTACTTATTATTATAATTATCGCCTTAATCGCCTTCTTAATTTCTATAGCTATTACCCTAATTACTAAATATTTTAAACGTATAAATTTTACCTAATTTAGCTAATAATATTTAATTAATTTATATACAGTAGAAAGTGAATATACTCCTAAAACTACTCTATAAAAAATTATCCGTAGAAAGTTTCAATTTAATTTTTTATACCTAATCCGAAGTAAAATTTTAAGCAATATTTAATTCTTTAATAATCCGTTAGTCCCGGGGTAGTAAATTTAAAATATTTAATAAAATCTAAAGGGTAAAATTCTCTTTATAGTAATTAATATTAATTATATCGAGAAATTTAATAGTAATTTCGAATAAACTTAAAGCCTTCGAAATTTAAGTTAAATTAGAAGAAAAGGGCAAAAATCTAAAGGGATCTAATCTCGTTAAGGTAGAAGTAAAACAGATTCTATAGGAGACTAATAAGTAATAAATCGCTCCTTCTAATAATATTAATTAAAATAAAATTAGGTTTAGCGCTTTTACTATCCGGTTAAATTATAATAATATTAACGAAATCCGAAATTAGAGTTCTATATCCTTAAAAGTAGGAAAGAAAATACGATTTATAGGGCTATTATTTAAATTTAAGATTAATTCTACTATAGGAGGTTAATAATTAGATAAACTACTTAATTTCGTTATTATATCGGGCTATATACTATATCCTACTAAATTTCCTTCTTTATTCTAATTAGAACTATTATAAGTAAAATTAATATTCGGAACCGAAGACGACTCCTTCTTATCCTAACGTAGATTCTAGAGGGTTATCCTAAGCGTAATTTCCTCTATTTCAAATTACTCAATACTTAGGATTACGTAGAAAGAATTTAAATCGCTTCTAAAAATCTATATTTCTTTAAATAGTAAAATTATTTTAATATTTTCGTTAGGGCTGTATAAATTTAATTTACCGAGAAGAAGGGTATTAGGTATACGCGTATTATTATTCCCTATACGTAATATAAAAGTTAAAATTAATTTATATCTTTACCTTTCCTCGTCTAAAAGTATTTAGAAAAGTAAAAACGTTAGGGTTATAATTAATAATTTAGGCGAATTAAGTATATTTATTATTAATTTAAGTAATAATTAAATCGAACTCTTAAAACTTAATTAAATATCTTCTATAAATACGAACCTACTATTAATAAAAGTATATAACTACTTTTAACGTTCGGGCGGTTCTTCGGGACGAAAAGTCCCTACGGACTAATTAAAATTAGCCCTCTCTAATTCGGGCCGGGCTTTAATTTCAGAATTAATATTAGTAGAGGATAAATATCCCTACTTTTTTAATTCGAGTTGGGTTTTAAATATTTAATATTTAAATATAATAGCCTTATAAAACCTCAATTCCGAATAGGGGGCGGCCTTATTAGACTCTCGTCCGGAAATATCGGTATTGAAAACTTTATTACCTTTCGAGGGGTAATTACTAAAATCGATTTCGGTTTAGGAAAGTTAGGGTTAATTATAATAGTTAATAGAATTATAACCGGGGTTATTACTGGATTCGGACTTAATATTTAATTTATTGTAAAATAAATTATCTTAATTTTTAATTTAATTAAAAACTTTATTTCTTAACAATTACTCTCCTAATTAAATATTATACTTTCGGATGTATATTACTACGGATTTAAATAGTTATTTCGGTATATAATAATCGAATAATTAGTTTAGAGGGAAATTCGGTAGTACTATATTTCGAGACTATTTCGTTGTACGAGTATTCGTTATTGCTTCGGATTAATTATCTAAATAGGTAGGTAAGGCTTAAACTAGTACTTCGAAATACTATTTATCGTTATTTAATATCCTCTAGTACTATTTAATAATAGGGTTCGTATAGATAAAGTCGGACATACGGCGTAAATCCTATTACACAACGTAATTTATTAAGTCGAATATATTATAAATTATAATACAAAGGTTTAATTAATTAGTAAATACAGGGCCGGGCCGCTAGCTGCGGGTCGGCGATCCGTATATAAAAGGAAACGAAAAAAAAAAAAAAAAGGGTATAGTATAGTACAGGTCAAGCCTATTAATTAGGCACTATTTATAAGATGATAGATAACTCACGAAGTTAAATATATAAATATTCTAATTAATAATTATATAATTGATAATTATATAATTGATAATTAGGAGAAGTCTAATATCTAGGTCCGGACTCTCCGAATCCGGTTTTATACTACGTATATACTAGCATACTAACAGCACTTACCCTAAGGCAAGTCTAACTTACCATATAAGTCAGGTATAACCTAGTATCATCCTCCTCTCTAATACTATATCTAACCTCTAATAGGAAATATTATTTTTACCAAAACTATTATATAGCATTATATACTGTAATTTATATAAATTTAAATAATAAACCCTTTAATAATCCTAATTTAATCGGTTATAAACCCTTTATAAACCCTTTAAAAACGTATCGCTAACCGCTCCTTAAATAATTATAAATACTATACTAAATAATTAGAAATATATAGTTAAATAACTATAAACCTATTTATTATCCTCTTTACTATCTTTCTTGCTAATATTCGCCTCTTTATTATTAATACTATCCAATTCTATATTAAAGTCGGAATAGTAGAGCGCTAAGTCGTAAATAATACAACGTATATTAATCTAAATCTTCAAATTCTCTTTACTTTTAAAGGTTTTAATAAGTACTTTAATACTTTTATTCCCCTTCTAATACTCTTCCTTATAAATATAAAACTACTAATTAACGACGAAACGATTATATAGGCAACGAGTAAGGGGCTGAAAACGAAAGCTAAATTATAATTCTTCGCGTTATCGAAGTTGTATTAAAGGCTTAATAACGTAAAAATTAGAATATAATTTGCAATTATTAAGTAATTAATAAAGGATAATAATTTACAATTTATTTCCTTATATAAACGGTAAATTTTATCCTTTAATAATAAGGACGCCGGGCAATCGGCCTCCTCCTAACTAAGCCTAAACTCCTTATAGGCCTTAATAATTTCGTTTACTAAATAACCTTTAAAATCCTATTTAAAGGGCTATCTTTCGTCCTAAGGGCGCCTTATATAAAATATAACGTAATTTATCGCCCGCTTCCTTTTAGCCTATTAATTTTCCAATTCCTTTTATTACTAAACGTCTTTAATATCTTAGCGAATTTCTAAGAATATATTAATAGGGTATTAATAAAGGTTTTTTTCGAAATTAATAATCGGTTATCTAACAGCTACTTTAAATTTACTCTTCGTAATAATAATTTAGGTTATAATAGTATACTCCGTTTAATAAACCGCCTTCTTCTTTACCGGCGACGGAACCTCTTTATTACTATTTTAAATATTAGTACAAAATTCGTTAATAATTTTAACCGAAATATCGAAAAAATTCTCTAAAGAAGTATAAAAATTTATAAAGGTTAAATTTTATTAATAATTACTAACCCCTAAGTAATAGGTTCTAAATAATTTCTCAAACCCTTCGGAAACCCTTAAAAAACCCTTAGAAAACCCTTAGGAAACTTTTTAAAAACCCTTCGGAAACCTTTAATTTACTAACGGCAACCCGGACCTTAATAGCCTTAGGACTGCAAGGGCGCTAGTATGGATAAGTCGAAGGCAAAGCTAAGATACCATCTATAATAGAAGATTTAAGGTGAGGAGAAGAAAAGGAAGAGAATTAGATATATACGTACAAACCCGAATAAATACCCTGGTGCACAAGCGACAGCGGGACCCACATGCGGGTCGCTGACAGCCAATCCCTTTACTCGCATTCCCCTTCACCTATATAACAAATAAGAGTAAATACCTTCAATAGGCTTAGAGCCCGCCTTAACTAGTCTTAACGCGAACCTTCTATATTACTCATTCCTCTAACCTTCGTAACACCTTATAGTACTTTATAGCACTTTATAGCACTAGTCCTCGTATAGGGGTATAGCGGTTATAGCGGTATAGCCGGACCGGCGCCGTCACATTACCTCCCCTTATATAGAAGACTCGTCCGCAAATCTTGTTAAAGAGTACCCTATAATAGATATAATAATCCTCTAACGAGCTTACTTATATAAAATCCGTTGTAAATACCTTAGTCTTAATAATTCTAATAATTCGTTATCGTCGTATTCCTCCCAATCCTTATTTAACTAGTTTATTATTTATTTAGGCGGGCCCGGGGTATCTAGGTTAGCCTTATAGAATTCCTAAAGAGCTTTCGAAGCGTATTTGAAGTCCGAAGCTGGCTAATATTCTAGATTAGGGTCCTAACCTCGCTAGTCCGCGTTGTAGAAGAGCTTTCCGTTGACGATTTTAAAAGCGTTAATTTTATCGACTTCCTATTCGGGGTCTTCGTTTTTATTAGTATTAATTAAGCCTAAATACTTAGCGGTTTGTCTTAGTAAAGGGTTATTATTATACTTACGTAAGTAGTTAGCATAGAAGAGATTAGAACCCTTTTAATTATCGGAGAGTTTTAGCCGGTAAGAGTACCCTATTTTCTCGATAATTTTGTAATAGTTACGGGTATTAGGGAAATCGAATTTATCGTTAGGGCGAATAGTCGTTGACTATAGCCGTTTAATAATAATAACCCTATCGCCGACGTCGAAGTCTAAGTCTTTACGCTTTTTATTAGCCTAACGGATTTATTCCTCTTACGCTTTTATTATTATTTCCCTAGTAAATTCTATATATCTATAAATACATTAAATATATTTTTGAGCTTACTCCCTAATCAATTATTCGTTTTTAGAACCGGCGTTAAGAATACGCACTTCCTAATCGAAGGGTATACATATTAGGTAATTAAATATAATTTCGTAGGGGGAGAGGTTAATACTATTTTGGGGAAGGCTATTCTAAATTATATTTAAGGCGGGGATAGCCTTAGATTAATTATTTTAGTAGTAGTCTACAAAGGAGCGTAACCGTTAATCTAAATACGTATTTATAATTTCGGCTTAACTAACCGTCTAATTATAGCCTATAGTAGCTAGCTTCTACTTTATACCCGTTAATTTAAATATTTCGTCGGTAAAGGCGGAGATAAATTAAGGGCTATAATTTAAAATAACCTCTTTAGGTATACTATAAATCTTATAGGGTCCTTCGTAATATATCCGAGCGGTATTCCAAATAGTCGATTTCTTTATATAGGGTATAACCTATAACGACTTTATTAGGCGGTTTACTATAACTAAAATATTATCAAAACTATATTTATCTTTGGGCATTTTCTTATAATCGATTATAATAGAGGTCTATTTCTTAGCGGGCGGCGGGATAGGGTATAGCTTACCGGGTATCTTATCTTTAGGCACCTTACTCGCCCTATAAATTATATAGTTCTTAGTAAAACGTTCGATATCGCCGGCTATACTTAACTACTAATAGCGGTAGTTTAAGATCGTTTAAGTCTTATTACGGCCGGGGTATGCAATCGCTAGGGTCGAATACGTTTCGTTAATAATACGAATACGTAAATTATTTTTATTAAAGACGGCGAAACGGCTTTAGTAAACTAATAGGTCGTTGGCTATTATCGTAAAATTGGGGTTTAAACTATATACCCGAATTCAGTATTCTTCTAAAAACTCCTCTTTTTTATTGGCCTTTATAATAGTATTGACCAATTTATAACCTTCCGGCTCTATTAGACTTAACTCTAATCCTTCCGTATTTAATACTATAATTAGGACGGACTCTTTTAGCATTATACCAATCGTAGTAGTAATATTAGTAATTACAAATACCGCTTCTCCTACTTCCTTTACAGGCTTAAAGATTTGAAATATATAGTAGGCTTCCTTTTTATCCTTTTAAGTCTTTAAATCTTTTAATTTTCGGAATAACGCGTCGACTACTATATTTTACGTACCCGGTCGATACGTAATTTTAAAGTAGTATTAGGATAGGAGTTCGGCCTATCTAATTTATTTAAAATTGAATAATCGTTTTGTATAAAAGTATTCTAATATTTAATAGTCTATAACAATTATAAATAGCTTAATTTATCGAAAATTAATTAATTCTAAACGCTACGTTTAGAGGGCTCGAATAATAATTAAGAGTTCTTTATTATAAATTGGGTAATTGTGCTCGGCGTTTTATATAGTCTTAGAGAAGAAAGTTATAAGGTATTATTCTTCTATATCTTCTTATAGTTAGGAGAGTATATTAATAAATATTCTATTACTAGTATTCGTCTTTACCTTAGTTTTAGTATTATAGCGGAAATATTTCAATAGGGGGGCGTTAATAAATAATTACTTTAAGCCGTTAAAAGCTTCCTAGTATTTAGGGGTTTAAATAAAAACTTCCCCCTTTCTAATCAAGTTGGTAAGGGGACAAATTATTCGATTATAGTTTTTAATAAACTTTCGGTAGAAGTTGTAAAACCCTAAGAAAAATTAAATTCTACGTAGATTAAAAAGTATAGTCTACTCCTTAATAACTTTTATTTTCTCCGGGTTAACGGAAATACCGTTACGGCTTATAATAAAGCTTAGGAATTTCGTTTCAGTAATATAGAATTTATACTTCTTTAAATCGGCTTATAAGCTTATATCCTTTAACTTAGCTAGTACTTTATAAATATAATCTTTATACTCTTCGAAGGTATTAGAATAGATAAGAATATCGTCGATATATACTATATAGAAGTCTTTTAGGTACGGCCCTAGAATTGAATTAATAAAGGCTTAGAAGTTGGCCGGGCTATTAATTAGTCTAAATAGTAGTACTTTATACTTAAAAGTTCCTATACCGGTATAGAATATAGTAAATTCTTCGTCTTCTAATCTTATACGAATATAGTAAAACGTTTGTCGGATATCGATTTTGGTAAACTATTAGGCCTTTATAATTTTAATTAATATTTCCTCGATTAACGGTAAGGGGTATTGGTCTTTCCTAGTAATAGTATTGAATTTGCAATAGTCGATATAGAAGCGAAGATTGCTATTAGTTTTCTTAACGAATAGGATAGGTACCGCTTAAGGGGATAAATTTGCTTCGATAAATCCTTTGGAGAAGTTTTTTAAAATATACTTCCTTACCGCCTTTAATTTATTTAGCGATATTTTATAGAAAGGGTTATAACCGAACTCTTCTAAATAGTAACTTTCTTCGAATTCGATTTTGTAATCGTTCGGCTAATAATTTGATAAGGTATTCGAATCGAATTTGCTAAAAACGTTAATATAATTATAATAATATTCTAATATTATTTTTAGGGCCTCCTCCCGAAATTCCTTTTTGTTGCGGGGTAGTAATTCCTAAGTAAAATCCTCTACTACGCATTTCTATTGGATAAACCGGTTAATTTCGAAGATATTTGTTAAATATACTATACAGTTATCTTTAGCGGCTAATTATATAAATAGATCGCTATCGAGGACGTATATTTGTACTAATCGCTCCTTATATTAGCCTATTGAATTTCTTTTGAATTTATATATACTTTAGCTATTAAAGCCCTATTTGCCGTTTTAGAATTTAATTGGTTTAATTCGAACGAATTGTACGGGTTCTAGAGATAATATTATAAGGTGGGTAAAATTAGTTAAATTCCTTTCTATTTTGCTTAATAGGTTAATTCGTTTGAAAATCGAATCGGGGTTTTAGAATAGAATACGGGGACGAGTATAACCTAATTCACTAGTATTTTTGTCTCGGGTATATTTGAGATCCGCTAGTATAATAGGGACTATTTTCTTGGGTTGCGGCTAAAGAGTTTCGAATTTGTAAATACGCTTTTCGATTTATCTTTAATATTATTGTACTTCTTTTTAATATTAATCGTAGGTTTTTTAATTGAGTTCTTTCTTATAATAGTCGGGAAAAAGTTAATCCGCCGGGATAAGTATTAGAGTAGTTATATAGCTGTTCGTAAATTTAGACGCCTCGCGGCTACTATTCTTACTATTAGTTTAATATTTATCTTTTCGATTTATAAGCGCGTCGTAATAGGCCGCATTTTTCTAATATTTAGGGTTTATAACGCTAGAGCTTCCGGGGCGGATTTTGAAATTTAAATTCCTTATTTATTTAGGATCCGGTTTCTATTCAGGGGGAAAGATAAGGCGATAATTCTTATAATTTATTTAAGCGTTATAGATATTAAGCTATTTATAACCGATAATAAAATTATAATTTATATTAACGACGATAAAGATATCGGGGGGTATTATTCGGTTTTGAATCTTTAAAGTAGTTTTAATAACCTCTTTAATACTTTGGCTAATTTTTCCTTAGTAATTATTAATACCTCGGGCGGGAAAATCGCTCGTTACTTCTATTAGTAATCGTTCTTTCAATTTATTAGCAAATATTATATTAATAAATAGATGGCCGTTTACTCCTATATTAATTAGGGTATTAGAAGTGGATAAAAATATTCTATTATTAATTATAGTATATTAAATAATTATAGGATCCCCTCTTAAGTAGGGTATTAAATTGAATTTATCCTTTCCTTATCTTTATCTATCTTTTATTTATTCTATAACCGATACCTCCCTTAGGAAGGAATTTAATTCCCCTAGGGTATTTAATTTCTTTAATTATTAGTAGTAAGGGCGTTACTAGCGGTTAGAGTAGTAGCCGGGGTTGTAGGCGGAGTACTTCTAGTACCGCTATTCTTATAAGCTAAATAGCGCTCTATAATAGTAATAATATAATTATAGCGCTTTCGGTCGTACTAATCCTTTTAAGGATAATTATACTTAGTATAGCCTGTGACGGCGCCGGTCCGGCCATGCCGCCATACCCGCCATACCCCCATAGGAGGATTGGTATCGTAAAGTGCTATAAGGTGCTACAAAAGTGGGAGGAACGAGTGACATAGAAGGTTCGCGCTAAGGCTGGCCCAGACGGGCGCTAAACCTATTAAAAGTATTTACTCTTATTTATTATATAGGTGAAGGGCAATACGAGTAAAGGGATTGGCTATTAGCGACCCGTATATAGGTCCCGCTATCGCTTGCGCACTAGGGTATTTATTCGGGTTCGTAACGTATATATCTAATTCTCTTCCTTTTCTTCTCCTTACTTAAAATCTTCTATTATAAATAGAATTTTAATTTTACTTTCGATTCAACTATATTATACCCTTATATTATTTTAAATTACCCTAATAATAATACTTAGGAAGGTTAAATCCTAACGATCAAAAACCGATATAGATAATTAAACCGACCGTTACAATCTAAAGAACCGAAATTTATAATACTAATAAAAATTATAATACCCCCGCATTTAACTCGCAATAATACTAACGCTAAAACTAAAGGCCTAGGCGATAATTATTATAAAGACGATCGTACTAACCTCTTCGAAGAAGGAGGCGATAATAACAAGAATTCGAATTTTAAATTTAACAATAATAAAGGCGATAAGACTTTTAATAAAGGAGACGTTAACGACGAAAATAATTCTAAATCGTCGAAAGAGAAGGATAAAGTTATTATTAAGTTTAATATCGATAAAAAGGTCGTTAAAGATAAGAAGAAGCCCTAGCGCGTCGACTCTATTATTAAAGAGAATATGAAAGCTTTTATACGCTTTAATAAGGAGTATTTTAACGGTTTCTACCCTTTCGAAGAGAAATTTCGTAGTAAGTCTATCCTCCTTCATAAGAAGACCTTACTTTACCTATATAATTAATTCAAATCCCCTTCTAAAGTACTAACCGACGCGTTAATTAAGAATAAGGACGACGAAGAGGAATTTAAATTATCGTTCGATTTATTCGATTAGTATATTAGTAGAGAAATTAATAAATATAGTACCGCTTTTAATTTAAAGGACTTCGTTAAAGATTTAAGGGATAAAATAGAAGAGTTTATAAAATTCTTTATTTATAACGCCGTCCCCTACGTCTTCTATTGCATTTTATTATCTACCTTAGAATTTCCGTTTAATAATTATTTAAACGAAGCCAAATTTATTAAACTATACGCTAATTACCTAACCGATATATTCTACGAATTTAAATTCTAAGTTACAATAACTATAGTTTCGAAAGAATAAATATTTAAATTACGCTAAATTACTTCGTTTTTAAATACTAAATTTTATACCGTCTATAATTAAATACTTAAATTAACGGATACTATATTCGACGACCCTAAAATAATTTCTATTATCGACCTTAAAATAGTTCAATCCTTTAAAGATTACTTAACGGACAAAGAAAATAAAATTCAAACCCTAAAAAAAACTATTATTAATTTAAACGTTCTCAAAAATATCCGTAAACTAATTAATAAAGTAAAAGTTACAACTAAAGATATAATCCTTCCTAATATTAAAAAGGATTCTATTACGGTTCCCCTTCGCCGTTCGATTACCCGGTTCGTTATAACTCCGCCTATTAACGACGACGACGACGACGAAACTATATCCGCTCCCCTCCATTACGTTTACCTTTTAATTAAATAGGCCGACCTTCCGAAATTTTATAATTAAAATAAAAAAGACGACGTACCCTTCGAAGTTTAATACAATTTAATTTAAAATAAATTCGAAATTAACGCCAATTATTATCCAACCGACTATAATAAATTCTTTTATATTAAAAGTCGTTTAGCCGGATTTACTTTTAAAGATTTAATACTATATTTCCGCGAAATTCACCCCGATTAATTTATAATTTATTCTAATTTAATAACTTATTTGTAGTACGAATATAGCGACCCTAATTAAAACGAAAAGGCTTTTATTAATTTTACGAAGCTTAAAATAAAAAATACCGATAATTTCAATTATTTTAAAAATAAATTCGTTCGTATAGTTAACGAATACTAACGCCCTAAGTCCGAATAAAAATATAAACTATTCTAACACTTTCCCACGGAGTATAAGAAGTAGATAAGTACTAAGTATTATAATTCTTCTATTTCTTTCGAAATTTATTATATCGATTATTCCGGTTTTGGCTAAATATTTAAAATTATTATTAATAAAGCTAAGGCTACTTTTTCTTCTTCTTCTTATAATAAAGGAAATAATAGTAATAAGGGATTTAATAATTTTAGTAGCTCTAATTCCTCGGCCCCGAAACCCGTTAATAGCGGCGGTAATAACCGTTTTACTACAAATCGTACTAAAGAGACTATTCGCCTATTTAATAAAGGTCGCTATTTTTTTTATAAAGAATACAGCTATACTAAGCGCAACTATTCTTAGAAGAATTAATACGATCGAAAGCACTACGATTACGTTATTACTATTATAGAATACTATTTAATTAATAAGAACAGCGGTATTAGAGGTACTTAACCTATAGCCCTAACTATTCTAATTACTATTGCCCCCGCTACTAATAATTAAGGAAATTAAATACCCTAAATAAATTAAATTCCTTCCTAAAGGAAGTATCGGTTATAGAATAAATAAAAGATAAATAAAAATAAGGAAAGGATAAATTCAATTTAATACCTTACTTAGGAGGGGATCTTATATTTATTTAATATATTATAATTAATAATAGAATATCTTTATTTACATTTAATACCCTAATCGATACAAAAGCGAATAGCTACCTATTTATTAGTATAACGTTTACTAATAAATTAAAAAAACGTTTACTAATAGAAATAATAAGCGACTTTCCTATTTAAAATATTAATAATTATTAAAGAAAAATTAATTAAAGTATTAAAGAGGTCGTTAAGGCCGCCTTAAAGGTCCGAAACCGAATAATACCCTTTAATTATTTTATAATTATTAATATAAATTATAATATTATTATCGGTTGTAAATAGTTCGACTTTTACGATATTTAGGTAAATTATAAGAACCGCCAATTAATTTTCCCCCCTAATTAGAAGCCTAACCCTAAGTAAATAAGGAATTTTAATTTCGAAGTCCGCCCGGGAGGCTTTAGCGTCGTTAATCCTAATTATTAAAAGGAAATAACTTATTACGACGCGTTTATAAAATAAGAAAATAAATAACGAATTAATAATAAAAATAGTAATCGTACAGCGCTTAAATTTACGAACGGTTATATAGCTACTCTAATATTTATCCCGGCGGACTAACCTTTTCTTAACTATCGTAAAAAAGAATTCGATTAAAAAGTTAACGATTAATATCGAAGAGAAATACAATAATATTAACAATAAATCGAAAAATATATCTACGAATTCGAAGTTCTTTAACTATAGCCTAAGAAGATAGTCCCTATTATTCTAATAGATTTTAAATATACCCGAAATAAAAATATTAGCGAATTGGATTATACCTATCCCTACGTTCTATTTTAGAACCCCGATTCGATTCTTAAACGAATTAACCCGTTAAGTAAAATAGAGAGGAATTTGGCTAATCTTACCCACTTTATAATATTATTTCTAGAACCCGTATAATTCGCTTAAATTAAATCGACCGAATTTCGAAATAGCAAATAGGGCTTTAATAATTAAAGTATATATAAGTTTAAAAGAGATTTAATTAATTAGTATAAGGAACGACCGGTATAAATATACGTCCTTAAAAGCGACCTATTTATAAGGTCCGCCGCTAAAGCCGATAAAATAATATATTCGATAAATATTTTCGAAATCAACCAGTTTATTTAATAGAAATATATAATAGAGGACTTTATTTAAGAACCTCTCTTCCGCAATAAAAAAGAATTACGCGAAGAAACTTTAAAAATAGTATTAGAATACTATTATAATTATATTAACGTTTTTAATAAATTCGATTCGAATGTCCTACCCGACTATTAATTATACGATTATAAGATCGAATTCGAAGAAGGTTACTACCCCGAAGAATTGGGTTATAGCCCTCTCTATAAAATATTATTAAATAAATTAAAGGCCGTAAAGAAGTATATTATAGAAAACCTTTTTAAGGGGTTTATTAAAGCGAATTCGTCCCCTTAGGCGGTATCCGTCCTATTTATTAAAAAAATTAATAGTAATTTATAATTCTACGTAGATTATTGAAAATTCAACGCTATTACGAAGAAAAACCGATACCTATTACTATTAATCGAAGAAATATTAACTAAAATTATTAAAGTTTAATAGTTTACTAAAATCGATATCCGATAGGCCTTCTATTATATTCGTATAAGGTTAAAAGACGAAGAGTTTACTACTTTTCGTACTAGTATAGGAGCTTTTAAATATAAAATATTACTATTTAATTTAATTAACAGTCTAATTAATTTCTAAACCTTTATTAATTCCTTTTTAGGGCTATATTTAAAAGACTTTTATACTACGTATATCGATAACATCCTTATTTATTCCAATACCTTCGAGGAATATAAGGATTATATCTGTAAAATCCTAATTAAATTAAAGAATATAAGGCTATAAACCGATTTAAAGAAGTACGAATTTTAAATTATAAAGATAAAATTCTTAGGATTTATTATAGGATATAACGGTATTTCCATTGACCTAGAAAAGGTAGAGGTTATTAAGGAATAAGTTATACCCTTTAATTTATAAAGAGTATAATCTTTCTTAGGATTTTATAATTTCTATTAAAAGTTTATTAAAAACTATAGTCGAATAGTTCGCCCCCTTATTAATCTAACTAAAAAGGGTAAAATATTTATATAGATTAATAAGTATTAGGCGGCGTTTAATAGTTTAAAATAATTATTAATAAATACCCCTTTATTAAAGTATTTCCGGTATAATATAGAAATACGAGTCGAAATAAATATTAATAATAGAATCCTTATAAGAATCCTCTTTTAATATTAGGAAAATACGAAGGAATAGTACCCTATTACTTACTTCTCAAAAATTATATAATAAACTGAATATAATTACCCGATTTACAATAAAGAATTATTTATAATTATTAGGGCTTTCTAAATTTAGCGACCCGAATTAATCGGCTTAAAGTAATCGAAACCCTTTATAATTATTATTAATTATTAAATTCTAAAATACTTCGGTACGAAGCGATTACTCAATTTATAGTAAGTTAAATAGGCCGAATTCTTATTTTAATACTATTTCGAAATTACCTACCGTCCTAGCACTAGGAATACGGCTATTAACGCTTTATCCCGGAAGTTAGAGGATTTTAAGACTTAAAAGGAAAAGAAGGAGGCGTATTATACTTTCTAAATATTTAAATCCTTAATAACCGACGACAGAGTTAAAATTATTACCTTAGCCTCTATTGCTATATCGAACGGCTTTTTAAAGGAATCGGTACCGATCCTTATACTAGATATTAACAATTTAGAATTATACCCAGTCGAATCCGAAGGCTACGAATTAGTCGACGTAATTATAAAAATTAATTACGAAGAGGAGTTTTTAAAAGAATATTACTTATACGTTTATAGCTCTAATCCTAAATTTACGATAATAGTAAATGGATTACTAACGTATTAAAGCCGTCTTATTATCCCCGATAAAGATAATCTACGGATACGAATTATTAATAAGGTTTATTCTACCCTAATAACGGCCTACCCTGGCCGGAATAAAATTCGAATTATTTTAATCGAGTAATATTAGTAGCCCGGTATAATAGGAAATATCGACCGGTTTGTTAAGAACTATATAATTTATAAGGCTAGTAAAGTATTTAGAAATAAGATTCCCGGCAAATTATACCCTATCCTACTACTTAATAGGAAATAGACCTCGATTGTAATCGATTTTAAGAAGATACTTAAGGATAAATACGGTTACGATAATACTCTAATTATAGTAGACTGCTTAATAAAATCGTTATAGGTTATACCCTATATAGAGAAAACTATTGCTTAAGACGCTGCCCGGATATATTATAAAGGGCTTTTTAAGGTCTACGGTATATTAAAAGAGGTTATTTCTAATTATAGTCCTTAATTTGTATCGGTTTTTACCGACGAAATATTTAAATTAATTAGTACGAAGTAGAAGCTAATTATTGTAAGCTATAACTAGATAGCGGGGTAAGTGGAAATTATAAATATTTATTTCGATTAGCGATTTCGCCTTTTCGTTAACTATTATTAGAATGATTAGTTAAAAGCGATCCTAATACTAGACGTTATATAGAATAACCTCCCCTAAAATAATATTGGCCTTTCCCCTTACGAAATTATATTCGGTTACTTAATATATATACTATTTGATTAGGAATTTTATACCCTTAATACCGGATTTAAAGTAGAGTAATTAATTAAGGAGCAGGCTTAAGAATTCGCCTAATGTATTTATAATTATATGGAGTATGCGAGAAAAATAATACTAAAGGTTTAGGAGGAGTAAGTTCGTTAAATTAATAAGAAGAGAAGGGATTCCGATTTCGGTATAAGAAATAGAGTTGTTATTATTAAACGCCTTTAGTTAATTACTATTAAACCTAGCGATAAATTTAATTTTCCGAATACTTATAATTATTATAAAATTATTGAGAAAATAGATTACTCCTATTGGCTAGAACTCCCTAATAGTTAGAAAGGTTCCGACTTCTTCTACGCTAACCGTCTATATAAGTATAATAATAATCCGCTACCCGGTTAATCGGTTAAATGCCCCGGCCTAATTACGGAGGAGGACGAGGACCCCGAATAGGAGGTCGAGAAGATTAATACTTCTAAAGTAATTAATAGCAAACTTTTTTATAATGCGGATTAGAGAGGTTAAGATTTTAATTTAAAGTATTAGCCCGCTTCCGACTTTAAGTACGCCCCGAAACTATTTTAGGAATTCTACGAAGTTAATTTAGAGGCCCCGGGCCCGCTTAAGCGTTTAATAAATTAGTTAAACGAGGATTGGGAGGAATACGAAGATAACGAACTATTAAAATTATTAGGATTAAAGTATTTACGAAGGATTTTATATAAATAAGGAATTATTATGGCTAAAGTGGGTTTTAGTTTAGTAAGACTTGCGGACGAGTCTTCTATATAGGGGGGGGTAATATAACGGCGCCGGTCCGGTTATGCTATTATACCCGCTATACCCCTATGGGAGGATTGGTATTGTAAAGTGCTATAAGGTATTACGAAGGTAGGAGGAACGAGTAATATAAAAGGTTCGCATTAAGGTTGGCCTAGACGGGCGCTAAGCTTATTGAAGGTGTTTGCTCTTATTTGTTATATAGGTGAAGGGCGATACGAGTAAAGGGATTAGTTGTTAGCGACCCGTATATAGGTCCCGTTATCGCTTGCGTACTAGGGTATTTATTCGGGTTTGTAATGTATATATCTAGTTCTCTTCCTTTTCTTCTCTTTACCTAAAATCTTCTGTCATAGATGGAATCTTAGCTTTGCCTTCGACTCAACTATACTGTGCCCTTGTATAGCCGCGCTCTTTATAGAGGAAATAACGACCTTTATTAAATAAATAAGTAGTTTTTTTAATACGGTTAGTAGTAGAGTAGTTATTACTTCTATTGCTACTAGCGGGCTTCGTAGCCGAAGTACTAGAATTACTAGAGCTATTAAATCCCTTATTACTATTATTTCTTTTATTACGTAAAGAAGAAGAAGAAGAAGTAGCTTTAGCTTCTTTAGTAATAATCTTAAATATTTAGCTAAAACCGGAATAGTCGATGTAATAAGATTCGAAAGAAATAGAAGAATTATAATATTTAACGCCTATTTACTTCTTATATTCTACGGAAAGGTATTAGAATAGCTCGTACTTTTATTCAGTCTTAGGGCGTTAATATTCGCTAATTATACGGACGAATTTATTCTTAAAAAAGTTGAAGTTATTAGTATCCTTCATCTTAAGCTTTATAAAATTAACGAAAGCCTTTTCGTTTTAGTTAGAGTTGCTATATTCGCGCTATAAATAGGTTATTAAATTGGAATAAATTGTAAATTAATCGGGGTAAATTTCGCGGAGATAAAGTATTAGGTCTTTAAAAGTAAAGCCGGCTAAACGACTTTTAATATAGAGAAATTTATTGCAATTGGTTGGGTAATAATTAGTATTAATTTCGAACTTATTTTAGATTAAATTATACTAGGCTTCAAAGGGTATATCGTCCTCCTTATTTTAATTATAGAATTTTAGAAGGTCGGTTTACTTAGTCGAAAGATGGGTGCGACGAAGGGGAGCCGTCGTAGCTTCGTCGTCGTCGTTAATATTAATAGGCGGGGTTATTGCGAAGCGGGTAATCGAACGGCGAAGGGGAGTCGTAGTAAGATCCCTCTCGATATTAAGAAGAATAATCTCTTTAATTATAATTACTATTACTTTATCCTTAGGTTTGTAGATACCTTTAAGGATGCTTAGGTCGGTAATAGTCTTTTTTAAGGTTTGGATTTCCTCTTCTTTATTAGCCAAATAGTTTTTGAGGGATTAGACTATTTTGGAATTGGTAGTTGAAGTATTAGAAAGAGTTTCCTTTAGTTTGGGGACCTAATTATAAACGGTATAAAGTTTAATATTTAAAAACGAGGTAATTTAGCGTAGCTCTAATATTTGCTCTTTTAAAGCTATAGCTATTGTAACCCAGAATTTGAATTTATAGAATATATCGGCAGGGCGAAGGGTATATAATTCGGTAAATTTGGCTTCGTTTAGGTAATTATTGAACGGGAGCTCAGAATTGGATAATAGTATGCGATAGGGAATATAAGGTACGGCGTTGCGAATGAAGAATTTAGCGAATTCCTCTATTTTATCCCTTAAATCCTTAGTAAAGTCCTTTAAATTAAAAGTAGTATTAAAGTAATTAATCTCGCCGCTAATATATTAGTCGAATAGGTTAAACGATAATTTGGGTTTGTCGTCGTTATTATTCTTAATTAGGGCGTTAATTAATGCTTTTAACGAGGACTTTAATTAATTATATAGATAAAGTAAGGTCTTTTTGCGAAGAAGGGTAGATTTGCCGTATAATCTTTCTTCGAAAGAATAGAGACTATTAAAGTACTCTTTATTAAAGCGTATAGAAGCCTTTACGTTCTCCTTAATAATAGAATCGATACGCTAGGGTTTCTTCTTATCCTTCTTATTAACGTTAGGTTTAGTAGTAGCTTTATCCTCTTCTTTCGATTCGGGATTATCTCCGTTATTAGTATTTCTTTCGTTGAAGGTTTTATTACTTCTATCTTCGGGTTTAGAGCTTTCGTCGCCGAAGAGGTCTATTCCGCTACGGTCGTTGCTTTCGTAGTAATCGTTATTGTAGTCGTTAGAGCCTTTAGTTCTAGCGCTAGTATTATTATAAATTAAGCGTAGGGGTATTATAATATTAGTTGTCGTAAGTCTCGATTCTTTAGATTGCGATAATCGGTTCAATTATTTATATTAATTTCTAATCGTTAGGATTTAACCTTCTTAAATAATTATTAGGTTGACTTTAAATAATATAAGGGCGCTAGTATAGATAAGTCGAAGGCAAAGTTAAGATACTATTTATAATAGAAGATTTAAGGTGAGGAGAAGAAAAGGAAGAGAATTAGATATATGCGTGCAGACCCGAATAAATACCCTGGTGCGCAAGCGATAGCGGGACCTATATACGGATTACTAATAGCCAATCCCTTTACTCGTATCCCCCTTCACTTATATAATAAATAAGAGCAAACACCTTTAATGGGCTTAGAGCCCGCCTTGGCCAGTCTTGGCGCGAACCTTCCATGTCACTCGTTCCTCCAACCTTCGTGACACCTCATAGCACCTTATAGCACCTCATGGCACTAGTCCTCGCATGGGGGTATGGCGGTCATGGCGGCATGGCCGGACCGGCGCCGTCACAAGGACGTCCTCCTTTATTTATTTATATACGGCCGTTCTTATTTAGAACCCTAAGGGTAATATTATAATATTTGCAATAATAACGACGGAGGGTATTTCAATCCTTTATAATATTTAAGAAAGAGTAGAGTCTTTTAAACTTTTCCTTAAAATAATAAAAATATTTATATAAAAAGGTTTTTATAATATTAAAATACTTACCCTAAATAAAACCCAAATAAATAATTAATAACCTCTTCTTTACCTCTAATAATAGACGAATTTATACCTTCGTTAAACAATTCCTATACGTAAACAATAATAGGCGGCAACCTAATAAGGCGTATAGTCAACGCTTTATATTTAATATAAAACTCCTATAAAAAATATTAGTTCGAATTTAGATAGAAATTAGAAACCTCGTAATAACTTCGCGCGAAAATAAAATATAAGTAACCTCGTAAAAACCTCGCGTAGAAGAGGAAGGTTAAGAAACCTTACGATAACTTCGTACTATTTATTCCTAATTTATCGGTTATAATAACGGCGGTTATAATATTATTATTAAATAGAGAAGAGAAGAATTAGAATTATTCCTACTACTAGAAATCTAAATACCCTAATCTTACAATTTCCTTTATTTATTTACTTCATCTTTCATTTAATATTCGATTTTATAATCTATAATATTATTACTACCTTTTATTTTATAATCAAAATCCTTTACTATAATATTCAAAGACGTTAATAACATCTATTTTATATATAATATATACCTTATGAGTATATTCGTATTAATTTGCACTATATACATTTAACCGTTTTTAACATTTGATAGAATGTACCTACGATACCTACAGCTGTAAGCGGAGTTTAGAGGGGGGGTCGCCTGGACTGGGCGACGCCGAATGGTCATGGAGATGGATGTGGATGGATGGTGTTGATGTTGGGGACTTGCCCTTGGAGGTGTGTGGTTCAGGTGAGGTTGGCAACCAACGTTAGCGGTCGGGTGTTAGTGGTGAAAATTGTTAGCGAGGCAGCCCCCAAAAGCAGCGCTAAACAGTGCCAGCCATTCCCCCCTGGGCCTAGCGCTACTCAAGGACGCGTGCCAGACCCCGGCCAGTGCCCGCTAGCTCGATGGAATTGAGGGCCGACGTCCGGACAACTCGACGCGACGACACACGAGCAACGAAATCGGAAATCTCCAGGAAACTCCTTTCACCATCGCTCTCGTTAGGAACAGACTGCCCATCGTCCCGCCAGCCCGGCCAACAAGATCGGGCATGGGCTCCAGTCCGCCCTACTGAATCCCAGTGCCTCCAACGAATGTTGCGCTTCCCCGCCGACGCCGCCGTTGATCTTCCAACCTTGGGAAGGCAAATGGGATGGGCAAGATATGCAGTGACGGTCTGACGAGACCATCTCGTGCGTTCGAGGCCATGGGAATGACATCCAAATCAAAAATTCGGAGAATATCTGATCAATAGCAATGCTCAATGGCGCGCCTTGCTCCTCGCATCCGGTTTGGGGACCTCGGAGGGGACGAGTCCGAGCCAGGACGGGAATAGCTCCAACAGCCGCCAACGGGGCCAAGCACCGCTACACAGTGAGAAAAGGGACCGACTGCAAGTCTTGGCCACACCTCGAAAGGCTCTTGTTTGCCGCTTGTTGCTGGCTGCAACGGTACATGGTCGTACTGTGCCAGAAGCTTGGCCATCTCATGAAGTCTGGCGTTCTTTGGGACCCCTGAGAGCTCACTTCAGCGAGGCAGCATCACAGAGACAGGGACGGGTTCCAGATTTTAGATCCCTCCACAATCTTTTGCTGTCATGGTCTTACCATGGCTCGCATGGCAGCGCGGCGCGCTTCCGTACCTTCGTACCCAGCCGTCTGGGGGTGGCCCGGGGTGACCTCTGGGGAACCTGGAGATGAGGGGGCAACTTTCACGCCAACCCGAGTCCGACCATCTCATTCCATCCTCAAGAAGTTGATAAAGGATGCTACCGCCGCCGTTGCAACACCCTTCTAGTCTTGCTCCTCAGCCAGTCCAGTCTTCTCTTCATCGTGCGGTGTAAGAGTTGCCATGGTCCACTGCTGACCGTCCTCAATCCCCCATCAACTTCCATACGACATAGGAAGAAGGACACAGCACGTCAACATCAACACCAATACCATCATCGACATCCTCACAGACGCCCAACATGTCGTCCCACGGCTCCCACGACGGGGCCAGCACCGAGAAGCACATTGCTACTCATGACATTGCGCCCGCCCACGACTCCATTGTGCCCAAGGGCCACGGCGAGACCGCAACAAAGCCAGGCGCCCAAGAGAAGGAGGTCCGCAACGCCGCCCTCTTTGCTGCCATCAAGGAGTCCAACATCAAGCCCTGGAGCAAGGAGTCCATCCACCTCTACTTCGCCATCTTCGTCGCCTTCTGCTGTGCCTGCGCCAACGGTTACGATGGTTCGCTCATGACCGGTATCATTGCTATGGAGAGGTTCCAGAACCAATTTCACACCGGCGACACTGGCCCGAAAGTCTCTGTTATCTTTTCTCTCTATACTGTGTAAGTCATGGTTATTCACTCCCTTTGGTCTTGCGCTCTTCTAACGCCTCGGGTCTTCCAGTGGTGCCATGGTTGGTGCTCCCTTCGCTGCTATCCTGTCCGATCGTTTTGGCCGTAAGAAGGGCATGTTCTGCGGTGGTATCGTCATCATCGTCGGTGCCGTCATCGTCGCTACTTCGTCCAAGCTCGCTCAATTCGTCGTTGGCCGCTTCATCCTTGGTCTCGGTATCGCCATCATGACTGTTGCTGCCCCGGCCTACTCGATCGAAATCGCCCCTCCTCACTGGCGTGGCCGTTGCACTGGCTTCTACAACTGCGGTTGGTTCGGAGGATCGATTCCTGCCGCCTGCGTTACCTACGGCTGCTACTTCATCAAGAGCGACTGGTCGTGGCGTATCCCCTTGATCCTTCAGGCTTTCACCTGCCTTATCGTCATGGCCTCCGTCTTCTTCCTCCCCGAGTCTCCCCGCTTCCTCTTTGCCAACAACCGCGAGGCTGAGGCTATTGCCTTCCTTGTCAAGTATCACGGCAACGGCGACCCCAACTCCAAGCTCGTGTTGCTCGAGACCGAGGAGATGAGGGACGGTATCAAGACCAACGGTGTCGACAAGGTCTGGTGGGACTACCGCCCGCTCTTCATGAGCCACAACGGCCGCTGGCGCATGGCCCAGGTGCTCATGATCTCCATCTTCGGTCAGTTCTCCGGTAACGGTCTCGGTTACTTCAACACCGTCATCTTCAAGAACATTGGTGTCACCAGCACCTCCAAGCAGCTCGCCTACAACATCCTCAACTCCGTCATCTCCGCCATCGGTGCCTTGACCGCCGTCTCCATGACTGACCGCATGCCCCGCCGCAAGGTGCTCATCATCGGTACCTTCGTGTGCGCCGTTGCTCTTGCCACCAACTCTGGTCTCTCTGCTACCCTTGACAAGCAGACCCAGAGGGGCACGCAGATCAACTTGGACCAGGGCATGAACGAGAAGGATGCCAAGGACAACGCCTACCTCCACGTCGACGACAACTACGCCAAGGGCGCCCTGGCCGCTTACTTCCTCTTCAACGTCATCTTCTCCTTTACTTACACCCCCCTCCAGGGTGTCATCCCCACCGAGGCTCTCGAGACCACCATCCGTGGCAAGGGTCTTGCCCTTTCCGGCTTCATCGTCAACGCCATGGGTTTCATCAACCAGTTCGCTGGCCCCATCGCTCTCAACAACATCGGCTACAAGTACATCTTTGTCTTTGTCGGCTGGGATCTTGTCGAGACCGTCGCTTGGTACTTCTTTGGGTATGTTTTTAGACTTCCTCTTCTTCTTTTCCAACGTTTTGTAGCAGCAGACACACATGGATCGCTAACACGATGTACTACTACAGTGTCGAATCCCAAGGCCGTACTCTCGAGCAGCTCGAATGGGTCTACGACCAGCCCAACCCCGTCAAGGCCTCCCTCAAGGTCGAAAAGGTTGTCGTCCAGGCCGACGGCCACGTGTCTGAGGCTATCGTTGCTTAAACAAGCGATGAAGAGCAGTCGTTACACCTACCTTACAAAAACATCATACCCGGTCGTGTTTTCTTTCACGTGCCACCACCACAGTGATACCCCCTTTCGGGTCTCTCTCGAAAAAAGAGTCTTAGTGCGCCTGCCCGTCCCCAATAGGAGGAGGAGTTGAGGCATGTACGAAATGTTATAATGAGCGAACGTCATGTTTTGTTGTCTGCGGTTGGATTTAGCAAGCAAGCAGGATGTATTAATGAATTGTAATGTCTTCATTATTCCCATGGATACGGTACCTCTTTCTCTCTGGCGTAGTTGACATTCTCTGTATGCCATCCGAACTTGTAGCCTCAAAGCTTCTTTTTCGGCCTTTCTCCAAACCTTAGAGGTACCCGCTGCTTCAATCCCTTCCCGGACCCCATACAAACTTCCACTTCACAGTTGTCATTATTACGGCAAAGCCACAACAACGAACCGAACCCATCTGTCAACTGTCAACAAACTGTCAGACAAAAAAGAAGCCATGTGACACGTCAAACTCGGGTCTCGGTCCAACAGCCTTACCTGGGGCTAGACTTCTAGCGTCGTGGAGCGTCGTGGAGAAAAGCGGGAAAGGATGGAGCACACTTGGTGGTTTTGGGAATAGCTTCGGTTTTACTCCACATGTCGGCTCACAGGGTGTGTGGGGACTGGGGACTGGGGCAAAAGTGGCAGTTCGGTTCGTGGGGTGCATCCTGCATCCGACGTCCGGGTGTCGTTCCGCTCGTTGGCAGCAGTGTTTATTTCTTTTTCTTTTTTTTGTCTCCGGTCTTTTGTCTGGTCTGATCCTGTTGACGTTGAAAGTCTCAAAGACGGGCAAGGTGATCTGCATGCAACTACTAGTACCGCTACAACGGCGTTGAAGATCACGAACAGTCAATCCCTTTAACGGTGAAAAGTTGACATTTTAGCGTCCTGCAGGTTTGGGAATTTCCTATTGGCTCATTTGCCTGCATTTGCCTGCAGGATACCTCTTGAGCTTGCAAGCACCTCAGAACCCCCAGCCTTGGTAGCATTTACTAGCAATGTCGGCGGAGGGCTTAGCTGACAAGCCACGTCACTAAGTACTGCTGGTAGATTGTGGGGGCCGCTAAAATGTCAACATTTCACCGTTAAAGGGATATCGACGACATGTCCTTCAATTCTCGCGGATCACAGCCTTCAAATGAATTCTCCTAACAAAAGGCAACAACTCTCCATCCGAACTCATCTTTCATCAACCTCGCCTCTCGCCAAAGCGCAAGTGCGTCGTCCCCAGACTCGGCGCGACTGCCCGGCCATCCGATCAAAATATCTATAGCGGGAAAATCCCTAGGGCATCAAGCATTGTTGGGGGGGTTTAATACTTGTAATCCGGATAAGCCTTGTTCTCAGTATAAGTATTGTTGAAATGATAAGCCTTGTTGCTCAATGGGAGCTTCTGATTGGTCGAAATTTCATATCCCTTTTGACTATTGTAGTAGTGTGTTGGAAGTCCAAATTCTAGTAATTACTTATAGCGAGGTCTATCGAGCGTACGGACCGTTTCGAGGAAGCCTTTGATTGTGACCGCTAGTGTTAATAATTTAGCGATTGCTTATAGTGAGTAAGTTAGAACGTACGGACTATTTCGAGAAAGCCCTTGATTATAACCGCTAATATTAATAATTTGGTAATCGCTTATAGTAAGTAAGAGAACGTACGGACTATGTATACGATTAATTATATTTGTTAATTGATTTTAATGCTAAATATATTATACTAATACGTTAAATTCCCGCCTAACGCATTAGCGTAATTAACTTTGCGCAATTAAAGCTATTACGAAATTATAATACCTGCGAATTATTTGAATAACGTAATACTAAGATAGATGCAATAAATATAAAACAATATACGATAAAATATATAATAAGGAA
This sequence comes from Neurospora sp. CHS-2018c, assembly GCA_009806235.1. Lineage (NCBI taxonomy): Eukaryota > Fungi > Ascomycota > Sordariomycetes > Sordariales > Sordariaceae > Neurospora > Neurospora sp. CHS-2018c. The sequence continues at coordinate 485,958 of RAPC01000023.1, forward strand.
AGGAATAATTGGATAATTTGTTTTTTTTTTATTCGTATTAATAATAATAATTGTAATAGATGTAATGCTTGTAAGTAGTAGATGTTCTACTGGGAGGGGATAAGTCTGTAGAAATATAGTAATTCTACTATAGAAGCCGAAATAATAATTAATTTAGAAGTAATTGGTATAGTAATAAGTAATGTACTTTTAGTAAAAATCGATAGGATTGATTAATTTATCGGTAAGTAGGTATTCTTCGAAATTAAAATTATTGTAATAATAATTATTAAAGGAGGGTAAATTACTACGGCTACTCTTCTTATTACGCTTAATAGTTCTTCGGCTGCTTCTAGTATAATTGGTAGGTATATTGACGGGATTATTGGCTATTTATATACCGGATAGAGTACTTCTATTGGATTTAGACGTATTGGAAGTATTGGTAATTTTAGCTAAGCGGTTTTAGGATTGTATACCGATATAGTTAGGGTCCGGAGTAGCCGATACTTGGCGTTTTCTATAGATAGATGTAGTACGTTAGAGAGCCGGAGCCGGTTTAATAGATTGATTAATATTACGTGCCCTCGATACGGCTATATCCCGAGTAAATGAGGGCCGGGGCCGAAGTTTCCGGGGAGATAGGGGTGTGGGAATTTTGGGGACGGGTATATTAATCGCCGGTAGAGGGGGTATAGTAGTTAGTAGAGGGGGGGGGAATATTAAAGGTACCGGTTTAATTAGATTCAGCCGGTATTCGAATTATTTTACCGGCGAGATTTATTTAGGTATACCGAGAGTAATGTTTGGTTAGGATAGTTAAGAGGTGGATTGCGACGACGAATCCGGTAGCGGCGATAAGAATAATAATTTTATATGAATGCGGGTAGTTTCTTCTTATTTATAACGGAGATATATTTATTCTTCGGTAGCGATATAATTAGTTTCTTCTCGTTTACGACGGAAATGTATTTGCTCCTCCTCTTTTGCTTTCTTTTCGGTAACGATACGATTAGCCTCCTCTTTGTCCGCTTTCTCTTTATCGGCCTTTTTCTTGGCTTCGATACGGGTAATTTCCTCTCGTTTACAATGGAGATGTGCTTATTCCTCCTCTTTATCGGCTTTTTCCTTATTGGCTTTCTTCTAAGCTTCGACGCGAGTAGCTTCCTTTCGTTTACGACGGAAATGCTTTTACTCCTCTTCTTCCGCCTTTTTAGCCTTTGTACGACGACGATATTCTTTATTCGCTTTCTTAATCTTCTCTTTTTTAATTATTTCTTCTTGTTTACGGGTACGTTCCTTATTTTTACGTTTTTGCTCTAGTTTAGCCTCGTCTACTTCCTATTCCTAGTAGGTCTTAGCTATAGAATTTTTGAGGAAGTTTAATTTGTATTCCTAAGTAGGGTAATTCTCGGTTTTATTAATTACGATTTTTATATTTATAAATAATTCGCGGTATTTATTAGGTATAAAGTCGGTTTTTATCTTCGTTAACGCTTCTATAAAGAACTTTTTATAGTCTTCTTTATTAATTTAGGGAGGCGGGGATAATGGGGGTAATAGGGTTAATTAAATAAGTCGTTTTATAAATTGTATTACTATTCCCCGGCGGGCTACTTAGTATTTAATTGTAGGATTATTACCGATTTTGTTGTACTTAATATATATTTCCTGTAGTTTGTGCCGTTGTCCTCTTTTAAGAAGAACTTTTTCGGTATTATTGAAAGTTGTTTCGATATTACGAAATATAGCGTCTTATATAGTATATTTGGTAGGGGGTATGTAGACGGGTAGCTGTATAAATATTTACTATTCGATAATTAGAAGTTTTTTGATAATAGGCGATACCGGTTTAGGTGATACCGGTTTTAGAGATATAGCCTTTTTAGGAGATATGGCCTTTTTAGGAGATATAGCCTTAGGAGATACCGGTTTAGGCGTTTTAGGAGATATATCGAGTGGAAGGTCGATAGGAGGGTCGACGGTACCTGTCTTTAATTATTATAAATAGCCGATTATTGTATTGCTTTGGCTAAAGAATTTGTATTTAAGATTATTGTTGTAGTTGTTAATCTACTATACGATTTTGTATTTTTCCCCTATCCTATTTTATATATGGAGATAATCGTATATAATATTCTATTTATCCCGAATCCTCTCGAATATTGTACGATTTTCAAGTTTGTACGGTATATTTAATTCGATATTAAAAGATTCTTAAGTAGAGGTAATAGGAGGCTTCTCGGGGGATATTGGCTTAGGAGAGGAGGATATAGTAATTTTTTTTATAATAGGCGATAGCTCTTTACTATTGTTAATCCGCGCCTTAAATTCGGGTATAACTATATATTTAAGATAATACAATTTATTTTATATTATTATAGGTATTGTAGTAGTAATAATATACGCTTTATCGAATTCTAATTGTATTGAGGGCGAAAAAGAAGTTAAGAATAGCTGTATATTTTCGGAATTAACGAAAGTATTCTATACGTTAGTTTTAGTCTTTTTAGGCGGAGTTGGGGATAATATTAAATTAGATAATTCCGATTAGGAAGAGATTTCGATAGGCTTTTCGATAGGCTTTTCGATAATAGGAAATTCGGTAGCTGGGGTTGCTATTAGTTTATACGGCGGTCTAAAGCTAGGAAGAGGTATTGGAATTTCCTTGACCGGTTTTTTAATAAATTTAATATTAGGGGCGGGAATAGTTTTAGGCTTCGGCGGTGGCGGTAGTATAGGAGGGGGGATTAGTATAATTGTTATTGGTTTAGTTGGTACAACGGGTAGGGTTAGGCCTATTACGTATAGGTTGTTCTTCAAGTGCTATATATAATATTATAATTGGGTAAGGAAGTCGTCGAAGCCGTCGGACGTTTTGTAGTAAAGTTTAATATGGTTATTTAGAAGGTTTTTTTGCGCTATAATTTTTGGGATGGTATATTATTCTATTACCTATTTATTGAATTGTAGTCCTTATACGTCTATTATAGTCTATTTTTGCGGAGGTTGCGCTAGTCGCTTCTTTATAAAAGACGTTGGCTTTGGCGGCGATTTGGTACGTATACGTTTGGGGGGCTATTTATTATTGGAAGAAGTAGGCGATATAGAGCGAGGCGATATAAATACTTCTGTTTTCTTTCTCTTTAGTTTATTGGCAGTTATTTTATTTAATTTAGTTTAAGTCCTAAGAGTGGTGAAGATATTGTGAGGTTTAATACCCGAGATAATACCCGAGATAGTACCCTTCGGGGAAGCGTTATACAAATCGTTGTTATTTAATATCGATTGGAATTCGCTGGGTACTTTTACTTTTGCAGTAGGTTCCTTTTCTAACGAGTCGTTATTGCTATATACTAGCGATACCGGAGGTGGGGGGGAATAGGTCGTGCTATATTACTATTAATATGCCGTAGGATCGAATATTACTTTTAGTAATATAGTAATGGCTTTAATTATACTTATAGTAGGCCTACGCTAACGGAATACGTTGAGTTCGACGTTTCTAAAGGTTGGGTAGATTACTAATAAGTCGAAATTATTATTGGCCTTTATACGATAGTTTTCGTTATAGTACTAATCCTTAGACTTGTAGGCCTATTTGATATTGCTACGGCCCTTTACAATTATAGTGTATTGTTCTATTATATACGTTTCGGCTACCCGTCGAATTAGGGTAATAAATATCGTCTTTAAGTAGAAGAATGGAAGTTTGGTCCGGTCTATGAAATTTTCTTCCTAATTAAGGTACGATGCGACGTATTTGAAAATGTAGTTGAAAAGAATTCGGTCTAGCTTAGTATAGACTTATTTCTTAATATATTCGATGTTTTTATTTTTGAAATAGTTTTTAAGGGTGGCGAAATTGGCGTAGTCTTCGTAGAAACGGAAGTTTTATTTATAGTCCTTGGTCTAGCCTATAACCAATTTGTATATCCGATTTTAGAGTAGTTTTGATTTAAGGGTATTAGCGCTTTCGCTATACTATTTATATAACTTTTAGAAGGTTATAGATAATATATCGATTTCCGGGAAGACTTTATATATAATAGTAGTTAATAATATATTTAAATAGAATATAAAATAGACTTTATAGTTGAAATAATTCAATTAGTTCTTTATTTAGATTATTTAGTCTTTGGTTAAGTCGTCGGGACTACGATGCTATTTAATATTAGTAAAACGAAAATCGAATTCGATTATCGAAAGGAAGTTCTCGCGCTTGAGTGGCCGAAATGCGTCCGGGTATATTTATTATAGTTTATTAATAATAATAATTAGTATTTGTATATAGGAGGTAAGTAGATGTGTTATACGTATTTAATTATAGCCTTTTCTCTTCTATTGTGTAGGATTAATTTACTTATAATTGCCTTACGGGTTGGTGGTTCGATTGGCGTATGCGGTTCGAGTCGTTGTAATCTTCCTAATATACGTCTTCCTTGATTACCTATTAATATTGTAGGCGATTGCCCGGAATTTCCTATAATGGGCGGGATTAGTGTGTTTATGATTGGCGGGATTAGCGTATAATTCTGGTGTACGTAGGTTAATATAATATATTTAATAATATAGGCGTTAGAAATAATATACTTTTATCGCCTCTATAGTAATACTTCGACGGGATTTGCGCTTAGTACTAATAATGCTACCTTGGGTGCGTATCGGCGGCGGAGGGTTTGCGTCTTCTTCTTCGTAGTTTTTTATAATGCTGTGTTCGACGAAAGACCGGTATTACTTATTTATTTACTTGCTTACTTATTTACGATACTATATAATATTATACGGTGTAGTGTATTATATTACGTTGTATTGCGTTGCGATCGAGGTATAAAGGGGAGGGAGATGGAGGAGGGAGATATAGTAGATAAAATTCTTTTTAGAAGGGTAGTAATTTATATATTTAGTAGTTAATATTGTACTTTTATCGTTTACTCTTATTAAGCTGTATTATTGGATGGAAGTGAATAGTAAAGGTATAAATAAATAGTAGTTGAATAATGTAAGTATTTGGCGGTAAGTAAATAGCGATTTAGTAATACTTTATACGTCTGTATAGGGCGGTGACTGTAAAGTAGATGGGACGTGTTTATTGCAATGTAATATTTCCTAGTATAGTGCTTGTATGATAATTCGATATCTAATTAATATTTGTATTATTATTAAATTAATTGTATATTAATTCGTCGTATTACCTATTATAAAGAGTATAAGGGCGAGTGATGTAGTCGATAAAGAACGACTTGGTAGTAGATTATCCCGTAGAATACGATTAGTGTTTATCGATGTATTTTACGATGAAGACGAGTAAGATATCGCTTAAGAAGTATTTTAAAATATTGCTTAAAAATATATTGAAGACGTAGTAATAACCGACTTTGCGTTGCTATTGGTATTATTTTAGTAGTTGACTGGGCGTAGTGAGAGTATTATATAAGGTATTGAGTGGTCGGGTAGTTTTAGATCGAATAATTTATTGTCGCCGGGTAGTAGAAAGTAGATAGATTTAGATATAGAGTTAGAATTGATGTTTAAAGAGGAAGAAGAGGATGGTAAGTATTATTGGCCGATTTGAGGTAGATGTGATAGATGTTCGAATATTAATTTGTTTATAGGATTTATAAATACCGACGAGTTTTGTAATAGCGATTTCGACGATATTATAGCTTAAATAATATGTATTGATATATTATTCGACGAGATCTTTGGCGCCGGTGATTACGAAGATTATATTATCGTTGTAGTGGATTTAGAGCTATTTAACGACGAGGGATAAGAGGGAACGGTGTTTATTTACCCCCGAATAGAAGGCGATATATCGACTCTATTACTTATTTACTAAAATAAATAAATCGAAATATTGGAGTTCGAAATAGCGTTCGTATTATTTATTGAATTGATAGGTTTTAATCGACGGGTCTAGGGTGCTTTACGCAACGTTTTTCTCTTCGTTAAGGGCAACGATAGTAAAATACTTAATATAGTTAAATCGCTACTGTATTAACTATTGACCTTCTATAAGAATATGCGATCCTGTATATTGATAATAAATATATAGGAGGCGAAGATATTACTAAATATATTGAAGCTTCCGATATTATTAATTAAATTGAAGTCCGAAGAACGTTGTAAAATTGAAATACTTCGCTAGCGTTAAGACGTAATTAAAGCGGTTAATATTGTAATAAAGGCTGCGAAAGCGGCGGCGTAAGTAAAGGGAAAGAATAGCGAAGAAGTTTGTATATTAGTAAAAGCGGTAAAGCGTGCTTAAGTAAGGGTAGATAGATTAAAGGATATAGGTACGACGGGTACGGGAAATAAGGATTTCAATAATATTATATTACTGGTAATCGCTACCCTTCTTACCTTTTTCGACCTACTTATATTATTTAAAAATATTATTGTATCAGATATTGGCAAAAGAGTATATTGTAACCCGGGTTATTTCGTTAATTTATTCCGAGAATTCTTCGAATTGTATACGTAGTTATTGTTAATATGTATAATGTCTAGTTAATATATGTATATTATCTTTAAGAATAGCGAGGACGATAACGGCGAAGACGATAATTATGATTTCGATTATAGCGATAATAGTACGGATATAAAAGGCCCGCCTATTTTTCTAAGTGATTGGATTTTTTACCGCTATACGAAGTTGTCCGACCGCTGCTTATTGGCTTGTAATAATGTCCCCGATTTACGAGTTTATATTAATATATATATCGGTAAAGTATATAGTATTGGATTAGACTGCTGTAAAAAGTTATATATAAACATCCCCGAACAAATGTATTTATAGGTATAGGAGGTATACCGGCGTAGAGTACTTGTATTGTAAAGCTTTAATAATATTATTGTACCCGAATAAGGACTACGGGAATTGATTCTAATAGATAAATTTATATATATCTTTAAAAATAAAGTATTTGCCTATATTGACGTCTATATTAATTATTATTACGGGGAGGATTATCGAAACCCTAATTTTAAGCCTGCGAAATCTAAATTGGGCCGATAATAAAGTAGACCCGGATGTAATTAATTAAAACCTAAGTAGGATGTACTATTCCTTAAATATATTAACGCTGTATTTTAAGTGCTATAGGATAAAGATAAGGAATATTATACGGTACGACGAATAATATAGTTTGCCCCTGGCTATAGGTAATTTAAAGATGTTTTTGTTGTACTTATATGTTATACCTACCTAATTAGAACCGAATTAGAATTCGAATATTTTATACGGGATATGTTTGAATACGAATAGGACTAATATTGAGAAGGTCGTATACCCGTTATTTTATTTCTATATATCGATTTCATCGATAGTTTTAATATATTTTATAATTCCTATTGTATATTAATAGGGTTTTATTTTATATTAGCCGGTTTAACGATAGAAGAGCGTTTACGTCTAAAAAGTATATTTCTGTTTATATTTAGATTGTATAATTTAGAATTCTAAGACGTTACTAAGGCTTTAAAGATTATAATGAAGCTAAACGAAGGTATAGTTATAGATATCCTTAGAAAAGGTACGGTATTGCTTTATATATTTCCTATTTATTATACTAGGGATATACTATAATAAGCGGAAAATTGTAGATTTAAGGGATTTCGCGGTACTAAATTCTGTCGATATTACTTTATATTTATAAATGCTAGCCGGCCGGGTAATTCCGATATATAAATTAACTTCGATATTATTATTAATAGCCGGTATTACTTCTAAATCTTCGAGATATAGTAATATATAGTATTAATAAACAATTCTAATACCTAAAAATATAGTATTCAATAGGGGATTAAATAACCTTTCCCAATACTAGTAAATTTATCGCTATATTTAAATATTATTATAAGTCGCCCTCTAAATATAGCGTATTCGGAATTTAATGGTATTGCCCAAATAATATACGAATTACTCTACGATAGTATTTTGACGCCAGCGGGTAAGGCGGAATATACTGTATAATTACGGTTATGGTTATTTCTATTGGGCTGGTAGCGCTTATAATTACTATTTAGCTATTGATTAAGCTAGTAAATAGTTTATTACGGTAAATGGTTGATTATTACGCTAGTTATATTATTATACTAATTGAAAAAAGACTGTATTAATATTAGGTTTTATACCTATATAGAGGTTAAAACTAGTAGGGATTTAATTAAATTTATTGTAGAGATTCTTGCTAAAATGGTAAAGAGTATAATAATTTTAATAGGAATTAAGTTATTGAAGTAAAATTTCCGACGATTACTAGAAATCGTTTATAAGGTATGCTATTTATATAATTAGTTCTATTTTATAGTATTTATATTAATTATATCCGGGTCGGCTGCCCTATTATTGGCTGTGGGGATTCTTAATATAGGGATTCCCGGATTTGGTACGGAGACCCCTATTAGTGCCGGTGGAAGTTAACCCGAAGGTAATGTTAAGGGTTAAAAACGAGTAATTAAATACGAGAAGATTATTGTAAAACCGAATATTTATATTGGGGTATATTATAAAGATTTTACGAAGGAGTATAGCCTATTAGTAAATTATAATATATTGATAGGCGAAGACTAGTATTGGTAAGTAGATTTCTAATAAGTTTGATATTATTGTAAGAAAAACGGAAAGTATACCTTAGGTTGTAATTAGATATTGGGTTGGAATTGGTAGAGATTGCTATACTTACGTGATAGCGTATAGTATAGTAGTTAAAAGGTTATAATTGTGAAAAAAATTGGAAGATGAATTTAATTTCTATAGTTAACCGAATCCGTTGATAGCGATTTTAAGTGCTAAATATATAAGACGAATTACTCTAATATCGAAAAAGTTTTATTAATAAAGATTAATTTCTAATAAACTATACGACTTACCCTATTTAATGCCTTTTAAGAAGATAACCCTGAATTGATAGTGCAAATAGTGTAATTATCCTGCAATTGCCCTACCCTTTTCGATATAGTTCTATTGCATTCCGACCGTAGCTAATTAGACGAATAAAATGAGGACGACGACGACGAGATCGAGGTACTATAGTTTAGCGACGAGAACTATTTAGCGCTAAGTATTATTAATTAATTTAGATTGATTAAAATTAAAGTTTATTATGTAGTTAACGAAGGCCAGCGGTTACTTTTATATAGTATATTCGACGAAATAATGGTAAAGTAGTCGAAATTATTATGGTATGCCTATTACTACGATTTTAATACGCTTGAGGGTAAACCGTTATTCTTCGAGAATAAGGCGATTAAGTGGGCGGAGAAGTTTAATTTTATAGATAGGTACGTACTCTATCTATATAATACTAGTACTAATACTAGTATAGCGAATGCCAAATACGGGTATAAAGCCGTTAACGGAATTTAGTAATCGTATTTAGTATTGGCATATATTTTTAATAAATTTCCCCTTTTCTATTGTAGTTCTTTATCCCTAATTAGTTATTTTATTATTTGGAGTATATTATTGAAAAGGCCGTTTAATTCTATATATATGAGAGGTGTTTTGAGGGTGTTGCTGTTTTGCGCTGTTAAGTTTTGCGTGTTTAAAAACCTAGTATAATTATACCCTAAATCCCTATATAAAATACTTAAATTTCCCTATCCCTATTGTATATATATTATACGACGCGTATTATAAATGGTAGTGTATATTTAACGTTAAAAGCGAATATTACCGCCAATATACTACATCCTATAGATTGTCGATGGTGTATCTAATGCGTAATAAATTATTAATAGCTAAAGATGATAAGTCTACGGTTAAAGGCCTCTATTTATAAACGCTAAATATCGCTATATAATAATATTAGGCGTTATGGCAAATAATATAATAATACTTAATAAATATACTAATATTTTTTTCTTAATAATTTACGTCGTCGATTTATATTCAAATGTAGGGATTATATTTAATACTTATTATAGAGTAATATTCTAAAATAATATCGTATCGGCCGTATCGATTACGTCTTTAAATAGGATTATTATACTAAAAGCCATATTTTCATCCTAATCACGCCGGTTCGACGTACGAATAATCGATATTCTATTTTAGACTTAGAGATTGTAGAGGAATTGATAAATAAGCTTATTATTATTGGTTTAATAGCTATACAATTTATTAATTTATATATAATTCGTATAAATGGCGTAGGAATTGTTTAGGTCGACTAGGATATATATATTTTCTAAATAGAAGATAACCGATGTTTCCGGTATTAATATCCCGGCTAATACCCGATAACCTCGCCCGATAATAAAAGTTCAGCGGTTTTAATGGTTTTGTCCTCGATATATATAGTGCCCGGTAATAAATGTTCGTGAGGGAGCTATTAAATATATAAGTTTCCGTCTATAAATTCTATTTAAAGTAGATATACTATATTAACCTTTATATATATCCTGGAGAATACCGGAGAATATATAAAGCTTACCGCTATAATATAGTAGTCGACAACGATATTTTTTTCGATATTTATAGATATTAAATTATACTTAAAGTACTGTACCTATACCGAAAGAAATGCTATTGGTAAATCTCTAATTTTAATACAATTATTTATTGTACTAAACTTATGTACGTCCGATAATATTAATTACCGACGGCGATACGAATTAATAAAGATATATATTATAGCGTAAGTGTTTGAATATACTTACCGAATAATAATTAATATAATTAATACTATAAATCTGTACCGCCTATTAGCAATTCTACTATTACTATAAGTATTCGAGGGAGTAGTCCGATTAATATATACTAATGGTATATAATAGGAAGTAAATACTCTCATCCTATCTTATTATACCTAGACCAAACTCCTAGCCTGATATGATTGTTTATAATTAATACGCAATATTTAATCTTATTTTACGTTTTCGGTTGGTAGTTTATACTTATATTTCGTATTCTCTCTAGCTTTTACCCCGTATATAAGTAGCGTATATAAATAGTATTTACTAATTTAATTATACTAATATATAAATAATAGGAAGTGAATAAGAAATAATACTATTATCGGTCGAGATTTTATAGTAAATAATTAAATAAAGGCCTTTTCTTAATAATTTCTCTCTCTCTATCTCTCTCCGTGTCTTTCTCTCTTTCGCTTTCTCTTTTTCTTTATTTATTTATTCGCTATTTCATTATATAAATTTTCATTTACTGTATTATAGTAATAATTAATTTGCAACCTCTTTATACATATTAGTGCTTATATTAAATAGTAATAATTTCAATCGTATATTAATAATACGACTATATAGGGTAGGTATTTAATTTATAGTATATAACCGTACGTCGGTGTGTCGGTATAAGTATTTAATTTACGGTATACGACTATACGACTATACGTCGGTATAGTATTAATTCTAATATACAATTGTATAACCGGGGCGTATATTTAAACTACTAGTATAGTTTGTACTATAGCTGTAGCCGCGGTGTTGGAATAGGGGTGCGTAGAAGCGCAACTACTAGTATAGTCTATATATAAATTAGAGTCACAGAATTAGAGTCGTAGGATTGGGGTTGTAGGATTGGGGTCGGGATTAGGGTTAGGATTAGAATTAGAATTAGGGTTGGGATTGGGGTCGGGATTAGGGTTGGGATTAGAGTTGTAATATTTTTGGGGTCGTAGTATTAAGGTTAGGGTTAGGACGGAATATAAATTACTAGATGAAATATTAGTATTTATAATTATAAACGTAACGACCCGCCTTCTATTTGTATATATAGTCCGTATACGCGCGTTAGCGTAGACCTAAGCTAGACTAGCGGTTTTAGCGTACATTTATAGCGGTTTGGGCACCCAAAATCTGCAGCGACCGGATTGATTAATTAGAGGCCTTCCTCAACCAATAGTGCTTGGGAGTGTAATAAGGCTTGTCGATTTGCTAATGCTTGTCTGGTTATTAGCTCTAATAAACTAGTTAAGCCTTGTAACCCCCCCTCAAGGCTTGACACTCTCCCTATGTTCCCACTGTGGATGTCATGTCAAAACCCAAGCCCAGAACCCTGAACACATGTACATGTTAGGCGTCTACCCTGCACACCTGGCCGTCGGCCGGGACCCATCTTTTACGCTATTGATGGAACCCTCAAATTTCAGCCGCTCGCTCATCGGTTCGGGATCCAACCGTTTGGTTTGAACCTCAAATATTTATGGGTTGGGACAGCTCACGGGTACCGAACCGACAAACATTATGTTCTCCAATGTCAACGTCTAGCTGCGGGTTAGGTGCGGTTTAATCGGACCGATCTTTGACCCCTCTGCGAACTGCAAACTGCAAACTGCAAGTATCATGTGCATGGTGATGTACAGTACATGTAGACTCTGTCAGTTTGATTTTACCTCTCCGCTTTCCATTCAATGTTCTTGAGTACACCTGAACACCAAAGGCGCCTCAAACCCGCGAGAATCGTCACCCTTTGCAAAAATAATACACACTTCCCGTCCATCCTCACTCAGCACGATAGCACCATCGCACAACAGCATGGTAAGCTACACACACCACTACCGGGGCGCCCACTACCTCTATGCTGGGCCTCTTTTGTACAGCTGATGTTAGTACAGCAAAGTGGTATCCCGTCCCTCCAGTTGCTGTCCCCTGGCACCCAATGTCTTGAAAGACTTATTTTGTATCGCTCGAGATATACGCCCCTTGGGATATGTTGCGGCTCGGACTACACAAGCTGTTTTGGGTTCATTACCTACGTTCGCGTTGATTGGTGGATGACTGGAGCATATTGCGGCGGTCCGCGCAACATATCTGGTCGCAGACGGGAACGTATGAGCCGCTCAGACGGACTGTGGCGTTATCAGAATGTTGCATTGGAAATGTCGACTGTTTTGAGTGGAAAGGGGTTGCTTGAAGTTCGCAGGTTTGCTAGAGGTACCTATCGTGCCTGCTATCCTCGTCTGTCAATGCTGTAAAACGACACTCCTCTTTCTTGTCCGGCCGGGCAAGAAGCCTTCTTTCATAATTTTATTACTCCTGTAGCACCAACTGACGTTAGAATAAGCCTCGATACCTATCGTGGAAATAGGCTTTCGGCACAGAACCTTAGACCGAGCCGGTTAAGGAAGGTGGGTCTCCGGATGTAAGTGGGGCATCACGGAAGGGAAGTGGAGCGCGCGGCTCCGGGGCTCCGGACTCGATGATCACTCGCCCAGTATGCATCGAAAAAGGCTTTGGAGATTGAGAAAAAGGGAGCAAAAGACTGTATAGACTATAAAGGCCCGAGGGTTTATTATGCAAATTTTCTGCTACCACTTGAGGTCTGGAACATGCGAGTGTTCGTACCGCCAGATCTCGAAAGTCCAGCGGAGGTCTGAATTTTGAGCGGTGCGGAAACATGACTTGACGCTGAAAGAGCAGTTGCGATTGCAATATTAAAGATATCAACAGCAGCGAATTCAAGAAAAGCTTAAAATCTGGACTCTAGACTTACAAGACACGTACAAATGGACTATGTTTTCTGCCTCCTTTATCCGTCTATAGTAGTAGGGTACTCAATCTCCAACATCAGCGCCCCTTACTCGATGCTTGTGCCATTATACAATATGTCGGCCTCCAAATCTAAATTGCAAGTGCTTCTATACCTTAACCCGGCCTACCCGGGACTTTCCAATTCCATTTTAACCCGCGTGGCTTCCTCACAAATTTTGCCTTTTGACCACCCATATTTAGTCCATGGGTTAGACAAGCAAATACAATAACCAAGCTCCCGAACTACGCGTAACACCAAAGAGCCTCTCAACGTCCAACAGTCTGACAGTCAACGGCTATATCGAATCCCACTACTCTGTTCAAACCGGAAAATGGTCTCCTCTCAAATTCGTCACCGACCCATACAGGTACGCATGCAGTGCCTCTGGGGCTACCGGCTCCAACTTTGTTCTTGTATCGATCGATCTTAAACATTATGGCCAAGTCCCATACCTCTAAGGTAGTGAAGGCAAAGGGCCGACGTGAGAACATAACTGAACACTCGGGCCTCCCCGGGCAGTCCGGTCACGTTGCCCTCTTCTTCTCCGTGGCATGGTGAGTAGCGAGCGGACGAGGATCTGAGGCGCAGAATGGAGTTGATATGTTTGCAACCTAAGGTATGCCGTACGCGCACAAAGGACCGTGACTTCGTAGGTGTAGCTGTCGGAGTTGCCGCTCCAGGCACGCTTGGCGTCTTTCCTCCGCCGACACTTCCAACTCATGGATGTCGGCCTCCGTGATGCCAGTTATGTCATGCTGGGCATGACCAAAATTGACTCCTTCGATAAAGGCCGCGTGGGTACACAGCCCGTCAAAAGTCAGGGCTGTATACACTACGGCCACGGGCAGATCTCCGGCAGTCCCAACTGGTCGGGAAAATGGCGAGCAGAAGTGCCCGGTTTTGTGAGTTGTGCGACCGGGGCTGGACGGACGGACGGGTGGTCTCTGCGCTTGCACGAGCGGAAGTCGTACGACTACGAAAAAACCTCAAGGCTCGCTGCCCGGGAGGGCCGTCCTCCTCGTCCACGGTCCGAGAGGCTTATGTGCCCATATTGCGACAAAGACCACGCGGATAATGCTACCTGGTAGTCTAAGCGTCCATATACCCTCGGGAGCGTAGGTGTGCTCTTCCCTTTCGCTAAGGGTTTCTGGGGTATCGGGTTGTACCTGAATGCCGTTCGGTGTATGATCTTGATCGCAATCCATTTGTCGCTTCCTTCTGCCTCGGCAGGCTTCTGTTGTTTCTTCTTGGCAGGCATAATGTCTTCGTGAGTGTATAGTAACGGTAAGGCAACAGGGCTACCAAAGTCGCCTTGCTCGTGTGACAAGTAAGGAACCATCACCCCGATACCGCTGCAGTTGTCAACACGCAAACCTTTTATTGCGATATTTGTCCGGGGTTAACTTGGCCCAAAAAAGCCGAGCGAGATGCGCACATCCGCAAATCATACCTACACGTGCGTGCCAATACCGACGACGAAGAGGAGATAGACACCAGCGCTGATAACGACGACGAGGAGGTAGAGCCCAGCCCTGAATTTACGTATGTTTTTAAAGCATACGCCGCCTATTGTGATTATGCTGGTAGCCGCCCATTGCAAATCCTCAAGGCGTTGCCGTCTATACAAACATTGGTCGAACTCATGTTCAGCCTCGACTTACAATGGGCACCCGGGCTTTGTTCGTTTATCGAGAGCCGGTATGAGCTCCGGACGCTGCCTGATTCTGCCTTTGAGAAGAGAACTGTCCGAGTCAACGCCTTGAAAGCCGCAAAGGTTAAGGGAAACCAATCGGTCCTTTGTCAAGCGGTCCCAATGCGACTTGTATTGGTCGCGAAACGTTTCACCCAGGCGAATCACAGCCAAGTACATGGTCTTGTCCGAGATAGCCGGCCCTTCGTCATTCTTGTGAACAAAGTACAGGTATGCGGGCACCTTTGTCTTGTAGATTTCACACGAGGCCTTATACAACCAGAAGGTGTCCATGATGTGAGCCATACTGTTGTTGCAAACACTCTGTGCATCGCCGTCGAAGACATAAGTAGGCCGGAACCGTGGTCCCTACAACGATATAAGGCCCGCGTCGCGTGTTGCGGTACTCAGGATTGGAAAACCAGCCGCAACATGAGAAGATACATTCCGAAGAGACTCTCAATGTACGGTAGCCGATGTGCTGGACCGTCGCTCAATGTTGGTCTCCGGCGACAGTTGTCGTTCGAAAGGTATCGTCCTGGTGTAGCAACGAAGGGTTTGATAGTTGCGTAGCGGGCCCAGAAATATGTACTTCCACCCTGGCCGATCCCTTTGCCTCATTGTGACTAGCGCGAACGTAAACCGAAAGAACATGAATCGCGCCCTGGGGCGGTTGTGATTTTGGAATATAAGTTCGCGTTCGTGGAGGTTGAGTCCACTGAGCCATATACTGCTAGCCTTTGGGACTTTCACTTCTTGGTGGTGAATATCGGTTGAGATGAGCTCAACTTGTCACCTAAGAATTGGCCAAGCGGTAGGTTCACATGGGACGATCACGAATTGGTATTTGTCGAACGGGTGGAGGTAATCAGCTCGATAATGGCCACTTTTATCGCCTGCTTGATTGCCAGTGCTTCACATGCGTTATTCGCTTGGTCTGTGACCGCATAATCAGATCTGAAGCCGTTCTAAATGGAATCCCTAGGTATTTACCAGTACGAAAGATCCCAGGCCAAGATGAATCAGGCAGTTTGGAACGAAGCTAGGGAGCGCCAGGCTCAACTTATCAACACGATCATTGAGTTGCGCCCATTTATGACTCGAGAAGAACTCGAAGATGGGTTCGAAATGTGGGATCGCGAAGAGTACCAGCTTTTGTTTGCCTCAGGTCTTCTTTAAACAAGCAGAAAGAATGGCAGAATCGTCATCTGAACTCTCTGTCTGCCTGAAAGCAGGGCTGACAGGCCGTCCAACAGAAATTCTCCTCATCCAATCTTTCGTTTCTGCTAGTTACTTTCAACTCGAAGCACGCAAACAGATAGAAAAACCGTCCGAACGTGGACGATTTCCCACTTGAATGGAAGGAGCCCCAGGAATATGTAAGGCGTATGACCACTTAGACAGTGAAAAAGTTCAGACGTATAAGCAGGAACCTCATCCCATAATCCATGCTACCCCCGATAAGAATTGTAATGCCGTCCTGCTGTTGGTCACCTAGGCGACGATTTGTAACTTTCGTCCGAACTTTTCAAGGCGTTAGCCTATTCAGTTGGTTTGTGGAAGGCAGGCACGTCGACGCCAGCCCGCTGCCGCCGTGCCCCTCCTCGAGGGTAATAAAATCTTGAAGGTTTTCTTTCTCCCCCTCCTCTTCTTCTCTTTCCCCACCAAACACCAAGATCTGATCACCACCAGAGCACCGCTTTCTCTCGCCGTCGTAAGTAAACAGCTTGAGTTTCATAGCAAGGAAGCCAGGGCGTACTAACAAGTGAATCAACTACGTGAAGCACCAGAACAACGATCTCTTGCCGTGTTTTTTTGTGTTGTTTTTCCAGCAACACCACCAGACCACCACACCACCACCACCACAACCACCACCGACGACACCATGGCTCCTCGCGCTGCCAACGTTGGTTCCGCACTCGCGGGCTCCCCCGTCGCCGCGGCTCCTCGTGAGCAGCACCAACCGGGCGCCGACGCCCCGGGGAGTGCTCCCGCTCGCGCGGGCGCGGCTGGGGAAGAAGAAGACGACGAGAACGTCGACGTCGACACCGTCGAAGAGGTATGTACTCATCTCACTTTGTCTTCACTTCATCCTCCTCTTGCCTTTGGCTTTGCCTTTCACTGCCCTCGCAAGTCTATGACTTTCCCCTGCCCTCAGTTACTCTTTCGTCCTCCGCAACTTCGTAGAACAGTTCACTAACTATTTTTTCCTTCATAGATGTATGGGGCTGCGATGAGAGAGATCGAGGTAAGCAAGATACGAGATTGAAACCTGATAATGAACCCCGTCCAACACCTCATCCCCTTTTATCTTTGCCTTTCTGCCCGTTGTCCTCTCGACCCGAACGATCCTTTTGCGAAGATCGGAGCCGACGCCGCATCGTTTTGAGCGATACACATCACAGACCTTGTCCTTGTCCTTGCCTTTTGCGTTAGCGGAGAACTCAGAAAAGCCTCGACATACCTCATGAGCATCTTTACCTCCCTCAAACACAGAGTATTCTTTCCTTCCTGTCACTTCACGGTTCGTAGGTCTTTTACACTTTGAAGCAACCTGGGAACCCGGACCTCTTCAACGTAGTACACCCTGTTGAAGAGGCGGGGAATTTTCCTATATTGTTGGAAGTCATTCCACAGCTCCTTACTATTGGGGTCCTTTGCAAGCTTGAGGATAACTGATTTGCCCTCCTGGGCGAAGATGGCGCCGCAGGCGCCGGCACCCATCTTTCGAAAGGTATTGGCCCCCTCGGCCTGAGCCCGATGTTCTCGTTCGGCGGCGGAGGAAGTGGTAGAGACCTGGCTGTGGAGGGACAGGGCGTGGTGGAGCCCTAAATGTCGACACGTCTGGACACCTTCTCCATATACAGATCCTCAAACTTGAGATCCCACAGAGGTGATCAGTGGTTGGAAACAACGAGACCAAAAGGCTCTTGAAGACCTTCTTTGCTAGATGGCGAAGATGGAGTGGCTTTTTTCCTGTCTCTCTTCGCTGGGATTGGAGCGCACCGGACCACAACCTGACAATCGCCCTCCATCACAACGGAATCACAACAAAGATGCCTTTCAGAACCTTTGCTAACCTTCCATCTCTCAAACAGAGACCGGGCACCTCTCGTATCTCCGGGGCTGCGACCAGCGCTGCCCACAACCTCCCTGCCGCCCCGCCCGCCCTTTCCGTCCCTCCTATCCCTGAGGACACCGTCGCGTCTGCCCAGCAGACGCAGCCCAACTCTTCCGTCTCGGGTGCTTCGTCGCCCCGAGCTCCGCCCTCGCTGGGTGGAGGACGCGCTCTGACGTCTTCCTCGGGCGTCGCACGTGGTGGTGGCCTCGCGGCTGCCCACGCCACCTCTGCGGCTGTCCCGCCGCAGGAAGAGTCAGATGCGTTGTCACGGTTTGAGTTTGGGTTTGGCGGCAACTCGGGGTTGGAGTTGATTGGAACTGGAACGGCGCGTGCCGTCCAGCACGTATGGGCGCCGCAGGTGAGTGTGGTGCATGTGTCTGCTCGTGGCCAAGGTCAGGCCGAAGAAGGTTACGAAGAAGGAGAGGAAGTGGACGATGACGAGAGGGGTAGGGGCGTTGGCGTTGCTCTCACCAGGGACAGCGTCGACGATGAGATTGAGTTTGATGATGATGACGAGGGCATGGAGGACCAGGCTGCCGAGGAAGCGGCCGTGCAAGCGGTTCGCGACCAACGCAGGAATCGACGCCTCGGGTGGGCCCATTTTACCCCCGAGGAGATTCAGTCCTTCCTCCCGCCCCCCGGTCTCACTCCTGAGGCCGCGGAGGCACCCTCCGATTCTTCTCCTCCCTCGCCCCCTGCTCCGTCCGCCCCGGTTGCTCCGGCTCCGGTGGCGGCTCCCATCGTTCCAAGCTTGGGTTCACCGTCGGCTTCGGCTGGCCCCCAGGACTTCCTTGCGGCCCCTCATCCGAGGGTTCCACCTGTGAGCCACACCCCTGGTGTCGACCCCTACGACATCAGAGGTAACATTGCCCGAATCGAGGCAGTGGGCGAGCGGGCGCCGGAAACGGTTCCGTATCACTCTGATACGGGTCACCGTGCCGCCCTTTCTGACGACGAGGAGCCCCAGGTGCCTCGCTCGGTAGGAAGGTCTGGATTCGGACTGCCCAGATTCCACACGTCTGGCAACCTCTTCGGTCCTGCCGCTCGTAGTGGGCGTACGGATAGGGGAAGACCCTCGAGTCTTCCGGACGTCGACACGAGTGAAGAGGAGGACACGGGTGGTAAGGGGAAGAAGGATGTGAGGAAAAAGTTTCGGGGGCTTTTGCCTTTTTTGGGGCGGAAGGATGGGAAGGGGAAGAAGAAGGAGGGCGAGGATGATGAGGATGACAGGGGTGGGTTGGTCTGAGGTGGAGGATGGGTCGCTCGGACAGGGCGGCCAGCAGGCCGGCATGTGGCTGTTTGAAGGGTTGACTGGAGGGGGTTGACATGAATGGATGGGGGGAGGATTGGGGGGTGGCTGGGTTTTTGTGTTGTCTGCAGAGTACGGGTTCCTCTTCGACTTACATTCACGAGGCCCCAAGTGGGAGGCGATGGTGGAGCGGTTTGGGATGGCGTTTGTGGTCTGGCTTGGCCTGGGTTTTCGGCACGGGAAGGCGCTGGTTTTTTTCCTCTCGGGATGGCGTTGGGTGTGTGTTTGGGTTGGGTTTCTCTTTCTGACCATGATACCCCTGGGTCTTTTGCTTCCTGCTTTTCACCTTGGACTTTCTTTGAAGTCAAGGCACGAACAATCGAACTTTTTGCCGGCCTCCATATTTCTCTTTTTCTTGCATCCGTCTGCTGCGTGAACAAACATCGCCTCCAAATGCTCAAACAGGTTGAATGTCGATAAGGTAAGAACGAGAGTCTTTAGGCTCATCTGTTGTTAGCACCGAAAGAGGTCCTGCCATATTGTCGACTGAAACATGCTCTTGCTAACAAGTCACCTTCACCCGCAATATAATCGCTCCTTTTGCAGAGATTTTTGGGGTTGCCTCTTGTGAATTGCCGAGTTGAAGATCGATATCCAGAGGTTGAATGCCTGGGACTGTAGCAGAGAGCAAGTGGCCGCAACATAAAGGACCACTCTTGAATAGAGTAGAGTTAGGTATGTAGAGGTAACGGCCATCCATCCTCTCTCCCAACAGCAGCAGCAAAGCTGCCCGAAAAAGTTGCAGAAGACAACCATATTCAGCCCACCAAGTCACCAACAAGGCACTGATCCTCGAGGAGTTTGACAGCGCGGCGCCCAACGGTACCGGTAGCGCCAAGGTGGGCGGCAATTATGCGCCAGTGCTGCGCTGGAGTGATAAGGCCCAGAAGGAGGGATATGATATTACCCTGCACTTGGATAGCGCGAGGTATGAGGAGGTGGATGAGTTTAGCACCAGCGGCTGCGGACGGTCGTGTTCGTCTTGTCGTCCCAGTTTGCGAAGATGTTTGAAAAGGAGTGGCGGCGTCGTATTGCCTTAAGATATGGCGATGGAATTGGTGTTCCTGGTATTACTCCTTTGATGCGGCCTCACTTGCTTCATCACTCGACCTGTTTCCCTCTCCTGAAAGCTGACGCGATGCTCCTCGCCTAAGACGAGCCATGAGCCGTGCGAAAGAGTGAGAATAAGAGAGAGTTCGCTTAGGGAAGGCTTGGAGCAGCTCTGATTTAAGCAGTATCCCACACTTGTGTGGATGGTAAGCCGTGCCGTAGTTCGAATGAAGGCGACAGCCCAGGAGTTTTAAAGTTGGGCCATTAAAGGGGGGGTGGAAATCCAGCCCAGAGATTGTTGGGTTGGAATCGCTCAGAACCGACAAAAGAGGAAGAAAAACGCAGTGGGCACACAGCCAGGTTCACTGAACCGGCATTGGACGGAAAGATGAAAACCTTGAATGCAACATTTTCTATGAGACCCAGACCCACTTGACCTCTATCCAACTACATTCTCCTTCACCCAACCCTTCCACCCCTTCACCAACCTAAAAGAACCTGAAAATCGAATCCGGCCCTCTCCTCCTCTTAAACCCGCCATACCACTTGCAAAGCGGATACAGTATAGCCAAAACCAACAACCAAACCCCAAAAAACACCCACAAATTATCCACGCCCACCGCCGGCTGGCCCGGGTTCCAAAAATCCGGGTACCCAAGCACATGTCCAAACCAGTGCTTCGCGGGCCTAGCCAGCATGAACAGCAGCGTCAAATGACCGACAAAGAAAAACAACGCAGACGTGCCAAACACCAAAAGGGGATCAAAGACGATGGTAGCCAATCGCGGGGGGATGACGCTGAAGAACGCAAAGAGAAAGAGGTTGCCCGCCATGGTGAAGGCCCAGAAGGCCACGTCGGGCGGGTACTTGATCAGGTAAATGAAGGACCTCCAGGACGCGAGGTACTGGTTGTCGGGGGCGTCGGGCCTTTCGTGCTCGGGCATGTGGAGGCAGCCTTCGGAGAGGTTTCCGGCGTTGAGGAAGCGCGTGCCGACGAAGATGATGGTGAAGGCGATGCCGGCGAGGAGATTGCCTGTGGTGATGGCCTTGGTGCTCCATGAGCGGGCGAGGATGATGCGGCCGGCTACGAGACCGAGGATGGCGAACGAGATCCATGCCAGTGGGGGGAAGACGGAGACGATGCGCCAGTCTGTGTTGAAGACCGGGTAGAACCAGATGCGAGCCCAGATGGTGTCGGGGAGCTTTTGCACGGGCTCGGCGCCGCAGTGGCCGTTGGTTGGGCTGAGCCAGATGTTCCACCAGATGGTCACGACTGCGAGGGCGGAGAGTACCACGTTGTGGATGTGCCAGGAGATGTCGGCGGCACGGATGATGGCCCTGTCGGGAGCGATGTCCTCTACGCCGCGGCGATTAGCCAGCAGCGGTTCGGTGGAAACGTCTTCCTTCTTCTCCGGGAGCACCTTGAGGATGATGAAGGCGAGCATCTTCTCTGTCTTGGCGGTCACAAGCCAGATCAAGCCCGAGAGGAGGTAGTCGACAGCCAACGCAAACAAGACGATGTTAAGGAACCATGTATCACCCAAGGTGATGCCCAGGCTGAGGACGATCATGACTAGGGTCAAGACGACTGCTCGGGTGAAGAAGTGCCAGGCCATCCGAGTTGTGGACCAGCCCAGATTGGTTCGAGATCGACCGAAGTAGACGATGCCCATGCCGAGAAGGAAGGTAAAGCCCGGGGCGCAGAGGTGGGTCAGCACCCGAATGTTGTGAGCAATTGGGCGGTTCCATTCGTGAACGGGGACCGAGTCATTTTCGCCGTGAGGAGCAGTTCCGTGGTCCCATGATTGCAGGGCCATGGAGTTGTGATCCAAGGCCATGAGGACTATCAACAATCCTCGGAGAAGGTCGGGCGCAAGGGCACGGGCGGTGGACTTGTGATGGCCATCATGGCCCGTTCTCAGCGTGTGGGTGAAGGAGCCATAGCTATAGGAGCCATGTTGGTGATGCTGGTTGGATTGAGACTCAAGAGCAGATGATTGTCCATTCTGGGCATGCCACTCTTCGTCCGGGATGGGTTCGTGGTCGAGAACTTGGAGGTCGGAGGATGCGTCGCAGGCATCGGCTGCAAACGAGGTTTCTTGGACAGCAGGATCCGGCTGCTCTGGAATGTCGACCTGGCACGCCTGTGCCGGCCGGTTATCGTTTTGGTCTTGCGTCTTCATGACTGCAAGCTGTGGGTTGTCGTTGCCAGACCTTGCACCGACGTGAAAGTGAATGGCAAGAGCAAGTGCAGTTAGGGTGATGTTGGGTTGGAGTTGAGAGTTGTTAAACCCAAACCGGGAAGGGTTGAGATGTCAAATGTGGAGTGGAGGTCGCGTGTCGTTGTTTGGCGATGAGGTCACTCCGCTTTAAATAGACAGTGTTGGCTGTCCTTTTGCTTGGATCGCCGCATGAGTCCTTGCCGCAGAGCCTATCATCTTTGCCGATGCGCTGTCAGTCACTGTCCTTTTAGTGCATTCTCTCTTCACTGTGCATGCGTTGTTTCAAGCCCGCCGATTCGTGGAGCCATGAGCACGCCCCACCATCAAGGGTTCACAGATCTGACTTGACAATCGAGACCTCAAGCATTCCATTTCATTCTGATTCATTTTCCTCTCTTTGAGAAGTGCGAAATGCTGCTACCTTATAAGTCTTGAAGATATCATATAAGCAGGGCAGGGAAAGACCTTTACGGCTTTTCGCTGTGATTCATCCATCGTCACAGCGAACCGGGGCCAATCCATAGCAGCCGTTAACTCCGGTGCGCCTGGGCCAATAGCGATCGAATATCAGATCCTCTGTAAATCCGGGGTGTAGCTCGGACTCTCGGGGCCGCCCATGTAATCTCGTCGTTAACAAATATCGAAACAGTCTCTAGGACACTCAAAGTGTATATTTATAAAAACGAGGTTGGGATGAAAAATTGCCTCTCAAAATCTTCTGCATCGATCTGGCTGTTGCTATCCCGCATTTCACAATTTCAGGACGTACCTTAGGTGGTGAAATACAGAAGTACATTAGCAGTTCCTCCCCATGCTGTTATAGCATCAAACACGGCTCCTGCGCCAGAGACATCCGGATCGGAGTCCGCGGATGACCATCCCGACGACATCTTCCATCCAATGGATTACCGAGTATCAGATCTCAGTGCACAAGATCTTATCTCCGTACCTCTAAGTGTTATTATCATCACACTTATTATTGTGCCGCCCGCTGGGATACGCTTTCTGCTTACAAAAGCCCCTTAACTCCGTGGCTTGTCGGATGCAATCCATCGTCAACACCAAAGTCCGGAAATAGCACAGCAACAATGTCTACCACGAGATACCAGATCGTTTGGATATATAATACCGGGTAACCTGGCGTTAAGGCAACATGATTCTTCCCATCTTGTAAACAAGCACAGAGCAGTTCTCAGAATCCGCAATCCATCTATCTTCAAAACTCAACCAACGACCCAACCCAAAACCACAACCATCAAAATGTCCACCCCATCTCCTACCGTCCAGCTCCCCCAAACCTTCCACGCCGCCCTCCTCCCCTCCCCCAACCGCCCCCTCGAAATCCACTCCCTCCCTCTTCCCTCCCCCGGCCCCAACCAACTCCTCATCCGCGTTCTCGCCTGCGGCATCTGCGCCGGCGACGCCGTCGTCGCCACCGGTCTGCTCCCGCAAACTTCCTACCCCACCGTCTTGGGCCACGAATTCGTAGGCGACGTCGTCGCCGTTGGCCCCATTACCGAGGGTGATGTGAAATCTCCATTCCAAGTCGGCGACCGCGTAGGCGGCGCCTGGCACGGCGGCCACTGTACCACCTGCCCCTCCTGCCTGCGCGGGTCTCAGCAAACATGTGACAACCAGCAGATTACCGGCGTGAATCATCACGGTGCATATGCGGAGTACACCCTCCTGCGGACGCAAGCTGCTGTGCGGGTGCCGAGGGATATGGATCCCGCTTCTACTGCTCCGTTTCTATGTGCTGGGTTAACTGTGTTCAATGGCATTAGGCGCATGGGGATTGAACCGGGAAGTGGGTTCGTAGCTATCCAGGGCTTGGGGGGGCTGGGACACTTGGCTGTGCAGTATGCGAAGGCAATGGGATATCGGACGGTTGCTGTTTCGAGGGGGGGGGAGAAAAGGGAGTTTGCGATGAAGGAACTGGGGGCGCATGAGTATGTCGCTGCTGAGAGCGCGGAGGTGGCGGCGAGGAAGTTGAGCGAGATGGGAGGGGCGGCGTTGATTGTGTCTACGGCGCCGACGGCGAAGGCGTTCAAGGGGCTGGAGTGTGGGCTGAGGACGGGAGGCACGTTGCTGTTGTTGGCGTGTGCAGGGCCGGTGGAGATCGATACGACGGTGTTGGTGTTGAAGCAGTTGACGGTGCATGGGTGGCCGTCGGGAACGCCGCTGGATGCGGAGGAGGCGATTCAGTTTGCGAAGCTGCATGGGATTAAGTGCTTTGTTGAGAAGTTCCAGCTGGAAGAGACGGATAAGGCGTTTGAGCTGATGAAGGCGGGGAAACCGAAGTATAGGAACGTGTTGGTTATGGAGTAGACACGTTAAGACCAGACGTTTGATGGTGGGTGATTAGTAGTGTCGATTCCTGAGTTAGCTTTATAGTTTGAGAGTGCCTAGGTATGCTACTCCGTCTTTCGATCCTTGTTACTACGGCTGTAAATGCACAGGTTGTCGGAGTGGCACCAAGTGATCTGCTAGATACATCCAACCTTCTCGAAACACATAAACGCTGGAAAGCTCAGGCGCTGATGCCGATGATGGAATTTGGAACATGGAAGCAATCAAGTGAACGACTTACTTTGACAAAGCCTATAATGAAGTGGCTTCCGTTGTCGTGAAACTTAAAGCTATAAAAAAGGGGCAAGTAAACAAAGATGGACCAAGGAGGCATTATTGGTGCACGTATAAAAAAAGGGTGGTGCATGGGGAGTAAGCGCCTTATTTGCTCTGCAAATCGCCTCTCGACATGTGTACTACTGTATCCAATTTATAGTGTATCCAAACGCTCATCTAAACATGTAATGTCCGAGGGTATATAATCGGCAAATGGATATATCGGAAGGGAATGGATGTGTAACCAAGAAAAACTAGTATGTATATCGGAACCCGGCCTGGAAAGTTTATGTTAGCTTCCCTCCCAGTTGCTAAAAAGACCACTATCGGCTTACGGTTCTTTCAACGGCCCCGTTCGTGCGCGCAGCCCGGTTGTTCCGGAAGTAGAAATAAATCGTAAGAATACCAACGAGTGAGATCATCAAGATATGGGACCTATAAGTTACGGTCAGCTTGGGCAGCGGCAAAACCGACAAGCCGAAATCCTTACCCTATCGAAACCCAAACAGCAGTAGTATATCTTGGAGCCTCAACGTTGCGGACGATGTAGCTGCCAGCAATACCGCCGGCACCGTTGAACATAGTGCACGCAGCAACGGTGAAAACACGCTTCCATTGTCTAAGAGAAAGTTAGTGCCTAGCAACAAGTCCACTCCACTGCGATGCTAGCTTACCCAACCACATTGTTGGCCTGATACGCAGTCAAGGCCGCCCAGTTAGCCACATATGCTCCCGTGGAGAGGAATACTCCAAAATAGCGGGCTCCGGAATTCTCCGCAAACCCAAGGATAGCAAAGCCCGTGATCATGCAAAGGGCGTTGAAGGTGATAATCGGGCCCCTGATCCGGAACCGATCAGCAACCACAGAAGACAACATGACCGGGACAACTGCATAGTAGTAAGGCGGTGCCGAGAGAATAATAGCTTGGTTGGGCGAATAGCCCAGACCATTCTCCAAGATGATGGGGACAAAGTACGCCAGGGCTGTCGAGACAACGTTCTGCATAAAGAAGAGGCAGGCGAACACCCAGATCTTGAAGTCCTTGGCATGGACAAGCACGGCCATCAAGCTAAACTTTTGGGCTATGAGATCTCCACGATCCTTTTCGATGCGGCGCGAGGCGATGTCAGCTTCTTCCTCTGTCAGGAACCAGAAGCTCTTGTGGGAGTTCTCCGGGAAGTCGACGATCCACCAGTACGTCGCGATACCCAGCACGCAGGTGCACAGGCCTTGCACAATGAACATCCATCGCCATCCCTCCAGGCCTGCACCGCCGTTGCGCTGTTGGAGACCATAGTTGACCAGACTTCCAGTTGCAAGGATGATGACCTCGCCGCTCTGCATGAAAGCAAAACGGACTTGCTGTTCGCGACGTGGATACCAACAGCTGATGAGGTAGGAGAGGCCGGGGTAGATGCCAGAAGATGTGGCGCCGAGGAGGACGCGGAGGGCAATCATCTGCTTCCAGTCCTTGACAAATCCGGTCGAGAGGGTGATGATTCCAAAGGAGAATGTGATGAAGCTGAACCAGATGCGGGGACCGAAAGTGCGTACGGCAATGGTCGAAGGAAGCTGGAAGATGATGCTCGCTACAGTGAAGATGAAGATGGAGACGGAAAAGCGGTTGCCGTGGTCAAGCCCCAAGTCCGATGGCATCGATGTGACGGCGGCACTCGAGATAACACCACTGTCGAGGAGGTTGAGACTGCATAAAATTCCTGCGATTGTGCAAAGCCGAAAGTCTACCTTGCGGCGGATATGTCGTTCTTGGGCATCTGAGACGCCGGCGAGTTGGGAGTCGGGGAGGTCATTCTGGCGCAAATCGACATTCTCGACTTCATGTTCACTGCGGGTATCGATTCCTGGTTGTTTCGTGCTTCGGCTGCCTATGCTATTCGGCCTCGACGTATCTGAGTTGCTGATACCTGTATCAAGCGAATTGGAGTTCCTCGGTTGGGGTTGAGATGGCGCCCTGCCCTCTATGGCAGGGGTGCTGGATGATATCATAGCAAGGAACAAGGACTACCCCGTAGGCTTATAGAGCGAAATAAAGATACAGCTAGGAGCGTGATGCCATTAGGTACCTATTAGAGGAAGCAAAGATTCTAGGGCAAAAGTGACAAGCATTGCGATGGGAATGTCGAGTCTTTTGAGGTGACCATGATTGCAACGAAATACTCGACGTTGCAACCAGACGGGACCGGAAGTTCTAGAATGGCCCATCATTACATGGTGGGAAGCAGCCGTGGTAGCGCTCTGCCGCTACAAGCTAAGCTCTTTCCAGTCTTTGGTCTCCTCCGGCGGGCGGGAGGCTGGCCGTTCGGCCTGGGGAAAGAGCTATCGCTGGATTTGGTTGTGCAACGCCGGCCAAAGAGAGACATATTGCTCAATGAGGATGCAACATCTTGATCAATAAGCCGGTCGGTGGGGTACCGAGGGCACCAAAAAGCCCGCCCAGATTGCGACATTGCGATATCGCGCCCGCCCCGGAGCTTGCTGCTTTCGAGAAATGTTACCCGAACCCTCTCTCACTTTTCTCCAGCTGGACTCAGATCTCTCGAGACAAAAAGCCGATCATTCAGCCGCATAGCATCCGAAAAGAACCTTCGCGTCCCGGTATTGGATACAACCCACTTGCCTTTTTTTCCGTGATGTCTCGCTTGATCGGTTTCGCAATTCCACGTCTTGCATCGATGGCGTTCTACATCAATGCATCCGCCGCCATCTGTTCCAAGCTCCTCTTTCCCCGCGGCGGCGCACCCACGCTTTCGGGAGAAGCTTTTACCCCAACGATGCAGGACCCCAGATTGTGGACCAATCACCATGGTTGATTTGAGAGGCTCACATGTCTCCTTCGGTTTCGGCACGTGCCGTCATGTTCGCTCAGTTCCATGACAGACATTACATCCCGTCCGTCCATGTCGCCCAAGCATGGGAACCTTTTCGCTGTTCGAGCTTGAGTTGTTGTCTACCCGACTGAAGGCACTTAGTTTTCGTCATGACGTTTCAATGAAAACAAGCCTATAATACGCAGATTCTGTCCACTTTCCATCGTTCTTCGCGATGCCAGCGCCAGGTCTTATAAGCCGGCGAGTATTCTTTGGGACAGCAGGCCCAGGTCCATGGCACTCGACCCTCGCCGAATGAGCATGAGACAAAATACCCTTGCGGGAATTAGGGTCTATGAGCATTGCGTTTGAGAACTAGGAGCGTATATATAGGGATTGGGGCACGTATAGGCTGGACCGGGTGCACGCGAGTAAATCCCAGAATATGAGCCGACTTGTTGCCTCCGACCCAACCCTAACCCTTTCCCGTTTCCAGCTCTCGCTCGAACATGCCTACCCCGAGAGACACTCACTTCTAATAGCCTTCCTGCCCAAAGCTTTTGTATCAAACGCTTGTAGGTCATTTGATAACGACCTGTCACAGTGTTCAGATGTAGCTGGAGCGTTATGTCCCCATTTGTTGTCTCCGAGCTCCCTCATCATGACAGACATAGAACCAGAGCGAGACATCTCGGCGCTGAGATAGCTTTGAACTCGGATATGAAGCGAAGAAAAGGGTATGAACCCGACCAAAACTGGCTCAATTACCACGGGAATTCCCCTATTCCGTGGACTTGTTGTTCCGGTCACTCAAGGAGTCTCGACCTTCGGCTCCACTCTCCCCAGAATGGAGTAACACAAAGTAAACCATGACTTGGCCGTGGCGGTCTGGACTTGGACACCGCAGATGTTACATAAAGCGTCGAGCACTTGTTTGCATGCTTCCATGTAAACCAGCAGGTCGTCGACACCTCTCCCAGAAAGGGGGACATGGGATGCCTAGCTAGCCACAATTCCCTAACGATTCTCTATCGTACAATGCCATCGTAAGGGTTCACAGACCGCTCCGGTAGAAGGGAAGAGCTGCCGCTAGGCCCTCCGTCGTTCCAAGTAGCCGGTCCGTCGGTCACACGTTGGTGGAAACGCCGTGAACTTGCCTGACTTAGTGATACGGAGCTCATCATGGTCCACTTGGCCTCCGATGGTCTTCAGTGTCCGGTCTGAGCCCGCCATTGAGACCGGGATAGCACTCGTACGTCCTATCTCCGTAGCGTAAACCCGAAGTAGGGCTGTCACTTTTCCAATTCAGGGTTCAAGAGCGGGCCTGCAAATCTGTCATCCATGCAGGGACACAAGATGTCTTGACAGAGGTTGAGAGCCATATCGAAGCGGTAAAGGGACTTCCCAGTTTGGTATCCATGCCCATTGGACGCTTCGAGGATGTTCGTCTCCGATATCTCGGGAGCAACCTCTCCCGACACTGGCGTTGACGATGCTAACAATCGTCGACAGACGAAAGTAAGGAGGTGTTTCAGACTTCAACAACAACTGACGTTGAGACCACGACGTGATTCGCCCAAGCTACACCGCGCTTCCCAGTGGGCCCGCCAAGACCTAGTGGCTTCTGTAGCCTCATTGTTGTTGAACGTTAACAAGCCACAGGAAAGCTTGCACGTCTCTCTCAGGGATCCCAAAAGATCCTCAGGGGCTTGAACAGCCTGTATGTAAGATCTCACGTACACGTGTAGTGACGTAAAGGAAGCGAGTGGTGACTGCTCGGGTCTTTCCGAGCACTCGAGATGTTGATGTGCGATGTCGAGATTCGTGGTGCATGTCAGATCGAGCTAGGAGGATGTGTTTGCTGTCTGCTGGCACAACTTGGCCCACAATGCTTCCCAATCGCGCCTTATTCTCCCCTGATGCCCGGCACTTGCCAGTTACCGCTTTTTCTCACTCGATTTGATTTCACTCAAATAGGTATAGCGCCGGGGATATCTGACCTAGCAAGGCCTTCGACCAATCTTCTGCTGAGTTGATGCGGGTCGCAGGGTTTCTTGGGACCGATCCAGTAACAGGATTGGCTTGCCCATCATGGTCTTCGGGCTGGGGGTAGCTGACCATCGGGGTAAATTTCCACATTCTGCTCCTGGCAAGGCATCACATTCGTACAATGATGGTTTTCCCGCCCTTTCAAGAAACTTCAAGAAGCCTAAGAACACTCAGGATTCGTCCCGGATGGTTCGTGTTGTATGGAAATTGGTGGCAATGTTCATGATCGGAGGTAAGGAGAAACTGATGTTGACATGAGACAGTGGTAGATAGGCGTAAGAATTTTGATGCATAAGGAGCAAAGTCTCTGCTAGCAACACGTGTCGGTGTTGTCGCGATAAAGCTTCCCGACCGATCGGTCTGATCGATGACAGGATAGAAGTCCATTGGCGGTTCCCCTTGTGTATAGGGCAACGCGTCGGTAGATGGAAGGTCATGGAAGGATCTGAAAACAAGGCCATGGACTCCGGAGGCTTCTAAAAGTGGTAGGTTGGTGCCGCGCCGAGTCTGACGAACAAATCTTTAACGTGTTGTCCGATCGACGGGGTCAATGATGATTATAATCTAGGCTGTGATTGTTCTCATGCAGGGGGGAAATGGACGTGGAGCTTCTCCGCGGTGCCCCTGTCCCCGTCTGTAATCCGGACCACCACCAAGCGGGAGGAAGTCCGAAAATGTCCAGCGAAAGCGGCTCGAATAGTGTCCTCGGGCGGCCAAAGTTTACTCGGACGTCCCCTCACACAATTTATGCCCACAAAGCGATCAAGACTCTATCTTGAAAGCAGTCAGGGCGAGCTTCGATTAGGCGCTATGGCGAAGTTCCTATTATTGGAATTTGGCGCATAAACATCGTGCCGGCTCCCGTACGTAGGTCTTTTGACATGGATGGGATAAAACGCGACAAGGAGATCTTGTCGGATAAAAGAGGTGATAGGGGTGGTCAGACCGCCCTGTCTTATGTAATCTGGGCCCGCTGGCATAACCAGTAAAACCCTGATATTAGAGATTCTGTGTAAGGGATTTTCCTAGTAGATCTCTATACAATACATAGTCTAAACCCTATTTTCGTACATACATTTTGACCCCTACTCGTATTCGTATTCTACAATTAAGAGTTTTATACGTAGGATTAACAATTATAATTAACCGGGTAGATATAGTACTTAGTAAATAATAATAAAGATAATAAAACCGAACCCCCTATATTCGATAATATTTACCTCTATCGATTTTAAGACTATAGGCGAGGTTATCCTCGATAAGTCTAAAGATTAGTATTTCTAGGAAAAGGGATTTAAAGATAAGGCTTTTAATAAAGAGCTCTGGTCTTTTATCGATCCTGATTTCAAAAAGAGAATCCCCTGGCCTATTACTCTTCTTAAACCGTTGGTTATTAATTTCTAAGAATTAGTTATCGAGATAACCTAGGAGACCTAGATCTAGTAATAAATTTTCGAATTTACCGAGGAGGAGGGAACTTCTATCGACCCTAATCCTCTAACCGCTAATACTTGGGCTTTTCAAGCCGCCCGGTCCGCTATAGCCCCGGCCCTTCTATTGGTATTTATTCCTATTCCCGCTTCGGTTCGAGTGCCCGTCCTTCCCGGACCGGTTACTAAGGTATTTTTTGCTATTAAACGCCTAAGTTTTACAATTAAATCTAATTTCTATAATTATAAGGCCGCCTTAACTAATTATTATTATAAGAAGAAGGATTAAGATAAATTTGTTTTAAATATTAACGAGGTTAAAGATTAAATAAAGAAGTATATTATTAAAAAGCTTTATTTAACTTATTTCCTAAAAACCTAATTTATTATTATTTAATACGATAAGCTCTATATTTTAATTAATTATAATTCTATTAGAGTTAGAGAGGATGCTTGTACTAAATATTAGGAGAAGGTTCGTTTTATTTATCCTCCTAAGAATTAGATTGTTTAGTTTAAAGAGTAGGAGGGAATTATAATTATTAGTTAGTATTATAAGGTTAATAAGTATACTAATGTAGAAAATTAGCGTTAAAATTTCATCTAAGTAGTAAATAAATTCCTCAACTCTCCTTTTAATATTTGGGCTATAATATATCGCTAAATTAAAGACAATAAATTTTATACCTTTATAAATATAGTCCGGGAGTTTAGGCAGGCGGTCTACGAAGTATTTCTATTAGGTAAGGGTAGTTCTTAAATTTATAAGGGCGGAGTATTTAGGGTTGGAGTTATATTTGTTAAAGAAATTAGTAGGGACGTTCTTAATAACCCTTAGAATAATTAAAGTAAAAGGCCGGCTAGAGGATATTAGGACTATAATAATAAGAAGCCGAAGAGGGTTTATTTTATTTACGAATATATAGGTTATTAAATTGAGTATTACTAATATGTTAATATTGTTAACCGATTAGAGTATTTTAAAGAGAATTCCTACGTCTATATAAAAGTAAATAAGAATTGTTAAAAGGATTCTAAATTTATTTAGTGTATAAAGGAAATCCTAAAAGAGGTTTAAGTTAGGAAGGATAAAGAAGAAGTATCCTATACTAATAGCGTCGGTAGTTTTTAATTTAATAGTTGGTATATTAGTAATACTAATTGTAAGGCGAGTTTTTTAATACTAGAACTTTATAATAAGGGGCTAAAGTACTTACTAAGAGATTTAATAATTCTTAATTCAAATACGATAATTTATATTTTTAATAAGGCTAATCGGTTTAAAGGCCTTATACCCGCAAAGAAGGGAGATTATATTTAGGCGGGAGATAAATCTATTATAATCGAGGGGTATAGTTCAATTTACTTAGTAGTGAATAATAATAAGGGTTTCCCTATTAATTTTAGATTTGATAATGTTATACTTATATTAAGAATGGCCTATAACCTCGTATCCTTAAGAAGGTTATTAGAAAAGGAATTATACTAAGATTATTCGTTTGACCTTGGTTACTTGCGTTTCCGCTTAGATAATACCTACTTTTATTATTTCTCTTTAGAATTTAATTAATTTATATTAGAATATATACCCTTCGAAATATATATTAATTAATTCTCTTTTTATATATAATTTCACCGGTTTACTAATAAAACCGCTAGGAAGCCTTTAGAAGGCGATACCTTACGCTAATACCTTCGACTTAATTACCTAAGATTAGAGATTTTAATTTAATTAACGGATAAAGAATATAAGGTATATTTTAAAGGCCCTAATCTTATTTATTACAATTCCTATACAGTAATTAAAATAAAGCGCTAAGTACGTAGAGAGGTTCGCAACGTATTAAAAAGTCCAGGACTACGCCTCGCTATCGATTTCTTTAATTATCCGCCGGTGAAGGTGTTTAGTAGAGGGATAGTTTCTAATTTAATAATTGTTATAAATTGTTAGTCTGGGATAGTATAGCTATATTACTTATTAGACCGGATAATAGATTCGATTATTATTATATTAATATTGCTATTTAATAGTCTTGAACTTTATTATTAAATCCGATTTAAGGTAATTAAATATAATAATAAAATAACTATAACCAAGCCCCGTATTACCGCCTTCTTAATAAAAAGAGGTATTAGTATTAAGCCTTTAGCTTTGTATATTTAGGTATAGAACGGTGGCGCCGAGCGTTCGGGGGGTGTGATTAAAGAGAAATCGACGGCTATAAAGGAGGGGGTAAAACTACTTTAAGAATTCTAAAGAAAAATTATAATAGCGGTAGTATATTTATTGAATATAACCCTACGGTGGGAGTATAATTAGAAGTCCTTAAAAGAGTATTTTACGGCCTATATAGTGAATTGTAATAGTAATTAATAAAGGATAGTACTACGGCTATTATATTTAAAGGTATATAGTTATAAAGCTTTTGTATTTATAGTTAATATTCTACGCGGTTAGAAGCGGATTTAGAAGTTTAAAAGACGTATTTAAGTAGGATATTTAATTGGGTATTAATTTAGTAATATTTATTGCGTTTAGAATTTATATATAAATTAAGTAGTTGTAATTAGGGATGTGGTTTTTAACGAAGACGAAGTCTTTATAAGTAATATTGAAAAGTTCTATAATACTTTTAATATTTCCCTTGAAGAATTGGCCGTATAATTGAACGATATTTATTAATTAAATCTTGATATATCCGAACCGCTGTTGATTAAAAGCGCTAAAGTAGAGGATAAGGAAGTTAATTTAGTTGTTAAATCCCTATTTACCGCCGATAGAATTACAACTTCTAAATCGATTGAGTTTATATATATATAAGAGGAGGAAAGATAAGTAGATTAAGAGGGTAAGGGTATTATAATTACTCCGGCGGTAGCCCTAAAGTTATAGTTATAAGAGGATTAGTAAATAATAATAATAAATAAAGAGGAGACGGGTTATCCTACCCTTTTAGAAAATCTAGTGTTATTCTTTATTAATAATTTTAATGTATTGTACTTTTAAAAGAATTGGCTAATATATAATAAATACTTCTATTAAATCGAATCCTTTTTAGTTATTTTAAATAAAATAAACGTTAGATTATATAAAGGATAATTTATTAATAAGGAAACCCTTAACTAAATAAGGCGGTTAGGGATTGGCGAGGAAGAAGAGAAGTTTTTTAATAATTTGAAATTAACTAAGGATATTGTAGATTGTTACGACGCCTTTAAGATTTTATCTATACTTTATAGGCGAGATTTCCCTCCCCTTCTTCGTCTTTATAAAGATCTTTAGGGTTATCCCTTTAGTAATATTTTTACGAAGGTAGAATAAGAGTATATGAACGACTACGAGGAAAAGAAATCGTAGGTATAGGTTGACTAAGACGAATAGTTAATTAATAAGGCTGCTACTCCTCTTAATTTTATATAGGTATATATATATAAGTTCAATGTAGAAGGTTATTTCCTCAAATATAAAGTTTATCTAATTATACGAGGAGATTAATAATTATGCGATAACGTATGCGAAATGTACGTTGCTACTCTTGCGATTTAGTCCTTTTGGATTATAATAGTTATTGCTATTTATTTTAATTTCGAACTTAAATAATATAATACTATTAACGCTTTTATTAACGCGGTATTAGACGAAATTATTTATATAAAGGTATTATATAATTAGGTATATTGAGGTAAAGTATTAAAATTACTATAAGCCCTCTACGGTTTAAGACGTTCTCCTCTACTTTGGTAGAAGGAGTTTATTAAAACCCTAGTAAAGGTTAGCCTAGCCCTTATCCCTATAGAACTATATATTTTAATTTATAAGAGTATAGTTATATTCTTCTATATTAATAATATTATCCTCGTTTATAAAATAGAATACTTATTGTTAGTAAATAGAGTAATTATTACTTTTAAAAGGTATTACTAATTAACCGGTAGCTACGATGTCTAATAGTTCTTAGGTATTGAGGTTATTCGAGACCGCTATCGCCGACTAATTTAATTGTTTTAACGAAAATATATTTTCAAAATAATAAAAAGAATTATATAGATTAGGAAAGCCCCTAATACCCCTATAATATTTAAAGAATTAATTGCTTTATTAGGAACCGCTACTTAGTATTTAATTAAAGAATATTAAAAAGTAGTTAATGCTATTCTCTATTTTATTATTATTATTAGATTAAATATTTCTTTTACTTTATCCCGATTAATT
This sequence comes from Neurospora sp. CHS-2018c, assembly GCA_009806235.1. NCBI lineage: Eukaryota > Fungi > Ascomycota > Sordariomycetes > Sordariales > Sordariaceae > Neurospora > Neurospora sp. CHS-2018c. Next base: position 521,976 of record RAPC01000023.1, read on the forward strand.
AGCTTCTTTACTAACCCTAGGCAAGTTTACTATTTAGTAATCTAATAGTTAAAGGCCTACCTTCGAAGTACTAATTACTATACCCTCTAATTAGGAGGAAGCGACGGCTTTGAAGTCTATACTAATTTATCCTTTATTAATAATTCCCTAAATCGATAGAGCTCCTAAGGTTTCGCAATATAATTATTTAGTAGTACTATCGACTAGCGAATTAATAAATAAAATATAGTAACGACTTTAATAATAGAAGTTAAATTACTATTTCTCGCTTAAGGAGTAAAGAAAGGTATATAAGTAAAAAAGCTCTTCGATTCCTTTACCCTTCGTCTTGAATTCGAAATTATCCCCTTCGGTTATAATAATAAATAAATAATTCGCTTTATTACTAAGGAGAATTCCAAATTTTAGACTAAATTCAAATACGTTGATATTTATAATTATTGGCTTAAAGAGGGATAATAACGAAGCTTCGTCGACGTATACTATATACTAATAGGGTAAATAATTGTAAATAGATTAATAAAGGCGTTAAATTTATGTAAATACCTTAAATTTATAAAGTAATTCAATTTAGTAGATATTAGGGAAATAAGAAGAGAGAAGAGGGAATTATTAACGATCGAAGTAAATTACCTAATTGTAAGGATCGATGAGGAGGATTAGGGAGAGGAGACCTTTTAAACGATAAAAAGAAGGGATAAGTATTAATATAGGTATAAATTACCTCTTTATATAATACGGTTAAGAGGACCTTTATAAAATTGAGAGGCTTTAATGCGGTGATTTCTATAAAGTAGAAAAAGGTAAAAAGATTAGTCCCGGTAGGGTTCGAACCTACGACTTTTAGGTATAATATTTAATAATAATCTATTAACTATACTATTAAAAATATTTAAGAAATAGTAGACGGTTAGTTAAGACTCTACTTTAACGCTCTAATTACTAAACTATAGGACTCTGCTTATTAGAAATAGTATTATCGACTTTCTATATTTATAGGATATAACGTAGGTAATACCTTTAAAGGTGACCGCTGGAAGAAATTAAGAAAATAGGTATAGATTTGTAAATAGTTTTAATTTCGCCAACTTCTTAAATTGAATCTAGTTTAGTTAGGGGGGTGTGTCGGATAAAAGAGGTGATAGGGGTAGTTAGACCGCCTTGTTTTATATAATTTGGGCCCGCTGGTATAACTAGCAAAACTTTAATATTAGAGATTCTATATGAGGGATTTTCCCAGCAGATCTCTATACAATACACAGTCTGAACCCTACTTTCGTATATACATTTTGACCCCTACTCGTGCTCGTATTCTACAGATCTCGAGATAACAGCCCAATTTGCGTGCGGGGGTAGTTTGGGTATTAATTGGAGATGATCACGCAAACGAAGTAGTATAGGCTAGTGCGAGGTATCATGCCTGCCGTCACTTTTACCTACCAAGCGCACCGACTGGCCCTGCAGTGGTGACTGATGACAGACATGAAAGAGGCCAAATTATACGTGACCGGACCAGCTTTCTGGTGGGAGTGTCGCCGAAGTGAAAGTTTAAGGGTGTGTTCGGTACGCAGTAAATGGGGTCCAGTAAACGTTTTCCCCTAAATTTACTAGGTCGTGTTCGAAACCATCAGTAACAGATTTGCTAGTAAATGCCTGTAAAATCTGTTCTAGTAAATTGTTTGCCCTATAACCCCCAACTGGCCAATCGAACTTGCACAAATCGCTGGAAATACTAAAATTGATTTCCAGACCTCTAGAGCTCTGGAAATGGCCTCTAGTATTCCAAAATCCTACTTTTCAACACTACGTGATACCCCTCCTCGCAACCGCATCTCATCGATATATCTATCACCATACAATCTACCGCTCTGGAAGTTCGTCGCCGTCGAAAGCTCATATACCGTAAGGTCGTAATACTTGTTACGGTGCTTCTTTTAACTACTATAGTTCTATGGAAGCTACTAATCCCTATCAATTTGTGTGGATGGCGTGGCCTCTTTGCAACGAAGGAGCTTATCTGTGGCTATAAGGGTCGGTTTAAAGACCTGATCCGTATGGGGCCCTGTACGTTTTATGCGCTGGTTGAATAGCTTCGTTATTATACTGGATTGTATTCGTTGAGATATATATCCTTCTAAGAGAAAGTTTTAATCTTCTTATTTATCGCTTATTAGGGTATTACTTTTAGGTTTGCTTCTACTATATTTAGGTATAGTCTTGATACTATTAATAGATTAATTAGATTAAATATTAAATTAATTATGACTTTTTAATTTACTTCTTATTTATACGTATAATAGGGTATTTTATAAAGTTCTTAATACTTGTATTGTTTTGGGGAGTTATAAGATTAGATTACCCCCTACTTAAACCCCTAATGTAATTAAGGGTAATCCGAAAGTATTCCCCTATTTTCGTAAGGTTTTAGGAGTATTCGATAGATTATACTTCGAAGTACGATTAGATATTAACGAGGCGAAGCTATAGCGTAACTGTAAGGGATTTTATTCGACTAACGTATTAGTTGTATATAATTTTAGCGGTCGAATTAGGTATATACTTTTTAGTTGGGAGGGCTTTGCTAATAATATAAAAGTATTTAATAGTGCTTTTATATAGTAGGGAGCTTATAGTTTTTATATCCCTTAAGGGTGGTATTATTTTGCCGACGCGGGGTATAATTGTAGTAACCGTTTGCTTGTGCTATACTGTGGCGTTCGGTATTATTTTTAGGAGTTAGCGAAGGTAGGGCTTCGTCTTGCTAATAAGGAGGAGTTCTATAACCTTTGTTATAATTAGCTTCGTATTATTATTGAGAAGGTAATCGGTCGGTTGAAGGGGACTTTTAGAATTTACTACTATTCGCCTAATTTCGATGTAGATATATAGGTGAAGATTATTTTTATTACTGCGGTAATACTAAATTGGCTCCTAGAGTATAACGATATCCTCGACGAGTATTTCGATTTAGTGTTTGGTAAAAAGGTTAAATTCGATAATGTTTTGTCGCGGGAGAAGGAATTGTTCAATACGAATAAAGTTAATTACGGTCGTGGTAAGGAGAAGGAGAGCGAAGTTGATTTTACCGCCGTAGAATGAAATAGAGGAGTAAAGAGATATATAGCGAAGTATTATAAGCGTATTACTAGAAGGATATAGATTAATTACTATAATGAGCTATATAAGAGAGGGGAGATATAGAGAGTATATGAGAGAGAGAAGGTTAAATTTGGTAGTTAAAAGAGGAGGGGAGAGGGGAGGGGAGTTAATTTACGAAATAGAAGTTTGGGAGTAAATAGTTCAATTTGGCGCTAACCGCCCAAATTACTCCCTAAATTATTCAAATCGAATAGAATTATATTTATCGAACTATAAATTCAAATTACTAGATTACCCCCTAGAGTACTAGAGTATGGCCTTCTTAAATCGAATATAAATATAAGAAGTTTAGTGCCTTCGATATTAAAATATTTTAGATTTTAGATGAATATATTTAATATATTAAGTAATATTAGCGCTGTTTTGGCTTCCCGCTATTCCTATTGACTAAAATTACAATATTATTTCTAATATTTGTATTTCCTATAAAGTTGTTTCAAATTTAATATAAAGTAGATATATCGATTTGGTTTAATTTAGCGATTAAAATAGTATAAATTTTATATATATGCGATCTTTTTTAGTAGTTTGGTTTTGTTATTAAGAAAGTATATTAAAAAGATAAAATATAAAAATCCGGAGTCGACCTACTTCCCGCTCCCGTCCCGCCTATAAGTCCCTTGCGTACTTGTAAATTATATTGCTAATAGCGCTATCTATACTGAAATTTTAGTATAGATTAGGGTCGATAGGAAGGTTAGATTCTAAGTAAAAGTTTCCTCCCCTAATTATAATACTATTCTCCTTCTCGACCTTCCTTTTTAATACCTTGAAGTAAACTTCCTTTATTCTATTAAATATTATTACGAAACGACGAGCCTTCCTATTGGACTCCTCCTATTTACAAAGTGCGAATTTAGCGATTTTAACGTTAACCTTATCCTCCTACTTTTTATAAAAGATCGCGATTGCTTAGTCGAACTATATTATAGGGGGGGGAGGAGGAGGAGGGGTCGTAGTAATAACGGGCTTACAAGAGGTTTCCTTCAATACCTTAGTTAATATACGCAACCCCTTAGCGATAGTCTCGCTAGCCGTCTTCCTTCTTTTCTTCTTCGGATCCTCCTTAGAAGCCGGTGCTTTCTTATTATTACTATTACGAATATAAGCGGGTATAGGAAGTTCGTCGTCGTCGTTATTATTATTCTAATTATTATTAAAATTAGGCAGGGTAGTTATTGGTACTTCCTTCGAAATAAGTAATACGCCTAAAGTTTTAGCGTACTTGCCGGTAGTACCCTAGTTATTTGCGAATACCTCCTCTATAAGTTTATAGTACGGGAGGGATTTGTTCTTGAACTAGCCGACCTCTTTATTCTTCTATTAATTAGGGTTAGTATATAATGTTCGAATCCCTATCCGGAATACAAAATTAATATAATATACTAACCTTAACTAGTTTATCCTATACTTTATTAGGAGTAGTCGTAGTACCGGTATTAGTATCGAATCCGAACCCTAATTACGAGTAGTTCTTTAAGATTAATTAAATACGCTATTTACGACGAAATTGGTCAACCTTATTACGGATCTGGTTATTACTAGGCCTAGTATCGAATTGCTTAATTATATTTCTAGCGAGATTATTATATACTTAGTCTTTATAATTATTTTAATTGGTTATACCTTCGCCCGCTATGTCTTTAAGGAGGGTGAGTAAGTAAACCTTTTACTCATTAAATTACCTCTAATTATTAGTAACGGTACAGTTGCGCTTAGGGGTCGATAAGGCGGTAGCCTTCTTGCCTCTGCCTCTACGTTGGCCAGAAGGAGGGGGTTGGAAGAATTGGCTATAGGGGAATAGGCCGGCGAATTAATTGGGGGTAAGCTAATTGAGCTAGTTGGGCTAGCTAGAAGGGAATTAGCTAACTTGTAATAGTAATTAAGACCTTATAGTTTAGGATTCCTCTTGTGTTATAGGTTGAATTTAACTACTATTCATTTGGGTGTAAAAGCAGGCGGTTATAGTTCTCCAAAAGATAATGAAAGAAAGGGGTGACGATAGTAAGTAACGAAGGCATTATAATAGTCAATAATACTACGGTTTTTATATATACGTAATTGAGTACGTCAAATTCCCTGATTTTAGCGATTCTATCAATTCGAATAGGTTCTATAAATGCCCTTTAGTAAACGCTAAAGTGGGTTATAGTCTAGGCGGGTCCAAGCGACGAAATCCTTTTACGAGCGGTCTATGCACTGGCACGTAAAAGGATTTACTAGGACCCCTTTACTGGGGGGTTTTACAGCGTACCGAACGCGCCCTAAGGTGATACGATCCATGAGTCGTGACCGCAAAGATCTGTAATCCGAGAACGCTTTGTTCATCCGTTCAAGGGGAGCCGACAGAATCACCGTCATTGGCTACTCTCAGAGACCGTCCCCGGAATATCGCATCTGAGGCTTTTGGCGATCTCAGAGTGTTTGTGTTGTGTAACAGAACGTCCACCGCCAGACTGACGTTGTTCTCGTATAACTCAGGAAAAAGACAGACATCCAACTCGGCCATTGACTAGTTAAGTGCATTGCGTTCAAAGACGGGGCTTGGCCGAAAGATGAGAGAAGGCTGCAATGGCGTACGGTAGTGGTGAAGAAAATTGAGATGAAGCTTACAGTAGAATCCCCTGAAACTGCATGTAATTCAGACACTATGGGGGACCGCCAGAGGTTATGCACTAACTAGCATATATGCAGAATAGGGAGCTGACTTTTGGTGGGAGACAGGGATTTGTGACCACGCCTGGGTATGCAGTTAGAGGGCATATTTTGGTGTATATGCAGTTTCTGGAGGATGCAGTTGCAGGGGTTTCTACTGTACCGTGAACAGTCAAGACGGTGTACAGTGTCTGGGTTCCATAGCATCTGACCGGGTATGTCGGCTCGCCAGTTACCGGTGTGATATGCGGATTACACAGTGCCAGTGTAATTCTTTCTTTATTGGCCGGGTGTTGACCAGCTTGGTTCTGCCTTGCCTAGCGATGCTATTGCCACGGACTTCACTCCGTTGGAAGTAGTGGGAGCGTTGTAGTGGTGAGCTCTGCTCGATGTTGAACGGTTCCACGATGCCTCTTCAACTGCTTGGTATCCACGAAAATTCCAAATGAAATAAAGTGCCCACCCGTGGCCTCTTACTATTCCATGACTTTCAAATGCCCAAGGGATACACCTGGGATTCAATCATACCAGGTAGCGAGCATCGTACTGTGTAGTTTTGCAAAGATGATAGATGTTCAAAATATGGCATGGCAGGCAGGGCAGGGAGGCAAGGGAGGGCGGGGGAGGGCATGGGATGATTACCTGGCCGTTGAGTCCTCATTCCCACCAGTAGGATTGCGCTTCTAGCGAACTCTGAAACAAACCCAGAACAACCGAAGATGTTCATACATCTGTGAGCGTCGAGGAGCATAGAGGACCAGACAACATGCTATGATAAGCACCTGGGTCGTGGCCTCAAGAAGGTTTGACCCCTGAAGAGACGATTTTCAACTCCCGACTTTCACACATGAGGCTCGGGCCGTGAAGCGGGGTTTCTGTAGGCCTAGAAGGCGAAGAGGGGTCGAAATCTGGTCTTGTCTCGATGTTCATTTTCAGGGGACTCTGCCGCTGAAGAAAGGGGGAAGTCTCCGTGCCTCTCTGTCTCTGTGCCTTTTGTCGAGTCAACAAATCAACAGTCGGACAAGGGTGCCAACGGCGAAGGGCCGCACAGTAGCAGGTCAGCAAAGAGAAACAAGGTCCCCGCCGATCATGACATAATAATCAGGCGTGAAGACGGGACAGAAGTTCCCAGCGGGGTGGGACCTCGATAGATTGAACCAGTGAGGTTCAAGAGTCGGTGTCGGCAGCCACCTCATTTGACTTTTTCCCCGAGAAATTTTGAAGGGGTTGTGTTGAGTTACACAGTACGTATCTCTCTCTGTGTCGACTCGCATTTTGGCTGTGAGATCTTTTGACGGCTGGGATTTCGATTGAGGTTTGAGCGACCCGAGAAGCGTAGCCCGCAAACAAATCGTGAGGTGTAGACCGGTGGCGTGCCTCTTCTTGTGTCTTGTATTGCCTGACTCGCATGGTTCGTTGCTTCGAAGCAAGGTAGGCTCATTCCGGCGTATGGGCTCGCGGTCTGTTGGGGGTCGGACGTGGTCGGACGTGGGAAGATAAGGAAGAGCCTGAAGCTGTCAGTCGAGCCATTGAGGGAACAAAAGACATGAACAGGCCGGCGGTGGAAGAAAGGGCGCTGACTTTAATGTTTCCGAGCCTTTTCGGGTGGTTTGGGGTTCGGGTTCACGGGAAGACGGCCTGGTAGAAGTTGCCAAACTAACCGCCTCGAGAGTACCTAGTTCAAGCGAATTATCTCCATGTCCCTTCCCTCCTTGCAGCACTTTGCGCAGGCAGCAAGGGCAGGTGGCCTGCAGAATCTGCAGGAGTACGCCGACATGCCACTTCCCCCCCTCCAAACCCCTCCAAAAGGTAGCAATGCACTTTGCTGATATCTTTCTTTATTTTTTTGCTTGGGCGCAACACCGTGTCATGTCGTTTTGTATGTTGCGAGATGCACCCGTAAGATAGGGTGGACAGCTCTCCATGAAGCCCGTAACAAAGGACAAGATAGATGCCTGAAGAGGTGCTGCAGAGTACCGAAGGTTGTACCTATGTACATAATAGGGGACCTGGGGGAAAACGAAATGCAACTGAAGAGTGACAAAGGAAAGACAGGGACGGGCGGGTTGAAGGATTGGATGATGGTTGGACAGACGGGATGCCAAACAGTGCAGCCATTTCATCATTGCGTGACAGGAGAAGGGACAAAGCGGCACGTATCAGGAAGAGTGAGGTTATGAGACTTGTTCAGTTATCAACGGGCCGCCGTTGTGATGCTGACAGTGGTCAGTGAGTCTGACACTGAGAAAATCTGGTGGTTGTGGAGAAGGAACGAGCCAATCAGACTGGCGCACTGTGGCGTCACCGTTGCCGATCGGCAATCTGGGAAGCAGTGACCCAGTGGTCGTGTCAGTGGGAGGTCCCATTTTTGGCCTAACCAGAAATGAACAGTGGACGACGACGAGGCTTGCCGCTTGTGCCAATTCGTTCTCCATCGTTTCGGTTTCAACTTCTCCATCATTCGTTCTTTTCTCCATCCTAATTTCCCCACCACGGGGCCGCCTGAGGTTTTCGAGCATTGCAACCCAGATGGAGCTTGTGAGACCCACTCGTCCCTCCCTCGTGGAGCCGAGATATGTGGCTGCCGCCGTCGCTACCACCTGTGTTGATAACCGACCATCAATCACCTTTGCCTCTGTTGTACCTGACACCTGTGTGTGCCTCATCGACGCCGTTACCGTAGGGCATTACTACCTCTACTGCCCGTATATGGGGGCATGTGATGGGATGATGGGAAATGCCAAAACTTGATCATTTCTGTCCGATATCTTTGCATTGCCACTGCACGTGTGTCTTTGCGTGGTTGCCCCCCATCATCGATATCTGCTTGGACCTCCTGCCAGATCCAAACTGGTGAACAATGCATTCTGGAAGGTCTCCATGGAAGGAGTGAGACTCGCTCACAGACCTACCTCGTAATTCCCCTCTTCGGATAGCACCTCGGTCGCTGAACCGTCCGGGCTCAGGGATTGGTGAAGGCCTGTAACAAGGTGGGACAAATGCTCAAAAGGGAAGGGATGTGGAAGTCGGCCAAGAGAGGAAATGAGAATCTCCGAATTTGCAAAGTCGAAACAAAGAGAAGGTCCTTGCGGTCCTGCGCCCAGGGCTCCTCCCAGGGCTCCTCCCAGGGCTCCCACCACGTCTTGGGACAGCCCGGTGCCCACTGGACAGCAGCCTCTGCCCGCTGACTGGCGAACGTTCCCTGTCGGCGAACCACAACCACAAAACCCAAAATGCCTGCACCCAAATCTCAGCCTCCCCACTGCTGCGGTTCCCATAATTGATTGCTGCCACTTCACCACCACTGAATCGTTCTCTTCTATTGGAACGGTAACAGGAGAGATACCTTTTTTTTCTTCACTTGTCAAGTAGCGGTATACGACTTGCCGCCTGTCATCCTGCTCTACAGTGTCTTGGAGACCCCGAACTCGCTCGCTCGCTCGCGTACACGTAAAACACGCCGCTTCTTCGTCTTCCACTTCCTCGGTTCCGCGCCCCAGGTTTTCAAAGAAAGAGACGACGCCGCACAGTGGGAGCACAGGCGCCCGGAAACAAAAACACAAAAAAAGGCGAGAGGGTGTACAAAAGGGAAAAAGGTATGTTGGCGTACACTACCTATTTGCGTTGTGGTGCAGCAGTGTCGCGGTGCGAGAGGGCTTGCCGCTGGCTTGCAGTGGTCGCTGCCAATCCTTTTATTTTCTTTGGTTGCCGTCATGCTTGGCCCAGGGGCGCATCGTCAACCACAAATCTGCCATCCGATCTTTGAAGTGCAGTGGTTTTTCATCTCTCCCTCCGGTCTCCGATCGACAAGCGGCTTGCCCCAGCGAGCTGCCACAAAACAGCTTCCCCCTCGGAGGGTTTGCGCTCCAGTCGCTCCTGTGACCATACCGAACAGCAGCCCTTCGCAGCCAGTCAAAAAGCTCCCCCAAAGTTGGCAAGGCACAGCTCGCTGATCGCGGCAGAAAAACAGGTCCAAGGCCGTCTCCTGACCAGCCCTCGTCGGCCACCCAGCAAGGGGTCCACTCGCCGCCTCCTCCATTCCTCCTTTTGCTCCGTCTTTTCGCTGTCCACCGCACTCTCAGGCCTCTGGCCTTTCAGGTCTGCATTTCGTCTCAGTCTGCAAATCTGAACCTGTTCGATTCTTGTTCTGCCACCAAATCCACCGATTCCAGGGTTATCCCATCGACCCATCCCAGCATCCTGCCAGCATAATTTCGGACAACCGCAGAGAAGGCAAAGAAGGTCAAAAACAAGCACCACGCGAGCCTCAGTCCAGGGTCCCAGCCCAGAAACACAAGAGCCATCACATCACCAAGTAGCAGTCGGTGCTCGCTACCTCAAGGGTTGGTACACCACCTCAAGTCTTCAACCTGTCATATTATCCCGCACACCCACCAACCTACCCACCAGCTGGCAACCTCTTTGCCTGCCCATACCATATCCCATATCCCGTCTTTCATTGCGCGGACGCAGCACTGCACCGCACCGCACCGCGAACCTTTCAGGCCCGGGGCTCACACTACGCCTTCTCTAGCTTCCTCGTGTACACCTGCCTCCGCAAAGGTCTTGGCCGAAACGAACGACTAGGGTCTCTCTCATCACTACACCACTTTCCCCCGACTTTTGCCTACTGCCTATACCAAAAAGATAGAGGGTAGGGTACCGTTTCGATATCCTGACGTCGTCGGTTCTGCTTCGGCCCAGCCCGTCCTCTGCAAAAGGCAACCCTCGACCACTTAGCCCACGGGCCCACGACCCACGCTTTAGCTTCCTCGCTGCTGCCCCGTGCAGCCTTTTGCTCCAGTCCCCCCTCTTCCCTTTGGGTGCCTACGATCGCTTGTTTGCTCGCAAAAAAGCGCTTTACCCCTTGAACACATCTGTTCTTGCGACACCATCCGCATCCACAACTGTCTATTTTGGTCTTCGTGAACATACGGGACGACACGTTGGTGGCAAAAAAAAGATACCGCCTTACCAACAGGACGGACGCAAGAGGGAATCGCTCCACAGGCAGACACTTTCATCCCCTCAACACCGACACGTTTCTCTCCTGTGACCCTTTCCGGTCGCAACTATATCACGACTATATCAGGACCGCTGCCCGCCGTGGCCTCATAATCGACAATGATGGAGGACAACCACATGGGGAAGGTACCCGGCATGGAGTGGTCAGATTCATCATCCGGGGCGTCCGACGATCAGCAACATGACCAGCAAGAGCAGCCAGTTATTCATGCTCCAGTCCCGATACGACCACGATTGCCGAGCCGAAAGAGCAGTGGAACCATGATCGTACCGCGCGACTCTATTGAGGTTGGCCCGGTCGAGATGGCGCTTGGGCCTGACGACGTGAGGGCCATGAGCCCGAGGAGAACGAGCCAGGATCTCGAAATGCTGAGCAAGGAGGCAAGGGAAGAGTTGCAAAGGTGAGTTCTACCTGCCAATGACCGCTGCCGTTGACGGCGCTCGCACAGTCATGGATGGTAGGTATGCTAACTGTGAATGACAGGCACGCAAAGGCGCTTCAGGACTCGCTGTTGGCCCTCTTCCACCGTATCGAGGCCGTCCAAGAGGAACACAACAAGCTCGACAACAATAACAAGTTCCTGCAAAAGTACATTGGTGATCTTATGAGCACCAGCAAGATCACAGCGCCCAGCAGCCGACCCAAGAAATGAAAGATGTCGAGTATCTTTACCTACGTTGGTTTAGCTGGGATGACGAATGGTGTTCGGCAGGAAGCACATGGCTTCATCAAAAAGAACCGACCTAATTCAGGCTATGATGCCTTACGACATGATCCGACTCGAATTCGCCAGCAGGAGGGCTATATGGAAAAGCGACGAGCGTTTACCGACTTGGCGGTTCTTAACAACGCGGAACCTTTCGTGCCATTTTCTCGTGGTGTACCTTTCAGAAAGAGTTGGTTCCGTTGTGCCTGCATAAGCATTTGATGGAAGATGGCACACGTCAGTTCTGTTCCCGACTCGGATTTTTGATCCGACGATGCAAATGGTTCAGGGCCTTGTTGACGTCTGCACGGCTTTGACCTTGGAGCATCCGGATCACACGCATTATCCGTTGTTTTACCATTGGCGTCTACCATGGGTTTTGGGATCTTTTCAACTTCTCTTTCTTTGTTCTTTTGCGAGTCGCCTTTGCCTCACATGGGTTAAGAGTTTGATACCATTTATACGCGACTCGCTCCGGGGTGGCATGGAAAATATTATTGGGGAATTATGCACTATACATTGGCCAAGGCAACGACCACTTGGCCGACGAGCTTGGTTACTGGACATGGACTGGGGAAGCATTACACTATGGCGTTGTCCGGAGTCTCGTCTGTCTATTTTGGGCCAAGTTATCATTACGAAATGGAGGGGGGGGGTTGTGTAAATAGGAAACTTCCGTTTGTTGAAGAATACCGACACAAAAAAATACAAGACCAATGTCCATGCAAGGTCAATTGTCGAAACTCAGAAGGAAGGATTCAGCTTGTTACCTGGATGTGAAGCCTTCGTTATGTCATGAGGCGCAGATTCCCGGGTTTCGGTAGTACGGTAGTAACGCCAGAGCATGGTTTATTCGCCATGGTAGGTAAGCTTGCGCCGCTCGATGTTGACGTCAAGCTGAAAGACTATTTTAAGAAAAGAGGAAACAAGATGACAAGAAGCCGTCAGTCAGCATGGATAGACGGTTTGGGTTATCACCGGCATTATGCCACGGCACGGATGAGATTTTTAGACTTTTTGGTGTTTTTCAGGGTCCTGGTTATTCTCCAGTTCTCCGTCAGGCCGGACAACGGACACAATTGCGCAAAACTGACCCTGATTTTCGCGGTTGCACAGTGTGCTTGCGAAGCTTTGTCGCACCCGCGAATGAATGAGGTGTCCGCGGTGGAAGTGATTCGGTTTGTTCGAATTTGGAAAGCCGAGCGTGAGAAGGGAGGACCCGCAAAATGGGGCGCAACCCAATTGTGTTGTGAGGAGAGGAGACTCCTCATCTGATCCTTCCGATTTCACGTGTGGATTTCAGGGGCCCATTATGGGTTCCTATCGGACGGTAGGGAAACCCCTTCTTTCTGTTTTTGTTCTCCGCTCGCCGTGCAGCGGCGCAATGCCGGCCGGTCGGCCGCCTGGCCCCCTTTTTTGTTTGTTGTTGTTTTGTTTTTGTTGTTGTTTTTGTTTCGTTGGGCGGCAAAAGGACATCCTGCGCATTTCGTGATGCACACAACTTCCATGAAAAGAATTTCACAGGGATGACAATGATGATGAACTTGGAGCTCTCCCCGCTTTTTCCAATTTGTATTCCCGGTCACTGTTAGATGGAGGGGAAGCTCGAGGAGCAGTGAAACTTGTCACATTTTGCACATGTGGAAACTCGTATCAAATTCTCAAATTCTCCTTGACGATGGCACGGTGTTCGTTCGTCATTTTGGAGCAGTACAGAAAACGCCTTTCGATGATCCACCCACCGGCCTGACATGAATGCATTATTCCCGCCCGAGAGCCGGTGCCTGCCTCATCCGCAAGCCAGCCAGCCAGCCAGTCAACCACAGGATAAGATGCTGCCGCACCGTATTTACAAACAATGCGAACACAGTGGAAGACAAAGAATTCAGCAACCAACCGGTACAGTACTGCACACTCCCTGCAATTGCATGCACGCAGGGTTTTTGTACACTGTAGGGCCGCCAACAAGCCCGCAAACAAAGAAAACGGGGAACGGAAAAACAAGTCCACACTGTCTGTAGGTATACCTATAAGCCGACAAACAAGACAGATTCAACAACCTAGCAAAGTCAAGCCCGCGTGGCGCAATTGGTTAGCGCGTCAGACTTTTACAAACAAGTGAAGGTATCTGAATGTTGCGAGTTCGAGTCTCGCCGTGGGCGGCTTGATTTTCTTTTTTCCCTTTTTTTACACTTTGAGATTTCGGTTTATGTCGACGTGTTCAAATGGTTTTCTTTTTCGCAATCGCACAGTGGTTTCGGGGTTAATATGGCTTCTTTTTGCGAACTTGCTGGTTTGGGACGCATCTCGTGTTGCGTTCGTGGATTGCTGGGTCTGCCTGCATCTTTCACGGAATGAACGGTTGCACTTGCAGTTCAAGGTGTTTGCGATGCAGTTGTTGGTGTTCATTAATACTTCGCACCTTCCACGTTCCCCGTCCGCACCAGTGCCGGGCTTTGCTTGATTGAAAATCGATCTCATAGAAAAGTTTGCGACCATTAACCGAAGTGTCCAAGACAACAAGATAGAGGACGGAGTTCCTCCGAAAGTGCGTTTGTTTCGCAACTCATCCTTCCATCCAACCATTCACAGCGTTCACGACATCCACAGTATACAGCACATGGCAAAGAAAGATCCCGAAAAAAGACGATTTGATAATCTTGAGATTGGACCCTCAGGCACTCAGACACTCAGATCCCTCTGCCCGGGCCGCATGCACGCAACTACTTATGCCCAGGCACGTTTGTAGGTAGCAGGTAAGTTAAGAAAGGGGAGAGAACTGCATTTAACTGGTGATCAATCGTGCCTTGTGATTGAGCTGAGGTAGGCCTATCTCCATCCTCAGGATGTGTGCTCTATAGACATCGACAACCGGCCTGGCTGTTCCACTCGAGTACGTCCTGGACGGCTTGTCCTTTTCCAACGTAATATGAGGCGTGAGTCACCTCCTGTTTCGTTTTCTTTCACAGCTTCAGCTCACAGAGAACCAAGGATGGGATAAGATGCCTATCTCGGACGCTTCGATCTGACAATGAGCAAGTCTGTGGTCTCTTCGGATCGAGAAACTCGAGTGTCTGGCTCCTCTCCCAGCTAGCTTCCTCTACCTACCTACCTCTACCAGGGAGTGAACTCCAGTCTTCAAATGAGCTGACTGATCCAGTTGCAGACATGACTACACAAAGTTGGCAATGTTCTTTCCAAAGAAGGTAAGCCTTGCTGAGCTATCAGGTGGGAAAATGGGTAAGGTGTCCAACTGATGTGGGATTGTCGCCGTTCCTTCCTTCCACCAAAGTGAGGCTTTTTGCGTAGCCGCCTCAGGCACCTGCTCTGTTTCAACTACCTACCGAGCTTCAACCGTCCACGAACTTTGAGGCTCAAACTGGGAACCTCGTCTCCCTATTGGGTTCGGTACCTTCCAGCTAGAACTGCAAAATAGATCCGAGCAGCTAGCTGGTCAGTTCTTCCAAGCCTATCAGTCATACTGTAGCCCCATTTGCTTCTCTCCTGGAGGGGACAGTCAGGGAGCCCCGCAACAAAATAGAGAGGACCTCGCTGAAGGAGGTCAGCTGTTGGACTTGGGATCGGATGGAATAGTCCAGCAGCTCATCTAGAATAATCCATACCTTCTATCCATTCGACGAGCAGGTCGCACAGCCACAATCTTGTTGAGCTCGGTGATTAGATTGAACCCCTTCTCCTTCGATCCCTGACTGCTATGGTCTTGCCCTAATCTGAGGGCTGTGGTCCCGTGCTACGCGTCATCGGATAAGTTCAGTTCAAAGTTCAAACCCACGTCGACTAGGCAACAGGCAGGTCACTTTTCCTTTCTCAGGCGAGGGGTATTCCTGAGCTTGACACAGCCCTAGACCCCACAATAATTTCTCCTTCTACATAAACTTGAACTCTTGAGTCATCTCCGCCCCCCCCTCTTTTCTTCCTCATACAACAAACTCTCAAGTTGCCCGCCTCGTCTTTCTTTCCACACCTTCACTCGCTCTCACTTCTTGTCCTCCTTCACGAGGCAAGTCGTGAACCAGCAAGATGGCCACCATCAAATAGGCCCTCGCGTCACTGGCAGTGGCATCTTCGCTGCTGCCGGCGTCGTCGACGCCATCTCACCCTCACCTGGCATCGCCTTGATCGCCACCCTCAACGCCAAGTTCCTTGTCTGGGCTGGTTGTGCCTCGCTCGCTGAGCTCCCGACGTCGCTCCCAAGAAGAGGTGAGTTCAGTTCGATATCATCAGCTTACACTTTCACTTCCACCTCATCGCGTCATTTCCCATCTTCACGATCTTCACGATCTTCACCTTCTGCCCACAAGCTCAAATATTGCGGCTGCCAGCCGGCTTCTACACTGTCAACCTCTTTTTGTGATCGGAACGTGAACCGATACTGACAAAAACAGACCACCACCACCACCACCACCACCACCGACGACACCATGGCTCCTCACGCTGCCAACGTTCCTGGTTCTGCGGGGCCATGCAACAGAAGGCCAAACAAACCCAGCAGCGCCGGTGCCGTGACTGTCTCCAGCTCTGGGTAAGCCTTTGATTGCTCTGTCCTCAAGCGAAGAACATCACTAACACAGAGCGTCACCAACAGTACCTGTATCTCTAGCGCCTCGGATGCTTGTGTGTTTCCAGCCCCGGCCTGGCCCCGGGGCAGCAAAAGCCTGCCCAACCACCGGCTCAGCAGTCAATCCAACCAAAGATTGCTCCACGTTCCATGGCCCAGCGACCTCCCTGAGCAACAACAAATCTCAACGTTCCTACCCCTCTCGTCATCGTCCTCTTCCTCTCCTTCTTCGTAACCTTCTTCGGCCTGACCTTGTTGGCCACGAGCAGGCACATGCACCACGCTCACAAGCTGGGCGTCCTATACGTCGTAGATTCCGTAACCCGCAAAGGGTTGGATCAAGCAAAGGCCCTTGGACAGCCCGTCACCTGCGGCGCCCGTACGTGCTGGACGACACGCGCCGTTCCAGTTCCAATCAACTCCAACTCCGAGTTGCCGCCGAACCCAAACTCAAACCGTGACAACGCATCTGAGTTGAAGGTTGTTCTTCAACTTGAAGACTGGGGACTCCATCAACATCACATCAACCTGAACTCAACATGGAGTCCTCAGTCTTCTTCAAGTTCAAGTCTCAGAAAAGAGCCCACGGCGGTTCACGACAGGAGCGAACCCAAGTCGCTGGCCGACGACTCGCTCAACAACTTGCCCATCTCGGACTACATGAATCGCCAGATCCGTCAGGTGCTGGCTGGCGACAAAGACGGCCCAGTGGAACAACAAGCACCAGACCATCAATGATCTTTGTGTTTTTTTGTGTTGTTTTTCCAGCATCATGATTAATGGTGACGGAGAGTTCGTCATTGCCGAGCTTGACAAGGCATCGTGGGAACAGTTTCAGGAGCGTGGGCTGGAGTGCCCCATCGACCACAAGTTGTTCATAGACCCAATGAAGACACCACTCCAGCCCACGCTCCTGACAAAGAAGAAAAGACCAAAAAAAAAAAAGGACAAAACATGGGCAAAAAAGAAAAGAAAAAAAGACAAAAAAAAGAAAAGAACAAAAAAAACTCAAAAAAAGAAAAAGAACAAAAAAGACCTTCTCCGCCACATCCTTCTTCCCTCTACCACCCTTTTCCTCCTCTTCACTCGTGTCGACGTCCGGAAGACTCGAGGGCCTTCCCCTATCCGTACGCCCACTACGAGCGGCAGACAAAAGACTGCTCCTGAAGGAGACAAGAAATCCAGGAGCGTGGGCTGGAGTGCCCCATCGACCACAAGTTGTTCATAGACCCAATGAAGACACCACTCCAGCCCACGCTCCTGACAAAAAAGACAAAAAAGAAAGGACCAAAAAAAAAGACAAAACAAAAAAAGAGGAAAAAAAGAGGAAAAAAAAAACACAAAAAAAGAAGTTTTGACCTTCTCGACAACCGCCTCGAACCAGCGGGGCCAGGGAACAAACAAGTTGTCTTGCAACTTGTACTGAACTCAAGGGGGCCCAACAGCGACTGGCGAGCTACATGAGCGCTTGGAGGAAGAGCAGAAGAAGATCAACGACATCATGCTTGAGATGAATCCGAACATGGCGGACGTTGAGATTGCTCAGTCTGTCGTGGCCATGCTTCAAAAGCAGATCAGCCGTCCTTGGCCGTACGCCCGGCACGGGAGTGCCGCATCTCGTCATCGATGAAGCCCCAGTCAGCTCAAGAAGGGGCCACCAACTAAACGATTTGTGACCATCGTGGCGAAAGCGGGCAAGGCTTGATATTGAGATGAAGCGAGCAGAGTTGCCGGCTGGACTGGTGGAAGAAGCTGTCCAAGGGCCTGTCTCCGTCCTGGCAAGGCTACAGCCGCCTCTGAGAGTAAAGTTGGAACTCACCACAGTTCAAGAACTTCTCGCATCGAGGAGAAGATCGAATTGCCATACTGTCTCCCTGTGAACGTTGTCACCGGCGCCAAGCACGAAAATGGGAGGGTCGTGGGATGGATTACGAAAGATGGGAATAATGATGATGTATGTAGAGTGCCTGTAGTGATAACGGAAGAGGAGAAACGGAAACCAGGGCAGCCTAGATATAAATACTGGAAGGGAGTGCCGGTGAATAGGAAGCCCAGTGAAGGGAATCCAGGGCACGGACTTCCAACAATGATAATATCCGTAGTGTACCTCATATCCCCATCGTTTATGATGAATACCGCTGTATGCCGTGATTTGCGCCCAAGACCCGTTTCGGACACCGGAAAAGGCGATCGGGGTAAGTGAGATGGATTAACTGGAAATGAAAACATCAGACAAGTTTCCTTTGAGTTCGTGTGAGGAATTTGAGACATACTATGCCAACCAGACACCTTTCTTATCCAAAAGCCTTGTTCCATGCCCTATTCATCCCTTTCATAGTGTTCTATCCCAAGCTAACCATCATTCCAGACACGCATCGGCGCTTCACCACTCGGCAGGCGGCACAGGAGCACTCCACCCAGCCTGACTGGATAAACCCAAGATCTCAGCCCACCCTCCAACAAAGCGGGTTTAGCTCAGTTGGGAGAGCGTCAGACTGAAGTCCACTTCACTCATAAATCTGAAGGTCGTGTGTTCGATCCACACAAACCGCATCAACTTTTCTTTTTGCTGTTTTCGTGATTTTTGTGGTGGAGTTGTGGACTTGTGGCAGAGATGGGGGCTCAGGGGGGCAGGGCAGGGGTCATCCTTCCTTTTTGACTTGGGCACTGTGGGCATGACTCGCGTGTAAGCCATGAACTGGGGCTTCTTTTGCCCCAAAAGGGGAACGAAAATGACAAGGTGGACGAACTTCAAAGTGCAAGTGCGCGCGGGTTGATTGCGCGGCAAGCTTTCACCGGTTGAGGCCTGAGGGCAATATAAGACGCGTGACTTTTACCCGGCCGGTTGAACCGGGTTTCGAACAAATTCGGTTCCAACGTATGGCATCTTGGCGGCTAGAAAGTGATGTAAGCCGCAGCAACGTTGCTGAAGCGAAGTACCTTGATGGTCACGAGTGTACTGCCGCCAGTTGTTCTTTAGCATAGCACGGGGGTCACAGATCAGGATCTGCTTCTTACCTCAATGGCCCAGTCAGCCCTACAGAGGTCGAAAAGATGGCAGGTTGTCCAATAATCTATCCTGCCAGGACTCGAAGATCTGCCTTAATAATATACGAACGTTCACTTACTAACACCGTCAGCCGGAAGCGCTTGCCGAACTTCCATCCACCACCGCCGCGGTATGTTGCACAGTCCGCGTGGCTCTTTCCTTGCAAGAAGGCACCCAACAAGGGCATGAAAGATCCAGCAGCCTGGACCCCGAATGACGGGTCATTCTATAACATAGGAACGAGTGAACCCCGTAGTAGTGTACCTCGAGTCACGAATAAATATGGCCGATTCGAGCTCATTGCAAGTAAGATCGTGGGAGTTACGCCTTTTCATTGTAGCATACCCTGAACTTTGTTTCAACCCCCACGCTCAGTAATACCGAGCAGGCGTAGTTCCACCATATGAGTAGGGCTGTGTGCTACCAAGACCGAGGCGCTGGTTCTTCATCGTCGGTAAGAGCCGAGAGCCGCTTTAGGTCATGAGCTGGGATTGCTACCTCTACAGACTGTCAAGAGTTAGCACACACTTCATACTCATAAGCTGTGAAGGGAAGGAAAGGGGGAGATGGTAATTACAAGGCAACAACCATAGTAAACCTCCCCAAACAGGCAACATCCTCTCACCGACCCCTATTCTTGACCCACTTTTCTAGTGACGAGCCTCTCCAGCTCAATACATCACATCAACTCTGCGAATGCGAGCTTCGCAGCTTCTTGAAGACTAAGATATGACCAAGAACAGACCATCAGGAGACAGCTCTCAGCTTACCACCTCTGCGTGTGATGAGTGATGCGCACCTTTGAACCCTCAGCGTGAGCATCCACATCCACACTGCCACAGTCGTCGTGTCTGAAGTCAAGCACTCGACGATTATACCCTCAAACCGCAACCGCATCTCCATACACCACCATTGGAACAGAGAACCGTGCCTCAAGCTGGTATAAAAACCCCAGCAGCCCTCTCCCTTCGAACTCAAATCTCAGCATCAACATCAACATCAACAGCTTCACTCAACAACCACAACCACAACACAGTAACGCACCTTCAAGTCTTCAACTACAAAAAAACAACATCCGCCAAAATGGTCCAAATCACCTCCCTCCTCCTCGCCACCGTCGCCGTCCTCGGTGCCGGTGCCTCCGCCCAGGTCCCCCACCATCCCAGCCCTCCCACCAACGCATGCAACACCGGCGAATTCTACTGCGGTAATGAGCTCTTGGCCGGTAAGTGCCCTGCCTGTCCCTCCTCTTACCTACTCAGTGCCGAATCGAAGCTAGAAGTTATCCTAATGCACAAAAAAAAGGCCAGTACTACGACTACTGGAAGCTCCGCATTGACAACGCCCTGCGCGCCGCCGGCCAGCAGCCCGTCGACGGCACTCACGAGAACGATTCGCTCTTCCTTTGCACCATCGGCACAGCCGGGAGTGTGGTTCTCCAGTTCGACGAGTGGTGCAAGGCTAACGGGCAGAACTGGGGCTGCCAGCCGCCTCAGCGCGACCACTGCAAGATGAATGTTGGGGGGGTTCTTGTTGAGAAGAATTCTTGCTGCGATGTTAACTAGATGCTGGTCTAGTGGGAGTCCACTCACTCGCTCGTTGCCACCCATGCGATGAGTGACGAGTGACGAGCGATAGGATGAATAGATGGAACCGATGGATGAGTAATAGGGAAATTGGGATATTGGGGGACTAGAAGGTCGAATGTCGCAAGACAACTTTTCCTTTTTTGTTGTTTGCCTGGCCAGGCTTAATGTTCTTTTTCCCTTTGGAAGTAATAGGCAGGGCATGTACAACTAGCCGTCCACTCCTTTATTAGCACAGCATATAATACGAACAGGTTGCAACCACACTACTAGAGGGAGGTAGGAGCTGGCATCCAAGATCTTGCTCATCGTAAAAAGGGGAAAAAAAGGCATATGACGATCGAAACACCAAAAGCAAAAAAGCGAGAAAAGGAAAAAGAGAAATCCCCACTTGAGCGAAGTGGAGATCAATTGATGTTGACAAGAGTGGGATTCGAACCCACGCCCTTTCGGACCACGGATTTCTCGGATGAGGATTAAGGGTTAACCTTAACGTGGCGCCTTAGACCGCTCGGCCATCTTGCCTTTTTGTTGGAATTTTGTCAATATCTCCTCTTTTTGAGATTAGCCTCCTCCGCCGTCCATGCAATCGCGCCAATCTTACGCCGCGATCCTGCCTTCCCCTTCATTCTTACCACCCGTATAGACCTGTCTGATGAATCTCTCGGCCTCCTGAATGATGTGCATACTCTGATCGACGCTTGGTGAGCTCGGCTCTCCTTGCACTTTCTGCCAACCCACCAACAACTCCCTCAAGTGACTTCCCGCTTGGAGGATCTCGGGCCCGATGAGGTTCTTGAGTGAAGGGATCCGGCAGGCAGCTAGGAGGACGAGCATTGCGCCTGCCATTCTGTTTTGCTTCTTGTTAGTGCCAGGTCCAAATCGAATCGCGGGAGGAGATAAGACAGGAGGAAGGAAAAGAAGAGGAGATGACGCACGAAAGTGAACAGATCCACGTATCAACCAGTACGGTCTGGGAAAACCCCCTTAGGCTCAAGATGTGAAGCAAACAAGCATCCAGACAAGCCTTGCAGTTGGCGAGGACTTCGTGTTCTGCTAGCTTTATGTTCATGGATGACGGGGCAGTGGTGCTGTTCATGCCGACGGCCGTGCTGCTTGCTGGAACGGAGGCCATGGGACCTTGGGCGCTACTGAATCCAACTGTTGTTGCACTTGGGCTGGTTCCAGGGCTGGAGCCGGCATTAGGACTGCTTAGCATCCACATAAGATAGCTGTGGTAGGGTAGTTAGTAACTTCCTCTGGGGCCAGGTTGATGACAGTAAAGGAGTTGCAACTTACGGCCGGTAAATCACGCTTCGGCAAGTGAGATACCTTTGCCTCAGGAAGCCTCCATGCTCCGTCTTTACTCCTAAGATCTTGTGTTCTGCCGCGGGTGCGGGCCACTCAACCTCGAAGGCGAAAGCCTCTGGCAGCACACTCCTCCACTCGTCCAACTGATGATCTAGCTCCTTTACAATGCCGGGGAACCGCTTATCGTCCAAGCTCGCGCCTGTTCCCCTCGCATACAGTAGCTGATGCACTCGATTCAGCAACCTTCTCATCGATATACAAGCCAAAAAGTACAAGGAGCTCTGCTCCTCCTCTTGAGCGGTCGAATGTGTGCTATACCCTGCACCTGGTAACGGGACTGATGATTCGATGCGAGCAATACCCGATAGCGGCAAGTTGGAGAGCTCAGCTAGGTAATCCGATTCAAGGATGTAGCATGACCAAAAGATGCGGCGGATACGTTCTTGATCTTCGGAAGTGGAATCTCGTGGGGAGTACGAGAGGAGGAGCAGACACTTGGCGGCTGCCGTGGAGATGTACTCCCAGGCCTGGAGGGGACGGCGAAGGAAGGCGAAGTAAAGGCTGGCGTTCAGGGATCAGTGTCAGCCAGAGAGAGAGCTAGAGAAGGGTGAAGGGCGGTTAAGGTGTGCAGAAGAGACAGAAACTCACGCTACGAAGAAAAGACATTGTGTGGCAATGGAGTTGACATCCATGTGGGCAACGTAGAGCTTCTTGAGCGCACTCTCGAAGTACATATCCCCTGTTGCACGATAGGTTGCTCTGCGTCTCTGTTCACTCTCAGGGAGGGCAGCGCCTTCCATCAAGCCCGCCGTCACCTTGCTTGCACAACCTAGTGCCATAGTGAGTAGAGCAAGGCAGACGCGGAGCCCATCGTCACCGTCAAAGTTCCCGTTCGTGATTATCGTCCGAGCGTCCTGCAGCTGATCGCGTGACGTTGTAGGATACCAGAAGTTGACGGCATGCTCGAAGGCGCCCAAAATGCTGTCGACTTCTTCTTCTGTTATATACGGATGGATGTTTGCTGTCTTCGTTCTGATGCGAGGACGAGACTGCTCAAGGTGAAAGATGGAAGTGTAGTCATTGCAAAGACTGGGAAAGACATCGAAATGGGGCCATTGCAGAATTGACTCCGTTGTAGAAGTGTGCCGTGATTCTAGAACCGCATTCTCCAGGTTGTTAACGTTGTCTGGTTCGTCCGGATGTGGACAGAGGGTAAGGCGAGGCGTAATGCGCAGATCAGTTAAAGAGCCGCCGGAGAAGCTCCCTCTCCCAACTGATGAGTCGACCGCGGGTGACAGCACAGGATGAGAAGAACTGCGGTTAACGAATTGTGACGGTGCTGCCTATACAAGTGTCAGCCCCCAAGGTGCGACGAGTGAGATGGGCAGCTAACAATGTTTGCATTCAACTCATGAAGATACTTCTCAACACGCAACACTCCTTCCAGGATGAGATCGCTCTTGCCTCTCCTATGGTATATCTGTCAGCTAGTGGTCCGTTGGGTTGAGGAAGGACAGGCGTAATGTATTCACTCACGAGTTGGCTTCTGATCCATAAGTGCAGTCGTTTTCCGTTGAGACACAAGCCGCACATGGCGTATTACCGTCACATCTATCATCAAGATAGTAAGCGGCCCGAATTCCAAGCTGGAAAAACCTCCATCCACAACGGCATGGCACCTTTGCATGATGCACATGCAGGTAGCCAAGGGAGCGGTAAGGCGATCAACAAACCTTATTTTTCTGGACCGGCACAGGTCACACTTGGATAGTAAGTTGCATAAGCGGATGATCACCTTGGACTTTTGATCACGGAGCCAAGACTCTAGTCTAGCGACCATGAGAGAACAAAACTCACTGCGTGGGACGTTCTGAGTCGCTTCCTGGATGGCCCGTTACTGGTGTCGTTCTCCATGGCCATCTTGGATCGTCATCACTTCCATGCCGGATCGGCGTTGAAGGCCGAGAACTCTATTAACTGGATCCGAAGCGGACCGATGGAATAGGGCTGGAAACTAGAACCTGGCGTTAAGATGTGGAGAGGAAGAAAGGGACGTGACGGTCCAGGGCATTGCAGCCATAACCCCCTGGCCCTAATATTGCGGGGAAAGCGGAGACTCTAGAGAGACATGGGGTCTGCTTTGACGGGGTTGGGGATGACTGGGGGGTGGATAACTTACAGGAGCAGGATATCATGCCAGGCCCGGACCCATTCGATCCGAAAGGCCGTCGTGGTATACGCAAGCAGGGACTTCTCGTCGGGATATTAGCAGGCCATGACTCTACAATGGACTATGCTCAACACTCTCAGAGATGAGCAAGGCCGGGCGCTTATGGTCCGTAGTTGTACTCTGTAGTACGAACCCGAGTGTACTCGCTTGTAGCAACATCAGCATATGAAAGCATAGCTGTTGAAAATATTGATTGGCCGTTTAAATCATGCTCTTAACCTCCATTCATCCACACGCAAGTCCCATTGGTTGAGCTAGATTGTGACTTTCTCGTCGTCCGGCGCTCCCATGGTATTCAATACCGTCTGCGCACTCCTCTTCTCCAAGCTCTTCTTCACCGGGTTAGGGGCCGAGAACACTTCCTCGAGTTCTTCAAGGGTGCGATCCTTGGTTTCCGGGAAATAGAAGAAGATCACGACACCTTCGATGAGGTCCCAAAACACAAAAACAAGATAAAAGTAGTACCCAATCTTCTCGAAAGCAGGCCCGGAGGAATATTGAAGAACGACAGACGAGGCAGCGGATGCAAAGTTTCCGACAGCAGTGCCTTTTGCGCGGGTAGCTGTGGGGAGTGTCTCCGCGATGTACATGGACTGCAAGGCTGTCCAGCCAAAAGAAAAGACAATGCCAAAGATGAAGATAAAGGCAATGGTGGTGTTAGCGGCAGCACGTTGGGATGGGGTAAGAGCCTGAGTGTCAGCGTCATCGAGATTGCCAACGTGACCCGGCATAGCAAGTTTACTGGTACCCGTCATGATGGCGAAACAGATGGAAGAGAAGACAATTGTGTAGAGCAGAAGAGGACGGCGGCCAACGACATCGGTCATGCGTGCTCCCGTGACGGCGCCGATGAGCGACAAGGCCGGGTTGATACCGTTCAACGCCAACACCTTGTGCTCGTCGGTAATACCGGCGGACTTGAGCATGTTGACCATGTAATAGGAGGACAAGCTATTGCCACTGACTTGGCCAAAGCATGCCATACCGAGGACGCAAATAAGGCGGCGACGGGCGGAGTGAGTGTTCCAAAGCTCATGATAATCGTACCACTTCTTGTCGGATGCCTCTGACGAGATCTGGTTGGCCATTTCCTTGAGTTGCAGCTGTACCAGAGGATGGTCGAGCTGGCCCTCGCCGTGGTAGGTGGCCAATACTTTGGCAGCCTCTTCGTACCTGTCTTGGGCCATGAGCCATCTGGGACTCTCGGGCAACCAAAAGACTCCCAAGCACACGATTCCGGAGGTGATCATCTGGCACCAGATGGGAATTCGCCACGCGTTCTCGTTGTTCTCGATGTAGGAGCAACCATAGACGACCCACGAAGCGATAATGGAGCCAATGTACCAGGTCGTGTTATACAAGCCCGTCAGGGTGCCGCGCCACTTGGGATGAGCCATCTCGCTGACATAGCAAGGGGCCGATACGCAACAGAAGCTGACGCCGAAACCGAGGACGAAACGGCCGCCCAGGAACTGGGATTTGGTGTGAGTTGTGGCTTGCACGCAAGTGCCAATGATGA
Organism: Neurospora sp. CHS-2018c; assembly: GCA_009806235.1. NCBI lineage: Eukaryota > Fungi > Ascomycota > Sordariomycetes > Sordariales > Sordariaceae > Neurospora > Neurospora sp. CHS-2018c. The sequence continues at coordinate 547,796 of RAPC01000023.1, forward strand.
TGATAAGAGCACCTGCGAACATGCCCCAGCGACGCCCGAACCAGTCGTTGACAGGGGCTGTGAAGAACACGGCAGCAACACTGCCGATATTATACATGGCAAAAACAAGACCGGTTCCTGAGCCTGCAGTGGACCTGGAAGAACCCCAACTGTTAGCTGATGTATCACTCATGGGTTTCTTGGCCGACAGGAACATACATGTGGAAATAGTTCTGGTAGGCTTTCATGCCGTTCAAGCCTCCCATCAGACTTCCATCGTACCCATTGAGACATCCGCAGAGGTAGGCACAAGCGAGGACAAGGTAGAGGCGGAACATGCTCTTGGACCAGGGCGAGTACTTTGTGTTATCGACATCGTGGGCCAGCTGGACAGCGACATCGGATTCTGGGAAGGCATCGTCGTGGGCGCCCATGGCCTCCTTCTCGTTGATGCTGCGTGCCATGTTGATTGGCTGGTATGGTGTTATGCGGAGTTAGAGCAATTCATCAGAGACACCTCTCCTCCGAGGTGGAAAGCGAAGAGGTCATCGTGCCCTTTTATACCACGAAGGCAAAGCGGTGATGAGCTCGTCAGATGGGCTTCCACCGTCCATGGCTGGACGGCCATGGGTGAGTCCAGGCTTCTTGGATTGGTGCAGCCCTGCATGCTGATGTTGCTTTTGCACCCGTCGGCACCTTTGTGGGCTGCCATGCCGAAGGAGAATTTGGAGGGTGTGACTGTCAAGGGTGTTATAACCAGGGTTGGTCCGGGGCCCCAGACATCAGGTGCATCGTGATGGCAAATCTGGGGGACAAATCTGGGGAAACGGTAAACAAGGGGATCGGTCTCTTTTCCTCCGGACCTGGAGAGGCTGGGCCCCGCATGGTTGGGTATCCCTATCCAAGGTGTCTGGACGCCGTGATGATTATCCTGAACAGTTGGATTTTATGGACGACGAGTGAGTGAGAAATGGACGGGACAATGGCTGTCTGTTGGAGTGACGACTGATACGGTATCGTCAAATCTGTTACTCTGCCGAAGGAGAGGAATAAACAAACCATTGAGTGAGATACGGGCAAAGGCCGTGGCAATGTGACATTGCTGTAGAGATCATAGCAGCTGGCATGGCCGCATGGGCTGCAAGTGGAAAGTGAAGAAAGGAACAGGAAAAGTGGAAGTTGGAGAACAGAAGCGATGTTGGACGTGCAGTGTTGTTGGTTGGGGACGAAAGCACCCAACCGCGCCAACCAATCTCCTTCCACAATTGGGCCGGCTCCGACTTCCCCGACAGTTGTACTTCCCCCGCATTTCCCCCTCATCAAACACTGTGAATCGATGTGCTAACCCTTAAACGGCTAGCTTCTTCGTTTTCTTGGTGACGGGAAGGAGCCGTCCTTCTCTCATTTCCATTGACTGCCTGACTTCCTGTGACATGCATCTTCCTTACTTCACCTTCAAACAACTTGGGAAGGAAGGATCCTTTCCCAACCTGAACCGCGCGTACTGTAGAGTTTGATTGGTGCAAGATATGGCCTCTAAACATGTACTCCATCTTATGCTGAAAGAATGCGGGGTCACTGGGTCACAGCGTGCTTCAACCCCTCGCGACAATCAGCGGACAAGTCTCCGGGTAGAAAAGACGACGTCGCATTGGAACGAGTTGGAACCGACGCCGATGATCGGTTGATGCGGAATAATACAACACAACATTGATGAGCCGGCTCCAACAAGATGATCGACCTCGGCTTCCTGAAATATAAACGCCTGGCCACTTGGCCGGCATCCTCTCTTGCGCCTAAAAATTCCCTACGGTAACACCGCATCGTGTCCTGCCCTCTCCCTCCTTCTCCTCCAGGTCTCAAGGGCCACCCTTTCCTGCAACGATGGCCTCCCATTCTCGAGGCATCCCTCCTCAAGAGGTCGACGGCACACCCGATTACTGCAACGAGTCGGTCTTCCGGCGGAACACTTTGCCTCCACGGACATACTACATCCCAGAGTATGCTTCTCTCTCGCTCAATGGCCAGTGGGACTTCCACTACGCCTCGACTCCTCTAGCTGCTCCAGACCCGACCGCAAAGAATGGGCAAAAACTGGCTGACGAGCACAAGTCGAAGGACCAGTGGACTACCATCCAGGTTCCTGGCCATTGGCAGCTTCAAGGCCACGGTATCCCGCACTACACCAACGTCCAATACCCAATTCCCGTCTGTCCGCCCTTTGTGCCTTCGGAGAATCCCACTGGCACCTATCGTCGTTCCTTCTTCGTACCGGACGCGTGGGAGACCGACCAGCTCCGCTTGCGATTCGACGGCGTTGACAGCGCCTACCACGTTTGGGTCAATGGTGTTCTCATCGGCTACGCTCAAGGGTCCAGGAACCCTTCCGAATTCGACGTTACCGAGTACGTCGACCGAGACGGTCCGAACGAGCTCGTTGTCCGGGTCTACCAATGGTCAGACGGCTCCTACATCGAAGACCAGGATCAGTGGTGGCTTTCGGGCATCTTCCGCGACGTACACCTCCTGGCCTTCCCCCAATCTCGCATCGAGGACTGGTTCTTGCGCACAGATCTCGATAACGAATACAAGCATGGGACACTGATTGCCGAGATCGACATCAAAACCGAGTCTCACTCAGAGGTAGTCGTAATGATTGGAGATCCTAGTTGGAAACATGTCTGTACTGTCAGCGACAAGGGGTTTGGCAGTAGAAAGGCGGTGCTCAAGATCCCGATCGACAATGTATACAAATGGACAGCGGAAAGCCCAAATCTTTACACCGTCAGGATATATCTCATGGTCAACGATGTTACTAGTACCCACGATGTTCAGCAACGGGTTGGGTTCCGCAAAGTCGAGCTGAAGAACGGATTGATCTCCGTTAACGGGCAGCCCATCAGATTCCGCGGCGTCAACCGACATGACCATCACCCTTCGTTTGGACGTGCTGTACCGCTGGACTTCATCAGAAAGGATCTCCTGCTTATGAAGACACACAACATCAACGCGCTACGATGCAGCCATTATCCATCTCACCCAAAGCTTCTGGACCTTGCTGATGAGCTCGGCCTCTGGGTCATAGACGAGGCAGACCTCGAATGTCACGGATTCTACGACGCCATTGCACGTCCCTTGGACATCCCTGAAGAGGTGGATTATGAAGAGAGAAAGAAGCTTACTTTTGCCCATGCCGCCAAGTTTACCAGTGACAATCCGTCCTGGACAGCTGCGTACCTGGATCGCATGGCTCAGCTCATACACAGGGACAAGAACCACGCCTCTGTCATTATCTGGTCCTTGGGTAACGAGGCTTTCTACGGCCAAAACCACAGAGCCATGTACGAGCTTGCAAAAGATATCGACCCGACAAGGCTAGTCCACTACGAAGGAGACCCCCATGCCGAGTCTGCTGATATGTTCTCCTACATGTATCCATCAGTTGAGCGGTTGATTAGTCTCGCCGAGAGCGAGGGAGTGAGGTCGGACGGCACCTTTGAGAAGCCCATAGTGCTTTGCGAATACGCGCACGCAATGGGAAACGGGCCTGGCTGGCTCGAGGATTACGAAAAGGCATTTCGCGATTACCCTCGCCTTCAGGGAGGCTTTATATGGGAATGGGCCAACCACGGTCTATGGAAAGAAGATCCTGATGGCAAGTCCTATTATGCTTACGGGGGTGATTTCGGCGATGTTCCAAATGACGGGACGTTTGTCATGGACGGTCTCCTGTACAGCACTCACAAGCCGACACCTGGACTACTCGAGCTTCAGAAAGTGTATCAGCCTATAGAGACCCAGTTGGTTTCCTATGACGTTGAAAAGCTTACGCTGAGGATTACAAACTCGTACGACTTTGTCTCGGTCGATCATTTGTCCGCGACCTGGAAGCTGGAATCTTACGCCACTAGGTAAGCTCCTGCCAACTCCTCCATTACAGACTTTGTGCCGAGGCTCTAACAAATCTCCCTTCTCTAGTACCACCTTGTATAGCGCTGGTGTCTTGGAACTGCCACATATCCCCCCAAGATCATCAAAAAGCGTCAACCTGACTCCAAGCTTTCTATCCAAATGCTCCAGAAACGATACATGGTTGACCATCTCATTCCGCCTGAAAAGCTCGACAGCATGGGCGGAAGAGGGCCAGGAAGTTGCTTGGGCTCAATTCCCGCTTTGGACTGATGATGGAAGACATCATGGTCTGCTGTCTTCACAAACATGGCCGAACTTTCCACTCCGATGCGAATCATCTGGCGCTCTAACAACCATTACGGGACATAACTTCACCGTCAACTTCGACACTGCAAAAGGCCATATGACCAGCTGGACAGCCGGCGGTGCTCCCCTCCTCGAACCCAACCCGTCAACCGGCGCGGCCATTATCCCCTCTTTCTGGCGTCCACCCACCGACAATGACAATCCCATTTCCCTCCCGTACTGGAAGCGCTTCGGGGTCCATGCTATGACTAGCCAGCTCCGCTTCTTCGACGTTACTGCCACTGCTGACAAGGTCGTGATTACGACAAAGACGTTCCATTCCCCGCCAATCCTCTCCTGGGGCTACCTTGCCCACACAGTCTATGAAATCACTGCCGCTGGCGCCATTCGCATCTTGATAACCCTCAAACCTCAGTCTTCCGACTACGTCAATACCCTCCCCGCCCACATCCCCCGCGTAGGTCTCGATCTCCGTCTCCCACGCCGCCTCGATGCCGTGAAGTGGTTCGGCCTAGGACCGGGAGAATCCTATCCTGACAAGCGCACTGCACAACGCATCGGCATTTGGTCTGTCGACCACGTCGCCGATCTTCAGACCCCTTACGAAGTCCCGCAGGAGAACGGCAACCGCATGGGAACGAGGTGGGTAACCATCCGAGAGCGTCAAGGGGCCGGGCTACGGGCTATAGCAGGGTGGCAGAATGGGTGGTCGGATAATTGCGAGAGAGACTTCAGCTTCGTGGCGACGAGACATAGCGCAAAAGCGTTAGAAGAGGCAAAGCATCCTTGCGATCTTGTGGAAGAGGACGCTACGCTGCTGAGGCTTGACGCAAAGGTTGCGGGTGTGGGCACGGCAGCTTGCGGGCCCGGTGTGAGGGAGGATTTGCTCGTCAAGGTTGAGGAGATGAAGTTCTCGTTTGACTTGGAGCCTTTGATTTGAAGAGGCAGGCATTGGATTCACCGCAAGGAGGCTTCTGTCCTGGATGTTGGACCCCACACAAAACACATCATTCCGAACTACCATGCCGTATCATAGCACAAAAGCACTTGTATCACCGACGATCACCCGTCTTCCTCATGAATCCCAACCCACAAACATAGTCCCACGTGTCCTCCAACATCCGTGCAACTCTTGACAGGACAAGGGACCTCAAAGAGGGGAAACAGAAACGATCTCGATATCCCCATCCTCGCGGGACACAAGACGCGGGGAAAGTAACAAAAAGTAAAATGAAAGCGCTTCTGATGTATCACAGGAATGCACAATTCACAACACACAACGCACAACATACAGACAGCCATGCATGCGCCAACCCAAAGAAAGATGCCAGCGTCGCAGCTCATTACCTGCTGACTAGATGCGCAACAGGACGCATGCACAACACATGCATTCAACGGCGCGTAGGTACACAGCGTGCGCTTGCCGCTTAGAAGGGAGAGGTAAGGTAAGGTACCTTGCCTTGCGTCACGCATGTCATGCGATGAATGCAGACCCCTGCTATACCTACGCTGCATGGGAATAGATTGACGGCTGCTGGAAGAATGTCAGGTACCGTTACAGCAGTCAACAATGAGCAGCAATAACTTCCAAGAACGTTATCATAAAAACTGGGGAGACGTGGGACGTAAGACATGGATTCATAACGTGTCAAGCTTTAGGGCAAACTCCGCTCAAATCATCAAGCGCACGGGTGGGCAATGAAGCAAATGGAAGTAGGTAAACACATGAAGAAGAAATGAAGTCGTCTCTGCAAAGGTTCCGTGATCCGTCCATTAGAAAACCGGGACATGATGGGGAGGGCGTAAGTAGGAATAAGCATAACGTTGGAATAAGCATAACATCTCCCAGTCGGGACGGAAGGGAATCGATGGCCGGGTGTCGTCGCTTCTTTCCATCAGACCGTGACCCGGAGCATGAGTTAACCTCTCCTGGCCTGCCCGGGAAGCTACTTGTATGATGTAAGAAAGACCGGGTGTCCTGTTTCGGTCATCCGCCGGAGCGGACCCCGGGTCAACCACCTCCGGCCGGAACAAGCGGAGAAGAACGACTAGATGTCGTTCCCTCCTTCCATCGCAGCGGGACCTCGGGTCAACCACCCCCCGGGGCGGTTTAAGTACGGACTACCTATGAAGTGCCAAGGTTCGAAACACCCGGACCGCCTGCTGTTTGAACCTCGTGAACAGGCGGCGAGGTGGGTGGGCCACGTGCAGGCCTGCAATCCGGCCGGTTCAATACCGACAAAGAAGAAAAGACGAAAGCAAACGGGTAATTCCGTCTCTTCAATCAAGAAAATGCAAGAAACTGCAAGCACGCAATGCCAGTGGCAAAACCAGGTGGAAACTCTAGCCCAACTACTGCACATCAGATGGGGATCGACATAAGAGATCTGGAAGATGCAGTGGGAAGGAAAAAAAGTCTTGGAAAATCCTGTTCTGATGACATCTCACCAGCTGTCCTCAGTTCCCAACTTTGTTCCACGAGCCCCTCAATTTGTGCCACCCCAAATACTCGGATCAGATTAAGCTTGTTACGAGCAGAAATGCATTCACATTGATTACATTCCCCTCAAGGTTTTGTCGAACGGAACCGCAAAGCGGGATCGGGCCGTGGAGCCCTATGCCGCCCTGTGCGATTTTATTTGGGTTTGATCGACATGATCATCAGGGGCTGGTACCTGTTTGGTGCTCATTGTTTCTCGTATTCGAGCGAGGGTGAAAGGATATGTATAGAAGCTATGCGTGGTGGTAAATGCCGCGCAGTCCTATCTGTGACGTTGTGCTGCTGCCGTTTGCTGGCTTTGCCGGCGCACATGATCCTGCAGCAAACAGTCATGTTGCAGGTAAACGATGAAATAGGAAACATTGATACACGAGCGAGGAGATACTCGAGTCATCAAGAATGGTATTCAATTAACAAATGCCTAGATAACGTAGCCCGTACCCTCGCCGGGGAAGCACCAATTTTCCAAGCACACCACGCCGCTCCTTCATGAAGTATGTAACAAGAAAGCAAGATAGGAACGACCACATTGAACCACCATAAATCAGGCAGCCTACAAGGCACCGTCGGTTATCGTCATGAATCGGAGACAAGGTTTATTCTCGGGAAAGAAACATTTAGTCCTTGCCGCTGTAGCCGACCTTGATGTTGAGGGTGACCTTCTGGCCGTCCTTGATGTTAAGGCCAACACCGTCCAGAGCCTCCATACCCTTGGTGTAGGCGTTGGTACCGAAGCCACCGGGGAGAATGGTGGAGCAGGTGTCGTGGCCGCAGATCTGGCAGCCGGGAACGTCCATACCGGCAGCCTGGGCAACGAGCGAAGAGCAGTCGGCACCAGACCAGCCACCGTTGCTGCTGTTCTCAAAGTCGAACTCGGCCCAGTTACCGGCGAACTGGCCGTTAGTAGTGGTAGGAACCTCCTCGGCAGCGAAAGCGCAGACACCCTGGGTGTTGGCGGCGGCGACGACGACCTGGGTCTCGCCAGGCTGGAGGGTGAAGACGAGCTGCTTGTTGGTGGCGACCTTGAACATGCCGTTGAGGCCGTGGTCGGAACCCATCTTGTTGCCGCAAACAACCTGGTAGGGCACGTCGGCAACGTTGGTGTAGAACATGCGGTTGCTGTACTTGTCGGCGATCTTCTTGGGGACGGTCATCAAGTTGGAGTTCCACTCGCAGCCGTTGGCGTCGCCAGTGTTGCCAGTGTACATGATCTGAGCGTAGGTGACGCGCTTGGAGTTCTTGTTCTCGCCGCAGAAGGGAATGTACTCGTCGTCGTCCTGCTCCTCGGTAGCAGCCGCAGAGGACTTGGCAGGCTCAGGAGCGGTGGTGCTGGAAGGAATGGCGACGGAGGAGGTGGTGGCGGAAGGGATAGGGATGGGGAAGTGCTTTTCGGCCTTGTAGAACTTCAGGTCGCGCTGCTGGTGGGCGGAGCGGTGGAGGTGGGCGTGGCCAGAAGGCATGGCCGAGGCGCCGAGGACGCCGGCAAGGACGAGAATGTTGGTGATCTGCATCTTGTCGGTTGAATTTGTTGGTCTAGTTGGAAGGGATAGATGGCGCAAAAGATGCTGGGTATCTCGAAATGACGGTGAAAGCTGGCAAGATAAATGTCGAGTCTATGGTGGTCAATTGAGATGGGTGGCCGACGTGGTCTATGTTGTGCAATCAATCCAAGGAGTGTTCGTGTAGCGTGGGACCGCTGTCTAAATGAATGGCTGCGAGATTGGGATATCTGCGCGGGAGATGGGAAAAAGAGTGTGGTGAAGCGCAACAAAGGAAGCGTTGTGCGTCGTTGTGTGTTGTTGGATGGAGGAGGAATGAAATCGCGAGGGAGGAAGGGGAGGGCGTCAAGAGGTTAAAAGAGACGAGCGGGCTGGCCCATGTTGTGGTCCCGGCGGACAGCAGACGGGCGTCTGCAGGGGCACACGCATCACACACCGGGGCGCCGAAATGAGGGCCTGGCAGATTGATCCCTGGCACCTGGAAGATTGGTCTGGACAGGTGGGCCGGGTGGGTCTCGCAGTCCCTGCCACTCGTCAGGGCGGTGATCGTCCCATCTCTCGTCCCTGAGTGGCCAGCTGCGACCCGCCGTCCACGACTTCTGCTCAGGTACCTGGTGTCTCTGATTGGCTGGCCCCTTTTGATATCCACTACCCAATTCGCCGGCAGTTCGATTGAGTGGTGGAAACAATGGAACCCTTCGACGACGCACAAAGGCGTAACGCTGACTACTCGATCCAAGAATAGGTCACGTTCAGTTTGTCAAAGTGAAAGAAGCCATTGTTTCATTCACAATAGCATTCTCATCGTGACCTCAATCGTCGGTTTCTTTATCTTTTCACTCAAAGGGGCCCAAGACACGGTGCACGTGCATTGCATGGTGTTCTGGAAATTGAGCATGGGGAAGGTCGCTTTGGCGAAAGTATGGCAGCGCTAGCCCTGTCACTGTCCTTCCCTTTTCGAAGCCTGGTCGCGGTCGGTGGTCTGAATCGAGATGAACGGAACGGGGGCAATGCCACCCCCGAGCTTTGATCCCTAACACATGTTCCGCCTTAATTACCGCGAAATGTGTTAGCGAGCCCCTTGGCTAATCCATGGTTCATCCACAGTTTGATTAAAAGCGTAATGCGAATTGGCCTTGTCGGGTCGTTCCTTGGCAACACACTCTCCCGTTGCCCCGTTGGACCCCGTGGGCTGGTCGGGCCTAGTTGTTCGAAGAGCAAGCGCGCATCGTGAGGTCCACGGTGAAACGAGAAACAAATCGCGTCTGATGAAACCATTTGATAAAGGCATTGTGGTCGGTCACTGGCTGACGACTGGCTGATGCTGAATCTTTGTTCAGCCATGTTGACTATGCCAATTCGTACTAGTCTGGCTGTCTAGGGCTGCATCATGCGCCGACGGTGCCTCCAAGAAACTCGATCTTGAACACCTCGATCCAAAAACACCAAACGGAATCCTCTTGAAACTTGATCGATTTCCACCCCTTTCGATTACCCGCGCTACGGAGCCTCAGGAGTATTGGCCCGCGTTCCAGACTCTCAAAACCGGTTCACTCTTGGGTCCGAGATGATCGAAGATGACGAGGCGCCGAAGCGAACCGTCCAAGAATACAGACCAATTGACGTTACGAACACCCAGCGAATCGCGGTATCCATGGGATGATCTTGGTGGCCGTTGTCCCGTATTCAGTTGGCGAAGGGGGAATGGAGGAATGCCAGTTTCCTCCTTGCTGTTGTCAAGGGGTCACTGCCACTGCCCGGCGTGCCCCTGAGTGATCACTCCTGAGTCCAGACTTCAGTTGCGGTGGAATTCCCTCACATGCTCCCTGTGCCCGATCAAAGACAATCGATGATCCCCCAACCATTGAGCATTCGATCTTGTCCATCGGGTGTACAACTGTGATCTGGATGGAAGTGGTAGACATGGCAAAAGCAGCTCACGTGGAGGGCTAATGGAATGAATAACAACAATACCTAGATTCCTTCTGACCGTGACACTTGGGATCAAACAAAGCTTCAGTTCAATCGATTCTGGCTGTAGATGCAAACAAGCCAACGCACAGACCACATGCATGCACTTCAGCTCCGCCTGATGGAAGCAAAAGTGGAAGCCCTGTGGAACTCCCGCCGAGTGGTGGAGCGCAGGCGACCCCGCGGACCTGAGACGCGGCGGATCTTGCCCCGCCCTGCTCAGCTAAACTTTTCCTGTCTTGCCATTGGAAACTTTCGGCCCTGCGCAACCACGTCCGTCCATCAACAAGGCGATTTCAAAGTCAACAACCATCCACCACCAGCTGTAGATTATTCAGACTGGTCGACCGGAAGCTCCGAATTCCCACTTTTCGAGATACTCCAGTCCCTAAAACTGGGGCCCGATACTCCCGTATTACGCAAGCCTTTCCACCTTCGAAACACGTACCGAGAGCTTGCGCGTCGCTCCGAGTCGCGAACGAAATCGCATCGACACCGTTGTCCCACCTGGCCGGTACTCAGTAACCACGATCTCCCAGATTTTACTTGGCCGAGCCGACCCGAAGAACGACCGGGATACTACAAGCACAACCTGAGCTTAGTCTAAGCAGGGGAAGCAGGAGCAAAAATTCTAGACGCAGGTCTAGCTCTCCCAAGACAGACCCCAGGGCGATTGTGTTGATCTTTTGCTGGATACCGTACCCCAATCTCGAGGTGTACTCGCTACTCGTACCTGTCCGGTAGAGAGATTAGCCCGATCCACGATACTCGGAGGAGGACAGTGAAACACTAGAACAACATACACATACACACATCCAGCTATGCCTCTCGATACTTCAGCTTACAGCCTCGCGCTGTTGCGCGTCGACGGCCGCAGGTGGAACGAGCTGCGTCGCATCCATGCCCAGATCCGCACCCAGGCCGCCGCCGATGGCTCCAGTTACCTCGAGATGGGCCACACCAAGGTCATGTGTGTCGTCAACGGACCCAGTGAACCCGGTCCTCGGAGGGGAGCCACGTCGGGCGGTGGTGGCGGTGGTCAGTCTAAGAACGCTGAGGTTGCCGTGAACATTGTGATTGCTGGGTTTAGCTCTGTTGATCGCAAGCGAAGGGGTAGAGGTGATAAGTAAGTTTCACGCCCGTGGATTGTTTCCCCCCTCCCCACTCACTATCAACCACTACCTCCAGTCTATCTGTCGTCTGTCCGTCCGCATACTAACCGTCGTCCTTCCTTCCCTCGTCTTAGGCACATCCTCGAGCTCCAATCCACGATATCCCAAGCCCTCGCCGCCAGCCTGCACACCCACCTCTTCCCGCACTCCAGCATCAACATCTCCCTGCACGTGCTCTCGCAAGACGGCTCTTTGCTTGCCGCCCTCATCAATGCCGCCACGCTCGCCTGCGTCGACGCCGGCATCCCCATGACAGACTACGTCGCGGCCTGCACGGCCGGCTCGACGTCCACATACGCGGCCAACGACGAAGGAGCGGACCCCCTGCTGGACATGAACCACCAGGAGGAGCAGGAGCTTCCCGGTTTGACGGTGGCCACGCTGGGCAACAGCGACCGGGTGGCGGTGCTGGTCTGCGAGAGCAGAGTTCAGGTGAGCCGGCTGGAGGGCATGTTGGCTGTGGGCGTGGACGGGTGTAAGCAGGTGAGGGAGATTCTGGATCGGGTGGTTAGGGAGAAGGGGATAAAGATGATACAGGAGGGCACGGTGGAGAGGGGGGCTGGGTTGAATGATATGGAACTGGATTGAATGCATACTACTGGGACTACTGGGTGGATGGTTGGCCATGGTCATGGAATCGGGCACGGTAGGTAGCATTGTAATGGTCTGGGGCAAAACGAATGAACAAAATGACGAAGTTCACGACTACCACTATCAAATGCAATCAAGTACAGCTCATGATCAGGTGAGCAACAAGTCGTTCCTGTCAAACGTGCGCCAACTTTTGAAAGCATTCCCAAGAATTGATAAATCAAGCTCCCTCAACTTGTAATCAGCCACACACTAACAGCAGTCACAGCAAACTACACTCTTACCACCCTCTCAGAGTTCATCATGAGCCGCCGTCTCCTTCTCAGGTGTAGAATCAACCGGCGCAGTCGACTCCTCCTCCCCAGCAGCAGCAGCCGTCTTAGCGCCCTTGGCCTCAGGCGTAACCGGCGCCTCCTTCTCATCACTGATAACAGCCTTAGTAGCCTCAGGCGTCGTCTCCTCCTCCGCAACAGCCTCCTCAGGCTTTGCCTTTTCCGCCTTGCTCTCCTCTTCCTTGTGAGCAACCTCCACAACAACACCCTCCGGCAACTTTTTCTTGGTTCCCTCGCTCAGCCTAATCGCATCAATCCACGCCTCCAACTTATCATGTCCCGAGAAATCATCTGCCGCACCAACGGCGTCGTAGTGTCTCCACCATCCGCGGCGGGCGTTGATGGCGATGATTTCGATGTCAGCATCCTCCTTGAGACCAAGGGACTTGAGGAGGGAAGCGCCGCCGGGGTTGGTAGCGAGGGGAACTTCGTAAAAGGGGAAGAGCTTGCGATGGGCGTGGGCGTGCTTGAATGCTATCTCGGAGAGGGTGGTGAGGGCCTTTTGGGCTTTTTCGTTGTTGCTAGAAGAGACGAAGGCCAGGAGGCAGGTGTTGGATTTGGAGGTGAGACATTCCTTGATTAGCTTTTCGGGGGTGTTGAGGGAGGGGATGGGGAGGGGGGTGTCGATTATTACGGGGGCTTCTTGAGTTGGGGCGGGGGTTTCGGAGGAGGAGGAGGTTGAGGATGCCGCCTCCTTGGAGTCCTTCTTTCCGTTCTTTCCGTTTCCGTTCTTTCCGTTCTTGGCCTTTGCTGGTGCTGGGTCCGGGTTAGGCTGGCCCGCCTGGGAAAGGAACTCCACCATGGCAGCCTTCTTGATCTCGCCATCGTACACAATGGCGGGGGCATCACCGCCAGGCAGCAGGATCAAAGTAGGGAACTTGTCGACACCGAAAGTTGACACCGCCTTGGACTGATTGTCCCGCACCTGACCGACCGGGATGACATCAAGGAAGTCAATAGCCACGCTCTTCAGCAAGGGGGAGGTGGTGCCCTTGTCGGTAAACAGGAGCGCCTTGGCCGTCTCGTTCTTGTCGCTCAGGAACTTGTCGAGGTTCTTGTCCTCGACTTTCACCACGTGGTTGTTGATGCGCGAGACCACGGCGTCGACGATGGCGCTGGCGGTGCGCTGGCCTTGGTAGTCCTCCACCATGGGCTTGCTGCCGGCCTTCTTACCGGGACGGACGATCTTGAGCGTCGGGAAGCCCTGGACGCCCATGCTGCCGCAGAAGGGCTTGTTGGCATCATCGTCGCAGTTGACGGCGGCGACCTTGGCCAGGCCTTCGAGGTTCTTGGCCGCCTTTTCGTAGGCTGGCTTGAGGTTTTGGCAGTGGCCGCACCAGGGGGCGTAGAATTCAACGATCTTTTGGGGGAAATGGTCAGTTGGAGGTGTTATAGCTACGATTGATCTAAGGGCGTAGTCGGGACTTACAGATGTCTGGTTGCTCTTGGCAATCAACCTATCGTAATCCTTTCCGTCGACTTGCAAGACTGGGGACTTTTTGGTATAAAGGCCGGCCTGGGCTCCGGGGAGCGCAGACAGGATACCGACTGCCAGAGCGCAGAGGGTGGGGTGATGCATGATGAAATCAGGAAGGTGATGCTTTTGTTTACTTGATGACTGTGGTGTGTGTGGGGATGGATGACAAGTGAAGTTTGTGGGGTTGAAGCTACAGTGTCATGAATGTACAATGGCAGATCATTCAATGATGGAGTGAGAACAAGGAAGGCTCTCCCGTACGTGGCCTAGAAAGTCCCTTGTGGGATGGTGTGGTGTTTATGAACACCGAGAGAAGCAAATAGAGAGACAGATCGAGATGAAAGGAAAAGTTGTCATCTTCCCATGTTCGGCAAAAGAACACATTTCAACTGAAGCTGTGATGGAAGCTGGCGCCACAAACAAATGAAGTCAGAAGCGTCCAGAATCACCAGGGGAACTGCGGTCCGGGGGCCTTTCAGTGCTATGAAACGTGCTATGGCCGAATTGTGGCCCAAGCTCCCAAGCACAAGCTGGTGCTTCCTGCAGCTTGGAAGCAGATGGCTCGGCGGGCGGGAGTGTGGGGAAGAGACGCTAAACAATGGTGCCGCCTAGAGACAGCCGCGGATGACGACGCCAGTCTCGCCAGTGTTCCTGTCAACCTCTTCTGTTGATACTTAGGAAGGAAGAGACAACGACGAGCAATAACTCTCTCCTGGCTTGCACCAGTTTATTCTTATCATCTGTCTTTATTGGTCCTCGATCTTTATCCATCTTCTATCTTTATCCGAACGTTTAGCCCGCCCTGTTAGACGCCCGAACGCCATCGCCATGGCAGACAACATCACGATCCCCGCTGCCCTCAAAGCGGCCGATATCAACCTCTGGAAATGCGCGACAAAGGCCCTCCAGCTCCAATCAGTAAAGCCGGAGATTGCATATTGGTGTATGTACAAGAAACAAAGCAAAGTATCCCCAAGACATCTGGGGGCCGGCAGTGTCTGACTTTTGCAGGCAATTATTGGGTCGTCAACCAGATCCTTAACAGGGGACTCCACAAAGAGAATGACGAAATGATGACTTATACGATGGATTTGATGGGGAAGCTGGAACAGGCACGCTTTATTCCGTCTCCCTTTACCACCTTCTCTTGCTGACTGTTGTTCCCTACAGGCCAAAGCTGAGCACCCGAACGAAGATGCCTACACAGACGATGAGGTCGGCCAGCTCGTCGTCGACAGATTCGCACAGGATACCCTCGATCGCGCCGAGCGAGTGGTCAAGGCAAACAAAGTGACACAGCAAACGGCCATGACATTCGACGCCGCCGCTACCTTCTTCCATCTGGTCAACATCTGGGGCCCTCCCGACGAAGAGACGCAACAAAAGATTAAATATGCAAAGTGGAATGCCGCACGCATCGCAAAGGCTATCAAGGAGGGCAAGGACCCTAACGAGTCCAACCCGAAACGCGAAGAACCCCAACTGCCGGCCTTGGACCCCAGTGATCCAGAAGTTCAGACATTGACCGGGGCGGTTGAAAAGACATCACCACCACCCCTTTCGGTCACAGTGGAGGAAGTTCCAGACAGAGACTTGCAGAGGACGGACGCTGCCGGCGTGTCTTTGCCAGTCAGCCCAGCCTCGGCTGGCCCATCCCCGGTATCCCAAGCCGAACTTAAGTTGCCCGGTGTACCCAGTGGGCTTACTGACCCGTCAACGGTCTCCTTGGACTCGGACACTCCGGTCTCAGCTCCCACACATAACCCTGTCAACTACAGGCCTGAACCCGATCTGCCATCCGTTCCGAGCGCACTGTCATCCTACCCTAATCCTGATATCTCGATGCCTGATGCGGGCGCTGCAGCTTGGATGCCGGATGCTGATCGCCAGCCTCCTGCTCCGCCTATGGTTCCTCCCACCTTTGCTCCCAGTGCACCGTCAACAGCTGCTGTGGCATCACCGCCTGTCAACCAGCCAACTGACTTTTACTTCCAGAACCCAGCTCCTCCCGCTCCCCAAACTCCTGCAGTTCCCAGTTTAGCCTCTTCGCAAGTTGCTGGATGTTTCACAACCGACGAAGCTGCCATGGTTTCGGCTCAGAAGCACGCTAAATGGGCTATTTCAGCATTGAACTTTGAAGACGTTCCTACGGCGGTGAAGGAGCTAAGGAAAGCGTTGGAGATCTTGGGTGCAGCGTAGTTGATGGGTGTTACACGAGCTACGCAATGACCCTGATGGAGGTTTAGGTCATTCACCGCGCTCCCACTGATACACGATCCCCGGGCCGTCAGATCTCCATACCTGCTATCGAGCCGTATACACTATTGGAACCAAGGCATCGGAATCGGGTTATAAGCGGCCGTTATGCATGTTCGGGCAAAAATGCCTTTCACACTATCGGACACTTGGCGTTTACCAGTGGAACATGGAAACTTTCCAGAAGCAATGTTTACCAGGGCGGGACATTGGGTACGTGTAACCGCTCAGTGACCGTTCGGCCGCACAGGGAGCCCTAGGCGAGTCTCGTTCTGACAGCCTCTCGAGGGCTGGGATAATACATTGCGCACTTTGAAACGAGACAGCGAAAACACAATCTGCCGATTTCAAGGCAGGTCTGAGGGCTGGTACACAGTCGTTCGCATCGATTTCGACGAAGCTGGGTCAAGAGAGGCTGCAGAGAAAGGGTCCAGGCACCCCAGGGAGACTTGTTCATAGACGTGATGTCGCGAGGATGGACCGCTGTTGTTTATGTGTCAAATTCAGGGGCAAATTCAGCATGAAATTCTACTGGTCATCGACACACCGACATGTGCACGTTTCGATGAGTGAGGCTGATGGCTATGCAAGCCTTTGGTGATGACCATCATCAGACGTCTTGGCCATCTCGGTTAGTAAACATATTTTGAGATTTGTATTGTATGTTTTGCTTTTCGGTGATCGGTTCTGCTGGACACTCGTCGTTGTTTTGTGGCGTATATAAACGCGCTTCGTCCCGTGAGTATTAGGGTTTTCATTTCATCCCAAGCCATCAGTCCCCTCTTCACACACAATACCAGTCGAACCTTGCTACCCGCAAGTCTCAGTCGGCATCTTGCAGATTACATCAGACACCCGTCAGTCATAAACTACCGTTTCGGACCCTTATTTTTCAACTTACGCCACAACATCAAATCATCACCGAGGTCTCACATATCTTCCACCGGGCTCTTCCCGTATAAAGTAGGTTGACCTTTCTTCAAACGTCCTTGAGTCATTACTAACTTCTTCAAAAGACTTCAAGACTCGATTACAAGCTTCTTGTCACCCAGACAACCACTTCACCGTCGTCCTCGCAACGCAACAAGAAAAACAAAGCGAAACACGCACTCAAGATGCCCGAGGAAATCATCACCGGTGGCTCAGGCAGCTATACCTGGACTGGTAGCGCCACTTCTGGCTCGTCCAGCTACACCAGCTCCTCCTCTTCTGGCTCGTCCAGCTCTGGTTCCGGCGGTAGCGATGGCTGGAGACCCCGCACCTACACGCCTCTCCCCATTACCGATGGTAGCGCTACTGGCGGCGGCGGCGGCGGTGGTGGCAGATGCACCGACGAAGTCAGAAAAAGACGTTAAATGACTGGCATGATGGGTACAAAAAAGGGGGCGGGTGGCATGGAGACTTTCATGGGATTACGATGACCTGACTTAACGGCGTTGAGGCATGACTTTTCTTCTTCTTCTCTTGCAATACATACCAGGCGGCATGCGGTCGAGTGAGGAGTTTCTTACTTCACTGGTTAACCTCTCATTTGTCTACACCCTTTTTCTCTTCAACTCAGCTCTGTATCAATACCTCTTCGTGATGACTTAGACATCAAAATCGAGGGACTCAGGTTCAGGGATTGCCCAAAAGGCTTCAGTTACGCATCGGCGATTGCTTACTTCTGGCAGATAGAGCGTTTGCAAGGACTGCGCAAATGTTTTACTCGTTCAGCAGCTCCTCTTCAACATGTCAGAGCAACCCTACTACCTCTAATGGAAAAGTAACTCCGCACATTGTTCTACGTGAAAACTCTCCTATAAAGTCACCATCAAGCAGGCTACCTATTTTGAAAACATGTCTCTCAAAATATTGAGGAATTCTCCAACCTGACTGGTCCTTACTGACTGACTGAGCAAACTGACTGACTGTTGCGAGACAAGTCGTGTAACGAGTTCCTCCAGTTCCTCAACAAAATTCCAACAGCCCTTTTCAGCCATACCCGGTTGACGTCGCACATGGACTTTCCTCGATATAGAATTTCTGTCCATAGCAATTTGATCAACCTGTGTTCAACCCACGTGGTTTGTAGCACCCTGAAATGCACCGGGGAAAGGCTGATATGCTGATATTGGGTGGTTCAGTGGGTAACTAGCATCGCGGGTGCCTGACGCGCCTTGAGAGCGAGGTGAGTCGCGACGGGAGTGTGTGAGGTGACCGACGGTGACGCGCACGCCGCACGCGGTGAGCTGCGCGGTGAGCTGCACTGCATATTACAGGTTCTGCTACAGGTCTACGACATATATCTGAAGGGAGGAATTTGCATCTGAGCGGGCTACAAAAAGGGGCAGCGAAGTGCGAGGGGGAGATGCAAGTGCAGAGATAGAAGGTAGAGGTAGTCATCTTTCGTAGTTCCTATGAATAGTAGGCATCTAGTGATCTAACGAAATAAATGACTACAAGAAGTATGACCTGGCAGCTGTTGTTTCTGTCCATTTGAGACGCGACGTGATGGGAATTGTATCTGAGGATTCCAGTTGCGGTGGGTAAGCAAATTCTGAATAATTGACTGTCTCTTGAGTGCTCCATCTCAAACAATCAAGTGATGGTACTCGAGAACATCGCAGTGGTAGGGATGCAAAGGAAGGGGTTGCGTTGCTGGGAGGAGGAACGGCTGCAACACCGCGTCAATAATGATCACGAAAATCTCCAATGCCAACGTTGCGACTCATTATAGGCCTGTGTTTCTTTGTAGCTATGATTCCCTGTATCCATGCTTGAATGGTGACAGCACAGATGACTGTTGCAAACCATGATGTGGTTGGATTTTTGACTGTGGTGGGTGCACATCACGAAGGTGGTCGTTCACAAGAATGGAATGAAGAAAACACCAACGATGAACTGGAATGTTGGGTCACGGGTGCTGGATCAAGAACAACTAATCCACCAAGGGAAAGTGTGCGTCGCCCCTACTGCCAGCAAACAGAAGGAACGGGGTGGCCTCAAACCACCTTCCCAGACATCGCGAACCAGTCCGCCCAGGCTTCTGTCAAGGAAGGAAGGTACGCCTCCACGTCACCAAGCCCAAAACCACCATACCCCAGGTATCATCAGCCAGATTGCCAGCAACCAAACCACCAGCAGCCAGACCAGGACCAGCGCCAGATGCAATACCAGATGCAACACCAGATTAAACACCAGCACCACGACCAGCTTCATCCTGAGCATGAGCATGAACACGACCGGGAGCACCAGCTCGAACATGAAAACCGCCAGACCACTACCACCACCACCACCACCACCACCCAAGCACCAGGACCACAAGCTCCCCCACTCGAGGTATATATATTAGGTCGACAGACCTCAATTCAACAACAAAGCAAAGTGCGGTTGGCGTAGTGGTCAACGCGTTCGCTCAGTAAACTGCTGTCCCAATAGGCTCCCACTTGGGTCTGCATAGTCAGTGCCCTTACAGTTGCCAGGGGATTGCATTCTGACAGCGAGAGATCCCGGGTTCGAATCCCGGACCGCACATCTTTTTTTCCTGTTTCTTTCTTTCTTTTTGATTTCCTCTGTTTTTTTGCCCCGGGGGCCAAAGGAAGGTCCTGTGGGCATGAGAGGAGGAGCAGGGATCAGAATGTCGACTGACAGATACTTGTTGAGCACTCGTTGATAGCTTGACGAGCTATGTGGAGTGAGAACGACGTCTTGAATAAAGTGGTTTGGATATCTTGCTTCCGGAAGCCAGTAATTCTATGGTGTTTACCCCTCATGGGAAGAGTATACGAGTGAGTGTCTGCCTGGTATGCTCAACTGTCGAAGTGGGTACCCTAACCCTAGCTACAGGAATGGCCTTTCGTCTGATTTGATATATATATAGGAGGTACATATGGGCAGCTCTTGTTTATGAAGTGTTTTTCGTGATTTTACTTGTGATTCCATAGTGTCTTGCAGTAAACAGTCTGCAGATAGACATTGCGGTCAACCTAGTACAGTAGAAACCCCTGTTAATGCAACTAATTCCGGCGGCCAAAATCTTTTGCAAAAGAGGGGGGTTTGCAAAAGCAGGACCCTGCGCACAGACCAGACTCGGCCTTCTGGCTATTAGAAGGCCACCGCGGGGCCTAAAAATGGGTCTTCTGGAGCGACCGGACCCCCGGTAGAGGGGTATAAGTCTGCCCGTCTCACCAAAATTAGGCCCCTGTTAATGCAAAATCCGGGCCGTCACCATTGCAATTGCAGTTTGCAATCCCGCCCACCAGAGGGAATGCAGGCAGGCCAAAGTCTTTGCAAAAGGGGGGGATTTGCAATAGATAGTCTTTGCGTTAACAGGGGTTTCTACTGTAGCATGGAAGGCAGAGCCGGTCTTGTTAGCATCAGGATCATCGCCATCACCAAACTTAGCCACCATTATTACGGCAGCACAGTTTGCTACACTCGTTACAACTTCCCATTTATACTCAACTTCATTGAGTAGTGTATTCCTAAATTTTGGTTTGCAACATTCTTTTACTCACCATTCTTTTACTTCATTCTTTCTCCATATTCTCTTTGGCGGTAAAAATGTCTTCGGGAAATATCCATCCAGAGCCTGACCTCCCGCGGTCCTTCACTCATCGCAGGACTACAAGCCTCCCAACGCCCGCAACATCGAGGGGGAGGGTTGGAAGATCTAGCGAGGTATATGCACATGGGACTGGGGAGCTATCGCCGAACGTAGTGACGATGCCTACAAGGGACAGCTAAGAGGCGCCAGCCTCAACACCACCATCACCACCATCGCCGAGCGGCAGGAACCTCAGCCTCCCCCCTGACCCAGAATGGCGCTCCAGGCGAAGAACCCCTGCAAACCAGCTCGGCCTTAAACCGAGAAGTTGTAGCCGGGTGAAAACCCGGACGTCACTCTAGACCATGGCTGCACGGTGGCTCAAGAAGGGATGAACAAAGAGCAGGACAAAACTGCTGCTCTATTTTCCCGAAGTCTCTCCGCATTGCGTCGGCGTTTAGCTTCCTCTATCTCTTCAAGAGACATACCCGAGTAGAGCAGGTTGTTGCCAGCGGATAGGCCTTCAGTCCATGCGTCATAGCTGCATAGGCCCTTCCAATGTACCGAACCACTCCATGACTGAGTCGTCAACATGGGATGTTTCGGCCATGCGTCTTCGTGTGCGTGGAAGCTGTACGTCAATGCTGTTTCTAGGATCAGAAACAGGGCACGGGCAATAATAAGTAACAAAAGAGTATCCGTGTGGCGTAGCGCCTATAACAGAATCTTTTTGTGTGTTAGGCGGTACCCTTGTTGTAGAGCCATTGTCGATCTTGTAGAGAAGTTCACGCCGTTATCATAGTCTCGGAATCTTCGGTGTACGCCACGCGTCCGATCCGTGCCGCTACCAATGTACAACATTGGTTGCTCAAGTAAAGCTTTTCGGCCTCGGGTTGGCAGAATTGGCGTGCCAGTGCCTCTGCTTTGTAGATTTGGCACAGACTTTGCTGTGCGGCGGGAAAAAGGAGTGGAGTCATATCAACGGGCTGATCGAGGCATTTGGGCGGGAAAACTAAAGGGCTGCGGAGACCGGCTTGGAACAGGTAGCGGTAGTAGACGAGGCAGTAGACGTGTGAATAGGCGCATCTATGTTGAATAGCTAAGAGTATAGGTGCCACTGGCGCTCCGGGCCCCCGCCGCCCGGCTACACTACTGCGACACGTACTGATCCCGCGGCCGTAGCCGCTAAAACGCCGATTTCCTTCGAGCCTTATCCTATAGACGGCCTTTTCGGAGTTCAACTACTCTTGCAACTTCTTCGCTACATCAGAACCATCACGGAGTATCATAACGATGACCGTTATTCCCCTAATGATTTCGTCTAGATTGCGAACATACTTGAGAAGAATTTCAACGCCGTTACGGTACCGGAAGATGCCAAGACGGGGGAATTCGATCTTGGGGGGTCCCATCAGGCGTGGAATTCTACTCGTGGTTCGGGTTGGGAGTAAGTGTGGTCAATAGGAGAGCTGCGCCTGGGGATCAAAAGGAGGCAGTTGTTATTTTGGCTTGGAAAGAGAACGAGTTCACGAAGAAAGCAAGACAGGAATGGCGACGGAGAATTATTGAATCATCTCTGCCCCACTTTAACCCTGGCTTGGAAGGTGACGGAGACAAGAACTCGGAGGAGACACTCGTTCTTTCCTTGAACAGAATATCCCGGGACAACCAGGAAAATTTCAGCAACTGCATTTCGGACGAGTTTTTCGCATAATCACTTTTCATTGTGTCAGTTCTAGCCGCGTTCAAGTCGACATCGCTGAGTGTCTACGCTGCCACCTAATCAAATTCCCAAAAAAACTATCACCACTGCGCCCAGATTTGGCTCATATCCCACATTATAACGCCGCCAAAGCATGAGAATGTCTGGGAGTATTTGATGACGTTGGCTATCTGGCTTTCAGCCACATACCCGGTGCCTTCAGCTGCCGAGCTGCCCGGCACTCCCAAGAGAATCTTGACGTTCTTGTTCTTGCTGACCGTCTTGGCCCAGTTGTCCAGACCCCATTGTCTTCTATCAATCTATTGGAGCATATTGTCCCTGACCTTAGCAGTAGGCTTTCTGGGTCTTGCGCTCCGTCTCACTGGCGCCTGAGAGACCGCGGGGCTGGACATAGCCGCTGTCTTAAGCCGCTTTGCTGGTGGTTCATCTTTCGCCGGTTCCTCGGCCGCGGGCTCTGCCACTGGGGTAATGGCTTCGGCCTTCCTCTTTGCTTTTCCCTTGCCATTTCCCTTTTGCGTTCCTTTGGATACCGGCTGTGTCTCCTTGTCTTCCTTTGCTTTCGTTGTACAGTCTGATGCTTTGGCTTTGCTGGCTTCCTCTGCCTTGCCCTTTGGAGACGTGGATTCCGTGTGCCAACCTCTCACGTTGCTTTCCTCCTCAGGCTGTTCACAACTATTTGTCTCTTCCCCAGCAGCCTTTTGTTCCACTACTTCATTCTTTGGCTCCACCTCCTTCTTGTCAGTACTAGAGGTATCCTCCCTCTTTTCACCCTCTGCATCCCCGCCATCCTTTTCTATATCCAGACCGCGCGGCGACCGCATCGGCTCCTGTTCCAGAATTTCAAGTACAGAAACAGCCACAGAGACAGCAAAAGAAGCAGACGCAGACACAGAAGAGGTCTCGTCCACAGAGTGAACATCCGCCCCATCCGCTTTACGCTTCTTGCCTGTGTTGGGGGACATGCCACTAATCTGGAGATCACTGGGGCCAGCGGATGCTGAAAGAGAATTTGAAGGTTGTATGTGAGGGTCCGCGGAAGGGATAAAGGCAAAAGGCGCAGAGTAGGAGCCTGAGAGTGCTCCAGCACCAGCAACAGAAGCATCATACCCAGGACCATTGCCGCTAGGACCAATGGCGGACGTCGGCTTATCCCAAAGACTACCAGCCTTAAAGGTAGTCGATTTCGAAGCAGACCCAGTCCCACTAGCCAGCTGCTTCAACATCTTGGTCGCTGGTCTCCCCGCGCCAGGACGGGCGCCGCCTCTGTTGTGGAGTTTCTTTCTTGGCGGCTCTTCTTGTCCTTCTGATGGCGGAGACAACGCCGCATCGCTGGAGCGTTTCTTTCCTGGATGTAACGTGGTGGTAAAGCCGTACGAAGCCGCTTCACGCACCTGCTCATGCAATTCGGGGTTAGATTGGCGCAGGAGTGTTTCCTGCGAAATCATGTCGTTGTACGTGGCTGGCACTTGTAGTCTGGTGACCCTCTGGGGTATGGGCGACGGTCGTGGTGCCTTTGGTGATGGGGCTTGGGTTGCGGGTTGTGGTGGTGTTTGTGGGAGGGGAGCTTCCTCCTGGCCATGGTTCTGGTACTGGTTTGGTTCGACAGCAGTTACCGAGGTACGACGAAAGGCGGAGGCTAAAGGTCTGCGGGAATCTGAAAGCTTTATCGTTAAAGCAGTAGTCAGATCGATTTCGACATGAGCATTCGGGACCGCAAATTGAGTATTGTTGCCGGCGATGTTGCGGAAGCTCGGCTCACTGAGTGTGGGACTAGGTTCCGTCCCCATTGCCGGCTCGATGTTGCCATCGTCAGACAAAGTGTTGTCCTGGACGGGCTCGGCGGCGACAGACGAAGATTCAGGCGGTGGCAAGACTGTGTCCCTAACGGGATCATAGAAAGCGCTCCTCCTGCTCCTGCTCGGTGCCTCTTGCGCTGTGGGCTGCTGACGTGGAGGAGCTGGAACCGACCTATCCCTATAAAGCAAGCGATGTAAGGCTAGTTCGGCTCTCTCTTGAAAAGACACGGAACCAAGCAGATGGCTGGCCTCCGTTCTGGGCGGCTTCTCTGCCGATGAGTCGCTGTCGGGGACAAGGTCCACTGGAGCCACCGGTGCTCGCCTGTTGTTTGTTGGTGTTTCGAACGACGCCATTGCGGAAGCCAGAAATGGATTCGGTTTGGAATGGTTGCTTGGAGGTTCTCGGTACACGTACACGCCACGCACCATCGTGAATAAGGCAAGGTCCTTTGTGCGAACCGGTGATTGCTGATGCCTGTTTAAAGGTTCTGCGACTGTCAATAACTGTCAGCGAAGGCTAGAGGTAGGTAGAGGTAGGGGACGCGACTGGACGTACTGAATGCAAAGTGAAAGATGGCACGATTGTGTCAACAAAGGTGAACAGGCTCTGAGTCGCGATCTCCCAAGCGACCTGAAGGTACGCGCTATTCTTGTCTGTCCAGGGATAGTGGAAAGGAAAAGACCGGATGAGGTGAAGGTTTATGGTTGAGTGTTGTGAGCAGGGGAAAGATGCAGCGATCGGGTCAAGAAATGTAAGCAGGTAGGTTGTGGCTTGGGGTTACCCTAACAGCCTGAAGATACGCGCTACTAAAATCTGCCCTGGGATAGCGGGAAACACAAGAGTGGAAGAGGTAGAGGGGTATGGTTCAATGTTGTCAGAAGGCGAAAGATGCAATGATAGTTTAGATGAGGGTGAACAGGTTCTGGCTCGCGATCGCATTAGCAACCTGAAGGTAAGTACGCGCTACTATGGTCCGCACTGGAAGAGCGGGACGAAAAACGTTGGGGGAGATAGAAGTCTATGATTGAGTATTGTGCGGAAAATGAAGGAGGGCAAGGGAATAAAGACCTGCAAGGCTTTGACCGAGTAGATAACGAAGATTCCTGCGGCAGCGGGCATTCTCAGTATTTCCTTGTACTTGCAGATATACTGCCAGAGGGTGACTACGGAGGAAGCAAGCAGTACGAGCGGGTGCAGTGATGGAGAAGTCAAGCACTGCAGACAATGTATCACAGATGGGAGGTGTCCACCAGAGCCGCAGGTACCCACCTGGTCTTAATCCTCGATGAGCAAGACGCAGCGGGAAATGAACTCGAAAATGTTCCTACTTTGGCTGTAGAGAGGTGCGCAAGGAGCTAACTGTTTGTCTGGCAAGGTAAAGGGCCCTTTGTGAGGAAGAAGAAAACACAAAGCTGTAAAAGGGCGACTTAGGTATGGGCAAATAGGACTATAGCAGGTCTAGGAATGTCTCCGGAGGACAGCTCTCTTTGAGTCCGACTTGAAATGAAAGTGAAGTCTGCTATTATATACGCTATATATTTTCTTGAAGGTTTCTCAAGGTTCAATAGATAGGTACTAATAGCCTCTTTTCAGGCCCAGGTAGTCTACTTTGCATCAACCCGTCAAGGTCGGGAACCTGAGTGTAACATACACAACCTTTGACCACTGCATGGCCTCTCGAGCTTATTTTGACTACCCTCTACTTATCATAAGCCAGTTATGGCAATTCTGGAAGGAGTGACAGGCGTTTCTCTTCATCCTTTCATGTTACACCGATTTGCAGTGTCTGCATGTACGTACCCCTACGATGCAACACTCCCTCCAACGACGATGATCTCGTCGGTGGTGATATCGATGATGGTAGCTACATGGACACCTCAGTCAAAACCGCAACTCATATACCCATGAAGTATCACGTTCATGATGTCCATCACGGGTCTTACGTGTTTGGACCTTGGAGTTTTCAAGACAAAGGACACCCTACCCCAATATACGTCAGCCATTCACATGATAGCATGCAACTCAAACCGGGAAGCGTCGTACCCCTCCTTCAAGCAGCACGCATCCAAGCCAATTCCAAGCCATGCATACCTGCATGTTTGCATACCTCATCCCGAAGGAACGGCTCAGCCCAAGCCGCCCTGGCATCTCGTGCGTTTTGAAGATGTCTTAGCCCTTGGCCTGCTTCCTTGGCTTTGGCCTCTCAGCTGGCCAAACCACGCCGACCACCCAGCACGCCGCGTATCACCATTCCCATCACACCTATCAATCACTTGTCATGTAAACCGTCACCAGTTGCGGGTCACCACCTTTATCGGGAATTTCGAGATTAATCCAAGATCATTTGTCCGTCTGTCTGCGCCAGGCCCAATCTAAAGTGACGTTTGCAGTTTCCAAGGATTACCCTGGGGCACACACCCCTGTTTCAGCCTTCCCGGTCTAGAAGCTCTCGACCGAAGCTATTGAGCGGGAGACTTACTCGATGTGATACCTCTCAGGTTTAAGGTTGGTTGGTGTATTTAATGCGGCCTCCCAACCCCACTTTGGACGTCAGTTCTCGTTTATTTCTTGGTTGAGTACGGACTTGCATCATTTCCTTTCAGACCATAGCAACAACAGCAACAACAATCACCATTTCATCCACAGCGACAGAACAGTTTTCACTCACCTACCTCTATTGATCTGACCTCACCTCATCCACTCCATGCAATCGACAACTAATTAAACGGGTTAGTGAACATCGCCTCAAACTCACCAACCCCGCAAGCACAAATACCACAAACTAGAAGAGGAGTCATCAAACTTAACAAAACCACAATGAGACTCAAGACCCTCTTCAAAGACCGTCTCCCTTTCTCCTCCGCCTCCAAATCAACCTCCTCCTCAACCTCCACCCCGGCCTCCGCCTCCCCATCAAGTGCCTCAAGTGCCTCAACCCTCTTCCGCAAAATGTCCTTCAAAATCCAAGAAAAGCTCCCATCCAAAGGCATTTTCGTATCAGCCTACATCTCCCCCACCGTCGCCTCCTGGGGAACATGCAGCATCACTTTGACCGTGCCCGGCGAGACCGCTGTCTTCCAATCATCCTCTGGTAATCAGCAACAATTCTTCTCCCGCGCCATCGAAGTCGAGTCCCGCAACATCCCCTCCCTCTTCGACAAAAAGGGCCGTTTCTCCTTCCGCGTCAACCTTAACTTGGGTGGGCAAGACAACAAGTTGATCACAGAGCAATGGATTGACGTCAACGCCGTTACTGGCCTAGCGACGGGGGGAACGATGGATAGCATCGCTTCGACGCCGTCGATTTTTTCGTGGGTTGATCCCGAGGGTACTACCCCCAAACGGAGAGAGGTGGTCGTGACGTACGGCTTCTACGAATCCGGTCCCACAGGGCAGGATATCTTACCGAAAAGACATCAGTGCTACATCACCGTTTCGCCAGCAGGTAGTAGATGGATGGAGGACTTGATCCCGCCCGGATCGTGGCAAGAGAACAGGCGGTTCCGAAGGCTGGTGCTACCTTCAGCGCACGACGCGGGGATGAATAGCATGGCGAGCAGCTCCAGGTTGCTAAGCAAGATGGGCGGCGCGGTAGTCGGCACGCTGGTGCACGATAACCGGATCATGGCGGAGATTGCAGACACGATTTCTGGACCAGCGATAGCGCTCATTGCACCGAATATTATCTTTAGTCTGGCCATGACGCAGAAGGATAGCTTGGATGCCATGTTGCGGATCGGGGCGCGGTACTTTGAGTTCCGCCCGGCGTACTGTCATGCGGCGGTGAGGAGCGCGATGCAGAAGGGGAAGGATGGGTTACCCGACAGGTTGTATTTCCAGCATGGCGCGATCCCGGGGATGGGGTATGATGTGTTTTTGGCGGATGTGGTTGCTTTTCTGTTGGCGCATCAGGAGGAGATTGTGGTGGTGCAGCTGAGGTGGGATGGCGTGCCGAATGAGTGCGCGAAGCCGTCGGATCAGGATAAGAGGGAGTACCTGGAGCAAGCGTTGAAGAAGGCGGGTGATCGGATTGTGGTTGGGAATGAGAATGACCTCCGGAATGCGACGATTGCGGAGCTGAGAAGGGATAAGAAGAGGCTGATTATGATGGAGAGCGTGGATAGCTTGTCGACGTATACGGATGAGGGAAACGCCACGATGGATGGTCAGAGCATTGTTGATGCCTTCCCAAGGGTACTTACCGAGAATAACTGGAGAGGCAAGGCTTTCATCAACATCCAGTGCCAGGCGACGGCGACGAACATACCCAAGGCCGTGGCGTATTCGGTATTGGAGGCGGGGACGACGTCGAGCTGCATCCTGGCAACGAAGGCAATTTGCGATTCCAAGACGTTGCCGTGGTGTAGAAATAACGTTCTGGATAAGTGTGGGTACGACACACTTGTCGTTATGATGAACGATTTCATTGACGGAGCGACGGCGGATGTTGCGTTTCAACTCAGCAAGCAGAGGCTGATGGCATAGGTTGTAGCGGCATAGTTCAGAAGCGAAAGGGAATCCAGAAGTTGTGCCTTTTTGGTGACGTTTCGTGGTGGACGGATGAATCACGGGAGGATGTGAGACTTCGGGCAGCGAGAATAAGCCTAAAACTCGAGCATCAACAGTTGCTACCTCTATACAACTTCTCGTTTCACACTCTCCTCGTGCCGAAGCGAGTCCGCAGCCTTGCATGACGGGTTGGTCTATGCGAGTTGATGATTCACCTGCGACTTATACCACCCGCTGAGTGTAAACTGCCATCGCGTACGGTTGATAGTGCTCCCCTGCTCGCCTTGACGACCCTAATGGCTAGTCCTTATACAGAACGAAGGCAAGAGGAGGGTAAGCCGTTGATCTTCTTGCCTTACCATCCTCTAATCGCTCCCAAACCCGGATTAGAAGACCTCAATGGAGCTCGACAAGTTTACAAGCGACTGCAGACGAGTGTACGATGAGCTGTGCATGCTGCAGGACACTCTCCCGCTTTCCATTGCACATCATGAGGTCAGAAGATGAAGAGATGTTTCTTTTGAGACTGACCAACAAGGAAAAAGAGAGCTGATTCCAGAGCTAACGGTCGCAATCTCCGAGCTGTGATTAAGATGAGCGCACTCGGGAGAGGAACAAAACTGAAACACCGTGTTGGTGATCTTGATATCCGACACACGAGGGACCCAGGGAGTACCCGGCAAGGCTGCAGCAGCAACATGGAGAGCGCAAAGGGTCTTGCAGAACATATGAAGCGTTTTTGCATACTGTAGAACCGGCAAAATTCGAGTCATGCACGAGTATCACTGGATACAGTTTGGTAACTCATTCCACAGCAAGTTCAGCAGAGTGCATGAACGGGTTTGGGACGGAAGCTGCTTCAAGGCTGAACTTTGAAACGACTTCATCGCCGGTAGCCATCGAGTCTCTGAAAGTCACCAGACCGATACCTCGGATTCGGTTGCCTAGCGATAACACTTGACAAAAAGAAACGAATATCTCACCATGATGGGCAACTTGCATATCCAGGCGTTGAGAATGGGGAAGGTCATCGTAGTCAGCTCGGAGGGATCCGGCAGAGATATTCCGCGAAACCGTGTCTCGGCGAGGGAGATTCGGCCCCACTCAGGAGCCAAGCCGGAGCTAATACACGTAATCGGGCTTGGCTTGTCGATCCCGTATGCGGCCCCAGCAAGTTTGCCGAGAATCCGGTGGTTGCGGTCAAGGTCCTTCGAGGAAGGCGCCGCCAAGAACGGTCAAAGCTCAGGCACCGAATGCTTGGCAAGGAAAACCCGGCGACGGCTGCCATACCCGTTCCGACGACATGATTCGGCACGCCGGTATGGTAGTCGTCCTATCGTTATCGCGCATTGACGACCAAGAAGGGGTCAAGGGTGCCCGAAAACTGCCATCCGAAGGCCAAGGTCGCTCCCGTAAGATGAAGCATTTTGTGTTTTTGCGCTGGGATCCAGGTTTACCACTTACATACTAAATACGACAAGCCTTGCGGACATTACAGTACCGCATACCGTAGTCCTGCCGAATCCGATGGTATTCTTGGCGAGTCAGCAAGTTGAAGCTTCTTTTTCGGCGCCGGGCATCCGTTCCGCGGCCGGTGGGGGTTCGGTGGCTGAACGGGAAGGTGGGAGAGGCGGTAAGGCGACGAACGGCATGTGTGGCGGACCGGAACTTTGACGGGTCCACGGCTATCAGATTCGGGTTCAGGTACCCAGAAATCAGTTACACGGGGGCGGCTATCTCAGGCTCGAGAGTTTGCCAAAAACTGGAGTGAGGTCTGGGGAATGGGCGTTTTTATCAGCTACTGTGATTTGTGTAGGTCTGTGTCGGTGTATATACCGACGTGGCACATCCACCGCTGCCCATCACAATCGACATTCCCCTGAAGATTATAAAATGCTTGGCTTCCAGGAATGGGATTTATAGGAGGGAATCTGTGCCGGTGGAGTAGCAGTGGCGGAGATAATCGCAGTACGTACCTTTGGAATAGAATTGCTTCTGTGTTCTCTTGTTCGGGTTTATTGCTTGCTCGGGTGATCGGATCGTCAGGGCCAACAACGATGCTTGGAGTAATGATAAGCCACTGATTAATACCCAAGAGTGGGAAGCCGACGCTCCGGCTGCGAGTATCGAAAGATGTTTTGAGTGATGATGTCTGTGCCTGCCGAAAGTATTGCCCAACATCCGAACACAAGACGTCCAAAGTGGAAATGATGATTCACTGGTTGTGATGAGCTCGTGCCCCAAACTCCAAATAGAGATTGAGTCTCTTTTCACGGTGTCCACTCCATTTCCCCGGCCTCCATGTTTTTGTTGTACCAAAATTTCCGGACTGGCGGTCGCGCACGTGTGTTGGCCATTTCCCCTCATTTCCCCCAGACCCTTGAGCCCCAGACGACTGGATAGATTCTGGGGAAGCCTGGGAGAGTCGTGTCCCAACAGCGGTACTGTAACAGGGTCCCGTGATAGTTACACTTTTTCAGGGTGCATGTGTGGGAATGGTCCCTAGTGGTTCAACGTTAGCATCGATGGAAGCCATCACGGAAATTTTCCATGTTCGAGACCGGGCTGGCTCAGAATTCAAGGTGAAGCTACTGAAGAGAGCAGTTGACGCTTTGGCCGGTCCCAGCCCGAAGGGATTTCACGTCGACTGCCTCTTCTGGCACTCTGCAGCCGGCTGTTGGCGATGGTCACCGTGTGCGACATGCGTCACATGAAAATCAGAAAAAATCGGGGTAAAGAGGAGCGATCATCACGGATGGTCGTCAAGCTGAGTGGTTCTGAGTGGTTGGAGGCACGGCCAACGACCGAACAAGGGCCGAGAGCCCACAAAAAAGCAGCACGGTGGACGACGCTGAGCGAAGCTGAGAGGTTGCATCTCGAGTCGAGTGGTTCTGCGACTCCATTGCCGCGGTCCACTATGAGCATCAACGTCGCAGCAGTGCGGGTAGGAAGTGGAGAGAGGCGGGGAACAGGGTTGCGGGGGTCTACCGAAGGGTGGTTGGAACAGTTGGAGTCCGGCCGATGTTCATGAGCTCGGGTGGACTGTGGAGAAGGGGGAGACACTCTGTTTTAGGATTTGTGATGACGCCTGAATGCTTCAAAGGGTCCTGTTTTTGTCAATGTCTTTGTTCTTGGACGTTGGCGATGATGTTACGGTAGCCAGCGGCAACAGGAGGTCTTTGGTTTTCTTAGTAAAAGATGAATGAGACTGACTGGAGTGCCCTCTGCGGACAGAAGCGAGCAAACTGAGGTGGAAAGAGCTGAGGCGCCATTGGACAGTGCCCCCGCACCGTGCTGCGGCAACCGCCACACCCGCCAAACGGCACTTCAGAAATTGTTAGGGCAACTTGGCATATGAACAGCGCCGCTTCCTTTCATTCGTCACATTCGCGAACTCCAGGAACAGAGGCGCACAGACAGGGACAGGACTTGGGCAAAAACAGACAAGCTCGTGTCAAAGACAAGTCAAGCACCATAAGCAACAGCCGGCGGCTCATTGTTTTCGCGCAGTGGTATTGGTTGTCTTGGCGGGCTGTCACAAAAAAGTTGAGGTGGAAAAGTTTGGATGTAAAGTGCCCCGCCATGACCTCATGTGCCCCACGCTGCAGTGGGACTGGACTCCTTTCTCCAGGCTTCACGGCAAGGGCTCCAAAGCCTCCCAGGGGCCCATCTGGAAGGGCTCCTCCAAACTGCGGGTGAAGTCCCCGACTGGGGAACAAGACTTCCACTTACTCCACCCATTTTCTTCACCTTCCCAATTTTATCTTTCCATGTCGACCGTGTTAAGGATCAAAGGATTGCAACGGTTGCTTTCCATCGCCTTGCGCCCAGAAAACAACGTGGTATGAACCAGCTAAACTGTGCGCTCTGTAGGCCATCGCACGAGTAGGAATGGGAGCCCTGGACAGAGGAATGCAGTAAGCTGGCTTATTAGGATGGCACAGAGACGATCACGGTCCTGATCGTCATCTTGCTTGGCTGCGCTTACCAGGTCGGCTGCAGGAGACCAAGGCGAAGGTGCAAGACGATGGCAGTGATGTTCACGGGCAACAAGGCTGCCGTGCCTCTGTCCATCACAGATCCGAGGTTCCAAACGGGATTCCAGAAAGGGACATGTCCTCCGTGAACTTGGACAAATGACGGCTGATAATGACATTATGACCGACCCCCAATTCTATGGATTCCACGACCCTGCATTTGCCTGTTGCCTCTGGTGTCTTGGCTAACGACAGTGTCTGATACCAGCACTCGCCGCGGATAGCCTCTTCAGGCGACAGAATACTACTGCACTGCTCTAAACCGGGGTCGTAACGTATCTTCACCGTGTGTAGTGTACCTCGATGGACCCCCAACCAGCAAATCACCTTTCACCGAGCACTATGCGGCCCAATGGGGACAAGATGAACACTTCCACTTGGTCTGCTTCCCCGTAGTTCACCCGCTGCCCTCCCCACGCACGACTCCGAGCCTGTGATCGTCCCGATTCTCCACGCACCCAACATCTACGAGTCCCACCGCTTGTCACTGGTTTCACAACGCAATGGGACGCCGTTGGGGGGTCCTCGCAAGGCCCTGGCAAAAAGATGTTCACACCTCACACTAAACATGGGCGACAAGGGACCTCTCCTTGTTTTTGGTTTGTCTTGGCCTGCGGTCATAGTGTCCGCCTCCCATGCTTGGATTCGACCTCCATCAAGTTTAAATATCCACGGCCTCGCTCCCACCCAGAGCTTGAGTCCTGATCTCGAATTCCGTCATCCGTCACATTCATCCCACTGAGCCAACCCAAGATGGCGCCTCCAACGTTCCTGGGCCTCTCAGGCCGACCACTTTCTCTAGCTGTCTCGACTGTAGCCACCACTGGCTTCCTTCTCTTCGGCTATGACCAAGGGTGAGTAGTCAACACCACGAGTCTTGTGTCAAGACGAAGCCGAATGCTAACAGACTCCAAACAGTGTCATGAGCGGTATCATTACCGCCCCCGCTTTCAACAACTTCTTCACACCAACCAAAGACAACTCGACCATGCAGGGTCTAATCACTGCCATCTACGAAATCGGATGCTTGATTGGTGCCATGTTCGTCCTCTGGACCGGCGATTTGTTGGGTAGACGCAAGAATATCATGGTGGGCGCCTTCATTATGGCTCTCGGTGTCATTATTCAGGTTACCTGCCAAGCTGGCGCCAACCCTTTTGCTCAACTGTTCGTCGGCAGAGTCGTTATGGGCATCGGCAACGGCATGAACACTTCGACCATTCCTACTTACCAAGGTGAGTCCCGGCTTTGCCAACCATCGACCGACGAAAAATGCTAACCGATTTTGCAGCCGAATGCTCCAAGACATCGAACCGTGGTCTTCTCATCTGCATTGAAGGTGGTGTCATTGCCTTTGGCACCTTGATCGCCTACTGGATCGACTACGGCGCATCTTACGGTCCCGATGACCTCGTCTGGCGCTTCCCCATCGCTTTCCAGCTTCTCTTCGCCATCTTCATCTGTGTCCCCATGTTTTACCTTCCCGAGTCGCCCAGATGGCTTCTCAGCCACGGCCGGACCCAAGATGCTGACAAGGTCATTGCTGCTCTCCGTGGCTACGAGATCGACGGTCCCGAGACCATCCAGGAGCGCAATCTCATTGTTGACTCCCTGCGTGCCTCTGGAGGTCACGGCCAGAAGAGCACTCCCTTCAAGGCCCTCTTCACTGGCGGCAAGACCCAGCATTTCCGTCGTCTCTTGCTCGGTTCCAGCTCCCAGTTCATGCAGCAAGTTGGTGGTTGCAACGCCGTCATCTACTACTTCCCTATTCTGTTCCAGGATTCTATTGGCGAGACCCACAACATGTCCATGTTGCTGGGTGGTATCAACATGATTGTCTACTCCATCTTCGCTACCGTCTCCTGGTTCGTCATTGAGCGTGTCGGTCGCCGTCGTCTGTTCTTGATCGGTACCGTTGGCCAGATGCTCTCCATGGTCATCGTCTTCGCCTGCTTGATCCCCGACGACCCCTTGAAGGCCCGCGGTGCCGCCGTCGGTCTCTTCACCTACATTGCCTTCTTCGGTGCCACCTGGCTTCCCCTCCCCTGGCTCTATCCCGCCGAGATCAACCCCATCCGCACCCGTGGAAAGGCTAACGCCGTCTCTACCTGCTCCAACTGGATGTTCAACTTCCTTATCGTCATGGTCACTCCCATCATGGTCGACAAGATTGGCTGGGGAACTTACCTCTTCTTTGCCGTCATGAATGGTACCTTCATTCCCATCATCTACTTCTTCTACCCCGAGACTGCCCACCGCTCGCTCGAGGAGATCGACATCATCTTCGCCAAGGGTTTCGTCGAAAAGATCTCGTACGTCAAGGCCGCCAAGGAGCTGCCTCACCTCGCTCCCGAGGAGATCGAGGTCTATGCTGCCAAGTATGGTCTCGTCGACCGCGACTCTAACGGCGAGGGTGGTAACCGCCGCGACGAGGAGAAGTCGCGCGACCGCCCCGACCAGAGCGACAGCGACTCCCCCGCCCACGTCGATCTTGTCGACGAGCGCGGTGTTGAGTCCGGCTTGGGTGACGGTATCAACACCACCAAGAACGAACATTAATGAGCTGGAGAAAGTCTCTTATCATGACATGACTGGTTGGGAAAAAAGAAAAAGAAAATGAGGCGGTGATTGATTGGGATATGCATACGAACGACGAAGGATGATGAAGAAGAGAAAGAGGGTTTTTACGGCCACAACCCTTCTGTGATGATACCCGCCGGGTTTTTCGGTTTTTGTTGCTGTTGGGATCTGTTCAATGATGTTTTTGACGATTCCCACCCCCCCATCATGTTTTGTGGTTTACTGGCGCCATTTGCGCGGCCTTGTTTTCTGCTTTTCTTTGCGCTTTGCATTATACCTCTGCTTGATGGTTTGGTGTATAAATACCCCCGCGTATACCCATAGAAGTCGAGTACTTTGGTCGATAGATGGACTAGTTAGATGCTAGATCTTTTGGCTCCTACCTATCTTGAATAACAAAAAAAATCATTATAAATACTTGTCTGGTTGTTCAGTGCATGTGATGCTCCCGAAGATGTCTGGTCTGCCAGAACCTGGTGACTCCAACCCGACCGAGTTTCGAATGGCAAACGCCCAAGTGAGGCGCTTGGCATTTCTTTGTGATGCTTGAACTTCAACAACGACACCCAACAACACAGCCATTGTTCACGTACGCGCCGCTTGAACAGCCAACCAACGCCTTTGATACGCCAACCGTTCTCAACGTCCTTTGATCTTCCCCAGATGTTCTCATCTTAAACGCCTATTCCATTGCGGGCAGTTTTGCATACCATCACCTTGTTGTCTGGCCCGACCCGATCTCAGTGCTGTTTCGTAGTGTGCAAACATGACCGCCCCCCTTTCAGTGTTTGATGTCACACCTCTCACATGAACCTCCCCAAGAACAAGAACCCGAACATTTCCTTTCATTTCAGCCGACCCCTATCCGCCCGCCGATGCGCTTGCAAGTTCTAGTCTTTCCCGTCCCCCCTTTTCCCGAGATTCCTCAATGTCGTTTTACGGGTTACGATGCGGCGCCTGACACATGCCAGTGAACAAGAACTTGAAACGAGGGGCGTCTAATTAACCTCAAGATGTTTGCACCCCGTGGTTCAACCTGCAATATGGGAGATGCATCTTTGACTATAAATCCCTGTCCTGGTGACCGGCCAATTGGTATCGGAAAGTTATATATAAAGACTCTCGCTCTGGACTCGACGCATATTCCTTCACCTCTGTCAGTCAATCATCAGGGCAACTACCTCCGGACGCGCTCATAGGATGATTTACAAGTTCGCTACGAGCACGGCAACTGCCGCAATCCTTCTCCTTACCAGCGTCCAAGGGCACATGGTGATGAATACACCCCATTCCTACAATCTTTACAATTCAACCCCTCTACTGCAAGTTGACCCTCTGGATGGGGCGCAATACAAATACCCATGCCAGAATCTTTATACTGTTGAAGAGCGCGGTACAGTGAAGGCCGGTGATCTTCAGCGGGTCAATTTCACCGGAGGTGCTCAGCACGGCGGCGGGTCTTGTCAGTTCAGCATTTCATACGACGACCCAGAGACGTCGAACGGATGGAACACTTCGGCCACCTTCAAGACCATCTACACCATTATCGGCGGGTGCCCAGCAAAATTCTCACCCCATCAGGAGGAAATAAAAAGCAATCTGCCTACTTTGAGCAAAGGGGACTCCCAAGGCCGACTGGAGACGCTGCACTGCAATGACAGTGAAGGCATTGACTGCACTCGGCAGTTCTTGATTCCCATTCCTGACTTGTGAGTTACATTGGCCTGGGAGCTGAGTCCTATCCCACCATTCTCTGTGAGCACCAAACTAATGGAACTCAACCACTACAGTTTGCCCCCCGGGAAGGCAACCTTTGCCTGGACTTGGTTCAACAAGATTGGAAACAGAGAGATGTACATGTAAGACGTTCCTTCCTTCTTCACCCCAACAACAGCCGATAATGAACCCACAGCACCCACTTCCACCTTCCTCATCAAACCACAACCAAGTCCCAACGGAAGGCACACCTACCGTACCCTTATCAATAGAGGTTGGAACAATCCACTAACATCCTCTCCCCTCAAAAGGAACTGCGCCCCCGTCGAAATCACCAGCAGCAAACCCTCCCAAGAAAAGTTCAATGCCCTCCCCAACATCTTCATTGCCAACCTCCCCGTTCAGACCGTCCCAGGCTACGATGGCTGCGTCACCGGCGGCGTCGCAATAAACGTAGTCAACATCCCCAACCCGGGCGAATTCGGTCGAATCGGCGACAAAGTCACGGCCCCTGACGCTGCCCCAGCTGGCAAGAAGCTCTGCGACATGCCGGGCACCGCATTGCCCAAGTTCAAGGAGGACAAGAGAACATTAATGGAAGGGGGTGGAAACAACGGTGGGCCGACTGTTCCTCCATCGGGAGGTGATGTCAACGCCGGTGCTTCTGCTATCGCTACTGCCACGGGAACTGGAAAGCCACCAGCCGCAACTACCACATCCGCTCCCGCTGCTGGTGCCACTGGCACCAAGACCAAGACCAAGAGCTCCATCTCCATCTCCATCGTTAACATTTCCAGCTCCAGCGGCGGTACTAAGGTCGCTGACGCTAGCGATACGTTCATCACTGCTCCTAGCGATGGGTCAGCACCAACTGCCACGGCTAGCGCTACTGGTGGTGCTGAGTCCGGGTCTGGATCCGGGTCTGGAGGAGCAGAGAAGTCAGAGGGAGGAGAATGCCATGACTCTGCCGCGACGGAAACTGGAGCCGGCGATGGAGAGGTCACGGTTGCCATAACAACATCCATGACCCTTCAGGTAACAATCACTACCAACGTTCCACCAGCTGCTTCTGCTTCTGCAGTCCCCTCAGGACTCGGAGATTCAGCCAATAACGCAGCCGGTGACTCTGGCTCTGGCTCCGGTTCTGGTGGCGCTGATGATGGTGGTTCAGACAAAAAGAAGAAGTGCGAGAAGGACCAAGTCTCCGTCTGCTTCGGCGACGATTTCTTTGGCTTGTGCGATAACGGATGGGCGGTTCGTCAGCCAGTGTCTAAGGGGACGAGGTGCGAGAATGGGTCATTGGTGCACTCGGCGGTGCAGAGAGAGGGTGGGAAGAGGGCAGAGGATTATGCAGCGGGGGACAGGCATGCTAGGAGGCATTTGAAGAGGAGATCAGGGAGGGGGTTCTGAGTGTCCCCAGGGGAAGAGACAGGGCATGAAGGAGAAAGGGGCAAGGGAGAGGTTCACCAAGGGATGTGAAGGGATGGATATCTTTGAGCATGTTGGGTCAGTTGTATTTTGCATTGCATCTCCTTTCTTTTCTTCTTTGCACGGTGAAGGGTCTGGTACCTCTCAGTTCTAGACATATTTCATAATTCAACGCTACCTA
The DNA here is from genome assembly GCA_009806235.1 of Neurospora sp. CHS-2018c. NCBI lineage: Eukaryota > Fungi > Ascomycota > Sordariomycetes > Sordariales > Sordariaceae > Neurospora > Neurospora sp. CHS-2018c. Next base: position 586,290 of record RAPC01000023.1, read on the forward strand.
TTTACTCAACGCTTTTGTTGGAAGTCCGTGCCCTGGGCCGCCTTCACTTGGCGCCCATTCACCGGCACTCCTTCCAGGTATTTAGGCTGCTCTGGTTTCCGTTTCTCCTCTTCCGTTTGATTAGAGAATCAACCACTTTTCTTTTGTCGCCTTTCCCGGTCTCAAGGCTTTTTACTTAATGTTCACGAACGATGGATGAGGCGATGAAGTAGAAGATAGGATCCGGATTATAAGTCCAAGAATATGCTTGGTACGGAGAGTCACGAGTGTCACTGACGGCAACGATGTGAAGACAAGATGTAAATCGATTTGTGAACTGTCTAACGTTATTAGTCACTTAGAAGTACGGTATATCCTTCAAATGTCTCTTCAAAATGCAGAAAGCCGCCCCTAACCCAAGAACCCAAAAAAGTAATCCAAACAGAACCCTATCATCACAGATCTCAAATCCACTCAGGATACCCCCCCTTCCTCATCAACCGCTCATTCCACTCTTTATTCCAGGGCGGCGGAGCGCGCTTAGTACTCCGTCCACTTTGACTTTGATGTGACGCTGACCAGCTCCCAGTCCCAGTCCCGCTCTGCTCCGAACAACAAGACGAACCAGAAACAGAAAGAGCTGGAAAAGAAGAAGCCGAAGAAGGTGCAGTCGAAAAAGAATCAGCCGAAGTCCAAATACCACTTGACTCAGCAGTCTCAGCCCGCGAAGCCCTCGAAGCCAGAGAAGAAGTCTCGCACTCCTCTAAGGATAGCTGATTCCAGCTCTCAATCTCGCTCTCAATCAGCGCAATGGTATCCTCGGACCCACACGAGGAAGCGGGGCTTGCCTTCCGTACCGGCGTGGGCATCGAGGGCATCGTCCGCCTCGGGGCCTTCGGTGGCACCGGGGGTACTGGAGGCACCGAGGGCACACCTTCCAAGGCAGCCAACGTGACAGCGTCCAGTGGCAGTCCAGGCTGAGATATGGGCTGAAGTTCATCATCTCCATCTCGATCGAAAGCTTCGAAAGTTGACACGCCCAACTCCTCCAACAGGGCATGAGCTTCGGGCCATCCGGCCACAAAGGGGGTCAGGAAGTCTTCTGGGACTTTATCCTGGGAAAGGCGTTCGCCCCTTTCCACCAACCGGCCCAGAACCCATAGAATGACGTTTGCTGCTTCCTCCACTCTTGCCCTCGATCCTTGTTCCTGCTGCTGGGTACCGACTTCGGTAACAAACCCCTCCATCAACATCGCCAACATCGCAGGCAGGGTAACCACAGCCGCCTGCGTCTTTATGACGTTTTTCTCGGCTTCGGCCCAGGTGCCTTTGACGGCCATTGGCATGCCCATCCCACCCATTCCATCCCCATCACCATCGCCAAAGTTTGGGAGTGTCAGGCCCATGCGTAGGGCAGTTTTGACCGTCACCTCTCTCACCTTCCCCCCTTTTCCATCCTTCCCAGGAAGAGGAACCTCAAAAGAACAACCCTTAGCACTAGAAACGACAGACGTCCACCCCTGCGCTGTAGCCCAGGATGAGATGATAGCTTCGTTACCATCTGGGCAGACGATGCTAACCTTTTCTGGTGGGGGAGATGATGAGTGTGACTGCGGCTGGCGGTACCCCCACACGTATAGAGCCGCGCGACCGCATACGGCGTAGTGAGTGTGCCGGAGAGCTTTTTCGAGGAGGGTGAGGAGGGTTAGGAATTCGGTTTCCTGTTCGCGTTGTTGATGGCCTTCGACTTTCGTGGGAGTTTGCTTAGCCTGAGCCTTAGCCGTAGCCTTAGTCTGGGCGTGACCTTGGGACTGAGGGGTGAATGCTGTCACGGGGAACGGGAACATAGGGTCTTGCAAGAGAGGAAGGCGGGGCAGAGGTTTGTTGATGTTGGGAGGGGGCGGGCGTAAGACCGAGGTCGCCGGTGCTGAGGGCGATGATGAATGGCGTGGAATAGGATGACTCTTTTGGGCGTCAACTTGCGCTGTGTTGTTAGCTTGAGGTTCTCCTGAGGGGAAACCGAGGCGAATGGGGCGTGGACGAGGAGAGTTAGGAGGGGGAGCAGGAGGATTTGGGGGGAGATACCGGTTGTTCGTCTTCTTCTGAGTGGTAGTGATGGCGCTGGTCCCGTGGTGGTGGCCTTTGGGTGGCAGCACCGTTTTATGTTGACGGCTTCCTTTCTGGCTGCCGTTGGGGCCGTCGGCTTTGTTGCCGTGTCTTTGAACATGACTGTTCTTGTTGGGTTGCGTAACGCAGAACAAATCGCTGAGGATCGTCTTCAAGTAAACTGTGAAAGTCATCTTGACTTGCTGTTGGTAGTGGTTAAGTGTTGTCTGTATGGCTGTAGATGTTTTAGTGGATGACAAACCGAATCACTTTGGGAAGGAGTGGGCGTTCCATTATTTATACTCGGATGAGAAGCCCGCAAGAGATGAACGTATGCCATGAACACCAGAAGTAAACAATGCGATTATGGGTATGGTGGCGTTGTGCAGAGCGTCTGTCAAAGGACAATGGTGTGTAACGAAGGATGGCTCTCTGTGCACAAAGGCAATGTGCTCATTCCTGCGGCATCAATTCATGGACAACGATGAGAACAAAGGGACGTTGGGGCCACTTACACCTGCCATGAAACCGTAAACCAGTCACTGCAAAATCTGTACCTGAACTGACAACCTCATTCACTGAAAAAGAAAACCAAATCTTGAACATGGCTACCGGTCTAGCTGCCCACCCTTATGCCTAACGCCTAGTCATACAAAATCACACGTCGGAGGTATGCGCCTGCGAAAGAAAACGTCATGCTAGCTTATCCTTTTGGTTAGGTAGGTACCTATAGCTGCTCCTCCTCAACCTCCATCTGGTCGCCTTGTGTGGTGCCGTTGGCCCCGGCGGGGGTATCCTTCTTCGCCATGGTCGCCTCCTTGTCAATCATCTGCCTTGAAACGGCAACAATGTTGTCTTCGATAAGTTGCTGACCAACGTCCTCCAAATGCTTCTTGGGATCCAGCTTGCCAACGTAGCGTGTCTTGAGTTGGTCCTTGGTCAACTCTGTCTCCTCCTTGACTCTCTTCTCGTAGCCATCGGCAAGGCTGACCAGGCGGTCGAGTCTCTCCTTCGTCCTCGAGCCCTCGCAGCGGAAGTCCTCCATTTCCAGGGCCTCGGTCCAAACGTGCTTGTGCAGATTCATCAACATGTTCTCCTCCAAGGCGGTCTTGCGGTAGTTGATGCCGATCGAGTAGTAGTGCCTGTTGAGGCCGTGAATGAGCGCTTGGATGGAAGGCTTGTTGAGATGGCCCAAGTTGGATGTCGTCTGGCGGGGCTCCTGGCCCAGCATGAGCGACTGGGGGTTGATGAGGCGGAAAGCGTCGATCACAACCTTGCCCTTGACGGACTGAATGGGGTCAATAACCACAGCGACCGCACGCGAGTTGAGCTGTTCGAAACTTTGCTGGGTGTTGATATCAACCGATGAAAGCCAGCAGCCAAAACCAGGATGCGAGTGGTACCAGCCGACGACGGCCTCGGGTCTGCGAAGGGGGATACGTTAGCGGGTGGTGGAAGATGAACTTGAACTGAGTATGCTCTCACCTTCCCGTTTGCCTGAGCATGTCCATCATGTTCATCTGGAAGACGGGGTCGACAGCCTCTACACTGACACCAGTACCACTTTGGGGCATGGCAAACACATCGACGACGCGAACGGTAAAGTCATCGACGAACTCGCCCAGCATCAGGCCCATGACTTCCATGGGCACACCGGCGCGACCGTGGCGCAACATCTTGAGGAGGGCTAGGGAGGAAATGTAGACGGTTTCGGAGTTGTCGATGAGGTTGGTGTTGTCCTAAGCGAGAGCTGTACATTAGCATCATGTCTTCGCCACTTACTTGCCAGGCAAGCTTGCAATCCAGTTGTTGAAGTTGCGAATGGGAACAAACATACGGCTCCTGGCGCAGTGGCACCGCCCATTCCCAGGCCGCCGCCCAACAAGCTGCGCATGCGATCCATCTTGAATGTGTCTGTTGTTGGTTGGAAAGCGGTGTATTATGGAGGTAGCTATATTTCGGGGGATCGTGTATTATTACTGGCGTCGTGACTCGTGTTAAATGACGTCGCGCAAAAGTCGGTGGAGGGTTGCGATTGCAAAGGATGGCGGTTTGGTTGTAGAGTTGAAGTGGGATGTCGTAGATGACAGACGGGGCGGTTTGTTGTTTGGTGGGTTGAGGTTCTGTAGCTGGACGAGTCTCCGCGTCAGGTTGGAGCATGGAGCATGCAGCATGGAGCTTGCCGCAGCTGGCTGGCGGCGGCGTTGACGACAAGCTGTGGCAGCCTGCAACGCCAACTGCCAAAGTCCACTGCAGTGACGGAAGGTTGAAAGCTGTGGATTACATAATCTTATCTGGTCTGCCACCACTCCCGTCGGCAGGCAAAAGCGGTTGACCTCATATTGGCGGGTCCTGGAACATTGCCTGCCGAAAGGACGACAGCTGTTCAATTCGTTCTCTGATTGGATAGCATTGATTGACCAGTGGGGAACAGCTCAATTGCACCCCACTCACGACCACCACGATGCCTGCCCGTTCCCGTCAGGTTGCTGGTGCTTGCGCTTCCCCGCCTGTCCGCCCGCGGCTTCAGGGCCCACGCAGGGACACGCACCGACCTCAGCGCTGGCTCGTACAAGCAACTGAATCAATTCTGCCAGTGACACCCCGGCGTCGGGAATCTCGAACTGAACACCATCTTTCTTCCTTGCAAGTCATGACGATACCGCCCAGGTGATTTGCCACATCACGGGTATATTCGATATCGTTCTTCGTGAATCTATCGATCCCATAAAGCGTCCCTTTCACCCATTCAGCCCGACGCCCTGGACAATTCCTTCACGACGGGTCCTGACCATCCCAGCGTCTCCCGATCAGCGAATAACTTCCACTTCGACCTGAATATCCACCACCAAAACACCACACACAGCACACAATCCACACTCCGAATTGTACCGCGATAGTCCTCCGTATCCGCCAACACAACACGACGGGCAACCCGGCAACATCTGCCCACCATGCCTTCCACGTTCACCGATCCCGCCGGAGTCGCGCGTGACGAGCCGCTGTATAACGTCGTCCACAATGACAAGAAGCGGGTCGCCTACTTCTACGACTCCGACATTGGCAACTATGCCTACGTGACCGGCCATCCTATGAAGCCCCATCGTATCCGTCTTGCCCACAGCCTAGTTATGAACTACAACGTGTACAAGTTTCTCGAGGTTTATGTAAGTTTGGCTCTCTCGGCGGCGGTGGTGATGGCTCTTCGTCAACAAATAGCTGACCCTCTCCGTGTTAGCGTGCAAAACCAGCCGTTACTGCCGAAATGACACAGTTTCACACCGATGAGTACATTGAGTTCTTACAAAAGGTTACGCCCGACAACATGGACGGTTTCATGCGCGAGCAGGGCAAGTACAATGTCGGGGACGATTGTCCCGTTTTCGACGGCCTATTCGAGTTCTGCGGCATAAGTGCCGGCGGAAGTATGGAGGGTGCCGCCCGCTTGAACAGGGATAAGTGCGACATCGCCATCAACTGGGCAGGTGGTTTGCATCACGCAAAGAAGAGCGAGGCCAGCGGTTTCTGCTATGTCAATGGTATGTGGCCATCCACAATTCCCTAGAACCCTTAAGACGCCAGCCATGCTTACCTATTTCCTTGAACAGATATCGTCTTAGCTATCCTAGAGCTTCTGCGTTTCAAGAAGCGCGTTCTCTACATCGATATCGATGTGCACCACGGCGATGGTGTCGAAGAAGCCTTTTACACGACGGATCGCGTCATGACCGTATCCTTCCACAAGTACGGCGAATACTTCCCCGGTACCGGCGAGTTGCGCGACATTGGTATCGGATCGGGCAAGAATTATGCCGTCAACTTCCCTCTCCGCGATGGTATCGACGACAACACCTACAGCTCCATCTTCCAGCCCGTCATTAGCTCTGTTATGGAATACTTCCAACCTGAGGCTGTTGTTCTCCAGTGCGGTGGTGACAGTTTGTCTGGTGATCGTCTTGGCTGCTTCAACTTGAGCATGCGCGGCCATGCTAACTGCGTTAATTACGTGCGGAGCTTTGGACTGCCAACTCTGGTTCTCGGCGGAGGTGGCTATACCATGCGCAACGTCGCAAGGACATGGGCCTACGAAACTGGCCGTTTGGTCGGTGTTGAGATGAACCCAGTCCTCCCATACAACGAGTACTACGATGTAAGTGGCCTACTGCCTCTTATTTAACCATTTTGCTAACAAACTCTAGTATTACGGTCCCGACTACGAGCTCGATGTGCGTTCTTCCAATATGGAGAACGCCAACAGCCCAGAGTACCTGGAGAAGATCAAGATTTCAGTGATAGAAAACCTGAAGAAGACCGCCCCAGTCCCCTCTGTCCAGATGCAGGACGTTCCGCGCCAGGGCTTCGGTATGTCGGACGATCAGGAAGACGAGCTTGACGACATGGATGAGGACGAGAACAAGGATGTCCGGCGGACACAGCGGCAATGGGAGAAGGAGAGGGCCAGGCAGGACGAGTTCGAAGAGAGTGATGACGAGGACATGGCTCAAGCCAATGGTGTGTTCAAGCCGAATGGACCGCCGCGCCGGTCCATTCTCGACTACAAGAACCCCAAGGCAGTGGAAGATTTGGATCTCGATATTGGAGAACCGGCTCCGGCTTCGATTGCCGCTACCGCTGCCGCGGCCGCTGCTAAGCCAGCGGAGCCTATGGCTGTCGACAATGATGAGACCATGATTGACGGTGACGAAGCCCAACCGGCCGCCGCTGAACCTGAAGCTGAGGCCCCCGCAACAACAGCCGCGCAGCCTGAAGCAAGCTCTGCGGCCAAGGTTGACGAGGACGGCGATGTGGATATGGGCGACGCCGATGAGAAGCCTATAGAACTTGAGGCGGAGATTAAGACCGAGGAAATTGAGACTGCCCCCGCTCCGGAGCCAGAGGCGGAGCGCAGACCAAGTCCCGCCGCCGCCACTACAGAGCCCGCTACCGAGGCAACAGCAGCCTCCCCCAAGGCCGCCTCGCCGGTACCAGAAGCCAATACTGAGAAGCCAGTGGCAGAAGAGCCAAGCAAGGTTGCCGAGGAGGCATCCGACAAAGCACCGGCAGCAACAACAGATGACAAGGAAAAGGAGGCCGACAAGCCTCAAGAATAGGACGCACCCCCCGAACAAACACTCAGTACGTCTGATAGCTCAGACTGATCGGGCCCTGAGTACGTCGGCAAATTTCAGTTGTGTTATCCCGTGAGCATGATTGGCATTGGCGTTTGGAGGTTTAGGGGTGTTGTGACGAGGAAAATGTTATGTTCAATGATTCCCCCGCATTACATCAAGGCATTTGGTTGTTTATGCTTTCTTTACTTCCCTTTCTTTTACTTGATTGGAAAACTTTCTACGAGTTAGGCGTCTAATAAAGGTGATTTTAACTACACATGGCTCGTTGTTGATATGTGATTGTGGTTCGGAAGCCATTGATGTTCACTAAGTGGTGAACGCTTGCCCCTAGTTGATCGGACTTATGCCATTCTCCCTCACCCTCGTCTCCTGAAGAGCTTGATCCTAGATCGCCAAAGATGCCCCGGCCTCCACTTCAGACATCGCGTTGTATCATGCGGGGTTGCCCTGCGGAAGGAACAGGACGACGGGAACTCCAATTGGGCGTGCAGTTCATCCCCGCCAGTTCCGTATTTCCCGCCGGCGGTCCATCATCGCTCGGACTTGGGGTTGGCATGTTTATCTGCCGTTTTAGCGACCTCTTTATTGGAGCGTTTCCTAACGTTCGTTATCGGGGCAACGAGGGACTGGACCCTTGGGCTCTACATACACGACCTCCATCACTTCACATGTATAGTCGGTCTCCAAAAAAACGCCCAACGATTTTTTACCCCGCAAAAAAGGCCAAAACTCAAGAAAGTCACTCCTGACTTTTTCAACCTAAACACCTTTCAAAATAATATGCACTCCGGATTGAGAGAGGGAAATGGTCATTACTTCAAAGGATCCTGGCGGCAATGAATTTGGTCAATGGGTGGGAGAGGAAAGGCGATGCAGAAAGGTGAAGGTACCAATTTGGTTATAGTGGGCTTATAGCGCATTATAGTGGGTAGATATTCGGTCGGTTTTTGAAAAGTGACTTCCCGCGCCCCTTTGAAGGAATTCCCTCGCATGACATTTACTAGGATCCCCTTTCAGAGATCTCTTTACCAGAATTTTGGTAGAATATTTGCATTGAAACGGGATAGTTGAATAACGGTTTCTCAAGTTGAATTTAGGCCTTTTTGGGTGGGGAAAAAATAATTGCCCTGGGCGTTTTTTTCCGTGACCCCCACTGTACGTATCCAGGAGCTAACTACATAATGGTGATCAACTCCGCACCTCGATATCGCCAGAAACAGGTGTCAGCCAATCTGGACGCCTTCCCCAACACTCAGCTGAAACACAACTTCCAATGGCGCCCAGATCTCCGAGACATGATGAACCTCGATGGGTCCAATGATGGCAAATCCATGAGTCGTACAGCGAAGAGTTCAGCTGGTGTTTAGGACATCCACATTCATAGTTTAGATGCCGGCGATTAAGCCCTCGCCTCCTTGTTTCCTCATTCTCATCTTCTTGGTTCAAGCCCGATGGACTTGACACTCTGGAACACATCATGATTCCTCCAGAGGCGTCCATGGCGAGCAAGTATACGATGGACCGGAAACTTCGAGACGGAGCGAGTCACCGGCTGTCCGCCATCAGTAAGCGACATCATTCGTACCAGACCACGCATTCGGGGATCACGAAAATTGCTCGGTTGAGTGCAGCCTTAGCACTAGCGATACTGGTGGTGCTATCACTGTCAGATTTGTCCGTACTTTCCTGGACAGCAAGCCCAAGATGGCCTCTTTCCGACGCAGCACATCCGTTGGGTACCTCCAAGGACACGAGAAAGAAGGAAGAGTATGAGTTCAACTGGGCGAACATCACACCCAGTCCACCACCAATACAGTGGCAACCATGCTACGACGACGAACTTGACTGCGCGCGGTTGGATCTCCCCATGGACTGGCAGCAAGCAGAAGCGACCAATGACTCTGCTTCAGGACGTCGCATCGTCTTAGCCATTGTCCGTCTCCGAGCTGCCGTGGCTTCGAACAGCTCTGATTACCGAGGACCAGTCATCTTCAACCCTGGCGGGCCAGGGGGGTCGGGGATATGGTCACTCCGCGACCACGGCAGAGACCTGCAGACTATCGTGGGCGCCAACCACGATATCGTCAGCTGGGATCCACGAGGCATCGGTGCTTCAACGCCGCGAGTTGACTGTTGGGCATCGGCACAGGATCGTGTCTACTGGAATTTGCAGGACCCAGGCGTGATGGATGCCCATGAAGGGACGGTGTACGATGCATATGCTAGGGCGGCTGCGTACTCGCAGGTTTGTGAGCGGAATCTTGCGGAGTCGGGCATCTTGGAGCATAGCAGTACGGCGTACCATGCTAGAGATATGTTGGCAATTCTTGAAGCTATGGGGGAAGAGAAGCTGAAGTACTGGGGGTTTAGCTATGGGACGGTACTTGGTGGGACTTTTGCTGCTATGTATCCGGATAGGGTGGAGAGGATGGTCAATGATGGTGAGTCTTACATGGAAAGACGGGCGGTCTCCTTGCTTCGATGAAGCTCGCTAACGTCGACTATCACAGGTAATGTCGACTACGAGGAGTGGTACAACGGCACCTACATCAACTTTCTCCACGACACCGACAAAGTCATGGAAGCCTTCTACACCTTCTGTCACTCCGCCGGTCCTGATCGCTGCTCCTTTTACGCCTCCTCTCCCCTCGCGATCAAGTCTCGTCTCGACGCCTTACTGACCAAGCTGCGGACGCATCCCATCCTCATCCCTCAGGGGCAGCCTTTATCTCCTGAAGCCCCCTCTAGCCCGTCACCTACCGAACCCTATCACGTCCCCTCACTAGTAACCTACTCCCACATCCGCCGCATGCTTTCCCCAGCCCTCTACCAACCGATCCTTCGCTTCCCCCAAATCGCCCGCGTGCTATCCAGTCTCGAAGCCGGCGACGCTCTCCCTTACCACCAATACACCCTCTCCGACTCTCCACCAGCGGGTACCTCCTCCCCAACTACCTGCCAAGCCGACGACGACGACCCTCTCCAACCTCCCCCTTTCATCTTCTTCGAAGAAGATGGCAACCCCGACGTCTCCTCAGCAGTCTCGTGCTCCGACGCTGCACCTTTCACCTCCACGCCCTTCGAATTCGCACTCTACACCAAACAATTATTAAACATCTCCCAGGCCGTAGGCGCGGTGCAGGCTTCCATTCGGCTTTCGTGCGCGGGGCGGAGTGTTAGACCTCGTTGGAACCCTTTTGACCCCTCTTTAGCGTTTCAGGACGTACAGACAGCTCACCCGGTATTGTTCATCAACAACGAGTTCGATAATGTTACACCTCTGATCAGTGCAAGGAAGAATGCGAGGGGTTTCAGGGGGGCGAAGGTGGTGGTGCAGAGAGGGAGTTGGGGGCATACGAGTCTGGCGGTGCCGTCGGTTTGTATGGCGAGGGTTATAAGAGAGTATTTTGAAGGAGGGGAGGTGCCGGGGGAGGGGAGGGAGTGTTGGGGGGATGTGGTGCCTTTTGGGGATGGGGAGGAGGGCGTTGAGGGGAGGGATATGGAGGGTGATGGGGATGGGGATGGGGATCTGGAGTTGAGGAGGGCAGTTTGGAGGCTGGCTAGGAAAAGGAGGGTGTTTGGGAGTCTTTGATCAAGGCTTGCGATGGAGCATGGCAAGGATGGGTGTGGTTGCTTGCTTTAGGAAGTCTATTACTGATACCACTGCGGTATTCCCCCTTTTCCTAGCCCCACTTAAAGGGTGTACACCTTGTCATAGTCATAGCAAAGAACACCCGTCTTTCCACAGCCCATGATGTCCATCACATCGCCAACGGTAGCATGCTCATAACTAACCCCGAGCGTCATCGGGAAGTCCAGGGTAACTGGAGGACTGGTGGCATCCATCATCACACTCGGGCCCGAGATCTCCTTCAAGCGAATAGTCAAGTTCAGCTTCTGCCACGACCACCAGAGACGGTCGAGGTTGGCGTGATGCAAGTAGAATATGGGATCAGCCGGCGACTGGAAGAGATCACCCATCTGGCCTATCCATGACACAGCAAAAGTCAGCAACCGCATCCCAACGGACATCAAAAACACGTCAAAGAAAGGAACCTGAACATACCATAAGTCCCCCCAACCCCATAATGCCCACCCCCATGCACCCCACTCTCCTCAAAGCTCGTCTTTCCCTCCACACTCTCCGTAAAACTCGCATAACTCTCCATCCCCAGCGTCAGTCCCGTCTGATTCCACCCCAAATACCTCGCCGCAAACCCCGGGCTCAAATCCCTCTTCAGACACTGCTTATTCAACGTCGTGCTATTCCCCGGTCCCATATGCACCACATCGTCCCTTCCCGCCCACGGTCCATCCCTCACACACCCGCCCCCCGTCCTGCCCGGAACCGGTGGGAACCAACTAGTCGGGTCATCTGCCACCCATTCTCCGTTCCCGCCGAACCCTGTTTCGGGGTCAAAGACGGGGGAGGAAGCGAACTTCTCAGAGGGGGTATCAAGAGTCCAATCCCAGTAGGGCTGTGCGCCGGTGTAGCCGCATTCTTGCCGCAGCATGGACTCGTAGGTGGCGACGAAGAGATGGTGCCAGGGAAGGAAGTGACCGACGAAGTGCACGGCCATGGTTTGTTGGACGTGTGTGTAGAGGAGGTCGTCGTAGCGCGAGAGGACGCCGGTGGTGTCGGGGGTGGGAGGGGTTAGGGCGGGTTTTTCTTTTTGGGAGAGGAGGCAGTTGACGGCGGTGAGGTAGGAGGATTTTTCGGTGGGGGTGAGGGTGCGCCTGCGGTGGAAGTGTCAGTTGCGTGAGCGTGTTTGGGGGTCGAGAGATGAGAGATGAGTGTGAAGATGCTCTTACCATTCTTTTCTGATGAGGGGCTTCTTGCAGGCTGCTGCGTCTACAGTAGCTGCGCTGAGGAGGAGCCCAAGGGCTACGGCCCATGAGCGGAGACTCTGCTTTCCAACCATGGTGATGGAGTGTTTGAGTGTCAAGTCGTGGGTGTGGTGGAGGAGGGAGTCAACTTTGAGGCAGTCAACAAGACTGTGACACTCCGAGTTTGGGGCTGGAGGGTCTAGAACCGAGAGAATTCCAGTGAAGTAGCAGTAAAGACCGAGATCTACATAAGAGGCGGTTCGGAGTCTTTATATACCTACCGTAAAGATATTGAAACGATGGGATCTTTAGGTGTGGGAAAATGCTTAATTGGTGGCGCTTGAGGGAGAGAAGAGGAATGGGGTGCCAGCCCAGGTCTAAATACTACCAGGAGGGAAAATCAGGGTGGGGTGCTCTTTCCACACGTTACAATATGCTCCGTATCCCCCAACGCTTTCCATGATCTTTCGGCCCTACGACCCCGAAGTCGAAAAGATTCACTTGGCAACGGATCCCGCATCCGCTTCGAATATCGAAGGATCCCCTAAAATCTCACTACCAAGACATCGCTGACAGGGGGTAAACAAACCTCAACGGTACCGAGTCAAGGCTAAGGGAGATTATCAGCCTAGCTGGACGTAGCATTGCTGAAGTGTCTATCAAAGCGTCGAAAAAGTTTCCCGTAAGGACTATGCCATTATTGGGCTATAAACTCCGTTGCCACGCAATTCTGTGTGTGTGCCAAGTGCTTCCAGCATCTTGGTGGACAAGTCAAGAGAAATGCGTTGTCTTGTAAAATGCCGTCAGGACGGGATGTTGACATGTAGGGTCTCGGAGGTCAATGTAACCTTAGAAACCTCGGGTCTGGGACGCATCGTCGAGACGACAACTCTCGAATTCTGCAAGAAAGAAGTAGAAAATTGTAAATAACTCCATATCCTTCGATGATTATGTCCATTCTGTTTTCCCAAACTCCAAGCAAGTGCGTGCTACCATTATATTATGACGGGACCTTTTCGGCCAGGAAATCCTTCCGCACTCCATGAGTCTAGAGTGAACCTCCATGAGCCCAGACTCCAGAGCAAACAAACCTGCATCCAGACTTCACCAGCATCGCCCACGACAACCCTTTCATCCCTCCGACCCATCGGCACTCCCTAAGGTCTAGACAACCACACTCTCCCCCTCAACCACAACCTTCGGCACCTCATACACCTCCCCCTTCCCATCCCCCAACTTCTCCAAGCCCGGCAACACCAAAAGTCTCGTTCCCTTCTTTGCCTCCTCCCCACCCTCCCCTTCCCACCCAGCTCCATCACCACCCCCTTCCGAGCCCTTCCCCTCCCCATCTCCATCAAACACAAACCGCCACTCACACCCATGCGCAAACAACACATACCCGAAACTTACACACTCCTGAATCACGCCCTCCAGATTTCTTTCCTGATCAAAAATCGCCCTGCGGTCCGAGTGCACAAAGATGCCCAGGAATTTGTTCAAGGAGGCGCGGAGGCTGGTTACTTGGGCGGTGATGGTGGAGGGAGGGGTTAATGTTAGGTTTGGGATTGTTGGATTGGGGGAAGTGATGGTGGTTGAGGAGCAGCGGCGGTTGGGGTCTTCGGGGATATTGTTGTTGGCTGTGGCGATGGGGGTGGCAGTGGTGGGGGAGGAGGGGGATATGGGCTGGGAGGGCTTGTCGAGGAGGAGGTAAGCGGATAGACGCCGCCAGAGGTTTAGGGCTGTTGCTGCTGGTGAGGGGGTTAGTTTGCATTTCTCGGAAAGATGGGGAAAGGGTCGGGGGTTCAGGTCGTTAGTGGGAGTGAGTTGGGTGCTTACTCTGAGGAGTCATGCTGTTCTTCGTCATGCCTGCCGAGGGAATCGACTCAAGGAAGGAAGTAACCTGTCGCGGCAAGAGCGACACACTGCCGGGATGAGAGCGAACATGGTGCAAGTCCAAAGCAGAGAAGATGGTAAGCGCGAGGAAGTGACGAATGGCTGCGAACCGAGTTTGCGGATCTTTGGAAAGCTTCAAGATCAGGGCGTGGCTTCGGTCGTCCAAGCCAAAGGCTGGATCTGCCAACGCCTGGTTGACTCTGAAGACCTCGTTTCTGCTCCCATCAAGTTGGTCGAGGTGGTAGTTGTTCTGGACGTGTTCCTGGAGGAGATAGCCAAGGGCGGACAGTTCCGACTTGATCTCCTCGTCACTGGCGCCTTCGAGGATGCCGATGCCAGACAGGACGTTGTTGATACCACCCCCGCTAGCAGACGAGAGCAACGCATCGTTTCGGACACTGCTTCTGGAGGACAGTCTCTCCTTTGGCGGCGGAGCTGGAGGAAGGAAGGTGGTCATTGCGGTGCCTTCATTGTGAGAATCAATAGTGCCCCGACGCTTTCGACGTTTGCCACCTAGGCAGAAGTAACCGATAATAGCTCCTACCAAAAGACCCAGGAGCGCTGCACCGATAGCTGCGCCCGCGATCGCGCCTCCGTTCGTCTTCGTGTGGGTGACTTCATGAGTGGCGGTAGAGTGAGCGGCTGTACTAGTAGCGTGCGTACCTCTAGTAGACGCCGCTGAAGTCCGTGAAGTGCTTTCCGAAGAGACAGCTCCAGTTTTAACAGCAATCTGGTAGCTACAGGGGAAACTGGTATTAGTGGCAACTCCGGCAGGGGCAACGAAATCGAGCACCGAGTGTGTTGGAAGGGCAATGCTAAATTTTCCAGATGCTGAGTCGATGCCAATCTCACGCTGACCGTTTATGAAGTCAAATTTGGGGCACGAGAAAGAAGTGGCTGGGAAAGTTGGTTCAGAAGGTGTAAACCAAGTTGTCGTCAGGAGAGTAAGCCATGCTGTTGATGTCGTTGGCGAAGCCATCTCTGCTCAAAGGAGTCAAAGGATAAAGAAGACTCGAATGACGTTGGTTTCTGTGGCGTCGATGATGGAAGGAATCGCTCCAGAACTCCGAAAAAGAAGGTAGTTCGTGGAGAGAGAAACCCGCCTCTCCAACTGAGGGGGATTTGAAAGTGAGCGTAAACCGTTTGCTTTCATATTCCATCTCTTCGATTCCGAAACAAGCACCAAGAAGAGATGAAACTCCTTTGGCCGGCTTGCCCCACGAAACACAAACCAGTAAAAGAAGCAAACACAGTCCTTTTATGCCAGTCATTTTGCGCATTCGGTGTTTGTGGTCCATACTGTAGCACGGGTGCACTGCCCGTCCAGTCGCCTTTGTAATGCCCCAGTCGACCACCTTGTATCCTATGTACTCCCGTGCGATGCGGCCGGCCGAGAGTATACCTAGTCCATGTCTTGATTGCTTGGTTCGATATTGGTCCAGTGTCCAGTCCCTACATGCTGTCATACTGTGCTACGAGGGATGCGGTCGCTCCCGTAGATGACCACAGCAGCGAGCGTAGCGTACGGTACATTACCTCTTGGCTTGGCGACTGATACAACCTCATGAGCCTCATACTTGACTGTTGTGCTGCTCTTGACTCAACTTCACGACCTCTTTCCTGAATCACGACCGTAGATGCTTTCCCCTGAGATGCGTTGGGGGGGGGGGGGGGGGGGGGGGGGGGTTGAGGTTATAAAGATATTTAGATCCTCCTGTTTTGTTCTCCATCTTCATACTTACGCTCTGGAGAAACCCAACTGACCAGAGTTAACAGCGTCTCATCAGGACGGCATTCACTCACCTCATCTTGCCAAGGGTTATTACACATCAAAAAGCAGTCTCAACGAACACCTCAGTCACTCACCATGGCACCCACCTACAACTTCGAAACCACCATCCAAAAGGCTATCGACGACGGCATAGTCCCTGGCGTAGTCCTCTACGCCCGCAACAAAGATGGTCCGTCCCCTTTCCTCCTCCCTTCCATCCCCTTCCCTTCCCTTCCCTTTCCTTCCCTTCCCTTCCCTTCCCTCCCCTTTCCTTCCCTTCCCTCCCCTTTCCTTCCTCCACCGTCACCGTCCGTCACCCATACTAACCCCCCACCCCCCATAGGAACCCTCAACTACTCCCACGCCACAGGCCACGCCTCCCTCTCCCCCACCCATCCTCGCCCCATGACACCTCACACCATCCTCGCCCTAGCCTCCATGACCAAACTCCTAACCTCCATCTCCGTCCTCCAACTTCTCGACTCCCCCTCCTATCGGAACCCCGAAGTCTTTCCCCTAGGCCTTGACACCCCCGTCACCGACCCTTCTTACCCCCAAACTTACCTCCCCGACCTCGCCTCCCTCCCCATCTTGTCCCCCACAACAACCGACCCCTTCGCCACCCGCTCCCGCACCAAACACATAACAGTCAGGCACCTGCTCACCCACTCCTCCGGGTGCGGGTACACCTTCCTGCAACCCTCTTTGATCGCCTGGCTAGAGTGGAAACTAGCGCAAGAAGGCAAAACCCCCCCTATCCCGGGAACGGCCTTCGCGCAGACGGTGCCCGAGCAGTTCTCGTGGCCACTGTTGTTTGAGCCTGGCGAGGGGTGGGCGTATGGGTGCGGGATTGATTGGGCGGGGTGGTTGTTGGAGAAAGTGACTGGTGTGAAACTGGATGATTGGATGCAGGAGAACCTAGTCAAAAAGTTGGGGTTGGAAAGGGGGGTGGTGACGTTTTATCCTGAGAGGGTGTGGCCTGACGAACAAGAGAAGAGGGAAAGGGTGGCGGATATGGGGAAGAGGGTGGAGGTGGAGGGGGAAGCAGGGGAGGGGACGCGAGGAGGACACTATGCAAAGACGAGACACATCGATTGCCCGCAACTGATGAGCCCGGCTGATCGCGGGGCGTTTGGTGGCCAGGGAGGGTTTGCGGATTTGGGGGCTTATTGCGAGGTGGTGTATTCGTTGTTGGTGGATGATGAACGACTGCTGAAGAAGGAGACGGCGAAGCTGCTTTTTGAGGGGCAGTTGAGAGACGAAAAAGCGAAGCAAGCTATAAATGAGAATATGAAGAGGGCTGAGTGGGTGGTGGGTTATGTGGAGGTGCCAACCGAGGGAAAGGGGTTGGTGTATGATTGGAGTGCGGGCGGGTTGTTGGTTGATGAACCGGGCAAGGAAGACGAAAGTGGGAGGTGGAGGAGGAGGGGGTATCTGGGGTGGGGAGGGATATTTAACTTGAATTGGGTGAGTCTGAAGTTCTCTTTTGTTTTCTTGTTTTGGACCATGGTGAAAAGAAATATTTGCTAACATTGATGTGTGAACATAGTTCGTCGATCGAGAGGCCGGTATTTGTGGAGTGTTTGGGGCCCAGACTTTGGACCCGGCTGACCCGCTGATTGAACCGTTGATCAAGGATTTCGAGAAAGAGATCTATGAGAAGCATGGGGCGAAGTGATCGATATAGATCATGTGCGTCGTCGTCAGGAAATCGTAATACTTGTTCTTTGTCGACAGTCCCGGAGCAGTGCTCTTCCTCCCTCTGTGATAGTCGCCTTTTCATTGGTGTCATCCGGTAACAAACATGGGATTGTAAATCACCAAGTTCAAAGTGCACAAGAGTACCGAGTACCTTGGGTAAGCCAGTTCGCCCAGTTGCCAGAAAGTGAAATGTGACAGTTCATGATCAAAAAACAGGAAGGCCAGATAATATCGTGGTGGAGATGTGAGTGTTGCGATATTTGGATTGAAGGGTGGTAGAACATGCCGGAGATGATCTCGACCACTCGTCATCAACGGGCGACTCGATCAGAATCTGTATCCATTCTCGCTCCGGCCCGCTCCCGGCCCGCTCCGTCTCGTCCCCATGTCCCTGCCAGGTGATCATGCTGAGCCGAGTTGGAGAGAAGGAGAGAGCTCAACACTGTTGGTAAAGGTACCTCTATGGATTGCGTGGGCGGAAATGATATTGACCTTGTGAAACAAATTAGCATGATATGGGTACCACAATAGGTACATAGAAGAACTCATATGGGGGGGGGGGAAGTCGGTTCGGGAGATGTTTTTTTGTGGTCGGGCCGGTTGTGGCAAAACGTCCCGACCCGGCCCGGATGTGCCGCTGCGTAGTTCGTTCCGGTGCAATACAGTGGGTGACATCACTGGAAGCCGAGCCGTTCAGCGGGGTTGCCCCGCTGTGGTGGGAACGCGCTTAGAAGGGCTGGTACTCGTCAGGACTAAAATCGTAACAGCAGAGGCAGGTGGCACCGTGGCAGCTGACATGGCCTCAGCCGTCGTGCCTTCCGATAATCCGATTGGGAACAGTTGTCTTGATTGGATCGAGGAGAATATGTTGCGTATCAAGGAAGGAGGGAAGGCTGAGTGGGCGGGCGACATTTTGCTCCCCGACAGCTGATTCCATCTTCACCTGCGTTGCCCAACAGCCCAACTTCCACCGCATCTCCCCAGCCCCACGGAGGCACACCACCACGGCGTCTGTACAAAACCTCGAAGCACCGCCCATCCACCCATCAGAATCTTTCTTCTCAAAGGCGATGGACGATTCATCACCACAATTCTCAGCCGACACAAGCGAGTTCGGATGCCGAGGCTTTATTGCTGGCGGCGAATGGCCGGGCGGAACACTCTCGGCGGAGTCCTTGAGCCCTTGGTGGAAGCCATCCGACTCCGGTGATCCTCTGCAAGTAACCACCGGTCCTCTGCCCGAGTCCCTATGCCGGGACTGTGGAAGTGTCCGAGACTACTCGAATTTGATCCCTGGCTATTCTATGACGCGTACGATACAGAATTTCGAGCCTGAGATATGCGGACTCTGTCGGATTCTAGTTGTGGGATACAAGATATTTCTTCGCAATTGTCCCGAAACCGATTATGCTACGCTCAGGGCCTCTCTTGGTAAACCAGGGACACCATGGATCCAACGGAAGCATGCACTTGAGCTTTATCTTTTCGACTATGAGCAATCAAAAGCATGCAGACGCATCCTCATATCATGTAATGTTCATGATACTATGCTAGAGTCGTGTAGAGTAACGGTTTACTAATATCAAGTGTCATTATAGGCACCGAAGATGTACCCTGTCCATGGGAAATAACTAGGCCATTCGCTAGTACCTACGCACGCTATTTTGGATGGGGAGACCAGCCACTTGAAGTCACCAATGACGCCACGGCTTGTAAACGAAAAGTCGAGTTCAATCCCATCGCAAAGATATCTCGGGCTCTAGACTACTGTACGAAACATCATGCGAAGTCTTGTTGCATTTCGAACGAAGCACCTCCACCTAGCCGATTACTAGACGTGGGATCAACGTCCGGTGAAGTTCGTCTTGTGGAGACAAAGCTTTTGCGGACGGCTATACAGAAGTATAACTGCCTAAGTCATTGCTGGGGCAAGCAACAACCGCTTGAAACGACACGGAAAAATTACTCACGACATCTGACATCTATTGCATGGGACAGCATACCCAAAACTTTCCAAGATGCAATCCAGTTAACTCGGGACTTGGGTGTCCAGTTTCTTTGGATCGATTCACTCTGTATCATACAGCATGATGATAAAGATTGGGAGCGAGAGTCAGCCAACATGTGCAGCATTTATGGAAATTCCTATCTCACGATTGCTGCAACATCATCGCCGGACTGTCACGGAGGGCTCAAGTATTGGAAGGACAGAGAACTCTTCAAAATCACTGGCTTCACGGTTGATAAGTCACCCCTGAACATATCACTTATTGCACTGCCCGAAAGAGGGGAGTACGACAAAGATACACCGCTCCTCCACAGAGGTTGGGCTTTGCAGGAGCGGATAATGTCTCCAAGGGTAGTCCACTTCCTGCCAGCTGGCGTGGCATTGGAGTGTAACGGGGGATGGTTGGCTGAATTTTCCGAAAGAAAGTTAAAACTTGGAGTCTTCGATAAAACAAGATATCACGAGTCAATCAGCTCCGACTCACTCGCAACGAAGGCCAGCATGTGGAGAAACCTCATCAAGACATACTCCCAGTCAGCGCTTTCCTTTTCTTCCGACAAGCTCCCCGCAATCTCCGGCCTAGCTCAGCATATGGCAAAACACAGACCTGGGGCTCGTTATCTTGCAGGTCTGTGGAGCGACTCGCTGACAACAGATTTGCTCTGGTTCCGCTCATCGTCTGCCAAAACCTCGTACGGGACTAAGAGAGCCAAACCTTGGAGAGCCCCTAGTTGGTCATGGGCTGCATGGGATGGTATGATATACTACCATCGCCCTTTTACCTCCCTTGACAATCCGCTGCAAAACCACCAACTATTCAATCTACATGATGTATCAATCATCCTGGCCACTGCAGATCCCACTGGAAAACTCTCAGCTGCGTCCATGACGGCTTCTGGGCAACTGGCTGACGCATCTATTTGTCTCTCTGCCGAGACCCCATCATTCACAGTACCTGACGATGTCGCCCCTCTCACGCATACGGTTGAGGTGTCAGTTGGGGCACTTTGGGATATTGATGGTCCAGTCGCACCCTCGGGCAATAAACTTCATGCATATACTGCTTCACAGCAAATCAAGTCTTTGCGGGTGGCACGTGGAAGCTCCAAGAATCGAAGATTTCATCTCGAATATGCCCTTCTTTTGCAAAGAATTGGCTCGTCAACAGACTATGTGCGTGTCGGGATAGCTTATGAACGTCGGGAGTGGGTGGGGGATACTCACATGCCTGCGTCAAGCCTGGATTTGGTGGATGAAGCAATCGGCGACTGCAGTACCTGGGACTACAGGCCGAGCGTCTTCGAAACTGGTGCCGTCGAGGAAACCATCAGGATTCTCTAGCCGGGGGTTCCCATGGATTGGGAAGTTGATGAGCTCGGGTTATCGTCAACAGTGGATTGGATTGACGACACGGCAAGTGGAACTTTTTTTAGCATACAACTCACAAGTGGAAAGGAAAGACTGATGAGAGCGAAAGGGGCGTGGGCAGTCATTGGGCCTCAAAGTGATGGGTGGCCGAGCTGACAATAGTGAGTGAAAACAGTTGTGCGGTAACTGGAATTATCCCCATTTACAAACACGAAGCTAACGAGAACAGACCATGCTATTATATCCTCCAGCGCAATCGGCAGATTTCCTCCAATCACGACTTAATCAGATTCTGGACCTCAGAATTCTTCTACATGAGACTTCGTCTACCCTATCTCCGCTGAATCCGCCAGAGGCACGTTCGCGATGGCTGCTGCCAGGGAAACCATCACGATCCTTAGCAGAATGCTTGGGAGACACTCGGCGCCTTCGCCCGATACAGAAACTCCCGGCCTATCCCAAACCAATCTCCCGACAGCGCGACACAAGAAGATGCAGGCATCCGGCGGTCGCCTTATCTAGAGCCTAGTTTGTGTAGCTCCAATCAAAAGTTACAACAGTCAACCGCACATTTCATCACCAACCCCTACGCTTCTGTATGAGTTTTTGAGCTACAGCCAGACGATTGACCTTCCGATGGAGCACTGCAGTCCACTGGAATAGTACCAGCGTGTGGCGATCAATACCTGAAACCCGCGAACTGGCTTTCGGCTACGCGCACGTCTATGTTCAGATACGACGCCGTCCCTACCCGTGCATTATATTGCGGCTATCTACAGATCTCGTCACACGAACTATCATCCTTCTTTCGCCGGCTCTCAATAAAACGGGAAGCAAATCCCCGCTCGATCTGTTCTTTCCTATGTGATTCGTCTTTTTTCATCATTCCTTTGTCAACTTTCCCCGTTGTTTAACGTTTGGAAAGTCAGCTGGACACAAAAAGTCTACGCACGATGCAGTTCATCACTTTACTACGCCCGGAACGTCGAGTTAACGTGGCAGCGAGGATTGTTGATTCTAGACCTCCCGCCGGGTGTGACTCAAGCTGCGGTATGTAGAGGTCTTTCCGTTCCTTAAATTCGGTTTATCGTTGTTATCACTGACTTGAACTAGAGGACTCTTCTCAACCCCTCACAACCACCAGTTCAACCCCCGACAAACCCAACAACGAAGACTCAACACACGGCCCTAGCCCCTGGGTATGGGCCATCGTCGGTGCCGTAATAGCCTTGGCAATCATCGGGCTGGGTATCCTTCTGTTCCTATACAAAAAAGGGAAACTCCGGTTCTTCAAGAAGAAGTGTAAGCTGGGCAAGGTGTCAGCACACTCACACTCACACGAACTCGATGGCGATTCAACTTGGCGAACTGGGGATAAACCGGAGTTGCATGGAGAGAGCAGTTCCATGGCTGCTGCAGCGACATCCTCAAAGGAGTTATACGCGCAACACAACGAGCCAAAGGAGCTTGATTCGAGTGTTGGGCCGGTTGAATTGGCCGTCGATGATACTGTGATGAGGGCGGGGGTGGTTGAGTTGCCTGCTGAGATTATCTCTGATGATGGAGGGGTAACAAGAGATCTGACGGAGGATGGAGGTGGAAAAGAGGGGAATGGGGAACATCGTTGATGTTAGATGGATGTTGGGTTGTGATGAGAAAGAAGGTGCTTGCCCTGTTCTCGTTGAAACCGACGGCAATTACTGTATGAGGTTTTTGCAGGCAGCTGTCAGTGTCAACTCTTAAACCACCGACGACACCACAATGGTTAATTCATAGCCCGGTAGGGAAGCAAGGTACTCCGTGGATTGCTCTTTCTACGAGAGAACTTATTCTTGTGGAAGAAGTTACATTCTCAGTAGCTCTCAGTCGCGTAAGTCTGAATACTCCCACCAACGCGGCTAACCCCCGGAAGGAAAACATTAACACTGAGTAACAGGGATTGTGTACATGGTCAAAGATCGCCGGCGGTGTTCACCAAGTCCTACTTTGGTTTTAATGCTGAAGTTCATATCGCTATGGATTCTCCAAGTCCAGCTAGTAACGAGTGATATGGGAAAGAGCGCCCCAGGGAGAAGAAAGAAACCGAACAATTATCCCGCTGGCCAGGCGGGATATAAACAAAAACAAGCAACTCGAGAAAAACAAAAACTACCACCCCGCAACATTCCTTCCTCTCTCGTCCCCAACGTCCCACCAACTTCTAATCATCATCGCCTCAAGTCGACTTCAATCTTTCCCTCAACTTCAGTCTGTATCCGCCTGCCTTCCCCACTTGACTCGAAAAACGATAACACGCACCACCAAAGACCGAGCTTCACACCAGCATGGCAGTCGGTCATACACCAACTCCTCAAACCCAGTCCCAAGTCCCCTGCAAAATGCCAACCTCCAGCTTCGCCAACTCCTTGAACGCCGCCGGACTCAAATCCAGCCCGCCATACGGGCACCCAGGGCACCTATCCACCACCGTGGCCGTCACACTCTTGCCGTTGACGCTGATCTTGATCTTCTTGCCGCAGTAGCTGTTATTGTTCAGGTTGCCGTTGGGAGTCTTGGGGGATTGAACTGTTCATCGTTCAAATCGACGACGAGATCGTTGTCACCGTTGTTCCACTTGCCGCAGGCGCCTGGGCCGGGGTTGTACTGGAAGGTGAAGCGGCCGGAAAACCAGAACGTGGCGCGCTTGTCGAGGCTGAAGGTGTTGGTGGTGGTAGCGTCACGCTTACGAGTCTGGAGCGCCGGCTTCTGAATCGGTGCCCTCGGAGACTCGCCAGGAAGGGGGAGGGGGGCCAGGAGCGGCCTCGCGCTTCCAGTCCGGGGCCCCGTCAGTTTGTGAACCTGGCTCGGAGACTCGCCAGGATGGGGGCGGGGGCCCGGGAGCAGCGGCCGGGACCGGGGCTGGGATGGCGGTGGTGAGGGAGAGGAGGGAGAGGAGGAGGGTGGTGGTGAGTTGGAGTTGCATTTTGCTGGTTGGTGGATTGAGTGGTGGATGATTTGGGTGATGTTGTGGATGTGGATGCGGATGTGAGTATATGCTGACCTCTGAAGAGACTTGCTTTGTTTGATTTTGGGATTGTGCTGCCGCTGATGAGGTTTACGATTATGGAAAGGGGGGAAATCATGGACTTTTTATACACTTCTCATCTTCCTTCTGAAAGCTTGTAACACCAGGAGTCGGCTCATCCTCGAAACTCGTTGCCGAGCTTACCTCAAAGTTGAGGCCATGGTGACCTGACCTGAGGGTGGAGGCCGAGAATGACCTCTTGTCTCACTCATCGCCCATGTTGATGTGGATGCAACTGTGGTGACACAGGCGCTTACACGATAACGGACGTTTCGTGTCGAGAGGGTGTTGTCAGAGTTTCACCGATAGAGGTCAGAGGCTGGAGGAAGCGTGAGGGTGAGGGAGACATTATGATCGTCACCAGGTTGTGCTGAGGCATTCCCATGCGTCCCTTCTTTGTAAAGACAATGAGCAGTAGAGGTAACCTTGCTCTACGCACAACCTTTGTACATCTGTTGACAACTCCAACTTACTCCCCAAGCTGTAGGGAACTCGCCTTTGTTCATAAGAAAAGTAACATCAAATGTCTGAATCCATTCATCAGCTTTTGATGCCGTTGCAGTCAAGTAATCACCAACACACCCCCGCGTGGTATTGTGCCGGCATTCCACTTCACACCGCAAGGCTAGGTGCCCTTACTAACGTGAAACCCATCACCGCGGATCTAGGTATTCGTCTATTGGGTGCCCTTGGGACGGGCCAGAACGTCAGCTTACCGGTCGGTGATGGACGGTAGGCTATGAACCCTAGAACGTGCCTATCAGCATGAGCCGCTTATTGGATACCTACCTATGATCCCTCGGCGTGGCGCACTTACAAGGCTACCAACTTTATTGCAAGTTCGTTTGGGGTTACTAAGTGACCTTGTGGAACGGAAATTTTCAGCCTGAGCCTCATGTTTCCCGGTCCCGTCACACAATGCTCGCCACGCGGCCAGGGAGTGGTCAGGGGAAATTGATTACACCTACCACACTACCTAACCAAGGTGGGCTCTTACTAACGAGACCCAAATCGAGACGGGAGTCTTGCAATATGTGAAGGGTTCAACTTCCATGTTGGTGAAATGGTGTGTTGGGACATCAATGAGGATTTGGGCATTATGAGATGTTGGACTGCGGATTGAAGAAATTGGGGAAGGAAGTAGTGCGGGGGAAGGAAGTAGTGTCGGGGAGGAGAAGTGGAAGAAGGAGGTGGGAGAAATGTGGATATTGTGGTTCGTTTCGAGTTGACTGTTCTCGTTCTTTCTTTCCCTGCTGGCCAGCGGGAAATTGTTCCTTGGGGCGCTCTTTCCCATATCACTCGCTAGTAGCTGGACTTGGATATCCATAGCAATATGAACTGCAGTATCAAAACGGAAGTAGCATTGGACACTTTTGCATGAATGGTGTCCCAGCTTCTTGCCAGAAATCCACACCCCCCAATCCAGTGGGTTATTTCCTCGACTTTCTCACCCTATCTCTTCCCTCCTCTGATTAAACTCCGTAGGTAACTCCGCAAACCCATTCGCACTACTCAGCTCAACTGGCACATTCCCACTAGCGGTAGTCAGTCCCCCAACACCCCTCCCTCTACCACTGCCACTGTCTCCTAATTCCGTCACATTACATGCCGTATCCATTTCAACTTCATCCCCCGTCCTCATCCCCGTCCTCGCCGCCCCTGTCCTACATGTAGAACCAGCATTACCCCAACCATCAAGAAACCCGTTCATAGTAGTCTCCTTCAACTCCACCATGCCCTTCTGTCTTCCCCGTTTAGATCTTCCTCTCTTGTAAAAGACGAAAAAGCTGCCGCCGGAGAGAAAAAGAACGACGGTGATGGTTATGCCAACGATGGCCCAGACCCAGGGTGCGGTTTGTGTCGGGTGTGGGTTTGGTTGTGTATCGGAACCCGTGGCTGTGGGGGAGGTGAGTGATGGTGTGGATGTTGCTTGCCCGTGGGTTTGTGTGGTGTCGAGGGTGGTGAGGGACGTGGAGGTTGATGCAGACGGGGATGAGGAGGGGAGGGTGGATAAAGATTTGGGCGTTGAAGTTGAGGGTATGGGCAAGGTTGGATTGTTCGTTGGTGGTGATGTCGGCTTCGTTGTTGCGGGTAATGTGGAGGTCGTTCTCTCCCCTTTATCCAAACTCGCACTCGTCAATGCCATCGTTTGTACAATACTGGAGGAAGTGCTAGAAGCCTTTGCTGTCGCTGTAGTAAACGGATCTTCATCTTGTCCTGTGGTAGCCGGACTTCCCGTTTGAGCTTTTGACGTAGGCGCACCGGCAGCTTGTAACCTGCAATACCCAACACACTTCATAAACCTCACCGCCAGATGTGCCTTGATCAGATCCGGATTGTTGCTGTTATCATCGATGCATGACTGACAGAAGTTGTACTGATCGAGGAAGTTGCTCCCCGTACCGCAGAGGGCGGGGGATAGTGGGTTTTGTTGGCATTCTAGTTGCGCGTTGCCTGTTGTTATTTTGTTAGCTTGAAGTCAAGATACCGCTGAGGGTTCATAGCGGTTTGGGAATGTGAAGGTAGGTAGGATCGGGTTCGGCTTACGGCAGAAGTTGGAGCATATTTCGGGGACGGATGTGGCGCGTTTGGATGCGAGGTTGAAATGGTTATTGATATCATGTGCTGATAGAATTCGCATCTTGATGATCCGTCCAAGTATCGAGGGATGAGAACTGGGAGCCTTCGTCAATAGGTACTGAGGAGAGAGTATTTGGAGACAAGGTTCAGAGAGTTCGATGGTCGAGACCGAAGTTGTAAAATGCTGGGAAACACAGAACGATGAGTTCACGATGCACAAACCTGTCAACTCTCTTTTCGAGTTGTCTCACTCCAGTTTATGTTTCCCCAAACAGTCCCAAGCACAATGTCTCTTAGTGCCGCATGACGATACTACTAGAAACGCCGAGCCAGCAACTATTCTTCCGCATTCCCAATATCAAGCCTCCCACTCAACGGCCAGCAATATACTGCGAGCGAAAGGAGGCGTCCGCCTGCTTGTTTCTTCATATCTGCTCATGTTCGTCTTGAGTCCTGACAT
Source organism: Neurospora sp. CHS-2018c (assembly GCA_009806235.1). Taxonomy (NCBI): domain Eukaryota; kingdom Fungi; phylum Ascomycota; class Sordariomycetes; order Sordariales; family Sordariaceae; genus Neurospora; species Neurospora sp. CHS-2018c. The sequence continues at coordinate 613,179 of RAPC01000023.1, forward strand.
GCAATCTCAATTTCCACAATGCATCCTGTATTGTTTCCAAGGGAACGGACATCTCCTAGAATCGTGGGGTGTTTGGCAAACTCATGTCGGACAGGGGTCTGAGACTCGGTGCATTTTGGGCAAACATTCACACACCACATCGTCATATCGGTCCTCTGATCCTGGTTGGCTGTTCGTGGCTCAGCAGGCCAATAAGGCTGGGGGAACACGCAAACATTGAGAGGGGCGTACCTTGCAGATTGAGATAGCACAAGCATATCGAAGGCGATGACACCATAACTCAGGTCCCGTCGTCCTCCCATAGAGGTACTGACGAAACAGTCGTCGGTTGGCTTGTTCCCAATTTATTTATTGTAGATGTTAACGAGTTAGAAGGGGAATATTCAACACCTTATAGAGCACCCGACACTTCAATAGCGCAATACATTCTCTTCTCTCTCGTTAGATTAGCGACGTCCTTTACATCAAACCTGATATCAGCGTGCCACATTAACGTTTCGTCTTTCAAAGATCAAATGCAGCTTTAATACTACAATAGAGGACATGCCAAAAAGGCAACCAGAGGGTACACTTCGGGTAGCGTTTGCTTTAATATCAAGGCTTTAAGAGAATTGAATGCGCAGCCTTGGAGTGATGCGACTGGCGACGGGGACAATGTGGGGTCACAGGGGACGAGACGCAGGTTGGCTGTGGAGCGTGCCTGCCCAGCTCGGAAGGAAAATGGCCAATATTACTGTGGCTCCGAGCCCCCTTTCAGGTACCTGTCACGAACCACTACGGCCAAGTTATAGAACGTCTTGCCCTTTCGTTTTTCATCCAAGAACGTGTTTTGTATTTTAGAAACGGCGCTACGTCCAATCTATATGATGAAATGGAAGTTTGTTTATCAATTTTATCTTCTAGGAAATGCTTAGCATACCTTGAAGGGCAACACACTTTTTTCTTTCTCGCCGTTAACACTAGCCTTTACCTTCTCCGTGGTAAAGTGCGTCATGACACCGCAATAGACCCAGTCGGGCAGTGGGTGGGTCGTGTCCGTAGTCGTGGACTTAAACACTACACGGTCCGTCCCGGGGCTAACCGTGTTCGAGTTCTTCCCCACCGCTAGGATACGTCCCTTGAGAATAGGGAACTCGGCAAAAGTACCGAACTCGGGTCCCGCGTTCATGCACTCGTCGGTGAATCTGATTTCGTCGCTGTTGTGATAGTAGTGGGGGTACATGCCCTTGCTGGTGTACTGCCAGGGGGGCGCACCTGGCTTCAGCTCGCCGACTGGGGGTGACCGCTTGTAATTGACTGCCTGCTTCAGCGCGTCGAGGATCTCGGCCCGCGTCCAAGAATTTACTCCCTCGTCTGGTTATAATGATCATTGTTAGTCCGGAACGATCAATAGCTGATGCCAGATCCAGGGAGCATCTGTGTGCGAGCGGGCATAGTAAGTTGTAAACAGAAGGACTTACGGGATGCGCAATCGACAGAATCTGGAATCTCGTGGGCGTTAATCGGGTCACCGGGATCACTGCTTTGGATCGGTGGGCAGCTCGACTGCGGCGTCGGACCTTTACTTGTACCTGTGATGGAGAAACCCTCGAGGATGCAATCGTTGCACAGATGTTCAGTGTCGCAGATGTCATCGTTAGCTTCAAGGGATATCTTTTCTTCGATTATTTCCGATACGCCTACGCCGAGTCAGGTCAGTCAGCACGGAAGCATACTTATTGAAAAGAAATAGGAAAGGAGTCATACTCTTAAAGGATTCAACGTTCCTTTCTGCCTCTTTGGCAGCACCTACTCCGGGCCCTGAAACGTCCGCAGGTCCTCCCATGTTGATGGCCCAGTAGGCGGCCAAGTCTAAACTTTCGTCTGCTAACTTGAACCAGTGAGCGAGCCAGTAAATGGTGCCGGAGTTGTCAGTGTTGGAACTGTCGGCGGCGTCTTTGAGTTGACTCTCTAGCTTGCTTTGAATCGTCGAGAGTGCTGATAGAGGCCGCGTTAGCTCAGTGCGTCGTCAAACGACATGAGGAACATGGCTTACCTTGTCTGGCTGAAGTTGCAGTGGCCTGGACGCGGGTCATCAACGCCTTATCATCCCAGTTGTCGATCATAGAAGACACCACAGCCGCTGCTGTAGCAATGTGTCTTTCTATGGCACTCGTCGCCGATGACGCAAAGCTTTCATCTATTGGGGACCTGTAGTACACATGGAAGGATCAGCTCTCAGCTACCGAGTGACATAAGGGGCGCGGGACATGCTTACGGGTTCCAATCGCCAGAGTTGGCGCCGTCAGGACCGTCATAATCAAAGGGTAGCGTCCTCGGGTCGCCGCTACCGTCGGGTGGCACGTAGTTCTGGTCACTCGAGCAAGTGATGCCGCACGTTTGATCGCAGCCTTGAATGCTGCAGCCACCTCCGCATCCTTGCGTTCCGCAATCATCGGTCGGGTTGGTAGACGAACAACCGCCGAAGAGCTTGCAGCTGTCGGTGCCGCAGCCTGAGGTGCACGTTGCGGTGCTCTTTGCGCTCGACCAGGTTACAGAAGGAACATTGTTCTTTACCGGTACGGAACTGGTAGCCTGAGGTTGGATTGTGACCGGGTGGGCGGTCCCAGGGAAAGAGGGCGCAGGCGTTGCGCTGCCCGATGGAACAGGTGAGAATGTCGCCTCGTTGCCGCTCAGCGTGATGACTACCGAAGGTGGCATGAAGCTCTGGAGTGGGAATACAGTAACTGGTGTGGTGACGGAAGTGCCGACAGTAATGGGCCAAAAAGGAATTTCGTCCGTTACCAACGGTGCCAGAGTGACCGTCGTCCTCTTCGTGCCCGTGTGACCGGCCGAGCTAGTCCAGACCGATGTGACCAGCGGGGGAAAAGTGATCGTGGTCGTCGAGCCGATGGGATAAGGCGGAAGTATGACCTTGCAAGGAGGAAGACACGGAATCTTGGGCTGAGAGTTTTTCCAGATACTTGGAGGATAGTAGACATCGCCAGAACTGCCGCCGCCGGTGCCGATGCAGACATCTGGGCAGTAGCCATGGCTGCATACAAAATCGCACAGGCCGTAGTCCTCGAGCCCAGCAACAGGCTTCCCTGTCACAGCAACCTTAACTGGTGCGTCAATCAAAGCGCCCTGTTCTGTGCAGGTGCAACCGTTCTTCGGACAGAATCCTAGTTGAGGTGGTTTGGACAGTCAGTAATACGCCATAGACATAAGGTATTTACCTCTAGTCAGAGTTAGGCTCCTGGGGATATGGACTAACCATACGTGCAGCTGAAGCTGCATAGACCGGCCAGAGCCCCCGTTCCTGTTCCAGCTCGGCAAGCTGGAGGAGCAAAGTCGGATACGCCCGGGATTGTAAGCGGAACTTGGGTGGTGCCACATGCACCCGAAGGGCAATATCCGTGGTTGCAGTTAAACGCGCAGAGGCCCGAGTAACTCGCGTCTTCACCGGAAATCGGATACCCAATCACCCCCGTTGCGGGTGGCTCTTTGATCGCCTTGCCCATTTGTCGGCATATACAGGCAGTGGCAGGACAGTAACCCTATGAGGTTATGACTCTGTTAGGACCATTCATAGTGCCAGAATAGACAGGCTCCGGGAGCGTCTACTTACATACTAGCAGGCGAAGCCGTAGAGACCGGCGAAGTTATTCAATCCTGTGCCGTTAACACATGCCTATTGGGAGATAGGCAGAGATGGGTGAACGGAGTGGGATATACTGCCAGATACGGTATCGGAACCGACCCAGGCGTTGTACAAACTACTGGTATATCTTGACGAGATGGCCTTACCGTTGACCTAAGCGATCTTAGCTCCGTTACAGCTCAGTGTAATAACGACGGCGCTAGTACCACTAAATAGAATACTACCGTAGTAGATGCCAATATTATCGTCCGGTTTATATATCCTAAATATTAATTAATTAGTCTACTTACCATCTCCTTTACCTCTATATTAATATTACCAAACTAGAGCTACTTACCAAAACGCTCCTAGTTGTATAATACCGCCAATAGTAATACTAATAGTGGCCTCGGATATAAGAAGAGCCGAGAAGAAAATCTTGTCTTGTATAATATCGCTCGGCGAAAATTCAATTTAGAGCTGGCTAGCCGTATTGCCTATAGTACCGGTCGATGCGTAAGCTACGGCCGGCGATAATCGATACTTAGAACCTAGGGTCAGCATAGTCGACCTTATATTACTACGGAGTATATACTATATAGAAGTATACTTACCAAGCCGTAAGGCCTTCCTCTATTATCGTAGCCGTACCTATCTTAAATAGGTCAATTATATACGGCAGAAAGAGACGCCATCCGTCGTACGGTATATCTACAGCAAAGTTGCTAAGGCCTTTACCAATGGTAAATACCTCTATAGCCTTGTCGTAAAGAGGGCTAATGTAATAGGACTCGCCGTAGTCATTCCCTAGGTAGGTATCGAAAAGTCAGAGCATAATCCTGAAACTTATTTTCGGGATCATTGAATATACTCATATGAAATGATTTTAATAAACTGGGTATTGTTAATTAAATCCGCGCTTGTCTTGTTATATGATGCCTACACCCAGCGGTCGTACCATAGACTATTACCTCTCCAAAGCCAATTCTTACTATAGCCGGGAAGATTGGTGAAGAACTAAGGTGATACGGGCATTATATAAGGCTTGCCGTTTAAGTATTGCAAATATAATGCGTCGGTATAAATATCTATATCGTAAAGTCCCCAGGGCCAGGCTGCCTAGTTGAACAACCTATTGGCAACGCCACTACCTCTTATCAAGGCCTCCTTAGCCCCCAATAACGACCAATCTGGCATGAAGAAGACGTTGTAATCTTTCTTGAGGTCGATCCAGTCATTGGCGCTGTCTGGGCCCTCGAAGGTCGAAATAAAGTATTGGCCCTTATAGGTGAAATATACCGGAGTAGCCGTATACGTGGCTAGGAGGGAATCAACGGCGTCCTTAGGCCATGGGCCGTTACTAGTATAATTAAAGGAGAAGAACAGCTTGAATCCCAGGTTATAGGCCACCGAAAACGCCGTGGGCAGGATTGATTCGATATTGGCTTTATTGTAGGTAATGTTTAGAGTAAAGGTATTAATGTGAGCCTTTCGAGCCAGTTTGATATTTGTTGTCCAGTCGTCTGAAGTGTAGTTGCCGGCATTCCTAACCTACAGAGAGCTTGGTTAGCCTTATTATCAGTCCACGATCCCAGGGAGATAACATACCATGAAGTGTGCAAACACGGATCTTGCTGACACTCCGCAAGGCCCAAGCAGGGCTGCGGCTGCGGCTGCGAGCAATTGTGATGCCCTCATCGTCGCTGTTGCTGTTCACCACTGACCGGGTGATGTAGAGGAAGAGGATGCTGGACGTCTCAAGATCATGGTCGACTGGCTGGCTAGGACCCTTTTATAACCGTACGCTGACTCTGTGTCATATTCTCTTGATATTAGCCACCTCCACAGAGCAATCCTTTAACCGCTCATCTGAACGGAGTTTCGGCATCAGAATACTCGCAAGATCCCGACTGGAGGTGCTCTGCGTGGATTGTTCACAACACTTGCGAGGTGGTGGAGTTCTGCTTCCTTCCAGTCCCGCCACTCCCATACCTCTTCGGTGGCTTCTACATGCACAGCGAGTACAGTCAATATCACGGTATGATTGGGTTCTCCGACGACGGAGTAGGATAACGTGGATAGATGTCGAAGCTATAAGGTGGTGTATTGAAGAGTGACAGAGAGCTTACGGCCCGATATAATCCTAGGTCTTCGTATGTAAGCGAATCGATTGTAGAAGGTGGAGGTCCTCTAACCTATACAAGTTACAATGTTGGAAAAATGGCAGACATGGGCATAGGCCTGCTATGGAACTCTCTACGGTCTACTACCTACGCAGCGTTAGCAGCAGGCTTAGCCGAAGTGACAAGCGGTCGAGGCCTAGGTGATACTACGCATGCAATACCGTGCGCCTACTTACATCTGATTTTGGCCGAGTCGGGCGCATTTTCAACACCGCCGGTGGCCAAAGTCGAATCCGCCTAAGCAAAAACGTGCTTGTCTGTGACATGGATATCGCATTGTCCCGATTCTCATGACCGGGATGATTTTTTACTAGGGGGAGTGGGCCATTCCTCTAGCTATCGTCGTGACGGTAAATTCTGACTGGATCATACCTCTATTATTTCCCTTTCCCGCAACCACTGCTGTCCAATGCTGGATTAGGGACCATTTGCGCATATAAGGTACCACGAGTCTAGAGTAAGCATAAACGGGGAGCCCTAACCCATACTCCGCGCCAGCCAGTCAAAACATTGTAATGGAAGCTCTGTCTGCCTACTGTGAATTCATGGGTATAAGCGGCCCTAGAAGTGTATGCAAGATCTCTAACTATGCAGTATTAGGAAGGTTGCAAACTTGGAGGGGTCTCGTACGATAGACTAAGGTAAGGTACCCTACCTGCAGGTGCCTCGGTGGGCTGTTGGTTCGGGTTGTGGAACCAAACCCCCCTGCAAGACCGACATCTGCAAACCAGAACAGTGGTTGTCGGCGACAAATGCCGAATAAAGCTACCTAGCCAAGGCTGAAGTGGGATTTTGGAGAATAGCGTCAAGGCACCAACTTGGATTGGAAGGCAGTAATGTACCGCATTTTCGCAGTCGATGTGGTTTTGCTCAAACAGGTATAGGGCCGGGTATAAAAGATTTTGACCAATCCTCTCGCGCGCTGATGCGGGTCGCAAGGTTGCTTAAGACCGAGCCCAGCTTTGAGTAAAACCATATCGACCGAGCGTCGTGGTGGGATCAAAATACGTTCCTGGGGTGGGGGCCGAGACGCCTTGAGGGCAGGCTCGAGTCGAAGAGACCGAGTCAGGTGGCTTTTGGAGAGCCAAGGGCTCTGAACGAGTTCGATTGCGGTTGAGAGTGTTTACGCCTCACGACTCTCAATCTCCTTCATTAGCTGCACAAGCATGTTTGCCTCGTCCCGAGTCCTTTGCAAGAGCTCGCTCTGCTCTGAAATCCATCCAAGTCTTTCCTTCCAAAAGGCCCACCTGTCCCGCGTCAGCCATCCGTCGCCCTTCCACAGGGGGATTTCGGGAGGAACATTAGGATAAGATGTGTACATCGACTGCCACAACGACTGCCACCATTCCCTTGTGTTGTGCCGATGGTTTTCTTGATGTGTTTCTGCGAACCTCCGAGCTAGCATCTCTCTGTCCGTGTATCGGTACATGACATCCCCGGCAATGACAAGAAATGGGACCAAGCCGTGAACGTTGGTCTAGTTCTTCTGTTAGCGCGCAATTTGCAGCTTCATGGGGAGGTTAGACTCACGTTAAGCATGGTAATATGGGCCTCGTGAACCTCAAACCCCCGGAGGGAGACAGGCGCAGTGATCCCCATCGCCTTCAAATTCGCAGTGGCATAGTCCCACGGATGCCGCTCAAGGGTAAATATCATCTGTCTGAAGGCTGTACTGAGCTCCAGAGTGTAGTGCAAGTCGGGAGGATGCATCACAAGATAATGGGCCATGAATGCATTAGCCCGGACGTAGCCGGGGAATCCATTGCCACTATCAAGCCGATCGGCAGGATACCGAAACTCCCAGTATCCTGTGGCGATTTGTTAGTCAATAGGCAATGCGAGTGTGCGCTGGAATACATACTGTCGTAGGTATCGTCCCAGATATTCCAGAAGTCCTCCATTTTCCTCCACCGCTCCAGCTTCCCCGCGAACCGAGTTTCCTGCTCAGGTGTTGCGTCCAAGCGGGGAAGGGCCATGACCGCGTCGATAAGCACCAAGATGGCGACTTGATGCTGTGGCATGTTGATGCCGACATCCCACAGCAGCCAGGCAACTCGCCGGCCCTTGTCGAACCCGAAGCTGCCATCGCATGGTACGCGGTCCTCATTCAGCGACATGAGCCTGCGAGCTGTCTCCTCCGCGGCCAGGGCGCTTGTGGTGTTGTAGGCCTGCACAAAATCGCGCAGCGCTGAGGCCTCGTCCGGTGTCGATGCGTCCTCTTCGGGATCCATTTGGCCGAAATCGGTCCAGTCCTCGGTGTCACTCAGGAAGTCCAGCTCCATGGCCAGTTTGCGGATGTAGAGTGTGGCAGTCTGGTAGTGGGTATGAAGCTACCGTGCCGTCGTAGAGTCAAGACTCAAGAGACGGATTCAAGTTGTGTTCAAACTGTGTTGCTCACGGTGGAGGGTTCGATGAAGAGCGAGAGGTTGATTGGAGGAAAAGGAAGCCTATGAACCAAAAGCCCAGAAAGACAGCTTAAATACCCCACCACAGCCCAGTGCTCCGGGCCGTACGAGCCGTCGCTCGCGCCTAGATGGAGTCACCACAAATCTTGAACCGCGAACGGAAGGGGAAAAGTTTGCGAATTGTCTTGTGGAAGCGCATATCACTGCCTAGAAGTCGTGTGGTGAGTAGATATGCAGCAAGGTTAAATCGCGTCAAAGCGGGGACAATCTCGTATACTGGGCAAATCGCCAGGCCCACAAAGTACAACGGTACGCGACCGGAGGGATATCCGGGCCGACTGCCCGTGTTCCATTCCAAACGGCCGGCCGCCCTTCTTCGCGTTTTGCTTCAGCCATTTAATTCGAGGTATTTGAACTGCGTTGGGAGAGGATCAATCCTAATATTAACGGGACACCCCCTGCGATGATACTGATCACGCTCCAGAGCAAGGGTTCCGAGGCCTCGTTGACTGCAATAGTGTAGGGAATTTATCATCGTTGTGGAAGTTGGATGGAGTGTTGCGCTGAGAGTAGCTGTGAGCCACTGATAATGATACGTGATAGGCCGCCGGTGGAGTTTTGATCAATTCGATCCGACCTCCCCATGGTCAAGTCATTCAACAATCTTCAGGCTCGAGGGAGGTTTCCCCAACCACATCAGGCTCCGTGTCTCTGGACTTGGTACATTCCCGGCACTTGTTGATCATCGAAGGGTTTGAGGAGCCTCCTCATTTTGGAAGGTGTGGAAGCCTTCACAGCAACCTCAATTGTGAAGAACAGTCGTAGATATGTTATTTTGGGCGCCTCTGATGTCAAATGGCCAACAACGGCGCGGGTGATGCGTTTCCGACATTCGAAATCGACGACGCAAAGAGTCCCGAGTAGTGCACGAGGAAGCGGTTTTCAAGTTATCGCTGGATACGAGAATTGTTGGAGAAGTAAATAGACACTTGATTGAGTCGGTCGGGAGGGTGAGCGAGAAAAGGAAGAGTAGGAGAAAGAACAAGTGGAAGAGGATGACAGTTGTCGTCCTTTGACATTGGGGCGGGGACGCGTCGACCGCGATATCTCCACTTATATCCATTGCAAGACCCACAGCGCATGGAGGATTGAAGCGCACTAACAATTAATGCTTGGCCAATGAGACGCGGAGGATTCAGAGCATGGCGAGAGCTTCGCGCTGGCCTTCACGAACTCACGTGCAAGAGGACTGAGAGAAGAATGCCATGTTGAACTTTCGGGGCAATGATGGATCGACCACTTGGCATCAGTCATCGGTGGATCTGGTCGCGATGAAGGCATTTCGACACGGCATACCGTCGGTAATGAAGCCAAGCAATGGGATTGGAAACTCATTTCCTTGTTGAACTTTTCCTTCCCCGACAGCCAGTGACGACATGAAAGATACCTACTGGATGATATCCAAATCTTCCATCTAGCCCAGGGGTATCAGTACTTTTTCAATCCGTTCTTCACCACCACCGTAACTTTTTTCGCACACAGATATGGTATCAATATTGTAATGATATCTTCCCAGGTCCCAGTGACATGACAGCTCGGCCTTCCAATTTTCCACGACATGCAATACACCACGGAAACTTTTGTCGAATAGACAAACTCAACAAGAAAACCAACAACAAAGGCTCGGTGCATCGCCTAATAATTAGGTACACAGGAAAAGAGACGGAAAAAAAGAGAACCTTCATCATGCCTGCCAACCACACACACACGCGCTAAGAGAGATAGTAAGAATCTAAATCAAGCTAGAAATATCCATGTCAGCCGTAACCACCCGCCTGTCTAAAATTCCCAGAGACCGAGATTCGTTTAAATACCAAGGGTGAACTCAACGCCGACATCAATGTCACGAGCTGGGAAACAAAGAGTTAGTCATGGTTCTGAGTACAGTTGGGATGCGATTTAAACTTACCCATCTTGACGACCTTGGAGAGCTGGACAGACTTCTCAGCAGCGTTCTGGAGATCATCGATAGAGAAGATCTTCATGCCAGAGTCGTTGATGAGCTGGCGGGCAGCCTCCATGTTGGTGCCCTGGAGACGGGCAATGATGGGGATCTTGAGGTCAAGAGACTTGACGGTGTTGATGAGACCGTGGGCGATGGCGTCGCAGCGGACGATACCACCGAAGATGTTGACAAAGATGGCGGTAACCTTGGGGTCGCTGGTGATGAGCTCGAAGGCCTCCCTAATGGCCGCGGGGGTAGCACCACCACCGACGTCAAGGAAGTTGGCGGGCTGGCCACCGTTCAGCTTGATGATATCCATGGTAGCCATGGCAAGACCGGCACCGTTGACAAGGCAGCCAATGTCACCATCGAGCTTGATGAAGTTGAGACCGGCCTGGGCGGCGCGAACCTCATCGGGATCCTCCTGGGTGGTGTCGCGGAGCTTGAAGATGTCCTGTTGCCTAAACTCAGCGTTGTCATCGAAGCTGAACTTGGCGTCCATGCACAGAACCTGGTGGTCAGATGTCTCGGAAAGGGGGTTGATCTCGATCTGGGTGGCATCCTTCTCGCAGAAGATCTTGTAGAGCTTTTGGATGGTGTCCTTGGCCTCCTCGATGCACTGCTCGCTGAAGCCGAGCTGGGTGGCGATGCCGCGGGCCATCTCGTCGGTGACACCAACGTTGATGTCGATGTAGGTGGTGTGGATGGCTTCGGGGTTCTCCTTGGCGACACCCTCAATGTCCATGCCACCCTGGGACGACGAAACAATGACGGGGCCCTGAGAAGCACGGTCCATGAGGACGGCGAGGTAGAACTCGCGGCGGGCGAACTTGCGCTCGCAGATATAGACGGCGTTGCAGAGACGGCCCTGGGGGCCGGTTTGCTTGGTCATGAGCTTGTGGCCGATCATCTGCTCGGCGAACATCTTGGCCTCGGTGGGGGAGTAGATGACGCGAACACCGCCCTTGAGGCCGTTGTCGAAGGTGCCCTTTCCACGGCCACCAGCAAGAACCTGGGCCTTGATGACCATGTCCTCGCCGCCAATCTTCTTTGCGATGGCCTCAGCCTCGGCGCCGGACCTGGCGACATCACCCTTGGGGACACCGATGCCATACTGTTTTGTGTGGTGTCGCGTTAGAATCGGAGCGTTTCGATGGAGTCAGGTAGCGACGGGGCGGGGTAGGTAGAGGTAGAGATAAGCTAGTTATGTGGACGAGAGCTGGGTACTGACCTTACGGAGGAGATCAGCAGAGAGGTATTCGTGGATGCTGAGGGCTCTCCTTTGTTGTTGGGAAACGCCGGGGAGTCTGGAGGTGAGGGGAGCCTGTGTTTGGAAGATGTTGTCAGCTTGGATGTTTGGATTCCTTGAAGCCAGGAGAATGCGATGCGACGGTGCATCGAAGGCTGAGGCTGAGGGGCGGCGACAAACCTTGGAGGCGGCAGCAAAGGCAGAAGCCAATGCGCGGTTGCGGCCGAGCTTGAACATGATTAGGATGTAGTGGATGGGATAAGGTAGAGTTGCAGGTGGGTGGTGATGATGTTGGGAAAAGGAATATTTCTAGCGAATTCAGGGACTGTGAAAATGACGATGCGACACGGCCAAGTTCTTCCCGTCCGACGAGGGGACTGGAGCTCCTTCGAGTTCTCGCTGTTGGAGACTTGGAGTGCGCTTCGGTGGCTGATACGGGTCCTGATTAGGACTGATTGGGACCGAATTATGGGCCTGATAACCTCGTCGGCCCTACCCGAGCCAATCACTAACAACTTTGCCGTCGTTTTTGGAGAGACGTGTTGGTGCCGAGGCGGTGGGCCGATGACAGCTCCCGTCTGCCGCCAGTCACAGAAACAGCAAGCTCCAGCACAGCCAGCACCCAGCAACTCTTTGCCAGCTCGCGGCAGTTGCACGCGGCTGGTGGCGGGTAACACAGGGCCCGTGCCTCGTGCGCCTATCCTCGGCCAAACCGTCACTGTCTCCATCAGCGGCTTCCGGTGGGATGAAAATTATGGAAGTTGAATTACAAGTTTGAACAAACAAAACATCACCAATTCCTTCAACTCTAACTTACACCGGTCGCGATACTATGTAAACATTGCGATGTTGACAATGACGTCTAAGGGCTCCGCTTGCCACATTCTCAATGACAAGCTCTCCCCGCGCATGTTGCTGTCATTTACCTTGTTGACAGGTCCACTGACTCGAGCAAGAGTAGGTACATGACTCCGATCCATCCCGGCGAGTCCGCAAACCGCCTTTTCCAAATTATATCGCCATGATGTTGAGCCGCGACGGCAGGACAACACTGGCGGTCACTCATGATTTGAAAAGATCCTCAATTACCACAAAAACTTTTTCAAATTCTTGGTCTCATTCTCGATATCCCAAGTTGACACCTTCACTACCCCCATGGCACCCCCCGCACCCGGGAAAGCTTGTCATGCCAGACCTGACTCGAGCTCTCCGCGCCTTGCGGGGCAAGGGGAATGACGATGTCTCCAGCTCTCCCCAAGTCCCCAGACCCTCCCGTTGACCCGTTGACCCGTCCAAGGATCCCATCTGGGGTCAAGCGGAGCTCAAGACGCACCGAAGGTTCCGCCAAATCTTCCATCACATGGCTTTTCCTTTTTCATCACAGCTTTCTCCCATGTTGCACGACTCATGCGCCCATTCTTGGCTTGGTGTGGCTTGAAAGTTGAGACGACCGCACCAAACTTTATCTCAACCTCTTGAGATGGGAAGCCTTGGGATGCTGGTGTTCAAAGGTTGAAGAAAACACTTTGAGGCTATCATTGGTCAGCACCTCTTTTGAGCTCGTGCATCCCACCGTTACAACTCTTCCCCCGCATTATACCACACCCCCGACTCCCAGAGCTCCTCAAAAAGGAAGATCACCATGTCCTTTGCCTTCTCTGCCGCTGCGGACAAGTCTCTCATTCGTAAACTGCCGCGGTTGAGCTTGGCTATTATTTGCATGTGGTCACCACTCCTCACCACTTAAAACGACGTGATGTAAGCCCTCCTTCATTCTGGAGGCGGTTGGACACTCCTCTCCTCCAGCACAGCTTCATCATCATCAACACATCAAAACACCCAAGTCGCATTATCCATTTTTGAGCTTCAAGCTCTAGCGCATCTATCAAGGGTTAGGGTGCCCAACAAGGCCACAAACCACCATGTTCAGAGCACTCCTATCCCTAGACTCCAACCAAACATGGGCCGCCGTCGTGGGCTTCATCCTAGTCCTGTTCATGGGCCGAAAAGCCTGGGTTGACTACAAAATCCGCAAGACCGGAGGTGTCAGGTCTTCGGTGCTGGCTACGAACCCCATCACAGGTAAAGTTACCTGCTTTGAATGATGACTTTGGGCGTGTCTGACAAGTGACAAACCGCCAGGTTTCCGCTTCTTTGTGAGGGCCGGCTTCATGCAAGCACGCGATAAGCTCGACAAGTTCTACGATGAGCTCTACTACTGGGCCACCCCCGAGTGTCCCAACTGCGTCGAGATAGCTTTCCTCGGACGCGTCCGCTTCTTGATGACTCGAGAGCCCGAACATGTCAAGACAGTACTCACCTCCAAGTTTACAGATTACGGCAAAGGACCACAATTTCACGAAACATGGAGTCCGTTCCTCGGGGACAGCATCTTTACAACCGATGGCCAGCTCTGGTCAGACAGCAGGGCTCTGATCAGGCCCATGTTCATCAAAGACCGAGTCCGCGACCTCGAGATCTTTGACAAATGGACCAAGACCCTCATCGACAAGCTTCCTGCCTCCGGTCAAACCGTCGACATCATGGACCTCTTCTACCGCATGACACTAGACGTCACCACCGACTTCCTCCTCGGCAGCAGCGTCGACAGCCTCAACAACCCCAAGCACGAATTCGTCGACGCTTTCCAAGAAGTCCAACGTATCCAAATGATGCTGACCATCCTCGCCCCCTTCCGCCACATGATCCCCAAGTACCGCTACAACCGAGGCATCCGCATCCTCGAGCGCTTCATCGAGCCCTTCATCCAACGCACCCTCGCCCTCCCCCCCTCCGAGCTCGAGGACCTATCCGCCAAGTCCTCCTCCGACTTCACCTTCCTGCACTCCCTCGCCCGTCGCACCCGCGACGCCAAGGTCATCCGCGACCAGCTGATGGCCGTCCTCCTCGCCGGCCGCGACACCACTGCCGCAACCTTATCTTGGACCATCTACGAATTATCCCACTACCCGCGCGTCTACCACAAGCTGCGCAATGAGATCCTCGCTGTCGTTGGTCCTTCCCGAGCCCCCACGTATGAGGACCTGAAGAGCATGACGTACCTGACTCATACCCTCAACGAAACACTCCGTCTCTACCCCGCTGTCCCATACAACCTTCGCGCTGCATTGAAGGATACTAGTCTCCCGGGCATCAAGGGACAGCCGGATATCACGGTGTTGGAGGGCGATATTGTGGTATACTCGGCGTTGAGCATGCAAAGGCGGGCGGATCTGTATCCGGAGGTAGGCGAGATTGTGGGGAAGGGGGAAAAGGAACGGCAGCCGTTTGAGGACCCAGGCGTCTTCAGTCCTGAAAGATGGGATTACTGGACGCCCAAGGCTTGGAATTACGTGCCGTTTAATGGGGGGCCGAGGATCTGTGTGGGACAGAACTTTGCTATGACTGAGATGGCGTTTACTTGTGAGTCTTATTATTCTCTTTTCCCTTTTTCCCCAGGTTTTTATTCCATTTTTATCTTTATTTGCTGTCATAGTTGATCTCGGGCTCAAAATTCTAACATCCACCTACAGTGGTCCGTCTCTTGCAGAAATACGACCGCCTCGAGTACAGGGGCGATTGGCACGCACAGTACCACAAGGCTGAGATTGTCGGCGCGCCGGGTCATGGAGTTCCTGTTGCCTTTTTTGAAGCTCAGGAGGGCGATGTTGCGTGATTTCCGAAGCGGGCATATGGGCAGGGCATCTAGGGTAGTAGACAGCAACTATCATAGCACCGTTTTATAGAATAGTTTACTCGACTACCATAGTTCTCATTTCTACCATAGTTGCCCAGGGAAGATTCTGATTGGTTGAAATCCCTTATAGGGGCAAAGGCCTAACAACCGCCCTATAATTTGCACTACCTCGAGGGTGGTGGATGCCTTTCTGGCTGCCTACCAAGGCTCTTCCAGTCCTTCTCCCCCGACTTTGACATCGGGACTTTGACATCGACTTCGACATCGACTTTGACATCGGGACTTCGACATCGACATCGACATCGACATCGACATCGACATCGACATCGACATCGACTTCGAAGTCCGACATCCAAATGCAATGAAATGAAGGCATTCACAAGTGCGACCGCTGCGCGCGAAACTTTTCGCGTAATGAAGAGGGAAGAGTCCAAATCAAAAATCAAAAATCAAAAGGTCGTCATTTATACCCCGATCCAATCGTCGCCCACCGCAAAGATTGATCGTGACTTTGGCGAACTTGGGAACCATCACCCAAATGGATCCGGCCAATCAGGGCCCTTCCTTCACCACCCGGTTGACTTCATGCTGAAACGACTGCTAGGCCGCCCAGCGCGCCTCTTCAGCACTCTACAGATCTGACCAATCAGGTTCTCCCCTGAGCAACTATAATAGAAATATCAACTATCATAGTTGATAGAACTATAATAGTGACGGTTGACAATTGCAACTATCATAGTAAGCATCCCCATTTTCCCACTACGGTTGTTAGCGCTTGATTGAATTGAGTTGAGCTTGAGGGTTCAGTTGACTCATTGAGACGGTGGGTTTGGAGTGTTTGAAGAGAATGCGAGATGGGGGTTTTGGGGGGTTTGAGTTGGGAAAGGGGGCAAGTTCGATGTGATGAGATATGGATTGAGATGTTGGAATGTGAGTTTGGGGGAAGATTTGTTGAGTCTCTCTTTTTTTTTTTCCCTCCCGCCTGGCCAGCGGGATAATTGTTTGGTTTCTTCTTCGCCCTGGGGCGCTCTTTCCCATATCACTCGTTACTAGCTGGACGTGAGGATTCATAGCAAAATGAACTGCAGTATCAAAACCGAAGAATTCGTGACTCGAGAGTGCCTGCCTGTGCTGTACAACATTAGCTTCCCTCTTTCCATCTTTCCCAACTAACAAACAACCCTCCAACTTCCCACCCCCCCTTCAAATTTAACACACCCACCCGTCCCAGAAACCACAGCCTTCTGCACATTCGCATTCGTGCACCCCGTCTCGTTGTAGAAGATGACGGCGGCGCAAGGGGATGTCGAGTGTCCAGCCGATTGATGCGCTCCCGTTAGTCTGCGGCCGACAGCTGGTGCCGGCTTGGACGGTCATGGCTGTGTTGATGGATGTTGTGTTGGTGCAGTTGGGGGAGTTGTAGAGGTAGATTATGGAGGTGGCGGTGGTGAGAGGTGGGAGAGAGAGAAGGTGAGGAGGAGAGTGTGGGCGGTGGTGAGTGGTAGGCGGGTCATTGTCGTTTGGATAGGGAGGTTATGTTTAACTTTTGTTAGAGTTGAAAAAAGGGGGTTGGAGAGGCAGAGACGGGAGGTCTTTTAGCTTGAGCCTGTTCCTTTCTGTCGATGTGGTGTCTGGGGGAAAGTAAATATTTATCGTGATTTTGTTCCTTGTGTTTTGCCTGGGTTATAGGTTGAGAATCGCAATACGATGGTTAGTCTTCTCGTGGCTGCCAAGTCCGAAGGGCCTCGGTCTGGTTTCAGCTCGCCTCAACACACTAGGCGTTCCATTTTCAATACTCCGGTGAGATACCTGCATGTTCAAGAACATGATGATGCGTCCCATCTTGAGTGTTTACATACCACATTGGCCTGGTTGGGGAGTACAGCGAGTATTAACACAGGCCGACAGCTCAAATTGCAGGAGCTGAGGAAGGCATGCAGTCAGCTTTGAAAGGGTGTAGGCGTTTGAGATGGGAAGTGAGTATTAAGAAGGATGTGTGCAACAGAAACGGAAGTATCGACGGACACGATGCTGCGTGGACTCACCAAGTGGCGACGGTACGCATTATCTGAAGTAGTGTAAAATTCTGACTATGGTCAAGGAGGAAGAATTGACGAAGAAGAAGGGGGACAAGGAAGCGAAGACGAAAAGGGGAAAAGGGAAGAGAAAAGAACAGCAGGTGACAATCGAGCCTTGATCGTGGCTCACCGTGTCAAAATCTGATGTATTCCGTCCTCGTCCAAGAAAGAAAAGTAGAGAACTACACGCCATACAACCAGAAGTTTTCCGATAGTCGCCTTACTTTTCCCTAAATACGGTACCTACTACGCTCCAACAACCTGGGCTGTTCATGAGCGTTGATGGTAATTGTGCCACACTTCAATGGCTAGAGGTCCATCCATTTTGCACACAACTCCAGCCCTGGAGATAAGTTGAAGATAAAGGACGGTTCAGAAGCCGAAGATACAAGGCCACGAGGGAATATCGGAGGAGCCTTCGAAGAAGGATTTGTCGAAATTGAAGCGAGCTCGGTCAATGTAGGTCTCAGCAACGCTTCTGCATCCAAAATCGCAGCATGGCAAGCCGGAGGCCTAGGGGCCTCCGGGTCACTCCACGTACCCAATACCAGAAGTATCCTCTTACCAATGATGTTCAAGATAAATACTAGACTTTGCCAGGGGAGCTCGGATGACTGGCAATTCCATGATGTGGTACAAGGAACGTTGTCAAGAACAAAGTTGACGTTTTGGACACTTATATTGGCGACGAACCGAAATGGTTGTCTTGACAGGGCAGGATACACTGTCTCCAGACTGAACTCTGGATCCTCGTGTCTGGGCCACGGTGGCTGTATCCGGAAGCTCAATTCCAAAGTTCGGCTGTTAAAGAACTGATCAGAAATTGATGGTAGTGTCAGGTTGTTAAAACTACCACAGAGGTAGTATTTGCCCCGTTCGTTGGTAACCAGGCCATAAGCATTCAGGCTGTAGCTGTTACGCGCCATTGGTATGGGTACGCAAAAAGCGTTCGCAAGGCATCTATCACGGTGGGATCGAGAACGATAAATGTAGAACAAAGAAAGCATAGGGAGAGCCAAAATGTTATCATTGGCGTCAGTACACGGAAGAATCAGGTACTGGAGGCAATAAGGTGTGTTAAGCCTAAAAACGCCATCCAACATAAGACCCCGCTGGCTGATGCCAAAGTCGAGTGACAGATCTTCGGAACCGTTGTATCTTTTAAGAGCTCCCGCAAACCGAAAATCCGCAGGAGATGTGGCCAATGGTGAACGAGGTCTGATTTTGCGTGCTTGCTCACGTATGTGTCGACGGTACATTTGAGGATCATACGCAGCAAATACATGAGCCATATCCATATATGTATCATGGTCGAGAGGTATGCCATAACCCCAGGCGAGGATGGTAGCATCATCAGATGTTTTCATGATTTCCTGTTGTAGTCGCATGAAAGCCTTCTTGCCCTCTCCGTAAAGCATAGGCATATTGATATCGAACAGCCCGAGCAGGCAGTACGCCTCGTCCTCGACTCTGGTGGTGTGTCTGTTCGCGGCCCAAGACATCCTTGCCGCCACCGTGGCTTGCTGAAGCTCGTCTTCGATGCTTTTCCTAGTCTTTGGTATCCGTATCCGAATGACGGGGCTGTTTCCGTCCTGGTACTCGTCATATTCGCCGTACTCTGGGCCAGCTAGGCAATCGACCGGAATTGTGGTTGCTTTCGAGATACTCTCTGCCCAATCACTGCGCGAGCCTAATGGCTCCCAGGAGGCATCGTAGAAATACAGAAAGTTAGGGGCCAGCAACTCCTGCAAGGTCCAGCCTCTTGTGAACCAGCGCGAACAAGTGATATCGAAACTTGATGGGCCAGTGGATCCACTGGGCCTCTGGATGTCGGAGAGGAAAGCATAGCAGATGGCCGACTTCCGATACCACGCGAACATGGAATTGATGGCCTCCTGCAACTCGGCACTGCTGGACTTGTCGATACAGCAGGTATCGATCCAAATGAATTCGAATTCGTCCTCCTGTGCCTTGCGGCACGCGTGCTTGACCTTCGCCCAGGCTGGGGTAGGCGGCTCGTCGGCCTTCAAGTAGGTGAGAGCATCGGGATGCTGAATGTCGTGGAAGCTGACTTCTTTTCCTTCCCATGTGTGTGACAGGATGGCATATTTTGGGATTCCTTCACCCACAAACTCGAGGAGTTCAAACGTGTCGGTCTTGAGTAGGCGCATCTTCGGACTGTCTCAGACTCTCAGCTGGCAGCGGCTCAAGGCATCGAACTTCCAATAGCTGCTTGAAGAGAGTTCTGTCGGTGGAGAGGTGACGGTTTTGGGTTGAAAGAAATTCAAGCAATGGGACTCTCCAGGGGTTGAAAAAGGGCGTCCTGAGACTATGAGAAAACCAGTGTGGTGAATTCGATTATCGAGCTGAGTGTCTGGTTGAAGGAAGAGGATGACGCGGCGTGCCAAATTCCCCTTCAAATACACTCCAGAAAAGAACTTGGGTGGGTAACGACTTCCCAACGGTGACAGTTCCTAGGCTCTCTTGATGTTCTGATTGATCATGTTTGAGGAAGGAAAGTGCGGGGTTGAAGGTGAAAATCTGCGCAGTTGCTGCTGGGTAGTTGCTGCCTCGAAGACTTTGGCCATTGCAACCCAACCCCCCAACTTAACCGAATGCAGATGTCCGTCGATGTCAACCAACCAAGGAGAACCAGCAGAGAGAACCAGTCCCCAGCTTTGAACAAAAATATTGGTATAAAGGGTAATGAAGTCGCATCAATTGTGAAATGGGAAGGGACATTGAAAGATATCTCTTTGACCCGCACCAAAACCTGAAAGTCTTAAGGGAAGTCCGATGATAACAAACTTGCACGCACCTCAATGACATAAGGTAAAATCCTGAGTAGATACTATCACATACGACCATACCCACTGGAAAACTCGGGATCCCGTCCGCTCTCCCATAGATAAGCCAGTGAGGGCCAGACTAGTAGTTGGGTCGGTGACGACCAGCGAATCCCTGGTGTTGTATGTTTTTTTTCCCTTTTTTCTCCCTTCTGTTTCCCACTCCCATCATCAGTCCTCCTGTAGAACCCAATTTCTTTTTTCCTTTTCCCTAGAAGTACTATTGTTTCCCTTTCAGTGAGTTTTTCTTCATTTCCCAAATTCACCAACACTCATCCAACTTCGGTGCCGGCGAAGGGGCATACAGTCAACAGTGTTCATTCAGGGAGCAGAATAACAAGGTACCAGCAGCAAAGTGCAGCTGCTCTCCAGCGGCCAGTCCGCGTTCAAGAGTCGAGAGACGACTGGGATTTTCATCCCATAGCAACAAGCTCCCTCCACGGCCTACCCCTTCGCCACGCCTGCGCGTCAATCTGCCCAATATTGATCCTATACATGATCCCCTCCCGCCTCTCGACTTGGAGAACAAGACAAATGTAGGTGAAACGACGAAGGGCGATGAACTCTGCTCGCTGATTGTTGGTGGTGGTGCCCTGGGCTTCACTTGCTGGTGAGCTGTCCCGACAAAAGTCGCCCTCATCATCATCGTCAATTGCGCCTGGCAATGGTCCCACATCCCCACAGTATTCGCCCTTGTCGTCGTAGACTGGTCTACCGCGGTCTGAGGATCGGTTCGACTTCAATAGAGGAAACAGGAAGAAGTGGGCGGCTTCGGCCCAGAAGAAGAGGAGTTGGTCGTCGGGGATGCGGGAGAGGCGGTTGAGTGTCATGTCTGGTAGTTCAGTGAGGATCATGTCGAGGGTTACAACTGATGCGGTTGGGTTGTCCATCTGTTCGGGGTGGGTAGCTGAATGTGCATCTGGTGTGAGAGCTGACGTCCTGACGAGCCGAAGAGGTGTGTTTCTGAGTATATAGGCGACGATGGGCGTCTCAATTTCTTCGGGTCTGGTATTTGACTGTTGTTCTACGTGAGACAAGGCTTCAGAGTATCAATGACTGTTTTGCGTTGTAACTTTGGCGACACTAAAACTTGGGGGTAATCCAAATCTGGCAGATCAATAGGTCCTCTCCATCCAAGCCACGACCAGCTCGGGAACGGTACCCTCTGCTGTAGAGAAGTAGTAGGCAAGGTCGTATGTTCCCGGCGCCGCTTAAGCGATTTCCCTGCATGCGGATCTAGTTCCGAGGGCTTGGTGGTGAAATGCC
Organism: Neurospora sp. CHS-2018c; assembly: GCA_009806235.1. Lineage (NCBI taxonomy): Eukaryota > Fungi > Ascomycota > Sordariomycetes > Sordariales > Sordariaceae > Neurospora > Neurospora sp. CHS-2018c. Next base: position 634,530 of record RAPC01000023.1, read on the forward strand.
AGCATAGAGCAAGCTCAAAGCGAGCATCCGCAGGTAGACCATACTGTATAGAGAGTGTACACCTGCTTGGATGGTGTACTCTCTGAGGATGGCGGAGAAGGCGTCGTGAGCGTCTCCTGGTACGGTAAGGTCCCGGCGTGCAAAGTCGGATATCAAGGAGGATAGGTTTTGCCATGGAGATGCCGTGATCTCTGCCTGGCCGATGCGTGATGGGTTTGGTTCCATAAAAGGATCGAGGTCAAGACTGCGACCTCCGGTCCCCTCGTATGGGAGAGAATAAGATAAGTCACTATGGGCAGTTTCTGTGTCAATCTCCTCCCACTTTTTGCACTGTCGGCATCTCTATAGCAATTGCTTGTCGGTGAATGTGAGGACGCGTCGGGACAAGACCTTTTCTTGCAGTGTCCATCCGCGGGTAGACCAAGCATAGTCTCTCATCTTGTCCCGCGGTGCTAGTGTTGATATGAGCCATATGGGCGCCAGTTCTCGACTCTCTGATCTCTTCACCAAAACTCTTTGTTGAATAGATTCCCTTAATATGCTGATGCCTGGAAGTCCTGCTTAGGCGTCGTTGCCGGCAGCAGCAACAATGGTGAAGAGGGCATATTAATAGATCTCAGCCATAAGCTGGAGCTGGGCGGCTTTGTCATTTTCATCGTCTTGAATGATGCAGAAAGCGTCCACTCAGAGGTAACGGATGCCCATGTCAGAGGTAAACTTGATCGCATCCAACACTGTCTGCGGTCCAGCCACTCGTAATGAATCAGCTAACTGTAGCTGAGTGAGAGTGTCACGCCTCAGGGTAGTTTTATGCCCGTTTCCCCATACATAGCTGAGAGCTACATACAGGATATCCCCAAGACGGTGATCTCTGAACTCAACCACTGCTCTGGTGCTCGTATCGATAAGGCGAAAGGTAGAAGCTCTTCTGTTCTGGCTCCTATACAGAGGGCAACTATCCTTGTGGTCCGCCAGACAAGTACGTAGCCAGCGTCGCGGCAGGTCAGGGTCAATGATGGCCGGCCTCTCGCGCCCACTAAAGAGGCTACGTGGTCTGTTGATGCTGGTGTCGCTGAAATTCTCATCCTCTGCCGGATCCAGAGTCTGAAAGCAATCGAACAGAGTGAGACTCGGCTGCGCGTAAAGGCAGTCACTGGTGCGTTCCACGTCAAGGATATTCTTCCAAAGAAAACCAGGAGTGCAACTGGGGGAGACAGACTAGATCTCACTGCTTTCGCTTCACGCGCTCTTTGTATCGTGTAGTTACCAGCGCATCTTGGCACCTCGATCGCAGGTCCATCAACCGGGTCGCAATAAATGCTCAACGAGCAATCTGGGTCAGCCCCGAAGAAGTCGTGATGGGCCGTATACAGCCCAGAAGTTCTAACCAAGCTCGAGATGGCTTGACACAATGGACAGCTGGCTGCGGAGCTGTCGATGCGATTTTGCGTTCCGAGCTTTTGGTCTCGCCCGAGACCCGGCCTCGAATACTGAATCACGCCTCTTTGGGAGTCATAAGAGAATGGAGAGTCCCCTAGAAGATCTTTCTCAATATTCGCAGAGCTCCTCACCCGCCTCCGGGGACATCATCGGATCTCGGACACGGTAGAAGGGGAGTACAACGCTGGGGTTTTCGTTTGTTAGCCCGGCTTTTTGGCGGTGTAATGTTTACTCGGATATCAAATCCCATCTCCACGTCGACCATGAGCGGGAACAAACCGTCATGCCATCGTGCTGTCGATGATATCAACGTGAAAGTCAACAAGGACGGGTGTTATAGGAGATTGAGGTTGATAATCCCGTCGTTGTCTCTCATCCCCCCCACTCCCGGCTTTCTGGAAACCTTCTGTCCCTGATTTTGTTGGCCAATTCCGACTGGTAATGTACGTGATAAGATCTCTGCCGTGCGACACGTCGTACAAACCAAAGGGAACTGCCGAATGTCGCTTCTTTCTTCATGATGCTCATCCTCGGTTGTTGTTTGGAGGAAAGGACCCCTTGCAGCCCTGGAAGCGTTGGAACGCTAGGGCTTGGGGGGCTTGCAGCGCGCAGCTTTTAGCGCAACCGTGTTGCCAAGGCCTCCCAGGCCCACTGTACAATTACGTGCATCCTACTTATCCACTTTGGTCGATTCCTCTTGTTGTGATTGGTCGATCGTGGCCATGAACTCCTTCCCCTTCTGCCGGTCACCGAGCTTCCCCAAAGGCCCGCCCCAAACAGCGCCGGGATACCGGAGCATGGCATGGATGAAAGGGAAAGATTCCCCCATAAAAACCCCCCGCCATGATCCGATGCTAAAACAGAGGCACGCAACCCCGCCATCCGTATCTCGATCTTCAAGTGCCCATCATCAATTCATAAGCACATGCCATTCTTTCTGCCATTGACTTGTGTTTTTCTGGAATGAAGTGCCGTAACGCCGACCACTGAGGGATATCTGGACTGCCTACCTCTAGTACGTTCTGGTAGAGGGTCAGACTCGGACACACGGCGCGCCGTCCGTCTGACCATCTCCGGTGGAGTCTCGGCCGAATCAATTCATCGGTACTTACAGGAAAACGAGACAAGGAACAAAATTACAAGAAACCAGGACAAAGAAACGGCATGTCAACTTTCGAGATATGTATCGAACACTTTGCTACTAGTAGAGTGGAACGTTGCCCGGGGTCATGGAAAGACTCCATCCATCTATCGCACTCCATCAGTTTCCCCGTTCTTTCACAAGGAAGGACAAGGCACACGAATAAGTCCCCGGACCCGTCTTATGGATTATATGGACCCTCCCATTGTCATATGCTCCAATCTTGGTGCTCACATCCCACATCATGAGAGAGGTATCCATCCCCCGCCTGAGTTGGCAGCCCTTGTTGCTTGTGGACAACTCCCCAGAGCCGAGCGAGGCCGTGGGAAAGCTTTTGAGATGTTGGATGGTACTCGAGTCGCGTGCATGCATGGTTGAGTTGGGTTTGGAGAATCAAGAAATCCCCATAAGACAAGGCGTTCCCCGGTCACCCGGTATTCTTGTTGTTTCTTTTCCTTCTTCTTTCCTTCTAACCATCCATCCTCAACATCACCACCACCCTCACCACCACCACTCAACTTCCTCAATACCACCGAGGTGCCATCACCACTACATCTGTCCAAAGCGGAGGGCATACTTGACAACACCGTCCAATTATTATTATTACTATTATTTTCTTAAAATCCGGTGTATAATTACTACCTCTAAATAAAAGCACAATGGCACCCATCAAGCCCCACTGGGTCCAGCCCTCCCACCCGGACCGTCTTCACCTCATCGTCAACGAGGCCGAGTTCACGTCCAAGAGCATCTCCAAGATTGCTCTCCCGCCCTTTGCGCTGTTCGCCAAGCTCGAGTACCCCCCATGCACGCCGGCCGAGAAGCCGACGTATGCTACCGTCCAGTGTGGCCGTGACAAGCACCTGGATTTGAACAGCGACTTGCTGTATATCAACCATTCTTGCGAGCCGTCTCTTGTATGCCGCCCTCTTCACTTTAGTTTCCATCCTCGCTTTGTTCCTGTCTTGAGAAAAAAAAGAGAACCAGACGCTAATGAGGGTTGTATGCGTGGACAGATCTTCGACACGGGTAACATGAACGTCATCGCCGGCCCGAAAGGGATTCAAATTGGCGAGGAATTGACTGTAAGCCGTTCGTTTAACATTCAGCACCAACCATCCCGTCTCGCCCCAGCTAATATTAACCCCCCTTCCCAAAAAGTTCTTCTACCCCTCAACCGAATGGACCATGGCCCAGCCCTTCGACTGCCTCTGCTCCAAACCCACCTGCCGCGGCCGCATCTCCGGCGCCCGCGACATGACCGACGCCCAGCTTTCCGGCATCTGGCTGAACGGTCACATCCGCGAACTGCTCGAGGAGCAGCGCGGTCCCAACTACGACAACAGCCTCTCCACCACTTCCTCCATTCCTACCACCACTACCGCTTCCACCACCGCTTCGTCCGTAAATGGTGATTCCTACACCACCGCCGAGAAGAACACCACCGGAAACGAGAAGGACGGGTACAGGGTTGCGGAATTGGATCAAATCGCCCAAAGCCTGAGAGATGCATTGACGCACGCCGAGAAAGTGGTGGAAGCCGCGAGGAACGCGCTGATGAGCTATGTTGGTGCTGTCAATGCCAAGGGCGCGAAGGTGCCTGAGGGGGCGCAGAGAAGGGGGCCGACGAGTAGGGAGCTTAGTGGAGAGATGGGGGGTGATACGGAGGTTGTTGTTTAGGGGCGTGTTGCTGAATACCCCTTGAATACCCTTGACCTGGAGGACACACACAGTTGGGGGGTGTGATGTGTGTCTGAAGAGAGGGAAAGGGGAAGGGGATATGAGGCACATGCCCTGTGTTTTTTGGTGGAGGAGGGCTGCTGTCTCTTTTTTCTTGGATATGGGGGTGAACTTCGAGAAGAGAGATGAGGGGCCTGAGGAATCTGCCGTCCTGTCGTTACCGTCCGTTTTGAATTTATATAAAACCTTGAAAAAAATCATCATTGGTTACAAGTGCCCAAGGACGCATTGTAGATGGAGAGAGAGTGAAGAAGATGTGAAGAAAAGGGGTGGGAAGATATCATGAATATAAAAATACATGTTGTACAGTAACAATGCTTGCCTTCTGTCTTCGGCAGCGTGGGACCACTTTCTCGCCCTAGGAAGGTCGCTCATCATCGTCGTCATCATCATCATGCATCCCAAAACACAGCAAACCCAAAGCTTTTCCATCCCCTACGCCATGTTCCTCATAACTCCCGCCACCAGCATCACCTCACCTCACCACCAGCTTCCTCACCCTGCCTTCCCGTAAAAGCCGGACAAGTTCCCCCCTCCCCTTCCCTGGCCCCCTTCATCCCACCCAACAACCAATCCGTCAGTCCAACAACCGTAGCACCCACCCCCTTCTCAACCTCCCCACTCTGCTCGACATGCTCAATCGTATGACTCAATATCCTCCCCTCCTCATCAAACTCAAAGATAAACAGCCCCGTGAACTCCGACTTCTTATTATCCCTCCCCGCCGATGGTTCCGCATCGCCTACCGGCGCTTTATACTCCGTCGTTCCCTTCTCCGTCTCCCTAACCCCCTTCGCATCACCTTTTTCGCTGCCATTAATGAAACTCAACCCCCAATTTTTACTCCTGCCAATAGTCCGCCAGCGCACGATCAATTGCTCGGGAAAAGCGCCGATGCGCCGGTTTTGCGACGGGAGCTTGTAGACGGGGCGGTCGACCATGCGTTCGGACAGGATCTCGAGGCGGACGTTGCCGATTATCGGGAGACGGTTCCAGGCTAGGGGAGCGGTCCAAAGCGCGGCGATGTAGGCGACGCGGCCGGTGACGGTGGGCAGGTGTGGGTGGGTGGAGGGGAAGAGGTGTAGCGAGATATTGGGGGAGAGGATGGAGGTGGGGAGGGGGGATTGGAGGATGGTTGGGAGGTGGGCTTGGAGGATTCGGAGGGCTGTGAGGGGGAGGATGGTGTTAGTTTGTTGAAGATGGAGGGATGAAGGGGGTAGAGGGGGGGGAGGGTCGCACTTTTGCCTAGCTTGACTTTGCGCTCGTCTGGGGGCTTGTTTAGCCCGCCCGGGCCATCTGGGGGCCGAATTTCATCGACGCTGGATTCTGATTTCGCGGGGATGTGAACGTTGTTGGGGTTGAACCAAGTTTCGGGGAGGTTGCGCGGTTTCGCTTCTGGGAGGGTGGATGTTGAGCGCTTGTTGGTGGTGGTGTTTGCGACCGACGCGGGTGACGATGATGGGCTGGCGGCTTTCGTTGGTGATTTAGTCGTCGACTGTGATGAGGTCGGTTGCCGCGCCGGCGAGTTTGTTGGTGGCCGGTTGGAAAGAAAGTAGGATCGACATTGTGATGGTTGTTGTTTTGCGACCACACCACCGGCTGCTATTCGTATCCTCGTGGGCGCAGACATCAACACTTATGTTGTCGGGTACCTGGGCCGACAGGAGTGGACTCGCAACGTGGGCTGTATGGACAGTGTAGGTGAGATGGGTGTGTATAGGGCTGGAATGCAAGATAAGGCCGGGTTGTGGTCGGAATTTCAAAGGGTGAAAAAGCCGAGTGGTTGCGAGTCTGATGAAGGGTGCCGCACCGGGTGGAATGATGTCAGTGACGGATTGGCTCGGAAGTGGTGTAAGACATCAGGACATAAAGCTGATAAGAGGACCGGGCGTGTTATCGGTAATCGGGTGGAGCGGGATCAGCTTGTTCACGGACAGGGATTCCGGGAGTGTGGATAGTTAAGGTCGTAGCGACGGTTTGTGGGGTTGGATCTTGCTCAGTTGCTCCTTCTTCTTCAACTCGCCAGGTTCGTGTTCCAGACCTCCACGGAGAATCTGATTGAATATCACAGTTATCTCAGGAGGCTCTAAAGGAGAGTTGCATATAGTGAAACCAAGGGTTGCCGTGAGATACATAGCGACTTTGAGGCACACCTGTTTCATATGAGCCTTATCTTATCGGCATGAAAGCTAGAAGCTTCCTAGAATCAGGAGTTCGTTGGGCCGACCAATGCAAAGAACCATTCCATGACAATCGGCCGTTGCTTTTCCTTGGGTCGGGCATTCCGTCGTATGGCGCACTCCATTTTGATATACCGAACCCAACATCGATCATGTTGCACGTGAATCATTCATTCACTCATTCAAAGCCCGTGTGGACACCGCTCAGGTGGTCCAGGCCCCAAGTCCACGTTAACAAAGCCATGGGAACAATAAAAAGAGTCCTTGACTTTGGAGGCAGAGCAGAACAAAAAATAGTAGACGTACTTTGGTGTCTCTTGGACGGACAATAATCTGCAATCCTCAACCGCATTTCATCATCATTGTCTTTTTTTTTTTCCCGATTTGTTTGGCTGTGAAATGCACATTCGGGAACCAAAAATTGTTAGTGCAAGACTTCGACTGAAGTGTGAAAGTGTCAGGAGGCGGCAGCGTCACGTGCGTCGTCACCGCCTGAGTCCCCTGTTTTGGATGCCGGTGTCCCGCTCTTGGCCCGTCGCCAATCACCAGGACCGGGACCCTCTGACGCCTTGACGCAGCTGAGCGGCCTGGTCACTGGTGAGCCAGCCTGCCCTCCACTGAGTGTGTGTGGGCGGGCTGCCACTGCCACTCACTGCCAGCAGACAGGGCGCCAGGACAGGGCGCTCTCCCATTCCATCAACTGCAGGTGTCCGGCTCTCTGTTCCAGGTTGCTGCGTGCTGTTGCTGCCTTTCCATCCTCCACATCATCAATCAACCAACAGACCACCCACCTGTCCACCCCCCCAAAGACACGACCACCAACGACCTACAACTAGTAATCTCATTAAAGCCATCCATCTTTCGCTCCACCACCGTTCTACAATACCCGCCTTAATTCTTCGCTTTGCAACAACCCAACACCACCACATCGCATATCGCGTCCCTCGTTGCCCATCATGAACCCCGAGTAGTAAGTTTACCAAGTCTCCTGGCACCCTTCTCCTGCCCTATCTGCCCTTCCTATATCTCCCTCTGCTGCTGCCGCGCGGCCGCCCTGCAATCATCGCCGCCGCTCGTATCATGTTGTTTCCATGATTGCTAACACGTTTGACCCTCAGGGTGCCCACCGCTTCCCCTCATCCGCCCGACGTCGTCCCCTTCCCTTCGCGACTCGACCGATCGCCGCCGCCACCCTTTCAACGATCCCTGCTGACCATGCAATCAGATACGACTACCTCTTCAAGCTCCTCCTCATCGGTGACTCCGGTGTCGGAAAGTCTTGCTTGCTCCTTCGTTTCGCCGACGACACCTACACCGAGTCCTATATCTCCACTATCGGTGTCGACTTCGTACGTCCTGCTATCCTCCCTGCGCGACACATCCGCTCGACCCCCTTCGACATGCTGACCGTTTGGCTAGAAAATCCGCACTATCGAGCTCGATGGCAAGACCGTGAAGCTTCAGATCGTAAGCACCCCCCGGCACCCCTGGACACCTGGGGAATCTCGAATCGCTGACCAAGTCGTCTAATCTAGTGGGATACCGCCGGCCAAGAACGTTTCCGTACCATCACCTCTTCCTACTACCGTGGCGCCCACGGTATCTGCGTCGTCTACGATGTCACCGATATGGATTCGTTCAACAACGTGAAGCAATGGCTTCAGGAGATTGACCGTTACGCCACCGAGGGTGTCAACAAGCTCCTCGTCGGCAACAAGAGCGATATGACCGACAAGAAGGTTGTTGAGTACACAGTCGCCAAGGTACGCAGCCACCCCTAACCCTCAGAAACGTGTTTCTAAGCCACGTACTTACACATCGACCAACAGGAGTTCGCCGACAGCCTGGGCATTCCCTTCCTCGAGACCTCCGCCAAGAACGCCAGCAACGTCGAGCAGGCTTTCCTTACCATGGCCCGCCAGATCAAGGAGCGCATGGGCAGCTCCATCGCCACCAACAACACGAAAGCCAGCGTCAACGTCTCCCCCGGCCACGGCGTCTCCAACAACTCTTCCGGCGGCTGCTGCTAAAGCGTCTGTGCCCCACGGCATTGGTTGCGCTCTCGGCGTTACGGTTTCGCATCGGACGGTTTTTGACGACATGATGGTGCGGTTGGATGTTACGGCGTGTGCATTGGGTTGAGCTGTAATGCAAATACTGCTCTAATGGGATCTCAGTTGGGAATATTTCGGCTCTGCTTCTGTGGTTTTGCGAGGGACCTGATGGGGAGACTTGAGGCGGCTTTACATGTTGCCTTGGGGATTCATCACGGCTCCGCGGGCCCTTTTTCGCTTGCCGGGACAGGATAGGGTGGGGCCTAAGAGGATGGCGATCAAACGCACCGCGAAGAAACGAGCCTAATAGCTGGCTCATCATCGGTGTCCGTCACGATTCCTGGCAACGGGCAAAGGGGGGAAAGAGTGGGCTGGCTGAGACATGGGATGGGGCGGTGGGCTTGTTTAGAGAGCTTCCACGAAGCCCTACCTTTGGGGGGTTGTGTGTTGCGTGTGTGTATTTTCGATCTTGGGCATAACTGAGGACGCGGCACGGGTTTTTAACACATTGTTACTTTTGGTCTTTTTAAGGAGCTACTGTTTTGCTATTTCTCGTGTTTTGAGGCAAACCCGCTTATTTTTCCTTGTCACCGGCTCTCTCTCACACAAAGGAAATCTTCCGCTTCTGGAGAGACGACCAGCACATTTACGCCAGGAAGAACCACACGTACGCGCACACCCATGCATAAACAAACGCTCACCAGACTTCAAGCCATGATCCAGCTATAGACGTCCTCGATAGTCACTCGCGCTTGATGATTTGTTTTTCAAGGCAACGGATTGGTAAATTCTAGATTTCGATAGTCTAATTGGATCTTTTAAACATATTATCGATATCCTGCCGCCTGATCCAACGGCCGTGATCAAAACAGACTTTGCTGTGGATAACCCACTCTCCAGGGTCTTAACAACAGCAATACACTGATGAGAACTCCAGTCGTAGGCAAATGCCCCTTGTATAAAGGAAAAAGTATGGCCAGCCATATCAGGGTCGAGGGTTTTTGTGTTCAAGCACCCCAGTTTATCAATCGAGCATTAACGGTTTGAAGAGACACACTCTGTCATAAAGCTTCACAACTGAACCATACCGTAGACAGGAAAATCGACTGCCATCTTTTTGTCAAGCCCTCCCTCTCCGTGGTGAATATGCTATAGGTATGTACATCCTCTCCTACCCAATGGTCCCGGGACTCTTCGCCTATATGCGTTGCCAACAGTAGGTAGGTAGAGAGCGAGAAGATTAAAATGGCGTCCCAAAACAAACGTGAAGCTAGTTGTAACACGCACAAAAATCTACATGTGAACCGTTTCCGCCCTTGACATAACAATAACCCATCCAATCACAATCATGATATGTTGACCATGTAGGACCCATCCAGAGCGAAAACATATAGCACCGATTCATCACCGCCCCTCCCATTTTTTGCTCCGTATCCCAGCAACTGCAAGCATCAAGCGGCACGTGCATGTACTTCATGCACTCCTCCTCGTCGTGCACCCATTCGCACCCATCCTCGACGTACAGGCCCCAGTCCAACCAGAACCAATCCCATGTCTCATCCCGCTTTATGGTGGTAGGCGTCGTTTGGATGCGGAGGTTCACCGAGAGCGGGCCCTTGAGCACCTTGCCGTGGAGCGGGCTCCCGGGCCCGCAGAACCGGCCCATCTGCGCGATGGCGTCTGTGCGGCTCCACATTTGGGAATCGGCCTCAGAGTCCACACACCAGATTGTGTTGTCATCGGGGTTGCCCTGGTGGTGGCCGGGCTCCATATAGCTGGCCGCCTCGTTGCGGTCGAACTTGGCATGGTCTCGAATGAAGCTTTCATAACCCAGGTGTAGCTGACCCCAGCCCGCGGCCCTGAGCTCGGCGGCAAAGTCCGTCATGTTGACCGCCTGGAGGACATTGGCGTCGGCGGGCATGTTTGTGGGAGCTCGGCGGGGTTCGGGGCCGGGGTCGAACCTAACACCTGCGCATGTACCGTTGGTTTGGGCAACGACCGGGGAGAGGGCCACCAGCGACGCCAGGAGGACGGTCGCGAGGGTGACCGTGGTCCTGAACGACATCATCGTATCGTAGTGAAACCGTTGTGGGCGGTGCTGGGATGATGTTCTGCATTTCGAAAGGTTAGATTTGGAGGCACACTGCAACATGGGAAATGATATCATCAAACCTTTTGTAGGTAGATTTCCGTCGGGAACCGGGATGCTGTTTGACTCGCAAAGCCGCAAGTATGGGTGCTGGGTTCCAGTTAGTCTGATTCTTCACGATATCCGGCTTATCGGATTGGGTTGAGTTGATCGTGGTTAGACCTGGAATCACAAGTACCCCCGGTTGCGGTATAGAGAAGAGAAAACCTGCCCGCACCCTAGGATTTCCTACACGTACCCTATTTCCCACAACTTCCCGGGGCTTTTTCAGCTAATTCAGGCCACACCTTTCGGAAAGAAATATTTAGTATAGAATTCGGGCTATACTCTCCTCTCTTGAGCCTCTGTCTTCTTTGTAGAGTCTTTAATATAGTGTTTGGAAGTCGGCTGTAAAGGACGGCGCTACCAACGCAATTGTGAAGCAACCCGCTAATGACAAGATCGAAAGGAGTATCATCAGGAAGAAAAGGTTCTTTGTATATGGGATGAGTGCTAGTGACTTTGGGATACAAGGTTTTGTACAGTAATTTAGTCGTCGTGGTTGATAATCATGAAAGATATCGAACTTCGCAGGGTACGTGTAGGCAATCGTAGGGTGCGGGCAGGTTACCCCATACAGAAGGACGAGGGGGAAGAGGCCAAGGACGAGAATGAGGTCGAGGAAGGTGTTTGAGAAGTGAGACTGGAGTAAATTGTTTAGAGAAACGTACCGTTGTTTACAGACACGTACCAGCAATGGGACCTTGGCAATCTAAGAGACAAGAGTGAGGGCGCCGGTTGATGAAGCGTTGAAGAAAAAGACAAAAGCTAGGTAGCAAGAAGATCAAAGTAGACAGTTAGGGTGAATGCTTAATAGATAGCTGGTTGTAAGAAGAGGAGATGGCTGACTGGATGGTGAGGAGACGGCTGCCCTGGTGGAAAGAAGAGGAAAATTTGGCTCAGGCGAAACGGGACAGACCCGACCTTTTTATAGGTACCATTCCAAGAGAACAAGTTCCAGGCGGGACGCACTCTCCACATGTAACAGTACAGATAGAAAAATACACCACGTGGAAGGTCCGGGGGGAAGACCAGCTCTTTTGAACGCGTGTTCATGTGGCAGGTGCTAATCAGCACGACACACAGCACTGTCTGCAAGCTGCTCCGGAACTCCGTAGCAGCCGCATACATAAGCACCGACGCCCGTGGCCTTCCTAACCAGAAATATGCGGGCAACGTGCTGGCAAAGACAGCACAATCTGTTCAGTTCGATTGTCATGAGCTGAATCCCCCTGCCTATTCTGACTCTTCACCATCACCACCACCACCGCCCTCCTCTGTGTCCTTCCCATCAACTGGCGCTCCCTCACCCTCACCCTCACCCTGCACAACCTTTGTCCTCTTCTTCTTGTTCTTCTTCTTTTTCCTGTTCTCGTTTTCCTTCTTTTTCTTTGCTGCTGCCTGTTGGGATTGCCCAGTTGTGCTCGCTGTGCTAGGTCCTCCTTCTGGTTTGGGCGTATCTGCTGTTGGCGGAGTCGTGGCTGTCGTCGGACTTGGTTGCTGCTCTACTGCGCTTGCGTCTTGTTTATGTTGGTTATCTGTTGGTTTGTCCGTAGCAACAGCAGCAGCAGCAGCAGGATTTTTCTCGTCCTTATCTTGGACCTGTCCATCATTCACCACCTTGATATCACCCGCCACTGCCTTGCTCTCCCCCAACATTGACCCAGGCAGAGGCACAGCTCCCCTCCCCTTTGCATCGCCCCCGGGCCTCCCCCTCCCCGCACCTCTGCCTCCCTTCCCCCCCTCCAAGTCCGCAGAAACCACACCCCTCCTCTTGCCCCTAACAGCCCCCGCCCTACCCACCTCCTCCTCACTCTCACTCTCCTCCACCTTCTTCCTCTTCTGGCCAGCACCCTCCATCCCCTGCTTTCCTTGCTGTCCAGGCTGCCACTTCAACCCCATCTTCCTCCTCAGATCCCTCTCCTCTTTCGAGCCTCCAGTAAGCTTGTCGTTACCGTGTTCCGATTTGGGGGGTACCCAACCCAATCCGGCGTTGGGCGGTTGATTGAATATCGACCTTATCTCCTCCTCATGATCGGGGATCCTTCTTTTCTCCTCTTCTTCCTCCTCCCCTTCTTTCTCCTGGTTTGCAGAAGGTGTGGTCGATCCAGATGCTGATTTTTGTTGGAGAAGGGTTGAGAAACCTCCTGACTTAGTGGTCGGCTTGCTTGCTGTTGAACCGCTGGGGGTGGTGGAAGCCGAAGGGCGATGCTTGGAAAGAGAGGCCAACAAGCCGCGGTGCTTGGACATGGAGAGGGAGATGGAGTTGAGGACTTGGTTGAGGTCGGGGGCAACGGGGCGTTTGCCTCCGTTGCCGTTGGGGCCGGACCCGTTGTTTGAGGGTTTGGACATGTTGGTATGTGGTGAATGAAGCGCAAGTGCGATGCTTCGATTTTGGTTGAGTTTTGGTTGAGTGGTGATCGCGGTTGATTGGTGCTGATGCAGATTTGCAGCACTTCCTTTGGCTGAGTTTACTAATCGGCGATTATCTTGAGATTTTGACCCTTTTTGGATGAGTGAGGGCTTAATTCGACGCTGCGGTACATCCCGCTGAGAACCCAGTTGAAAAAAAAATGAAGGACGAAACTTTCCCTTGAACCGCGTCGCGACTGGGAAGGTGCAAAGAACGTCGTCGAACAGAACCTTGGAGTTGGAAAGTGCTTATCGGAAATTTCGCTGCCTTATCGAACTGCATTGTTTGATTGGCTACCGGTGTTTGCAATATCCACTCAATCCCGCCGGCTTACGGAGCCCGGGCCCGGGGGGCGGGCGCACGTGCCAGACCGCGCCGGACATCGGGGCTCGAGAGCGGGGTTAGCAACGGCCGAACGGCTTTTGATTTCTCGTTGCGTCATCACGCAAACTCGCTGTCTTCCGACCAGGCTCTAGGAGGCTTCTTCCATGACGTATCGAAGCAATCGACATTCTTTTTATAGTACCGATATCGGTGCCATGTTTTCGAGTCTGCAGATTCCAGATTGCGCCGGGATGCACGCTGCAGGCACGCTGCGGGAGAAGCCGCTGTCGGTGATCAGTAGTGGAGTTTCCACGGTTCGGTTTTAAGGTGACGCCCCCCGGTGGTCAACGACCTTGGCTTTGTTTCTCAGATCCGGTTGGAATGTCCAGGGCTTTGTTCCTGTCTTGGTCTTGGAATCTGCAGAGGGAGTGTCTTGTTTTTAAAGGTCTGGAACTTGGAAATTCTAGCGACTCACAACCGGGCGCCTTGGACGCAACGTCTTCTTGGAACATTGCCCTAGTTTACTTGTTTATTCTTGATTCAATTATTGTAGCACTACACTACTGGTACATTACTACGCCCGCTCTTTGAGAGAGCAAGCCTGGTCAAGGCTGAACGGGTGATCAGGTAGCCAGCTTCTACCCATCTCACAGCTCACTGACTGCCCTTTTTTTGAGGAAAACACCACCTCACGCCTAAACCCCGTCAGCCATACCGGCTCCATCCAGTTCACCCTTTCACCATGATCCCCTCCCTCCCCTTGAGCAATGCAAAGCGAACAAGACGAAAAACATATAGAATATAGATTTTTAAAGGAAAACTTTGAAGGAGACATAGCCAAGTTCATAGCTGCCACGCAAGTATTAGGTCAGTTTAGTTAGTGTAAGTGTCCAATTACTATCCAACGGCATCTCCTGGATCCACCGCAAGTGAAAGGAACCGATAATCTAAGCAAAAGAAACAATGAAAGAAATATGATGTTGGTACGATCAGTTCGTATGTGTTTTGGAAAAAATGAAGCTACTTTAATTAATGACAGGGAGGAGGATGGTGGTGATGATGGTGATTTATCCGATGTGTTTGACTTGTCGAGCGCTCTTTTTCTCGTTGAAATGTTGCCAATCTCAACAAGCTGAAGAAAGCGTGTACGCTGAAATCTCGTGGAAAATTCCTATACGTTTGGTTTGGATGGTGTTGTACAGGCAGTTTGATGTTTGAAAGCTCGCTTCGACAAGATGGTCATGGAAAATAGCTAGTATCGCACGACAATATGATGTCTCAAATCGCGTTTGGACAGCCCTCACATCAGTCGTTTTCGCTTGCGGTCTTCGTCGCCTCGGGGGTCCTCATCCTCGTCGTCTCTTTCTGCAGTATCGGTCGGGTTCAAGATATGGGCCATGCTTCCTCTCCTTGTGGGCGGCGCCGAGTGATCCCTCACCGAGAGGTTCTTGTTATCCCGGCCAGCCGAGTTCCAGGACCAGTTGCCGAAAGTATCCCCTCCACCATTAGTAGAGAAGGTAGGAGGGGCTGGCGGCGACGCTGGCCTGGAACGAGGTTGCGAAGCAGACTGCAGAGAGTAGTGCGAAAACGAATCCCGAATGCGTTGGTCTTCCGACAACCCAGGACGATTTGGCGACGAAGGCCATTGCGAGGACGGTGGGCCAGAGAAGGTTGGAGGAGGGTTGGGAGGAGGAGGGTTAGCCTGCCAAGCGTGAACACGGATGTCGGCAGAGGTATGTCTCCTGGCCAAGCCCGGGTGTAGCTCAACGTTCGACAGCGGATGCGGAGGCGGAGGTGGCGGGTGCGGGCGGAGGGAAGATGGAGACGTTCCTGCCGAGTTGCCGCTAGTGGAGCCATACGGCCTACGGCCCGGGGTACTTATTGACAGATTCGAAGGGACGGCAGGACGATAAGTGTTGTAACCCGATAGCCGAGGTGGTTGACCGGGAACCGTCAATGTAGGGCCAGATCTCCGCGGGTCGTCCTGGGGCATTTGCCGCGGTGATACGGGGGCGTTCTCCACATTTGAGAAGTAGGGACGGGTACTAGCAAAGACCGACTCGTGAGGCTCATCTAGCGAGCGGAACACCTCCATCTGGCGCTGAACCTGCCCTTGCAAAGCCGATACTGGAAAGGATATTAGTGATTCGGTCACCCACAACCTTCCAAGTGAAGAACTTACCGTCATGGTGTATCGGGTTGTCAGGAGAAGGAGCGAGAGCAAGAACGGCCCGAGAAAGCTCATGGTTGAACTGAAGCAAACGCGATACTGTGTCCATAATGGCCTGATGCTTGATATGCATAAACTGGGCGTTCTCCTCGTGCCGCTGAAGTCGAGTGCTGAGATCATACAGAGTATGCTCGATACTGTTAAGCCGAGGATCTCCTCCTTGAACTTCCTGCATGGGAGGCATAGGCTCGGCCGGGGTGCCTGGTTGTGATGGCGGGGCCTTCTGGTTGTTGCTGTACTCTCTATGTACCAGAGAATGCCGAGAAGCTCGACGCTTGATCTCCCGCAAGCTAACCAGGTCTCCGCGTTTGAAGTTGCCGTTGCCATGCTTGAACTCCCAAATGGTGGCGTCTGGAGCTCCATGGTGGAAGACATCGCTCACTTTTTGAGCGTGTTAGTGACTGTTGGTAACCAGCTGCCTCGGAAAATCCTTACCTTTGTGAAATCCGTACATGTTGAGCTGGCGAACAAAGGATGAAATGTTGGTATGTTTAAAGTATTGGCTGCTGGCTGTTAGCGATCTGGTCAGTCCAAAGCTGGTGGTAATCTACCAACTTACGCCAAGACCTTGGAGAACTCTTGCGAAGGCTGCATAACGAAACTCTCGGAGGTGGGCGACCATGATATCAGA
Organism: Neurospora sp. CHS-2018c; assembly: GCA_009806235.1. Lineage (NCBI taxonomy): Eukaryota > Fungi > Ascomycota > Sordariomycetes > Sordariales > Sordariaceae > Neurospora > Neurospora sp. CHS-2018c. Next base: position 650,871 of record RAPC01000023.1, read on the forward strand.
TGCTGTATCGACTTATCCTCCAACATGTTGTACAGCTTATGGATGAAGGCCGTCTGAACAATCTTGGGCTGGTGAACCGCGGGGGCAGCGGCAGCCGGTGCTGGCATGATGATGTTATCGGGAGACAACTGATCGTTTGCGGATGACAGTTGCGGTCGGCCATTGGGGGCTGCCTGGGCGTTTAATGCATCCTCGACCGGGCTCTTGGGCGGCGGTAGGGAATCCGAATTGCTTGGAGCTGCCATGGTAGCGTTGTTGTTGTTACTATTGCTGCTGCTGTTGCTGTTGCTGGGGGTGATGTCCATCGGGTCGCCCGGAGGAGCCGACATCTGGATGGTTGGTGTGATAATCGGTAGGTTTCTTCCACCCATTGGGTCTTCTGGCTTGTCGGCCAGGTGGTTTCTCGGTGCGCTTTCAGTTGCGGTAGCCATCTGCACTGTACATGGGGGACGATCGTGTCAGCAAAGCGCAACGGGGCGACATGAGGTAGGCTGAGGAGGAAAGAATATGTTCCATCCGATCCAGCATTCCGGACCGGGCCTCGGATGACACATGCTGGGTGTGCTCCGTGCAGTGGAAGGGAAGCCGGCGATGGACCGGATGAGAGACCGGCCGATAGACGGCGGGCCTCGGACCACCTCGCCCACATGGGATCCATTCCATCTCCATTGCGCATTGTTTGCGCAGCGAGAACCCCAGACCGGATAAAACATGGAGGGGGGGGATAATAGCCTACCTCATCGCGTGGCGCAAAAGAACCTGATAGTTTGTTGCGCGTCAATCCGGTCAAGAAAGTCCCCCACCGTGTCGAAACGTAGGCTAGCTTCCTTGTGTATGCTTTGTTCGCGACGGCGACTCGTTGGAGGTTCGAGGCTTGTGTCTGTCTCCTGCTACTTCCCGTAGCTTGTGGCCAGGACCCGCTTAAAGTGCTCTTTCAAAGTGGCAGCTGTTGGACCCTGTGCGAGTGACAAAGATGGACCCAAGCTGTCCCAGACAATGAATGGGTTCTCGTTCTGCAGCCGGGGGCGGTGGGCGGTGGGCGAGCGGGAGGTCGATCGAGAGGCGTCGGTGGCAGACAATCAGAATGTCCGTCTGTCTTGCTTGCGGTGGGAATGAGCAAGCAGCAGGGAGGAGGACGAGTTGGGCGAACGGAGACGGGGGGACGGGAGATGGTCGGTCGGGTTAGAAACCTGGTGGAAGAAAGTGGACTTCTAGTCCTTGCTGGTCTGATGGTCGGCAGCACGGTCGGGGGCTAGTGAGTTGTCGGGAGAGTGGAGCGAAAGGGCATTTGTTTTTTTTCTCGAGCGCTCCTTCGCTGCCGGTCGGTGGCGCAACAAGGACGGAGAACGGAGACAGACTCGGGGCTAAAGTAACCGGTGGTCGACCTCGAAACGGGGGGGACAATTGTTGGTCGAATCTACGAATCGATGTCCAAGAAGTGGGCGGGTCTAGTGGAGGACCACGGAGGACCATGGGAGGACCAGGCAGCTGATTGATTGGTTCAGCGGCGGATGCTTCGATCCGGGGGAAGATTTCCTAGGCCAAGCACCACAAGGGAGACCTGACCACGACGGCTTGTCGACGGGACCTCTCTGGGCCAACTTGGCCAAGTCACCAAACCCCCCGCGGAGATGGAGAGGCTACCAGGCTACCTCTGGCAAGAAACCACAAAGTCGTAGGAACGTGTACAAGCAGATGTACGAATCTTGACAACGATGACATTGACAACGCCAACGGACATGAACATGACGGGGAGAGGTTCGCATATAATCCAGGGGCTGTTCCTCCGGGATTCGATGGATGCTGAATGGATGCAATAGACTCCAAATGGAAGCACTGGCCGCTGTCGCATGGAAAATCAAACAAGCATCCACCAAGCCTATCTGCGTCTGCTTTTACCTACAAGTACCTACGTCTGCGTATTCATCCCAAGAAGCTGCATTCAATGTGTGCATGAGGATGTGCAGCAGGAGAACCCAAGATGCCTTCCTCTTTAGACTGGAAATCGTCTTTGTGCAGTGCCCTTGCCAGTCCTGAGTCCTTGGGTCTTTCCATCTTGATGTCGAATGACGGAAAGAATGAATGGCCGTGACATGAGGGGCATAGTTTGAAGGTGCTTCACTATCTCTTTAGCTCTCAATATACATGGCATGCAGTTAGTGCAGTACCTCGCTTGTACCTTCCATAAGCACAGCACAGATCATGCCGCCGCCAACGCTCAGGCAGTCCAGAAGACCCGGGAGTTTTGACTTGCCGTCTCCCCTGCAGCATCTTTAACCTCCGCAAATGATGACTCTTTCTGAACAGGTACCCGGCCAAGGAAGTCTTTTGCGACAACACTCTTCGCATTGATCATGACCACCTTCCATTCCAGGCTCGACCTTGTTTTCCAGACTTGGTCACGCCGCCGGCAAGTAAGCAGCTATCAAGCAGCTATCCTACCCGCAGTCCATACAAGTCCATACCCCTTCATACACTCCGCATCAGGAACATGCAGATTGGCAATAGAGCCCTCCCTCTGAGCCCCTGATTCCGAGGTGAAGAGGAAAAAGGCAGGAGGCAAGGCAGGACAACAGGAACAACAGGGAGTCAGTCAGTCAGGAACCCGGAGCACGGCTCGAATGCACAGAGAAATGGAAATGGGAGAGGCGTTGAAACACGGCCAATCGCAGCCCAAACCCATAAACGGGCGGAATTCCGTTCGCCTGGCCCATCAGAGACAGAGACAGACACAACGACAGCCGACTCAAGACCACACGGCCGAGGGCGGGAGATTGATAACTGAAGAATAGGGCCAGACAAGTCAGATCAAACGGCCCTGATGAACATGTTGATCAACACTCGATGGAATCGTGGGCCAGATCGGAGTTCAAAAAAGCCACCCACCTCAGGGGCAGTTGCCAGACAGCTGAGTGTACTTTTGTTGTACATACATGGCACAAACCAACTGCTGAGTGGCTCGCCCCAATACCCTTCCTTCTAGAGGTAAGCCATCCCTTCCAGCGCCAAACGTTCTTCTTCTACACACGCAAAAAGGATCGAAAAAGAAGCTCTAGAAAATCTGGAACTTCTCTTTGACCATGTTCCAGTAGTATTTGTTTTGATTCAGGTTGGAAGAGGAATGAATGCCCCTGGGAGGAAGAATGGAACCACGACTAAAAAGAATGCTGATCCGCGCAGGGCATTGAGTACCACCATAGCTTACCCCGTACGACCGTATCGTAAACTTTCCATGAACCACTTTCCATCCGGCTTTGGTACGTACACGGCTTCCATAACAAGTTCAGTTGCAGCACGCGTTCCAGAGTTCCAGTTCCTGTCGTAACCGCGTTACTCGCATACCTACCGGCACGATGGAGGAGGGAACCCAAACGGCGCTGCTTGCCCACGCTCCCTCTTCATGCACTACCTCATTTGGGTAGGGCAGCGGATCGGATAGGGACACGCGCTTGGCCAATCTTGGCTCGTGGCAGCCATTTCCGATGGATGACTATCATGACCACCGTGACCCTGACCTCCATCTCGAAACATCCCGACACCCACTTGGCTGCCATCATTCGGACAGAGTTGCTGTTCTCTTTTTCACCGGGGAAAAACCGTCCGTCCCCATCCTTCTGCACATGGTGGGAGATGGCGCAGAGCAGACTTCAGAGTACACGCCAAATCTCCCGTTGTTATGTGGCGGGTCTTGGAAACCCCCAAGAGTCCAAGACTCAAGACTCAACAAGTTACACCAAGAAGGTCTTTCGGGCATCTCCTGACAGTTCAGTTCAGCGCCCCGTGGAGCATGGAGAGAGAGAAAGAGGTAGGTGAATGACCAGCGCACCGCAAGGCTTTGGGTATACCTCTACTCTCACCTCTCTCTTGTTGCGTTCTCGCCAACGAAAAAGTCCCGAAGCGTGACCCCCCACGACCTACCGTATGGAGATGACATACACCACCTGAAAGTCAGTCGTCGGAAAAGAGCCCATTCATGACCATTGCTTGCTCTGAATGGACCCCAAAATGTTGGGGCCATTAACATGATTCCGACCCCATGCAGCCGCGGAAACCGGTTCAACATGCCGTTTCCTATCTCGATCTGCCTTTTCCTAAAAAAATTCCCGACCACACCTACGCAGAATAATGATGAAGTGAATGAGGCTCGAGTTCAGCTTCGAATACCAGAAATGGAAGAGGCCGATATTGGATTCCGATCTGTCCGTCCCATGCCGATCCTCCCCCCGTTTCGGTCACTTGTTCTTCCCGTCTCCCGCAAAGGAAGGCACAAAAGGCACGCATTGCACTAACAATTTAACACCACCCTATAAGCGACCTGAAACTGCTGACTTCCCAAACCGTCCATCTTCAGCTTCCATTTCGCATCTTCCCATCATCTCTTCATTCTTCAGCTTGCAACCTTTCGTGCCTTTCCATACCCAAACCGCGTACTTCGTGCCATACAGCCATCATCGCCTAGCGGCGAAGATCCCGCTTCGGACGACGGGAGGGAGTTCCCCAGAGCTACCCTCCTCGACAGCACTAATCAGCCCTGCCAATCTCTGAAACCCAGTCCAAACCTGGATTGAATTAATAGCAGGGGCCGCTATAAGTCGATCATTCAGGGTCATTTACGTTCGGTCACTTGGGGTCCTATAGTAGCTCTCTCACGCCATTATACGGTTTACACCCGGGCGATAGTCCTGCCGATCGTCCTTGTGGAACCTCACCAAATCTCCGGGAATTATGTCCACGGAGTAAAATGGACTGCGTCGGATGTCAAATCACAGGGCAACTCTACCCGTCGGTTCTTTTTTTATTCAGGATTTCAAGGTTGTGTTTGGGCATTGTTCAGGTCCCCCTCATTTCCATTTCTGTCTGTCCTTGGCCCCCATAAGCATATCTGCATATCTGCATGACTGCATCCACCCCATCTTTTCTCAGTTATTATAGGAGAATCGCTTCATGAGGAAAGAACCAAGCAGCACCGACTCCTTCCACAATGTCAACCCTGGGGTTGTTTCCAGCCTGTTGTTCCATGTCAGACATAACAAGAGCTCCAAGACACACCACTCAGGAGATCAAGATTATACGCAGGTAGAGCTACTCCCACAGACACCTGAATGGAACGCATACTTACCTAACCACACCTCATATTACAGATAGACAGACATTGATCGTTACGTACGGTAGGTAAGGTAGGTACATATGAAGAATGTCTGAATGGACATTTCCTCTCCCCGTCAAGTTCGGACCCTACTAGTTCTAGACTTCAAGTCCCAGGCCCCATGTTCACCATCTAACAAATCTACTGCGTACACTACAGCCTACCCCTGAATGATGGCCAATGCATATCCCGTCCCGTCGTCAATCAATTCACTACCTGAGAGCCTGACTACCGCAAATTCTCACTCAAAGTAGATTTATCTATCCCCCTTGCGGTCTAGTGTATCTGGTTCACCTGCAGACAAGACTGCCAGCGGGGCCGGTAAGCTGAACAGACCACTCAGAGCGCTGGGCTAGGTTAGTTCCCGCAATTAGATAAATCTACTTTGAATGAGAAAAAGCGGTATACTACACTACCTGAATCAATCTCAAGGTTAGGCACGGACCTTACCTACCCTGTGCCTCTACATACATACACTTATACGCATGTAACACGGCCGTGCACGGCATCTAGGTACCTTACCTTACCTAGACGTACATAGGGTGTTGTACCTGGCAGGCCTGCACATGCCTCAAAGTTAGGTGCATGTATGTAGGCGGAAGCTGCCGTGACACCTTGCTCTTGTATGTATGCACAAAATTCGTCAGGTCCCCCAGTTCCCGGGGTCACCAGGTCCCCCCAAGATCTTGTCCTTGTGGATCATCATCATCATCATGAAAAGCGTGCTGGACTCCCTCCCGTCGGACGGAGCGGTCCATGAACCCGAGGTATGTACAGGGTTGGTTCCATGCTGCCGATCTTTTAATCTTTCCAAGGCTAGTAAGCAAGAGGTGAGGCGGCTAGGGCGGGCGGCCATTTGGTTGCCTCATTTTACTTCCTCGTTCGACATCTGGACCAGTAGGTACCCAATCTTAGCATCACGGGCGGAAGAAGAACCTCAACGGGTATGAGGGGAGAGCGTTAACATGCATCATCTTACAAGATGGTGAATTGAATACTACCTGTGGATGATTCCGTCCTTACAATATGTGTTCACATTGCTTTTTCTTTCGGGATCAACGAACGGGAAGAAACTGGAGGAAGGTAGCGTAGGAACCCCTCCAGTTCATCACTTCGCTGTTGCTCCGGTAGTTTTTTGTCACATCACACAAAGGTTTGGTGGTGTACATTGGGATTCGATGTGACAGGCAGGTCGGTCGGTGACCGGTAGTTGGTGATAGGACAGAGGATTCATCAACGTTGTCCATTGCATCGAGCAAAACTGGTAGTACATACCGAGCAACGAATGGGAATATATAAAGCGGAGCGGTATAAGTGTCTGCAATCATTGCTTCCCCTTGAACTAGTTAGTTTGATGCCTTTGATGCGGATGACATGATACCAACAGGTCAAAACACGAGATGGGCTTCCCTCCATGCTCGTTATAACCTAAAGCAATTCCAGAATCCGCAAAAGCGGGACGGACTTTTCCAAACACTACTTACTCCCATCCCAAACATCTGAAACAAGCAAAGCCATGGCTCTAACAGCAAAAGAAAAAAAAGGGCGCTCACTTCAAGCCTGCCCATAGCACCTTTACGATACTTCAAAACTCCCCACCCACCCCTAACTAAGCAAAAGGATCCTCCTCCTCCCCCTCACTCCCCTCCTCCCCGGCAACCCTCCTCTCACCAACCTCTCTAATTTTCTCCCCCAATATCCTCCTCCCATACCTCTCCGCGACCTTACCCGCCGCCTCAATCATCCGTCCCGTGCGATCCTTCATCAGCTGCACCACCTCCAGCGCTCTCATCCCCCTATCCTCGCCCTCGCGGCACTCGATCGCCAGCAGCTGCAGCAGAGTCTTGTCGATATCGAGCTCCAGCCTGGCGAGCGCGGCGCGCTGCGAGGCCGTGGACCGGGAGCTTTCGAGCTGGTCAGAGAGCTGCGCGGCGCGCAGCGAGGAGAGGAGGAAGGATTGGGTGAGGGGGAGGGATTCTTTGGTTGTTAGGGGGTCAGTGTTGTTTTCGGAGTCGGAGTCGTCGGCTTCTGATGCGGTGGAGTCGTCGTCCTCCTCCTCCTCTCCGTCAACGTCCATTAGGTCGTCACCGCTACGCGTCTTCTTCCTCGACTTTGACTTCTTGGGCTTCGCAGAGGTGAGGGGCACGGCAAAGTCGAATTCGGAAAGCAAGGGGCGAGGGAAGTAGGGGTATTGGTCACCGCCTTTGAGGATGATGCAGTGGAATTTATTGTCGGCGACGGCGATGGGGAAGTAGGACTCCTTTTTGTGGCCGGAGGCGAGGCGCGGGAGGAGACGGGTGTCGAGGAGGGGGACCCAGACGGCACGAGAGGGACGGCGCCAGTGAAGGAGGGTGAGTAGGGTGCCGGTTGAGTCGTAGATGCAGGGGTCCTGGACAGGGTGTTAGTAAATGGGTAAGAAAGACGGGGAGGGGCCAAGACGTACGCCATTGTCAGAAAAGAAGACGCTCTTCACTGTTGCGCCTTCAGGAAGGGCGACGGTGTCTTCGTTCTGACAAACTTCATCCCGCTTGATGTTCTCAATGGTATACAACAACCGCGACATACCATCCGCACCCACAGGCCCGTTGCCCATAGTCAGGACGTAGTCCCGCCAACTAGCGCACGTAACGATCGGTGTGCTCTTGGGCCTGTACACCCTCACGGGGATGCCAAAAAGGGTGTATATCCTCACATAGTTACCCGTCGTTGTCACGGTAATGTATGAATCACTCAGCGACATGGCCAGCACCGCCTCGCCCTTGGGCAGCTGTATGCGCCAATCATTTCTTTGCGTCCAGGTCTCATGCGGACGGTAAAAGACCACAGCTGGGGAGCCATCCTCTTTTGGTGGGCACGAGAAAAGGCTGCCCTTGTCGTTTAAGCAGGCTTTATCGTAGAGGAAGGTATCGGTAAAGTGGAAGTCCCTGTGGAACTCGTGGTCGTAGAACTCGACGGTTACGGTGTTATGGGAGTCTTGGTCAACGGTCCAGACAAAGCCGATCAGGTTCAAGCAGAGATATTTCCGGTTGCCGCGCCATGGAGTCGATCCAGGTTGGAAGGAGGGATGGTGTTGTGGTTGGACAAAGTTGCCGCGCTTGGTAGGGTGGCTCTCGTAGATAGCATCGTCTTCGGCTGGGCGTTTGCGGCCCGCATACCATTGGAAATAATCTCCTAAGAGTTGGTCTGAGTATCCTGCGCCGTCATCGTCCACCACGAAATCGTCGTCGTCGCCGTAGTTTTCATCTAGCAGGTCATCGAGGTCGGCGTCCACGGAGTCTCTGCGTGGGCGAGCGTCGGGCTTAGGACCACTGACTTCTAAGCGGCGGGTGTTGTTGGATAGTTCGGTGAGAGGGTCGTGGATGAAGGGGGCGGGCTGTTTCGGTAGCCTGAGAAGAGAGGCGAACTGCTCTGGGACGAAGTCGGGGCTGATATAAAGCTCTCCATCGGAGGTTGTGAACGAGGCAAGATTCTTGGTAGGATGCCAGCAGATATCCGTGACATTGGGATATTCGTATCTCGCAATGACACTCTGGTCCTTGGTTGACCAGATGAGAAGTTTCTTGTCTTTGCCAGCCGAGGCGAGCAGGGCACCGTTGGGCGACCAAGACAGGGCTGTAATATCTCCATCATGCCCGTTCTTGAAGACCCGCTGCTTCTCCCAGTCGTTCTTGGAAATAACCTGGATGTCTCTTGTAGGGGTTGGTACGGCAAAGGCGCGACCATCGGGGTGCCAGACCGCCCTTGACGAGGCCTCAGACTCTGTCTCTAGCCTGCCAATGACACCATCCACTTTGCGGATAAGCTCAGGGTGTTCGGCCGTGAGAGAGTAGATGTAGATGACGCCGTCTGTACATGAGAGCGCGAGCAGGCTTCCCTTGGGATCGAAGGTCAAGTGTTTCGTCGGCTTTCCGTGTTCTTTGAGGGTACGTAGTTGGGTGTTGTCGTGGACGCCAACCAATCTGACTGTAAGCTCGTCGCTGGCCACAGCACACCACTGATGGTCTGGGGAGATGGCGACATCGCGAACTGGTAGAGAGGTTCGCAGAAGGAAACGGTCGAAGGCATTGGTGTCGAGGGAGTACAGACTGACGGTACCATCTTCGGAGCCGGCCACAAAGTAGTTGTTGCTAGTGGCAAGGGCAAGGTTCTGTTCCTGGCAGTCGTCGATATTCGTGGGTTCGCCTTCGTAGCCCGTCTTGTAGAGTCTGGTGGTGTTGTTGGACCCGACCGTCACCAGTCTGGTGCCATCGGGGGTGTAGGCGCAGTATGTCGCTCCCGGTGGATGGGCTGGTCGTGACCGCGGTCGAGATGCGATTAGAGTGGTCATGTTTGGATCTGGCGATTATGTTTACTTTGGGACCATTCTCTTCAGTCGCGAAGAAGGAGGGGGGAAGAGGAAGTGAATAGTAAAGTCGTAAACGGCGGCGTGTAAGTTACGAAATCGAAAGACGCGTCGAGCGCGTTTTCAATTTACGGCACGCGCTATCAACTTATCGTGCCCCACCATGTCATCCCCAGCAAGTGTGACCCACTCATTGGGCGCTGAGCTTCCCCGCCAAATGCTGACAGGGGCAGCTCTTCCCGCTGCTGTAGAGTTAGCTGTTAAGGATCTCACATCTCCCGTGCGTATTCCTTAACTGCCCCGGAACACCACTCTGCTCTGTAAACTTGGGCCCCTTTTGTCTGCCTGTTGACCTTCGAATCATCTGGAAAACCATCCACCCTCGTCATTAGAGGCGGTCACTTACAAATCAGAGTAAATTGTTGTTTTTAAAGAAGAGGTGTAGGAAGCTTTTCTCGAGTCCCTTCATCATCCTCTGCACAGGAGACACCAATATCAAACATCCTCACAGTCATCAGATCAGGCATCAAGATGCAGTCCTCAGACCCACGTCACTTCTTCGAGACCGAGTAAGTAAACAGAGTTTCCCCTGAGATGGACTGAGACCTAACATCTTGCAGTGCGGAGATTGCAAAGAGAGAGAGGAGAGAAGCCAAGACCAGTAACACCTATGGCAATCCCATTAAGCTCAAGTCCAAGATCCTCGGGGCCGTTGTCGACCCCCGTGCCCCCTCTTCGGCCATTTTCGTAGCCGAGTCCGCCGGATCAGTCCGAAGAGTCCAGGTGGATGGCGAGGGAGACACAAGGACAGTCTACCGCGGCCCCACGACACCCGTCAGCTGTGTAGCTGTTGGTGGCCCCGGGAACAATACCGTCTTTGCCGGTGCCTGGGACAAGAACATTTGGTCCTGGGATATCAACACCAAGGCTCCAGGCCGCAAGTATGCTGGTCACTCCGACTTTGTCAAAGCCATCGTTTGCGCAAAGCTTGGCGGAAAGGACGTTCTGGTCAGTGGTGGTGCCGACAAGAAGATCATTGTCTGGGACGTGGCAACCGGCTCCAAGCTGCATGTGCTGCAGGACAGCGTGGTGAACATGCTCAGCATCCAGGACCTGGTCGTCGACCCTGCTTCCTCGTCACCGGATGAGTTGTGCATCATCAGCGCCAGCAGCGACCCGCACATCCGCCGTTGGAAGATTCGTTTAGATGGATGGGAGCAGTTCGCGGAGCCTGACCCTGCTACCCCGGCGGCAGAGCGACATACCATCCTTGAGCACGAGACCACTGTCTATAAGCTTGTCATTGATCACGACGGCGACGAGGTCGACTTGTGGTCCGCGAGCGGTGATGGATCCGCCAAATGTCTCTCTAGAATCAAGGGCTTCACTCCTGACGACACTTTTGAGCACGGTGACCACGTCCGTGCTGTGGCGGTTACAGATCAATGGGTCATCACCGCCGGACGTGATGAAGACCTCAAGGTCTGGGACCGGGCTTCAGGCAAACTTTACTGTTCTCTGGAGGGCCACTATGACGAAGTGACCGAGCTGGTCATTCTCAAGGGCTCCGCGGGATCAAGCGAGCGCGTTTGCAGTGTGAGCATTGACGGTACCGTCAGGACATGGGCCTTGGACAAGGCTAGCCTGGATGCTGCCGTTGAGGAGCAAAAGAAGCCCATCAAGCCCGCAGAGGAGGAAAAGCCCGATGGTGAAGGGCTATTGACGGCTGATGAGGAGGCCGAGCTTGCCGCCCTGATGGAGGATGACGATTAAAGTGGACCAAGACCTATGCAGCATCCCATCGCGGGCTCCTGCATGAAAAATGATGAGGCAGCCGTTTCGATGCTTTCCCGTATCTCGATGCCTGACCCTTGGCCGAGTCGGTCACGCTCCTGTCTGGATTGGGGATATTCTTTCTCGTGAACGGGTACACTGCGTCAGTGGCTGTCAGGACCAGACCTCCAAGGACCCTTTCGCGCTCCGTGAGTCCATCAATTTGTGGCAGCCATATGCGGTTACCCGTTCAGCTTTACGGATGCGCGCGCTGGCTGGGTCTGTGGTTGGTTCCAAGGAACATGAACAGGCTCTCGTTTGCGCCGCACGGCATCCAAAAGTTTCGAAACGAACAGGGCAGACTATGATCTTTGATAGCCGCTTTCTCCTCCATTGTTTGGTTGTCATCAGTCTTAGGCACACTCAACAAGCTTCAAACTCCCGCCTGGGTGCAGGAAAACACACATCTATGCGGGCAACCGCCACGAGGGAGAAAGAACATCGGATGTCGCCACGTTTACACGCTTGGGAGGAGGTGAGAAAACGTGGAAAAGGAGTCACATAAACAATCGGAGGGAGAAACTCAGCTGCCTGGTGCAAACCAACAACATGACATACCCACACACACACCGGACCCTTGTGAAGTTAACCCATGAACATAAGAGTGGACAATGCAACTGATAAGCGAGAAACAGAAACGATTTGCAATTTTTATACTTGCGAATTTCGGGGACTTGGTCTCTGGCTCCCATCACGTTTATTAGCCAGTGAGATGAGAGTAGTAAGCAGGCATATTGCACAGTGGAAGGCATCACCAACAGAGGAATGCTGTTGGGAGCAGACGGCTAGACTCACCTCGCTCGCCTCGTTAATTCCCCCGTCAATTACCCCGGGCCGATCATTCTGAACACAGTACGGGGTACCTACAGCTTGAAGCACCCCCCTGCTTATTAACTTCTTGGTGCTCCCCGAGCCTCGCTGCGCTCTGGCCACTGACAGAGCTTCGCTTCACGGAGCTACACCCCACCCTAGCTTGGATCCTTGATGACGATGTTGTTGACTTTCTGTCAGTTTTCTTTTTTGTCTGTTTTCACCTTATACCGTCAACCGAGAGATCACATAACGTCGATCAACTCGATAAAAAGACCAACGAACCCATGGACCGCCCATCCCCCGCAATTCCCTTGAGCCAACTTGGCAGTCACTAACAACCATGGTTGACACAAAGGAACTGTGGTCTATTCTTGTCCTGGACCTTGGGACCACCTTTGCTACACGGACCGCATGCGTCTCGTCCGACCTTATCCCATGACTCCAATATAAGGGTAATCATCAAGATGCACGTTCCACCCTCAAAAGCTGTGAGCATCCTCCGGATCTGCCGATATCATGATCTTGGTGATCTGGGGTTCTCATGCCGCCATCCATGGGGACACCCGAAGAGGCCGCCTCTCCGGCAAGCGGCGATGCCCCTCCAGTCAGTGCTGCAAGGGGTTGTGAGTCGGAAATCTTCCTCTTTGGATGAAACTTGCTTCTTTCCGGCTTCCGTACTTCCTTTTTTCTCCTCTAACTTCCCTTCCTCGAACGCCATGTCTCTGGTGGGCTTCTCTAATTTGGCTTCATAACTCTCTGCCGTGTCCGTGGAAGTCCATGCAAGCCACACTTTCTCTCTATCTCATCCCGTTCGTCCAGACCAGCTGTTGATGCAGCCCAACGGTCTCACTCTTTTCGTTTCACTCCTCACCAAGCCACCGAGAATGTTTATCGACCGGAACTTGTAAACCGAAAAACAAAACGGCATTGCCAGACGAGCTTCGCTGTTTATATGTCTTGCTATTCAAAACAAAGCTAAAGCCAGCCATCCTGCTGTACGCCCACCACTACCGTGTCTCGTCTCGGACCTTCTCAACAACACGAATTAACTTCCAGTTGCACACTCGAGAGTCAAGTGTAGTAACGGGGTAGTTTCTGACTGGACCGATCCACAGACGCAACCCATACCGCCGGGTCACACGTCCCGTGTTGTTGTTTCATATTCAATACAGAGATTATCTACTTTTCACATTCAATATGGCCGGCCATAAGCCAACAACAGCGCCCTCTCAGCCCAAGGAACGACATCGCGGCAGTGTTATAGCACTGGAAGGTCCAGAAGAGGTTGTCGCTACGCAGCTATACCTCCTCCCTCCTTCGTCCCAGATTATGGTCCTTCCAAAAATCCAGCATTATATATCGATATCGCCGACATCACACGACCAGAAACAGTTACGTCACAGATCCGACCCTCGAAATATCATATCGACCATTCACAACGCAGCCAAACGAAGGCATTCGGTGGCTATGGAGTTCCTCCAACACTCAACGGCAGAGAGGAAGCGGGCCGTTTTTCTAGAAGGGGGGACATGCGGTGCTAAGCTCATGTGTCTGGATGCAATCGGAAAGGCATACACGGCAGGGAATCTGGAAAAAGCGGCAGCCATCTTTGACCGACTTATGAGCCAGGGTCTCAAGAGTCTTGAAGACGATGGATTTGATGTTGACTCAATCATCGACCCGAAATCGAGTGACACATGGGTCGGGAACCCCGATGTCAACAAGGATGTTTGGGCAAACAAGGGTATCAAAACCAACGGAAGGGAGGACGACGACGAGATGGAAGATCCAATCACGAAAGCTATGCGGGCTGCTGATGCGCTCGATAGGGAAACAGAAAACCTTCAGCCGCCAAACCATGACGTTGACCTCAGCGTGCCATTGGACTTCGAATTGATTAGGCCACGTGCAAGAAGCTTGAGCATGTCGGCCGTTGAAAATATGGTTGCCGCTCCCGACGGAGTGATCCGTGAGAGGGAAGTCGATTTGGACATGTCAACGGCCGCAAACACAAACGCATTCCAGTTGCTCCCATCACCGCTTCTCTTCCCGTCGAACCCTGCAACCAGAACATCTTTCTTGGCAGTCTCTCCTCCGAAGAACACTCAGGGGCAGCTTAGGAAAACCAGATCTTATGAGCCTCCCCAGAACCGGAAAGACATCAAATTCAACCTCAAGGTGGATGATTTCGACAATGCGCAGATGGCTTCCATTGCGTCAAAAGCTTTTGCCCAACCCTGGCATGCAAGGGAGTTGGCAGATGGCGCAGGTATTGGCGTCGCGACCACGTTGCTGGGATCAGGTACCGGTACCGAAGACAAAGACCGAGAATGGGACGGCACAGCGAGCATATCCAATTACTCAACGGCCACCCCTACAACTCACGATGCAACCCACGTGGGAAGCCACGCGACGGTATCTCCCAAACCGCCACGATTCCACGTCCCGCTTCGAAATTTCTTCGAGAAGAAGCCAATGGCCTTTGAAGGGCTGAACCTTGAGGACGGCGTTATCGGAACCGAAGGTCGAACATCATCAGATGAAAGGAAGCCTTTTGAGCCCTTCCTACCCTTCAATGAGCATTACGTGATCCACTTCTCAAACGGCAAACCTGATGACCAGTTCAGCTTCGTGTCCAGTCGCTACAAAGACTGCTTTAACGCCAATTACCGACCTTCCACCTCGAGCGATTTGCCAAAAACTGATGCAACAGCTGTAAGTCCTCGCACCAAGGAGCTATCGAGGGACATGACTCCCAGCGAACACAACATGTATCCCGCTTCCGAGTATGACCCTTATCGGTACGAAGAACAGCCCAAGCCGCCGCAGTCAACCACACCTGGCTATGTCTTCCCCGCTTCTTTTCCGATAACACCGTCAGCAAGCAGGTTCCATGACCTGTCTACCCACAATAAGACCGCCGTCTGGGTGCAAAACACCCTCCGATCAGTCCTCGACAATCATACTCCTGTCGAGGAGATCGACTACCTTTCGTCAGACGCAGACTCCCCGGATCCGCAATTGCGCAGTCTCTGGGAGCCCTTGATGTGCGCCGAAATGGACCAACAAAAGGAGGAGAGGAAGGTCGACCTCATCCTGGCCATTGGCGCTGAGGGCAGTGTCAAAAAGGATTTCAAACAAGCAGTTATGGCCAAGATTGAGCAGCTTGGGTTTCCTTCCAATGGTGATGGGATGTCGCGGAGCGGGCGACTAGGTTTGCGGTAAGCTTCGTTCCATGATAAACGTTTTGTGAGGAGAAACTGACCCGACTGTCTACAGATATCTGATAGGAAACGCTATGCAAACCTTTACCTCCCAGCCGCTGACCCAGCAGTCCAAGGAGAACCCATTTTCTAATCCCATGCTGCTGGCGAGCCTTATCATCCCCCATATCGACACTTACTTGCGCGGAAACGACAACGTCCGCTTTCTCCTTATTGAGTACCCGGTTGAGCACTTGTCCACCATGCTGGCTATGCAGAAGCTTATGGGGAGCCAAGTCATGAAGGTGGCTGGCATTTCCAAGGAGACGGACACAACGATATTCTCGATGGCCGACTACCGACTATCGGCTATGGCATCTGTAGCCGAGATTTCTGAATGTGTTGGAGCCATCCGTGATACTTTGGTCTCGATTTCGGACTTTTACAAGCCCCAGACGAGTGACGCGCCAGCGCCTACAACCGCCGATGCCGTCCAAGGGGAAAAGGAGGTCACAACTAAGCCCTTGAGCACCAAGAGCAGCAGCCTAACCAATGCCAGCATCGCGCCTCTACTCCCACCACAACAACACTCACCACGCCACAAGCCATCACCGGTTGCTATACCAACATTTACCGCCATGTCAACTCCCCCTCCGCCCCTTCTTCCTGCTTCTCCGGCGGACACCTACAACCACACTCACACCTATGTCCATAGCAATGGCCAGAACCATGGCCACGGGCACGTCCATACCTACATGCCCACAGCAGCCATTCACCTACCGACCCGCTCCATCTCCCCGCCTCCCTGCTCTCACTGCTCGTCGACTCTCAGCACATCGATCACCCGCAGCAACACTCTCATAAGCCACGGCACAGTTCCCGTCGCAACTCCGACCGTAGTCCCACCACAATCTCCCCATTCCATAACCAGAGCGACCTCCCAACGCCCCAGCATCAGCGGCGGCAGCAGACCGACGCCGGCATCACCCTCCGGATCCAGCACCATCAGCCCGCGGACCAAGATCCCATCCACCATCAGCACAGCTACTACCTGTGTAATACAGCAAAACCCACCACCAACTCTCGTCCCCACCATCACCACCACCAACACCACCACCACCACCACGACACCCGGCGCAGCAGCGACGACCACAACCAGACTCCAATCCCCCCTCTCCCTCTCCTCCGGCCCTTTGTCGTCTGGCGCATCCACCTCCTCGCTCCTCTCAACCGACTTCAACACCGACGTCGACGATCCCGATTCCGAAGCCGAAGACGACGACGACGACCAAGTCGAATCCGACGAAGATCCCTTCGACTTCTTCGAGATTGACTTTGAAGAGCGTCGGCTGATGCCCATGTTCTTGAAATCACAAATCGAAGCCCATGTCGCTGCTTCCGGCGCTGCCGCCGCTGCTGGAGCTATCATGGGGCATCGGAGCCCCGTGGGGAATAGGGAGGTGGTGGATTTGGAGACGCTGTTGGGTGGGGGGAGGAAGGATTTTGGAGAGAGGTTTGCTAGGTATGTTATATCCATGTCATTTCTTGAGGTTGAGGTTGGTAAAAGGTTATTTGCTAACGTGTAGGAAATAGTGGGCAAGGTTTGCAGTGTCCTTTGCCGCCGGATGAAGTTCTTGGTGGCCGTGGTAGCCGCGATGGCAACGCCAACGGAGAGAGGGAGAAAGTCAGGGGTAGCAGCAGTGAAAAACAACGTGGTGGAAAGAAGCAGCACAAGAAAGGAAGCAAGAAGACGGGCAGGAACAGCACCGAGACACCGGCGGCACCGGCGGTGGTAGGGCTAGGTGCAATGGCCGCAGCGCTGGAGGCAGACGAAGCTCGGAAACCCAGCAAAAACTTAAAAAAGAAGAAAAAGAACAACAACACCAAGGCTCACCCCCACGGCCACCCCAACGCCGCGCCCAACAGGCCCCTGAGCCCAAACAACCCAAACCTTCCGGACCCAGGTAATGGCGGCGGAAACAACACGTACACCCGCCCGGCATCAAGGAAAACTACTACGTCGATGAAAGACCAACAGGCCTCCCATGGTTCTCCGGGAGGCGTGGGGGTGATGGTGGCGCACATGGGGGGAGAGCAGAGGAAGGCTTTGAAGTGGTTGGGGTTGGCTTAACCCTTCACTCATATCCTCACAAACGTACCTATTCTTGTGGATTCGAAGATATGTATTACTAGATCGCATCTCATTTTACTTGCGGCCTATAGAGCAGAAAAGGAACCGAGGGAACAGGAACTGAAGATACCCGGGCAGACACGGGAGTTATGGCAGGTTATATTGATTTTTTTTTTCTTTTTTTCGTAGGGAAGGGTTCTCGTAACGGGGACTTAATGGCAGACACGCAAGCAGGATATAAAGTTGGTATCGGAAGAAGTTGAGAGCAACAGGACAGGCGGGAAGAGAAGGAAAAGGGATTAACGATCAAGGGAGGCCAGGCCAGGCCAACAATGATTTTTCGCGGACACTTTATTTTACTTTCTTTAATGGTAATTTTACTCTACTCGATGGCTTTCGAAACGCAACCTCAAGTTGATGTTCAAAGAAGTGCGTCATTCGGATCCAATGTCTTGTGCACACACATTGAAGTGAAGGAGAGAACACATGTAACGCATTTCTTTCATTTGACATGGGCTTATCGTAACTAATCTATCCCTACCCCGAGGTACTCACATTGTTCTTTTTCCCATTTCTTTTCCTTTCTTCCCTTCGTAATCTCTTCGTTCGTTCCTTACTTTCCCATGTTCCTTTCTTTCATGCCTATCTTGCTACCCGTGGATGCCATGTCTCCTCTTACTTCTTCTTGTCCTTCTTCTTCGAAGGATCATACGACGACGACTTCCGACATGTGGACGAGTTGCAGTCCTTCTTCACGTACTTAGTCACGGCGTGTTTTTTGCCGTTGGTTTCTTTGATTTCGCGGACTTCTTCTGTGGTGCACCTAGGTATGTGATGTTGGTTAGCTATATAGCGAGATGGGTGTTGGTGGAGGTGGGAAATGGGAACTTGATGGAGCGCAGAAATGGTTTGGGGGTGCTCACATTTTGTTCGTTTTCCTATTGGTTAAGTATGTGCCTAACTGATCTTGGGTATTATGAGTGGTTTCGAGATGTCTGCAAATGTTACCGATGGTGATGATGATCCTCTACGTTTTTCTGGGGGTTATGAAGGGGACTTTATAGCCATTACTTTCTGATGGTCGAGTAACCGACCTACTGCTACGTGAGCAATGAGGCACTAGGCCTTCGTGAATGAACATGATCGAGAACAAACCATTGTACTCGTACGAGGGCGGGTGAGTTCATGTCGTGATAGAGATACCACGAGGACGAGTTTGACGTCGGCCTAGATGGGTCATCCCATTATGGATGAGGCCGATGAGTTCTGGGCAAGTATAACTGCGCCATTTAAGTTCGGAGGAGGACATATGAGGACGCCTGCTATGCGCCATGTTGATAGCCTGGAATGCTCAAGGCATCATGGTGAGCAACGGATTGAAAGTGTCACCTTTCAACCGTTCTTCGGCATCTTCCACTTTTCACCGAATGGAGACAGGTTTCCGAATTGCGAAGCCTGGCTTGTTCCAAGCCATTCTTCTCCTTGCTGTCAGTATGAAGATTACCTCCCGTCGGGCTGACGGGAGTGTACGCTTTAGATGACAATGACGAAGGCCAGTGTCCCGGCGTCAGTCACGGTTACCATCAGCGAGGTGATCAATCGGCGCGATTCCAGTTGTCGCGCGTCGCAATTTCCAGAATACATAAAGCAACATGCGTCCCTCTTCTGATACATACGACCATACCCACTGGAAAAATCGGGATCCCGTCCGCTCTCCCATAGATAAGCCAGTGAGGGCCAGACTAGTAGTTGGGTCGGTGACGACCAGCGAATCCCTGGTGTTGTATGTCTTTTTCTCTTTTTTGCGTGTTGTCCCTTTTTCTCGACGGGTTTCTCCGTTTCGTTGGTTCTTGTCGTTGGTGATGTTCTTTTCTTTTTTGTTGCTAGAAAGATGATTATTGAGGGGTGGTGAAATTGCTGAGGGGATGTGAATGCGGGAACCCTGCGTGCTGGGCGGGGAAGTTGTTTGCTTGAATGTTTTGCATTTGAGGAATGAACACTTGGTCGAAGCTTCTACCTTATGCATACAAACTCAATGCCATGGGAGAAAAAACAAGAACAATGACAATTACAGGATCGATGATGGAAGGAGCAAAGCGCAAGGGATAAAGTGGAAGAAGCCGAGAGGAAGCAGTAAATACTAGCGGATGGTGTTCCAGTCACATTTCCAACCCCTGTCTTGAATCTTGCAATCATTTTGCGATCAACATCTCTCGTCACCAACACAACGCCCCCAAAGGTCAATCACCACGAGCACCGCCATACTTCTACCAGAGTTTGTCTTCAGCTCCTGCCAGCTTTCGTTCAATGATGGGGTGTTGGGCCCCCATTACCACCTCGAAACCAATCCATCGCGGCGCAGGCCCCGCCGTCGCCAGTGTCTCCCTGCTCCCATCCTCTAGACGCACAACAGCGCCGGTCGACATTATCGCCATGCGAGCTTGATGGAATCACAAAGCTTGTCTCAGGTCCCAACAGCTGGGGAAGCCGGGGCTACATCATGAATTCAGGAACAAGCGCGCACTGCCGAGCGCGGAAGCGCCAAAGATCAGGGGTATCATGGCGGCGAAGAAACCCGATTGTTTGGCTGTTTTGCTTGCTAACACCACCTGAATGGGAAGCTAAGGAGATAGGGTGGTATTCCCATGTTCCCCTGGCGCGACCACCAACAGCTTTGGAATTTCAGGTTCTCTTCCAGATCTGGTCTGGAGGTTCCAGGACAGACAAAGATGGGTTGCGCCATGTCCTAGCTATGTGACCATATAAGGTTTGCACATCTTTCCCGACACTCGGCCACGGAGAACCATGCTTTTGTTCAACCCTTCTCCTTGGGTTTCGACGGTTGCGCTCGGATGCCCTCCGACTCAACAGGCATATCTCAACATCGGCTTCGTTGATATGGGTCGATGATGCCAGCTGCCATATTCTTTCAGTTGTAACAAGTTGGTGTTGATACTGGACGGTTCCCGTTGTTCTTTGTTGGAAGTCCGTGCCCTGGGCCGTTTCTCCTCTTCCGTTAGACAACTCCAGAATCAAGCCCTTTTCGTTGTCGCCTTTCCCAGCCTCCAACAGGTTATGAGCCCTCGCGCATCGCGCGCACCCTTTCAGAAACTATTCTAGCCTCCTGCGCCTTCTCTTTCCATCTACGGGGGTGCAGGAGGGCAGCAATCCCCATCTTCAAGGACGAAATGGCGACGACATTACCATCGACTCAAAATGCGACCAGCGGCGTTACCACGCTAACGACCACGCTACAATTTTCGCAG
Organism: Neurospora sp. CHS-2018c; assembly: GCA_009806235.1. Classification (NCBI taxonomy): domain Eukaryota; kingdom Fungi; phylum Ascomycota; class Sordariomycetes; order Sordariales; family Sordariaceae; genus Neurospora; species Neurospora sp. CHS-2018c. The sequence continues at coordinate 671,605 of RAPC01000023.1, forward strand.
CGACCACGATAATCTCAGATCTCAATCACCAAGATCACCCTTGACCAAGCCGAACGGTCACCCCTTCTTTAACTAAAATGGTCACCTTTTCCAAATCTCATTAGAAGATCCCTTTTGACCAAGATGGTCACCTTTTTTATTCACCAATTCAATTCAACCAAAAGTCACCTTCTCTCTACCCGGCTTTCTTTCTTTCACCCCAAAGTCCACACAGTCTTGCGGCAACCGACAAGTCCATCCTTCGTTTTGATGGCAACCGAAAGTCCACTCAGTCTTAAGGCGTGTTCGGTTCCGCGTTAGAGGCTTTTTCTTAACCACCTTCCCGTGCAGGGTCCGCAGCTGCACTCTGCAACATTAATAAGGCAGCGTTGAGGCATGCCAAGACCCCCATAACAGCCGTCTTACATACTGCGTTGTGTTCGGTATATATATAGCCTGTGTGTTACCGGACTGGCTGGGCGAAGCCAGCCAGCCGTTACATTCTTGTAAATAGTCTAGTCTACTCGTCTGGGCTAGAAACGCCTCTCAGACTGGGCCAAGGGGTGTGACTGGCGTTTCGAGCCCACACGAGTAGTTCGTGTGGCGGCGGAGCGGATGGGGGCTGACAATTCGAGGCACGACTGTTATGAGAGACTACAAATGGGGTTGTCTTGCCCAGATAGATCGTCTGGCCCAGATGAATCGTCTGGTCTTGTTGTGGTTTGAGGCTTCTGATTGGTTGTTACCGTAAGGTCGTATTAAACTCGTTGCTCCTGGGCGGTGCCTTCCCAAGACCTCCAACTTCGCCCAAGACCCGCTTCCCCAATGACGATGGTTCCCGGTATTTAGGCTGCCCTGGTTTCCGTTTCTCCTCTTCCGTTAGACAACTCCAGAATCAAGCCCTTTTCGTTGTCGCCTTTTCCAGCCTCCAACATTCTTCGCTCTGCAGTCTCCAGCTAGGTCCTCACCAGGGTTCCAGCAAACACTCTCCCGTCGATTTTGGAAGCAGGCATGGATCCTCGAAGAAATGGACCCGACCAACACGCCATATGTCAGAGTCATCACCACGGGTATGCCCAACAGCCGGTGTACTCGACATGGAGATATGACCAGGACCACATCTACGGAGATGTAAGAACAAGTTTTTCGTGGGAACGTCCACCTGGTCGCCCCGAGAACGACCATGAGACTCGAGGCAGAGGGTTGGAGCAGGAGTCGGAGCTTGAGCGGGACACATCACGGTCAACCGGTCCGGCCGGATCGTACTGCCCGTCGGCTTCGGCTGATAGTGACGACAAGTTGTATCCATGGCAACCCGGATTTATCAAACGGTTCCCTTATATGGGATTGGTGCCTTTGTTGTTGAGCATAGCTTGTGAGCACCGCCCTCCTATACATGTACCCTTGGGTTAGAGCATGGTGTACGATGAGACTTTGATTGTCCTTGGGCGCTAACAGAAGTCACAACGCAAACAGGCACCGTTGTCGCCATATCCATCATACTCGTGAGCAATGACAAGCTTGTGAACGACTGGTCCGGAGTCATGCAGCCTAGCGTCCTCCTAGCCTACAGCTCGACCGTAGCAAATACCCTGCTGGGATTTTCTTTTGCATACGGTTGGGCCACGCAGTTCTGGGTACGAGCTGTCAGCGGTCGAATGCGTTTGACGGACTTGTACTATCACTATGAAGGAGCGACGAGTGTTTGGGGAGCCATCAACTCCCTAGCTCGAGGCAGAGTTGCTCGTGTCAGTTTGGGTAAGTCTTTCTTGAACTTTTACAACCGGTCCGTCAGCTCCTTGACAAAGAAGCCATACTAATTGCTCTCACGGCTGCTTTTTAGTTTCCCTTCTTGTTACCGTCACCTCTTTACTTCGAGGCCCTCTAATGCAAAGAGCCTTGGTTGTTGAGACACGCGAGATGGCTATCCCAGGGACTATTGACCTCGAAATCTCGCCATATTCGGACATCATGAGTAGTGATTTCCCAATCCCCAAAGAGATACCGACGGCAAACTTGCGTGTACCAGGAAGGGATTCTGGGTACCAAGACGCACTGCGCGGTTTCCAGGCAAAAACACCCATCCATTTGCGCGGGGCCGAGTCATGCAGTAACTGTTCACTGGCTGTAACGGCATTTGGGTTTGACTATTCGGACTGCATCACCTCGACGGCGACAGTGGATCTGGATACACTACTGACCGAAAAGAGACGCATCTTCTGGGTGGATGCGTTTCATATTGACATCACCAAGGGAGTAATCGGGGACCTGGACCACTACAGGCACGGCGAAGGCATCTTGGTCAACGTGACACGCAAAATAACCCCGGAGTGCAACGGTGCTAAGCTTGTGAACCAACTGTGCTGGCTAAAGCCATCTATAGTAAGCTATGATCTGAAGGTGAATGGGGGAAACGCCACTTTTGTCTCGGATAGCTGGACGGGGGATTCCATCGTTAAACCAGTCAAGGCTAGGTACGTTGTGCGCACACGTCTCCCCTTATATCGAACAAAACGTCACCGCCTATATCGTTCTTGACCCAACCATGCTAACCCTCTCAAAAAAATCACAGTGACCCAGGCCAAATGCCCAAAATCGAGTTCCTTTCGCAATCTGCCAGCCAGCTCTGGGACGCCCAAATTACCATGCCCATGACGTTCACCCAGATAACACCCGAGCGTCCCAGAGGGTACTTCGTCATGAACGACCCCCCCCGCGAGGGGCTGGCCTCTTACATCTACTACAACCAAGAACCCGGCGATTACGACCTGTGCAGCGCAACCTTCGACGATCCAATGGACGACATTTTCAAGAGCTTCCGCGAACTGGTACTCCGCCTGGCCATCGTGGACGCGGTGGGATGGAATGCCTTTGCTGCGCTCACCAATTCGGCCACCAACAAAACAACCCTCCCGCTCGCGCAACAAACCGTCCCCTACCAAAGCAACCAGGTTCGCGTGCTCTATGCCGCTCAGATCCCCGCTCTCGTTCTTGCTACAGTTATTAGCCTCCTTGGTCCGCTCGCGACCATCTTTTTGTTTTGGGGGTGGTGGAATCTGGGAAGAGATTTTTCGATGAACCCGCTGGAATTGGTGAATGCGTTGCTTGTGCGGGGGACTGGGATGGGGACGGAAAATGGGGCGGGAATGGGGATAACGGCTAACTCTGCCCCTGACGCTGTGAACGGACAACGACAAGGGCACCAAAACTATCAGGATTGCCATTCACAGCAGCAGGAGCAGCAGCAGGTTGAACTCAACCTGGCTAACCTGCCGCTACTTCTCAGTGGAAGCAGTAATGCTTCGCGGGCGCAGGTGGTTGACCATGTGAGAAGGAGAATACGGGGCACAAGAGATGGCGAGGTTGGTAAGGAGAAGGATGGAGATGGTAAGGGGAATATTATTGCTAATATGATTGAGGTTGAGGCTGGAAGTAGCAGTGATAATAATCGAAGTAGTGGTGGGAGTAGGAAGGGGAGGAGCAGGATGAGGGAGCCGACTATTCAGTACGGGGTGCTGGATAGTACGGGACGCCTGGGGTTTGCGGTTGCGGATGCGGAAGGAGTTATACGCGCGAGGTGTCCGCGGAGGGGGGAGATGTTGTGAAATTTCCAAGTTACGCGTTCTGTTCGAGAGGTATCCGATACATCTTCCCGATAAGAGCCACATGTTCGCTGGATTAACCTGATAACTGAAGCTGTTAGCAGTCAGGATCTACTCACGACTGAGCCGATTCGAAATCCCGCCCTACTCAATTGAAACGACCTACGTGGACAAAAGACCTCCGGATCGTTGCGGAATGGAATAACGAGGGAACGGCCTCGACGGCTATCGACATGCCGATACGATAATGAGTTTGGAAACCCCCGCTACCCTGGCGATGGCTTGAGGTTGGGCTGAGCAGAGCCAGAGCCTTGTCTTGTTTCTTTCTGGATTGACCAGTTAAGGTGAAGAGGCGTGTCGCAGTGACACGTAACCATGCCGAATCTGGGACGTGTTCCGACAACCTGACTTCCGCGATATTGGTGGTGGTCAGTGGTACCGCCTGCCATTCAGCAATGGTTGCTCGCGTGTGATTGTTGGCCTTTATACCGACGCTTTCAAGCTCCGTTCACATATCTCGCCTCATCGTGGTCGACTCACCAGTTCGCCCCCCTTCGGTCCAGACAGTCTTCTTCACTACTTTCCGGTGATCATGGATCCGCCAATCAACAGAAGCAATCTTCAGATACAACACAAAGATTGCGGCCAATATGCCCTGACTCGGAGCCACGACGATGATTCAGCCCACAAGAAAACCCTTCCGGTGGACCAGAACCACATGTACGAGGGTCTGATGGAAGATGTTACCTTGGGTTACCCAGCAGGGCAAAGTGGGATGAATGACTACAACGTCAGCGAACTGTCGGATTTGGACACAGAACTGGAGCGAGATCGTTATATGCCAACCGATCCATCTCCCAAGGCACCGTATCATCCACCTGCCTGGACTTCAGATGCCTCGCCGAGGAATGGATATCCCTGGAGACCTGGATTTTTCAGACAATTTCCATACCTTGGATTGGTTCCCTTGCTAATGAGCGTATTCTGTGAGTGATGATGCTTTATCCATACCAATACCTCACGGATCAAGGAAGTTGCAGGGCAGTCATAATTGCTGACTTATGAGCAGGTACCTGTGGCGCCGTATCCGTTATTTCTCTCAGCGACGGCAGTCTCGTTAGCGAATGGTCCGGTGTCTTACAACCCAGTATTCTTTTGGCCTACACTTCAACTACAGCAAATGCCTTGATGGGGTTTGCCTTCGCCCATGGCTGTATCGTCTTCTTCTGGACCAGGGCAATTGGAGGGAAAATGCGTATAACCGACCTCTACTATCAGTGGGAAGGAGCAACGGGCATCTTCGGGGCGTTAAGGTCATTGGCTAAAGGCAGAGCTATTCGCATCAGCCTGGGTATGTTTCACTGGGCCTATTGGTCTTCGTTGAGCAATGACTGCACCTATTCCTTGAAGTGTCCCTGTTCCCTTTGGACCTATGCTAACCCATGGACCATCATCCCAGTTTCCATCCTCGTCGCTATTACGTCCTTCCTTCGAGGCCCTCTGATGCAAAGGGCCCTGCTCGTCCAAACACTCGAGGTTGTCACATCAGATGAGATTGATATTCAAATTTCTCCACATGCGAGCATCATGGCCCATCTGTACGACATTAACGACGACTCGCCACAAAAGATCAAGAACTGGGTATTGTATGACGGCGGTCTGTCAAACGTGACAGCCGGCTACTGGGAAGTATTGCGCGAGTTCCAGGCCACAACTCCCGTGCACATCCCGGGAACCGAAGCATGTACGAACTGTACACTGACCGTCACTGCCTTTGGTTTTGGCTATACAAATTGCTCGACATCCACCACGACGATGGATTTATCGGGGCTCGACGAAAGTTCCACCATCAAAGCAGAAATCTTCCGTGCAGCCGTCACTGGAGGGATCTACTTTGATAACAATTACCCTTACCGCAAAGGAATCTTGGTCAACGTAACAAGAAAAGAATCAGGGCAGTGCGAGGATGCTAAGCTGGTCAATCAAGTGTGCTGGCTGGCTCCTTCGTTGGTAAACTACACCCTCATACTGAACGGGGGCAACGCGACTTTCGCGTCGAATAGCTGGAAGGGAGACTCTGTCATTGAATTCGCAAACGAAACGTACGTCCTCGATATTTCCTGCAACTTGGAAGCTTTCAGCTAAAATCACATGCATCTCGTTTGGCTAACGGCTCTAAAGAACAATTTCTAGAATCAAAAAGAGGATCGACTTCCTTGGGACCGTGGGAAAAATACTCTGGGAAGCCCAAGCAACGCAGGCGATTTACCGTTTCAGCGAAGCTGACACGATCCCTGGTTTTATCCCGGGATTGTACGGTGATATGTCTGTCAAACAGGGGTTTCTCTCCTACCTCTACTGGCAAGATCGTGAGCCGTGTGGGATATCCTTCCGGGATCCGATTGATGACATCTTCAACGGCCTCCGCGACATCAACTTTCGCCTATCTGTGCTAGAGTCGACACTATGGAACGAATATGCCAGCACCAATAATCTTTCGAGCGTACTTCAAACCGTGGATTACTCCAGCCGTCAGACCCACGTTATCTACGTAGCTCAGCTTCAAGCCCTCATCCTGGCAACGGCTGTCAGTCTTATCGGACCGCTTGCGACCCTCGTGCTGTTTTGGGGTTGGTGGAAGCTTGGGAGAGACTTTTCGATGAACCCACTCGAACTTGCAAACGCATTTCTCCTTCGGCCTGCTGAGACAATGGAATACAACCACGCCATGCCTACCTCTACTATGAAAGAGAAGACCGAGACAGTGACGACAAGCAAAGGAAGAAAGAAGGATGTCGATAATGGTGGAGTGAAATACATGAAAGAGCCAACCATACAGTACGGCGTCCTTCACATTACCGGCCGCCTTGGCTTTACAGTCTCGGATCTAGATGCACAAGACATCCTTCCTCCTGCTCGCCAGCCGCGAAGGGGAGAGTGGTTGTAGCCCCGGCTATTTCCCAAGGGAAGCCATCGAATTGGTCAAGTTTCCACGATCATCGCAAGATATTCCTCTCCTATCCGATTATTCAACATCTCTTTACCACTGTCATCGTCTGTTTCCCTCGGTTCCCCGGGCATGGAGTCATTCCTTCTCTTTCATATCTCATTTCAGTCATTCCTACTCAGCTTCCAGCCCTACCTCCCAACAGCCTCCCCACTCCAAGTCCATCCAACCCCCGACCCTGCTCCATTTCCTCGTTGTTGTGTTGTCGTCCTACGATCCCGACCCAACAATCCGACCAAGTCGGACGCGGTGCTCTCCACGCTATATCGCGGAGGATTTGCGCTAGTGCTGCTCTTCTTAAACCACGGTAACCCAGTACTTTTCTTGCTCGATGTTTCTAGCGCTGGAGAAGTGGCCGCTGACGGTGAATACAGAGGAGGCGATGATGGTTCTGAGTGGGGGGTGGAGGAGTTGCTGAAGCAACGGGAGCAGGGGCAGGACATTGTGATTTTTTTCTGCTGGTTGTTGTTGATGTGTCGTTGTTGTTGAATCGAAAGTCGAGTAAGGAGGTAGGAAAGTAGCCTGATCAGTTGGTTTCGGTAGCGTAGGTTCCCGATTTGGGTGATGAACGACGGGTGGAAATTGGTAGATGCCTCCTCGAGTGTTCTGTGTCGCTGACGAGTGATGGAGGAGTGCGCGTCCGCCTCGGTTGATTTTATGACTCTGTCTTGAGGAGTCTGTGTGACTATAATGTGTAACTATGAAGCCGTTTGTGCAACCAGTCACTGGTAGTCGCCCTTGATGACTCGTACGTAGCTGTAGAATTGCGATTCGCAAGAGTGAAAACACAAGAAGAATCGCGAGAAAACCACGGGAGAGCAGCCCGGGAGGCACCCCCCATTAATACACGATTTCTCACCACATGGATGTCTTGCAACTGTATGCGCCAAGTCTCAACCACATGCTCTCAATCCTCCAACCGAGTCTATTGGGCTCCAAGTTAGTCCTGCACCAACATCTCAGCTGGTACGGCATGAGGGATTCAAACCAACGATGGATGGGCTTGGCGATTTATATAGTACAGAGAAGAGGTGATGAATGAGGAGGAGGGGAAGGATGGTGGCAGCACCACTCTCAGGGGGGTTCTGTAGGACACTTCTCTCCACTCCTTATCATCTTGGTGAAGCCATCATTGGGGTTCCAGCCAGATATCTGTTAACGAGTGACATCCGCAGGCCTCATAGATGGTTGAAGTGACTGAAAAGAAGCAAAAAACGACAAGAAAACCCGGGAGAAAGGAACACTACCCATCTCAGGAAACAATGAAACAAAAACGGACGTATGGAACTGGTAGGTAGGTAGGTAGGCAGGTAGGCAGCGAGGAAGACCCTGAATAAGGGCGGGATAAGATGAGTCCAGGCCAGCCACAGGTTCCAGATTCAGACAGACTTCTCCCTGGCCTAGGGGAAGAGACATACATATGAGAGAGCCAAGGATGGTAGCGACACGGCGTGATTACCCAACCCCGCACGCCTGATAGGTTGACTGAGGTTGGACCACGCTATGGGTTGCTTGGCAGGTGGTATTCTACGCTTAAATTGACTTCACGTTGGCACGAACTGGCCCGATTTTTGTCGGACGGGTTCAGGCGGGTTTGACTTGGTGAGATGGCGGCCTGGGCGGGTGTGGGCGTGATAAGACCGGGGAAGGATGGACAATCAATATGACTGTTGTGCCGCTGTTGATATTCCAGGAATTCGTAAGTGGAAGATACGGACGGTATGCACCCAGAAAGATGCCGAGGTGAAAGAAGGGGATATTTATCGTAGACGGTAAGCATAGTTCTCCTGGCTCTATCTCTGTTGCCGTGATCGCTCCAAGGAAAAGGAAAGCGTCGTTGGGTTGGAACTAGCAAAACTGCTACGTAACACAAAGAAGGGGGGAGGTCGTCGCGAGCCTCCAGAGTCTAGACCATTTGGGGTTTGGGGAGATTCCACTTCCCCGCAGAAAGGAAGAGAGGAAAAAGTGTGGGGGATGATTGTCTCTGGGTAAGGAAGAACCTCCGCCGTCTTATTTTGGGGGAAGTGATGAAAATGCCTGGGATAATTTGCGGGTTTATCGACGACTCGACGTTGCGACTGGTGATGCCAAGAAGTCTGAGAATCTGGGGTAAACTCCATCGAAGAGTCTTAATTCTCGAGCCAAGAAGCTTGGCTTACACGACCGACCTCGACCTACAGGAACGCCTTCCTGTGATGGGTTAGTCCTCGGCATCTTCCAGGATCGTTTCTGGAGTTGGAAGGTCACAGTTGCAATGAGCTGAATGGAGTCATTGCATGTCCACTAGGCTTTATGCCTAGGTAACTTTGCTGGCGGTAAGTTCGCATCTAGCGCAAACGTGATGACAGATGACTTGGACGCCAGAAGCAGATTGTCGAAGGGGAGGAGAGACAAGTCTTATAGGTATCCGCGCGGGTAAGTATACCTAACAAGGAGATCGGGTGAGCGTGAAAGCAAAGAAGAACATATCGCCTTGAACATCATCAATAAAGATACAAAGCTCGCAGGAAAAGCCCGGATTACTCCCACATAATGTCTAAGCACCCTCTAGAAGCACACCCAAACGCCAAGACGATAATGAACGATAAGGAGGAAAAAGACATTTCCGCGGATGCTCAGTCATCGTCAAGCTCGCGGCCATTCATAATCTCCACGACCAAGAAGGCGACATAGCCAACGAGCATGACGACGCCCATCCACCGTCTCCCGCCCAGTAGCACAATCCCAAAGATAACCACAGCCGATAGCCACATCACAGTGGCTTCAAAGAGCGTGAACCCGAGCTGCAGCTGACTGGCATCGCCCCAGATAAACAACACTCCGCCGCAAAGGGTCACCAGGAAGATGTTGGAGCCGACAGTATTGGCAACCATAATGCCTGGCTGGTGTCGGGCACCTCCAAGTATGGCGACAAATTTCTCTGGGAGAGTGGTGGCTAGCGAAAGAATCGTGGTGCCGACGACGGTGCCGGATAGAGCCAGCTCGTGACCGATAGTCGATGCGCTGTGTGCTATGATGTAGCTAGAAACGAGCAGGGCGGCGAGACCGAGGGCGAGTTGGAAGACATGATGGCGCATTGTCTTTGGGCGCTTGTTTATGACCTTGACGGCCTTGGACTTCTTCTTGGCCTTGGCCATCTTGTTTGGCGAGGGCTTGAGCAGGTTGAGTTGGTGGCCCTTGTCAGAAGTCCATCCTTGTTCTTCGTCACTAGGGCGGCCCCTGTCGCTATCGCCGGCATTGATCGTTCGCTCATCGTCCTCGTCGTCGTCGTCGTCGTCGCGGTCACTATCGCTATCGTCACTGCTGTCGCTGTCGCTGTCGCTGTCGCTGTCGCTGTCCGAGTCTTCGGGGGCCGTGAGCGTACCTCGGTAGATGAGAGACGCCACAGAGATAACGTAGACCACAAAGGCCACGATAAGTAGAATACCGCCAAACCACTGGAAAGAGGACCCCTTGAGAGCAACGAGCAGGAGCAGAAAGACTGTCGTCAGGCCGAGAAGAGCAGTTGAGTATATCTTGGAGCTGCGATCGAATTCGGCCTTCTTCATGAAGAGTAATCCAAGCGAGAAAGATGCGAGGATGTTGGCGACGGATGAGCCGATCAAGTTGCCCAGGGCCATATTCGAGTTCTTTTGGCTCAGTGCGACGATGATAACGACAAGCTCTTCCCATTCGGCGCCGCAGGTCAAGAGCCCGACGAGAGTAGGCGAGACATTGAGTCTTTTGGCGACAATGGCCGTGTGGTCGATGAACTTGTCGGCGCCATATTCAAGAAGGAATAGACCGGCGATAAAGGAGGATATGTTGAAGAGGAGGGAGTCAACGGTCGCCATGATGGGCGGTTGGTGGTGGTTGTACTTGAGAGAAAAGAAAGACTGGAGTTAATCCGGGACTTGAATAAAAGGAGGGGAATGGTCCAACACGTCAAGTGGACATGTTCGATGATTAATGGTGTCTCACTGCATCGTCGCGGGTCAGCCGAGGTGGGATTACAATATGGGGGAAGGAGGCACCGCCGTCTTTAAAGTCCGACGGTTGAACAAAGGGAAGCATTCCAGCATTCCGACATTCCGGTTGTTGGCGCTTTCCTTCCCGTCAATGATCTCTCAGCTGTGAAGAGCTGAATGCCGCGGGTACGGTGGCCCAAGTGTGTCTTAGGCCCGTTATCCAAAGTTTCGTTGAAAATAAATCCTTGCCAGGTGCAAGCACTACGTTCGCACCGGAGGGTAGCAATCAAGCCCGATCACCCCTTGACTGACAACGCCGCCGGCGCCGACGGCA